>VZTF01004373.1:3909239-4632870 GCA_013397755.1 Cnemophilus loriae | reverse complement strand
GGGTCTTTTTTTTTTTTTTTCTTTTTTTTTTTTTTTTTTTTTTTGGTGGGGGAGAGGGGGAGTGAGGTGGTGAGGTTAGTGGTGAAGTTAGTTTGAAAAATCCTCCTCCCAAATGTTTCATTCTGTTCTACTCAAACTCGTACCTGTCCTGCTGTATTAGCAGTGGATCTGTAGTTCTTTGTAACTACTGTTCCAGGAATCCTACGTGACCGCTGCCTGCCTTTGGTCTTTTTACCAGGGAGGAATGGGAGTTGCGTGTGTCATCTGTAAATGCTTTTCTGCTCCTGTGCTTAGTTGCTTTATGGCACTGAGTTGGCAGGTACCTTAAATACCATGCTAAGCATATTTTCAGATTAATTATTTATTTTATTATTCCTGTCTGTAATAGCTGTGCTGAAATATCATGTCCTTTTGAGCCCACAAGGCTTAATACAAAGGAAGAAAGACAGCAGGGCAGAACTGCTGCAGCTGTTGCACTGCTTTAGACTGCCACAGAACCACACCTGTGGTGAGTTCAGCGCCCTGTTTTAACATTGAGCAGTGATCTGGTTCAAAATACCAAGCCTGGGGTTTTTTGTTGGTTAGTTTTTTTCATTTGGATATGTTGTAAGCTGGATAATCAGAGAAACTCATGTATAGCTGTAGCAGATGAGAGAACAATAAGCTGCAGCATAGGAGATTGGTTTGCAGTATCTGAAAGCCAAGATATTGTAGAAAAACTGGTTCCCCCTTTCTTTTGAAAAGGAAGACAAAGAAGAGGGATGGACTTGGCAGTTCTCAGTGAAGTGAGGTTTTGTTTTCCATCTTTTTGGAAAACCTACTCAATGTTTGATCCCTACATGTGGTCAGGACCTGGTGCCTCATCTTATTGACCCTCATGCAATTGGCCTTGGCCTGGCATTCATAGTCCTAAAAGAGAGCATGATTGTTGTCATCTAGTTATGAAGGTCATCCTTTGTGGAACACTGTTTTCAGTCCTTGCTTTCAGCATATGCTCTTCATTTGATAATTCACATGAAGAATGGGTTTGCAATCTCTGTGCCTGTGCCAGTTACTTGTAAAACCCTGAAAACACAGCTGAAAAGAATCCAAAGCTCCCAAACATGTACAGCACTTATATTCCTAAATAACCTTTCATGGCTAGAACTTGAGATCCTGCAGACCCCTGGTCACCCAAGAATGTCAGGAATTGTGCTCTCTGATATTTCTAAGGAGTATTATTATGGGTTGTTCAGGAGGTACTTATGTGCTCCCCCAGTTCCTCCTATAATTGACCAGTTTTTGACTACTTCAAAATTAGAAAATTAAATTCCCATGCAGCATAACTGGATGCGTTTATCTAATGTGTAGGAATTACAGTATATTATTCAAATTTAGCTTTTAGTTTGGTTTCTGAGTAGCTATGCTGAGAATAATTTCTTAGATGCTTAAGATCATTTGAAGAAAATGTGATTTTTTAAAAAAAATTTTAATTTTTTTGCTTTAAATTTGAAAAGAATATATTTTTCAGCTCTTCTGCACTTGTTGAATAGAATCGGTGTTTGTACAATTCTTGTAAAACCATTTATGCAAATCAAATTGCAAGAAAATTCCTGAGTATTTTTTGGTTAGGAAGCTTTGTTCTTGTTGGTTTGTTTTTGTTTTTTTTTACATAAGCAAATACCATTTCTAATTTTTTTTTTAATTTTCAAAGGAAGATTTGTACACTAGAGACATAGGGCAATGCCCTTTCACATCATACGCTTCAGCAGGTTTAGCATGATTCCTAAAGTGAGAATGTAGCAGAGGTTATGAACCCTCTTAAGTACTGCCCAGTGTGTATTATTTCAGATTTTAAGTAACAAAGATAGTTTAATTCCTTATTAAAAACATTTTAAACTGCCTGATTAATTCTCATTATGAAGAAATTCTCTACAAGTATTTTTCATAGAACCAAAAATGCAGTAATTATTTACTGCAGACTATCAAGCAATCACTAGAGAAGGTTTTTGAGTAGGTATTATCTAAAAGGAAGCTGCTTGACTGTTCTTTACATAAGCTTTTTTTCGCACAGAATCTTTAAGATATCTAAAGCATTGTCTTTGCTGTGAGGACCAGACTCTCTGAACAGAGACCCTGCAAACATTAAGGTGTAAGAGTTGATGCAATCATTTTTCTTCACTTCTGGGTGTGTTCTTCTCGTAAGCAACTTGGGGAAAAAAAATAAATTTGAGGCAGGAGTTTATGGAAGCACAGCTACCATGAATACATGGCATTTTTAATGTGTTCTGGTTCTCTGGTGACTTCAGAGACCGATTTTGCCTTCAATATCCTTTTTGATATTGTTCAATTACTTTATTATTGAAGACTGTTCTTTTCCTTTAGTTACAGGCAGAAACACATGCTGCAGTAAGTCCAGATCCTATCCACATCTCTAAAACTCCTTAGAAATATTTTCACAGCACCTTCAGGGTCCTAGCCCAGCACTTTCTAAGTTCCTGGCAGCATGTTTAGCTAATTCTCTTACCACTCCTCAGCCAGATAGGTGAGGGGAAACATATTCTTAAGCTGCTTAGGGATCCTGTAGGCTAGGCAGCAACCTAAGCACCAGAGCTAACTCTCAAGCTGTTCCCCAATAGAGACTGCCTGTTCAGCTGGTGATGGGGGAAATTCAATATCATAAATATTCAGTATTTATTAAAAAGAGGGCAAAATGTTCTAAACAGCTGTGGAGAAGGTCAAATAGAATGGTTGTAGAAACCTCACTTTCACAGATTAAAAATCCCAACTCTAAAGTAGCATGTAAGAAAGCCAATATTTTTTTCAATTCAGATACTCTTTATAATACTAGGTATGCCATAAGTGTATATATATAAATATATTTTAGTCTACCACTGCAATCACCAAGTTGCATCATCTATATGTTTTAGAGACAAGATTTCACTTCAGAAGAACAATGAAGCCCTTTGAAAGGAATCTTTAGTACACTCTAATTAAAGTATTCCACAATGGGGTTATTTCAGAGGTCCACCAGAATTTATTGTATGAAATCCAGTTTTTTGTGTAAAGGTCTGTAGACCAGGCATTCTAGGGAGAAAAAGGCAAAATAATTTTTGGAGCTGGAAAACAAAGAGCCGCATACATACTGTTGGGTGAGTAAATTAAGTACTTTTGAAAGCAATGTGTTCCTAAGGACTGGTTCTTTCTAGATATATGCATTGCTGCTAATGACACCTACCTTTTTTCTAAATTCTGTCTACACAAAGCTTCCAAGATTCCAAAGCTTGTTGGAGACACTGGAATAATCAGCTTCAAAAGCACTTTTTTTTTTTTTTTCCAGTTTGCATGCTTGCATTTAGTTTGCACCCATTTTTTAGTTCGGTTCTGTTTCTCAACTACCTACTTAAATTCATGGGCTGCTTAATGCAAAATTCCTTAAGTTCTTGTGCAAAGGAATTGGTCACAGGTAAACTTTATTTTCTTCCTTACTGAGAAAATAGCAGATTTCATTTACTGTGACACAGCTTTGATGGGAGAATTTTGCTCACATGACTGCCTTTCCTAAAATTAACCTCAAGCATTTTTAGGATTACAGAAGGGGACTTAAATCTCAGCAGTAGTGGGGAATTGAATCAGAAGAGCTGCATGAAAATTGTCATAGCACATAACCCTTAAAAGAAGGTAACATCTATTTATTGGGAGTGAGTTTAAAACAAACTGTTAGCAGGTGAATTCTGAAGAGATGTTAGAGGGTTCCGCTTCTATTAAAACTGTGTGGCTGAGCAGACCTGTCATCCAGGTCCTGGAAGACTGTATAGATTCACATGAACCAGGGGCTCTGTTACCTCCGTTAATTCTGTCTGTGTGTCCAGGCCCACTTGAAGTACCTGGACGCTCCAACAGTGGTTGGTTTAATGTCCACCACTGAAATAATTCCAGGAGTGTTTCAATGGCTCATTGGAGCTTGGCACCAGCTCTAAAGTGGAATGTATCAAAGGAAAGGGTGGGATGCTGGCTGCTAGCACTTCACTGTCAGGCTGTAGTGGAACTGCAACTTGGTCCAAATTTTAGGCGTGAAATTCATTTACCGGTCTGGATGTGTCTGTCTCTGTCAGGTGGAATATTGTGGAATAAAAAAGTTAAACAACAAAACCAACCCTAACCCCGGTGTCTTCCCAACACTGACTCTTTCCCCCAAAAGCCAAAGTTTAGCAATTCACACAGTTATCATCAAGCTGGGATTCAAATAGTTCATAAGCCTACAAAGGTGCAACTCCCCACCAAACTGAGCTCCCGCATGGCAGACATCTCCTTCCCTCACAGGACACGTGGGCCACAAACACACCTCCTCTTTCTACGCATGCCTCATGTTGGAGGTGAATGCTTTTTGTGTGCTCCCATTGCCCCTTCACTTGCTGGCAAGGAAACACCCAAACCTTCTCATATGAAGATAGGGGAGTGATGGGTGTACCTGTATTTTGCTGCACTGTGTGTTGTCATTCCATCTGCTGGCTGCTGCCCCAGTGCCTGAAGGGAAGGGTGAATCTAAGTAGAGATGACAAGTTCAGTGATTTCTGTCTTTGACAGAATTCAAGCCAGGCTTTTTCTTCTAGTAAATTATTTTCTTCTTTGTCCCTACTATTACAAATATTAATTATTGTTTGGGTTTTTATAGAAATGACTCCTTGAAACCTTAGTGTAGTTTCCTGGTTGATGTTTAATCTGACATCATGGGTTATAGTCTTCTCTAGCATCATGGTTTTTGGGCAAATGTGCTGATAGGCAGTTCTGGATGATCTTTTCACATGCTCTTTATGCTCGCATCCCTGCTACGTCAGCTGCTGTTACCCACACCACGTGGATACCTCCATAGTGGAAAGCTTTGTGATTTTTATTATCCAAGTGTCAGGGAACAGGCTGAACTATA
Source organism: Cnemophilus loriae (assembly GCA_013397755.1). Classification (NCBI taxonomy): domain Eukaryota; kingdom Metazoa; phylum Chordata; class Aves; order Passeriformes; family Corvidae; genus Cnemophilus; species Cnemophilus loriae. The sequence goes on along the minus strand of VZTF01004373.1, from coordinate 4,627,964 downwards.
AAGGATAACAGCAAAGGAAGGTGAGAAAGTGCGCAGACAAGACCTCTGTATTTCAGCAGTGAATAGATTTTAGGCTGCCTTCTCTCTCTTCTGTTTTTTTTTTAACCATACTGTACCCTGAGGCCCAAGACATCTTTTTTTCTTGGTTGTATATACTGCTACCTACCTTTGCAGGTTTTTGTTGTTGGTTATTTTTCATCTGTTGGGTTTTTTTTTTTCTTTTTTTAACTTGCAACTTATTTAATTAATAATTTAATTAACTCTAGCCATTTTTCTTCCTTAGACCTATTTGGTCACTTTGAAACTTTCTTTTATATGAAGTTGTAGTATGTAAGACAACTGAAGAGATTCTTCTTACTTTCCAAGGGGCCTTTGAATAAATTCCTGCTTTTCACTTTTCTAATGGGCTTTCAACCAGTTAAACTTTTTTTTTTTTAATGCAGAAAAACCTGCATTCTTTGTCAGAAGATAAAAAAGACAACTATGCATAATATTTATTTCATTAAAATGAAAGCATGTAGTGATTCTTAATATTGTTTTAAAAGTAATCTTCTAGAGGTTTTGGCATTTTTGGGGGAGGTAGGAGAGGAGGCAATAAAGAGCTTGTTGCACAGAAACAAATGACTGAGTTAGGTTAGTTAATTTAACTCTCCAGTGGACCTTATTATTTAATGTTTATAATGTGTCAGAGTATTCTGAAGACTGAGATCTTCAAGGTCTCAACTGGCATTTATCTCATTTCTATATATCTTCATGAATGCACCTGTTTTTGTGTTGCTGTCTCTCTGTCAGGAAGAGGAAGGCAATGAACCCCAAATCTGCAGGTTTTCTCATGGAAAACCACTGGAATGAATAATAGGGTAGCCTGAGATGTTTATGTTATGGAGAAAGGTTTCTGTTCACTTAAGAGTCTTAAGCAAGAAATATTGGTCCATGGAAGGAGAGAAGATACCAGCATTCTTTCTACACTCCCATTGGTCCTTAAGCTGTCATCTCCACCTGAACTGAAATAATCAGTTGAGAAATTATATCTTTCTGAGTTGGAAAATGGTTTCAAAAATATTCTAGCAATTAGCCCTCTACTCCCACACCCAACAATAAAAAAGGGGATACCTTCAGGAATTTAATAAAATAATTCATTAGCTGTACATTAATTCATTGTAGTTTGGGGAAATTCTGAGCTATTCTACTTAGTGAAATCATCTTATTGAGGAGATCCAGTTAGTGCTAAGAAGGAATAGACCAAGGTTAGGTATGGCCAAGAAGTAAGAAATGAATAGCAGAATAGGAGTGGAAGGAGGAGGGAAAATGGACAAGACTTTTCTTTTTGACTGCATCAAATTGCATGTATATGTTTACTAACTTTCAGGGAGCTAAAATCAATCAAAGGAAGGTTCTAGTACTTATGTAGTAGAATTTTCACAAGGCAGATTTGTGTGGTGCAAAGAAGAGATGAGGTAATTGAGGTGCTGCTGTTTTAGTGCTGTTTGGCTTCTTGTCCTTTTCTTGTTTTCCTCATCGAAAAGACTACAGTAGATTTGCCTTAAAATTGTTCAGTTGTATCACTTTGTTTTCCAAAAAAAAAAAAAAAAGAAAGAAACTTTAAGGAGTAGATACTGTGTAAGTTAGGCACATTTAATCCAAAGCAAGCCTTTTAAAGAGACAAAAGCAGCCCAAAGTCAGAATTTGGAAAGAACAAAAAGTATCTGCTTCCTGTTGCTTTACAGAGGCAGAGAACTATTTTCTCTTAATTTTCCTTAAAGAACTAGCTTACTAAGGATGAGTGATTTAACTCATCCAGAATATTGCGGTAATTTATGTCTTGAGGATATGCTCACTATTCTCCTTAAGGTTACTATCCTAAAGCTGTCACCTTCGAGGTTTGTGTGTCCATCATCCAGATTAAATATGGTAATATGATGTTGTGGTGAAAACACTGTTGAAGATGTCCCTGCTCTTGGGGTGGCGAGGGTGGACCAGATGATATTTAAAGGTCCCTTCTAACCCTCATTGTTCTCTGATTCTGAACATACTATTGTTTCCTCAGCCCTGAAGAGAAAACAAATGTAAGGATGGTCTGTTGTGTTTGGGGAAAGGAGGATTAAATGTACGCTTTTTATAAGATTAGGATGTAAATTTAAAAGTAAGTAGATCTAAAAACTGGTTCAGTTCCATATGCTGCATATCTTGATCTTCATCCTGCTCTTAATTCACCAAATATTTGGAACATGGGAAAACTACCAACCATTTTACATAGGATTTGTGACTGAGTAGCAGGAAGCTTAGTACATATAAAATGAGAAATGATCAACTGTTACACCTCTGTATGTGAAACCTGAGGGTTTTTGAGGCAGAAGGGGGAGCTTCAAGGGAAGATGGATTTAACTTTTTCATTCAGTTTTGCGTCTAGTTCAGCAAATCTGTCTGAAACAAGTAGACATTCCACAGTCTTTTACAATGTTGTTTAATTAATATATTTAAATAATGAGTCTCCTCCCCACAGCTACTTATTTCTGCAAATGGGCTGGAGTGTCTTTATTTTGTTTGGGGCAGTGTGAGAAGGCTAATAGGTGCATAAAAAACTTCAAAATTAAAAATTAAGTGTAAGCAAAGTTTATAAAAACCTGGAAGAGAAAATAAAAGTTAAAACTCAAATTTGCCCAGTTTTAAAGCAGATGGTGTAAGATAAATGAAATAGTATCAGAATCTTCCTAGAAGTTACAAGTATGCACATACTTGTAGCTCATAATAGACCAGAAAATAACAATCAGATTACTGAATTAAAACTTATATTTAAATAGCAAAAACTGCATTTAATTACATATTTGGGTGTAGATTTCAGAAAGACCTGTCATAAATTGCAATTTCTTTACGAAGTAAAATGGGATATTTTTGGATGTATTTGGATAAGTAAACCTAGATTTGACAACAAAATATTTAGGGAAAAAGTACTAATAAATTGTCTGTCAGTCCCTGATTTGGCTCGAAAGTTTTCCAATACCTATTTTTCGTCTGACATGACTGTTCACATTAGTTTTTATCTATTCCTATCTCACTTCAATATTTTTGCTTTTATCAATGTAATTTCACAAGAAGTTCACAGAAATATCAGTTTTGCAAATGATTTGGAGGACATATATTATTATCATTTTGTGAGGTTGTGGTATTGTTTTAGATAAATCATAGCTGATATGCACAATCATTGACTGTTTTACTGATTAGAGTGGTGGGTTGTTTTGTTTTGTTTTGTTATTCCTTCTGTGACACAAATAAAAATTAAAAAAACACGGAAGTACTTCTACCTAGCCTTTTCCAGCCACTTGAAGTGACTCTTTACTTTTACAGTTCTTGATAAGCCTCATTAAGACATTTTTGGTCCCAATGCCCCGTAGTTCTTCAGGGACTCAGTGTAGTATTTTAAAATGCTCTGAGTTTTTCCACTTCTATGCAATTTCTGATCATTCATTGAGCACAAGTGGAGTCATATTGCCCCCAGCAGGGAAAACACAGAACATAACTTCATTCCTTTATATCAGGCCTAAAGCACAGTGCTGAATTCAAGGAGTGTGTGTTCCGTATATATAAAAATATATTTGCTAATATATAACTGTAACTTATAAAAAACTAATCTGAATTTACCAGGTTTTAATAAACAAATTCCTTTTTTTTCCCCTATCTTTTTATAACGTAACTTCATCTGTATGCACAGCAGTAGTTAACATACTAAAAAAAAACCCAACACATTTTGCTTTCTAAAATCTACTTTCAAGGCTGGACAGATGTTTTTCATGGGGTTTTTTAAGACTTATTTTGATAAACTTAAGAATATGCAAAATTCCTTTTTGCCATAATGGCCAGAGTACTTTCAACAGAGCAACAAAATAAGTAAATTATAATATAAGGTTGGTTTGTTTGTTTGTTGTTGTGTTTGTTTGTTTTTGATAAAGTAATTTGTTCTATACAGGGAAGCAAGAATATACTGATAGCTATCATTTAGTAAAGAACTGTGAAGATAACTGATTTAGTTCACTTATGATTTTTGTTATTGCTGAATACACTCAGTGTTGTGTGTAGAAATTCAGTCTCTTTGGTCATTACATAAAGCTACGTTGACTTTATCCTTTACTGAAATCCTGTTCAGAATCACTGTGCCTTGATTTAAAAACTACTTTTTAAGAAACACATGATGCATGGCATGATTTTTTTCTTGATTATCTTTTAATATGATTTAATTTTCATCTCTTCTCTTTAAATTTAAAATAGATAAGTCCTCTGACATACCACTTAAAAGATAAGTTCTCTCCCATTTTAAACCTTAATAAGAAAGTTACTGCCAAATATTGAAAGAATGTCACTTTAAATTATAGGATTCATTAAAACTTGTATATCTTTTTTTGGATTTTAATATATTAAAGATACTTGAGGTCTGATAAGATATTTGAGATTAAACATTCCTTCCTACGAACATTGAAATTGTTACATCTGTAAGTAGGATCTTAAGTCTTCTTAGATAACGACCTAGACCTTAAAGTTTATTTTAGTATAGTTGGTGTGTTTCATGTCAGGTTGATTTCTGTGTTTGATTTCTGCCTTGTTTGTGTTAACAGAGAGGAACACCTTAGTCATTGTGAGAACATAGCTAAAAAAGACTGCTGATTTTGCACATTTGAAAAATTTGATGACACTTTCTTTCTGACTGCCTATAGTCATTATTATTTAGCAGGTAATTCAAAGTTAGCACAGTGCTGGGGTTTGTGCCCGGTGTGTGTCTTGCCATTTTATTGCTGTAAGACCTGGGAAAGGAAATCATAGTTTGAACATGTTCTGTTGGTACGTCTCTGAGACAGCAATGAGACAGAAAACTTCTTGTAAGTTAAAGTACTTGTAAATCTTATTGCTGGGTAGCTTGGGCATGAACTCTTCCATTCTGTCATGGCATGGGCTCTGCCAAAGCATGTGCTAACCCAACACTTGTTTTTCCTTGAAAAAAAAAGCCTAATCCATGTTGTGTTCAGTTAAGATTTGGTACAGTGGGTTTATGCAGGGCATGGTCAAAAAGCAGAAGTAATATCTCATCTTCTGAACCTCTGTTTCTCAAGATCTCAGTAGCTTTTTTAGCTCTTGTCAAAATGAAGAACTTCAATTGCTTCATGTAAGAGTTAAAAGACAACATGATTGGAAAGATGTGAAGCTGGAATGGTTTGGTGGCTCATCCAGGTGAGAGATTCGTTGCAAAAGTTGTCAAATTGCACTGCAACAACATGTGGGAAAATACAGGAATCAGATAATTTTTAAGACGTGATTTGCAGATCCACATTCAGCACAAAGGAATCATTGAATGACAAGACTCTAGTATAGTGTCTACAAATTAGTTGGCAAGGAACTCAGTTTCTGTAATTTTCTTCCTGTTCTTCCAAAAACTCTAATCTTATCTCACCTTATACTTGGTACTTGCCAGCATACAAATACTTGAACTTGTGCTTGTTAGTGCTCCTTTGAACTTGTGTTTTGTGGAACAGTAAGAATACACATTTAAAGGAGAAAATCATATCATAAAAATATTTAATATTTACGTGTTTATCCTCTGTCTATGGTTGTAGTGTTTGGACTGAAACTGCAGAGCACTTATCACACGTGACTTAATGAGCTCAGTTGCTGATGTAAAAGACACTGATTTCTCCAAGTTTATACCTAGCCACACGGGACCAAATTATACACAGACCATTACAGTTAGGTGCAACTTTAAAACTTAATTTCTGCAGTTACTGACTAAGCAAAAGTTTCAAGGAGGTTTAACTAGGGACATTATGAAATGCAAATAGAAATTGCTTCTGTGAAAATGCAATAAGCAAAAATGTATTCGAGAGTCCGGAACTGAAAATTGGAAAATTTTTCATCTAGTACTTGTCCGATATTTTTTTAATAGCACCTGGAAATGGTAGAAAAATTGAAAAAGCCTCCACAATTTAGATGTATTTTACTGATTTATACACGCTAAAAAAAAAAAAAAAATCAGAAGACCCAATTTCAATTCTGATATTTTTCTGTCCTCCTAAATAGGTATAGAAAAATAAACCTAAATAAAATAAGTATAAATAGGCCTAATAAATAGCCTAATTAGATACACTGTGTTGAACAGCTGAACCTTTCTATTTGACCTATTGTCATCATAAATCAATTATTTGAGCAGAGATTCTGAAATACGTAAAATCTTATTCCATTATGCATTTCAGAGAATAGTAATTTTAGAGCATCAAGGATGGGGAATCACTCTATATAATGCATGATGTTTAAAACAATTTGAAAAAAAGGAGAAAAAAAATAATGCCCATTTTCAAAATATGAGTCTAGAAAATACACTCGTCTATAAATATGAATGCAGCATGAAATGTTTTACACAGTAGTTTAATAACTGAAATGTGGGTAAAATATTTTAGAGTCACTAAAATATAGTGGAAAAAACAAGGGTTAGTGGCATGCTGAGGTACCAAATAAGCAGTTAATCATTCTAACTGGGGGCAACAAACTAGAAAACAGGAAGCCCAAAAGAGTTTCTGTTCTGGAGATTGCTGTCATGCATAGAAGTAAACAATGGGTTGAAATGTGTTCGTCCTAACTTAGGAGATTTTATAGTTGACCTCTCAATATCTGCTCTAAATATGATTGCAAAAGTGCAAATTTGGTCCTGAAAAGGCTAGTTTATTGAACTTTGTTCTTAACTCAGAAATGACACAAAAGATTGTAGAAAATACTGAATTGGGTAGATATCTCAGGTCAGATTTCTGCATGCAGTTCTTGTATATTTTATTTAAATAAAATACTTGATGCTTCATTTGCTTTTCTCAACTACGAGCAAAACATCTTTTTTTGGTTGTGGTACTTGTAAATATTATTGTTCAGAAATGAAATGTCCTGCAGCAAGAAGTAATGCAACTTCAGTATGCATACTTGAATTCTCAGAAATTATGCAGAGCCTTAACATCTCCAATAGCAATCATGTACTGCAATTCAGTTATTAAAATATTAAAAATAATTTTGCTAAATTGCCCACTTTGAGGAACTAATAATTGGACAAGAACATGTTTGTTATATTTTGAGAGAAATGTCTGTGCAAGACATTGGATGGGGCAGAAAATTCTACATAAACCTTCAGTGTCTCATGTACAACTCCTTGAGGGGAAAAAGCTTTACAATATAAAAAGCAAAATTTCATGGTTTGCTTTTTCAAAGACTTTGTGTAGTAGTATTGTAAAAGGATTTATGTATAATTAAGTCTTAGCTAAAAATTAAAGTCTTGGCTTTCCTTACTGAATCATCTGCATATCTTCAGTTTTAATGACCCTCAGCATTCGTGAAACTGCTTTCTGATTTCACTGAATGTAAGTAGGTTTGGCTGTTAAATGTAATAAGGAAAATATTTTCGCTATAGAGTTAAGCAAGAACAACTTTTTAAAAATTAACCTTGAAAAGTATAAGTTGACAGAAATCTAATATATTGACTCATTGTACCTTGTGGAATCTAGAAAGAAAATGAGAGGACAAAATACTGAAGTATATATTATTTACGTCAAATCAATGATATTAAATGAAAGAAAGTCATCTCAAGTTTTCCACCTTGTTCATTCCCCCAGGCAAACATGTAGTGAAAGCTGGGTAGTTTTTTTTATTTTTATCCAATTTCTTGACTTTTACTTGGAACCATAGATTCTGAATATTTCTAAGACCTTAGAGGCTTCATTTAATGTAGAAGGATTTTAAAGTTTTATGGATATCATAACAATATTCACAGATAAAATTTAATGTGGTGTCCAGGTTTATTTGTATAAGATAGAAGGATAAAATATTGCTACTAGTGAGGGACTAATTTTAAACATCTAATGAGCATCATCCTAAAATATTAGCCTGACACTCAAAACTCACTTGAAAAATATGGAGCTAATTTAAACAGTGGTTTTAACAGTAATAACAATTGTATAATAAAATTCTGAAGTTCAGCTGTATGTAGTAATAAGTTTTCTTCCCTCCACCCCTTCCTTTCATGCCTCTCTTTACTCCTCTAATGTTCTTTCTTTGCCACCATTTCTGGTAAAAGTTAGGAATAAATGAGTACTTCTGAAAACTATTTTCTAAAAGAAATTTTACAGAAATTCAACTGGTTTGTTGTAATGAGGAAACAGAAGAAAAACTTGATTTACTTAAACTGCTGCTTTGATCTCAATCAGTCCTGATTTTTATTTGGCTCAAGACAATGAGAACACCCTGCGCAGGAAGTTGCATTTTTCAGTCCTCCGTAGCCAGCGGGAAATGGCTTGCAACACACAAAGCTCAGGAGTAATGTGGTTCTGGTGGGAGAAAAAAAAAAGGAAGAGCACGTTGTTGCTGAATTCAGCAAGAGAAACATTGAGTTACAGCAAAACAACATGGTTTTATTCCGCATTAAATTACTTGTCTCATGAGGATGTACTGAAACTTTGGGTTTGCTTCTATAGTCACCTGTATGTGCAGAAAGAAAGGGTGCAGAGGGGTTTTAATAAACATACAGTATAGGTAGTGAGGTAGGTAAATACATTCAAGCCCATGTTTTGTTTTCTTATGTAGTGATAAGACTACATAGAGAATGGATAGCCCAAAATACTACCTTTTTCCTGGTAATCTAAATAAATAAATGCTTAGCAAGTATTAAAGTGTGTTCCTCCAGCACAGCAGTGCCTTTGTATGGCCTTTTTTTTCTCTCCTTGTATCCAAGCAAGTCTCTTTCTTTTCTAGACTTTTAAGAAGCTGTTTGATTTGGTATTGCTTTTACCACACTTCTGAAATATTGTTTAAGGACAGAGCTAAATCTATTTTATGTCATAACAGATCTTTAACGACCATGTGTTTTGCATGCTATTTTAAATTGCTCAAACAGAGTATCAGTAAAAATATATAAATTATTTATTAGCTTCTTTTCCACTAGCTGTATTTCACAGCAGTGGTGATTTGCCTGATTAAGAGATTAGTCTCTCAGAAATATGTATTTGAGTTAGAATGAACTCCAAATGCTCAGTGGTACCAAGTGGATTATTTTCCATGTGATAGAAGTGGTTCTAATTATTTGCACTCACTTTGGTTGCTATTGTATATTACTTTTCGGATTGCTGTGTTATTGACAAAATGTGCTTCTGTGGTGGCAAAAAGAAAGTTATATTACAAAGAGAGGAGCAGAGATGCAGACCAAAGGGAGGAGTATTATGGGGATTTTAAAGTATCATGTGAGTTATGTGCTAGTTCCTGAAATGAAAGTGTCTACAGACATGGTGACAGCATATACACTGAGAATTATAAATCATCTTCCAAAATGCTGTGATATCTAGAACAAAAATTTGGCCTTTTTAATGCAGAAAACTCGATATGACTTCATTATTTTCCATGATCAGTAACTAGGTACTTTTTTACATTGCCAATTGTTTTAATAATCCCAAAGAGAATTGCTGCACTTGGGGGTTTTTAATGCTACAATATTGTTCACAATGGATGGTGTGTGTCACAGATAGCCCAGGGAAGTCTGAAAAGTGCCAGGTGGCCTGCAGAGCCCTCAAGTCTCTGTACCAAAACTAACGTGTTGATATCCATGCAAAAAGGCTTTCCCCATGCTGTGTGGCATCAAATTGGTAACCGTAATTTATATTTGTGTCTCAGTTGCGCTAGGAAGACCTCTGGTAGAATTTATTTAAACTTGCATCATCTTTTATTTTCGTAGGGATAAGATATGGAAAGAAAACAGATCTTCCTCCTTTCATAATTTTGGGCTTCGTTTTTTGGCTTAATCCTGGGAAGCATTCTCTCTTTATCTTGGATCTTCTGCATGGTGGGAACTTATGAGGGAAAAATCTTTCTTTTCTTACAACACCCCTTGAGTCTGAACTCCAGCAGCAACCAAACAATAATCTTCTGATTTATAGAATAGTATGGTGTAGAATGCCCTGTGAGAGCAGAATTAATATGAAGCAAGTTAACATTAGATCAGTATTTTACAGACTGTGTGTGTGGTTAAGTGGTAGAAGCAGCATTCAAAGTATTTAAGATGTCAGCTGTCTTCCTGCTCTAAAACTGGATAGCTGTGTCAGCATGGCCCTATGCCTACGCTAATTACAAACAGGAATATGCTTTTGGATCTATTGTAGGAAGAGAATACAGAGAAAAGCTTGGGAAATGTGTCATTAATAATATCAGGTCGCACAGTGCTGCCTAAGTAAAAATTCTTGCTGAATCCATCAGTCACACTGCAGTACAGCCTCTATAGAGTAGTGGAAACCTTCAGGTGTTGTAAGAAATGTAGTTACCTGCCCTATGTTATTATCTTGTGTTGAGAAGTAGACTGCTACTACACTGCAATATGCAAACCGACTGAAAATCATTGTATCTAGTCTCTGCAAGCCATTGGGTCTCTATGACTGTGGTGGTTTAAAACCCAGCTGGAAAATTAAACCCACTCAAGCTGCTCCCTTTCCAACACCCCCTTCTGATAATGGAGGAAACACCAGGAGAGATCAGAAGTAGGAATAACAACTTACTGGAAATACCAATAACCACACCAAAATTAATAACAAGGAGTGTACAACAGATAGAGAAATTTTTCTACCTGCAAACAAGATATTCACTACTGAAGGTCCCCCCAGGCAGCACTGGATGTGGTTACCAACAGAGACAAAAACTGGCGACAGGAGAACTTCCATAGCTTAGCTTTTCTCCACATCCCTTCCAGCCTGGAAAGCAAAAACAGTGGAAAGCAGAGACATAACAAAAACATGGAATCTAATTCATCCGAACAAGGGGTTGTGCTGCCAAAATGCCGACTGTGGTGGTCCCAGTGCCAGGGCTCTCTATTGGTGCTGGGTGGCAGCATGGCCCTGACTCCTGGTCCCACACACTCTCTGGCATGAGCCAGGCAGACGAAACGGCAGACTTTATTTGCAGCTGTGGCTTCTTCCTGCCGAGACCATGCCACGGTGTGGATGGTATCGAATAGACAGTGTTCCACCCCCTTTCTCTGTAACCATGACAATGACTTACTCTAGGAACAGGAAAGCTTTACAAACTAGAACTGTGGGAAAATGCATTGCTCTGGCAGTAGGTCCAATGTGTCCCAAAATCATCTAGCTGACTGCCCAGCTCTGTGCAGAACAAGGGATTGGGGGTGCATTTATGCACCCCTCACTGACTTGTTGAGGCATTTGTCTTATCTGTCCTTCCTTTGTCCTTGATTTCTTTTTTTTTATTATTATTATTATCCTGAAAGTTCTGTACTGTGTCTGATCAGTGAAGATGTTATTTTTTAGTTTGATCGGTATTCTATATCAAATAGTGTTTACCATAAAATATACTGAGGCTTAATGTTTAATTAGCTGAAGTTTAATCTCAGAACCTTGATGAGGAAGAGACCATTCTTCCTAGTGTTGCCTGTGTAGTTCTGTGTTTAAAAATGCCTCTTTCTTTCACTGACGTGTTCAGATTTTATTTCTTTTTATTTTCCCTTAAAGCAACACCAATAATTATTTAAAGGGCTTTAAAAACAACAGAAAAAATATGGTTATGTGTTTCTTGCTGTGCTCATGTTTTTGCTTTTGTATGGTTATGACATGGCAAGATTAATACAAGTGTAAATCAATGTATACACTAAGTCAATTTTCTCTGCATAAAAGGAATCTAAATTAAAATGGCGGCTTGTAAACTCAATACAGCATGTGACAAGTTGACAAATGGTAAATAAAGCCCAGTAAAAAGATGCAATTAATTTCAAGTCTGCAAATTTGTTCAAGTAGTTATCTGGCAAACAAAGTTATTGTCTAATCCTCGGAAAATAAGAGATTAATCAGAAAATTACCCAGATAAGTATAACTTATCCTTGATCGATTTGGAAGAAAAAAGAGTGTGTACTGTTACTCTAAGAAAACTGGTTTATATATTTGAATTTGCAATTCGTTTTTGGAGAGTTTCAGATTAAAAAATAATCAAGCTTTTCTTAATTCACTTAGGATGAATACTTAGAGTTGCTAGCTAATCCTCCGTTCCTTGAAATTAATTCTTAAATTAGAAGAGTAATGCCTAGACCTTCCTGTCCATTGAGGCATAGTAACGAGCACTTAAGATCAAACCCCTTTTCTTTATACAGTAAATGCCTACATATGTGGTCTGCAACCACTTAGATTTATTTTCTGTTTTGATCTTCAGCTGTTTCAGTTTGCTCGACAGAGCACAAACACACCGTAAGTACAGTATGTGAAGCATCCCTCTCGTTTATTACTGCAGCTGACTTTGCAATTGCTTTTCCTTTTGGGAATTCTTCTTCAAAGCATTGTAAATATTTATTCAAAGAGTGATCTCTTGTGTCATGTATTTCTTCGGACACATAACCGTAAGAAATGTTGTTATGGTATTCTTTTCAATAAGACATGATTCAACTTGAAATTACCTTACGTGGGGGGAGAGGAGAAGACCCTGTATCTTTTAGAAATATATGAACTGTTGTTGAAATATCAATTTGGTGAAAATCTATTTGTGAATGTATAGAAAATTAACAAAGCAAGTGTATGTCTATATTTTTTGAGCAGTAGCACCTGAAAAACTGTTTTCAAGTTCTGCAGTGTATAAATTTTTTTTTCCATTTAAATACAGTAGGATGACTCATTCTAATATAAGTTATGTGAAAGATGCAAATTGGTTGCAGATGTTAAGCCATGTACTATTACTGCTGGTAATTGGTAGAAGAAATGCTTCCCCTTAATGTTTTAAATATTATAGAGCAGCTTCTGACTTGATGAACTCCAAAGCGTAAGAGTATCAGGCAAATATTAGATATTAAGTGTAGACGTGAATTACATTTAGTGAGCTTTTTTGTAGTTTAGAAATTATGGGGTTTGTATATGTCACGCAGATTGAGTTTTCTGAAAGCTCCATTTTGTTTTAAACTACCCTGAGTAGCAAAGTTTATGGAGGATGAGAAGAAATATGCACAAGAAATCCTCACAAATGCTGCACTACTGAAAAAGCAAACAAAACTCTCATCAAAATCTACATGCAAACATACACCCACATCCTCAGTATATAATGTTTATAAAGTGGTGCATTTAGGTAAGCAATACTAATGTATATGATGCTTAAAATAAAATTATAAAAGCTCTGAGTTATGTATTTTGAATTTCAACCTTGTTTTCAAATATTAAATTGCAAGAGGCATGATGACAAATTTAGATTAATGATTGGGAGACTATTTGACTGAGGTTTGAGAATAAATACAGCATTCAAAGTATTACAGTAATTCCCAGCTTCATCATGTTAAGATGCTCGATGACAATGGGCTTTGGATTTTATTAGTCTTATATGTTTTTCTCCTTTCCTGTTTCTGACAAATGTTAATAAAAGGTAGCCCCTGAGAGGTTATAACTAGATGTACAATTGTTAAGGAACAATCCTGTAGTACATTATATACTCTAACACAATGCCTAGTGCTCCCCTTCAATTCACTGTTAGGTATTTTGGTATTTATGCTGTTATTCAGGAAAATAAGTATTTATTTTTTATGATGCTCTTTAGGATTACCAAGTGCTTGAACATCTGAGTAGCTACAGTTATGAAAAAGGTTTTGTTTTATTCTCAATCTTACCCCTAATTCAAATAGTTACCATACATTTCTCATCTGCACTTCTCCTTTTTACTTTAATTTTCAATTTCGGAGTTAGTGTCTGCTGCTGGACTCCTGCATCGTGCTGTGTCCAGAAGCGAAGTGCTTCCAATGAAACGCCGTTTCATAAAGAGAGAGCTGCCATGCGAGAAGTAATACCAGCCAGTTTCATATGCTTTTCTTCTAAATGAAACTTTTTAAACATTGGCCAGGGGAAAAAAAAATATAAATATTCTGCCGCGTTTCAACAACAGAAAAACATACAGTACGCAGAAATTGCAGGCATAAATTTCCTGATATTGGCTTGCTCTGTTGCTATTTTCGTGCGTGTCAGCAGGTGGCGATGAAAGGCAGCGTAGGAGCTAGGAGAAAGTCACTCAAACAAGGTGAAATGGAAAAATAATGCTTGGAAAGAATCTGTTTTGCTTTCCGTCCTGTATGAGGCTTTGTTCTTCAGAGCATCTTTAGGTTAGGTTACAAAATTAGTTTTATTTTATTAGCAAATTGCTCCTTTGTCTTTTGCAGCCCATGACTAATGTATTTTTGTAAAATGCAAATCGTTGTCACAGGTGCAATGGTTTTGAGACAAATATGGCAATAAACAATATGCAGGCAACCTGGGTGAAAGATGAGAGTGGTATATGTGTTCGAGAACAGAATAGTTAAAGTAATAGGGACAGTGAACTCATTCCTGTGGTACTTGCCACAAATCCATTAAGAAATTGTACAAGAAAACCTCCAACAGATTTCCTTCCCAGACTAAGGAAGGATTTACACAGTAAAAATAACAGAGTAGTGGTGCCATCTAGGGATTAATTTTCTTAGTGCTCTGTCACTTTTCTTCCTCTGGGTGTGGGCAGCATGTTAAAAATGAGCAATGCTTTTGAAGTAGTTTTGCCAATAAGTAACACTCCTGCCTTATGTGCTGCTTTGGAATGATATATGCTGGAAAGTGTCAGTTCCATTTAAGAAAGAATGAAGCACTTAATTTCTTCTAAATCTTGTCTTTATTTTTTTTTTTTTTTTTTTTTTTGGCTAATGGCATCTCAAGTCACTAAGTAGGAGCAGTGGATTTTGGGATGCTTTTGGCAAGACAGCATGTGCTGTTGGTATAATACTTAATTATCCAATTGAGGAATATTTTCCTTTCCAATATACCTTTTTACTGCTGTTCCATTGTTAACCTTGAGCAGAAACTCCCAGCTGTGGTCCCACTCTCTTCAAACTTTGTATGAGGTTAATGAAAATTAATCAAATAAGAGAAAAATAGGTAAATACTTTCCTCTTTTTTCCACTCTACATTTCTTTAAGATCAGTGGTATTACATGGGAGTATTCTGTTTGGTGGCAAAAGTGTGATCTTGGGGATTGTGAACACAGAGGTGAGAATTGGGTGATATCTAAAGTTTAATGGCAGGAATATGAATGTATATATTATTAGGGTTCGGTTGCTTGGGGTTTTTTTCTGATAAAATTATAAATGGAGCTATGAGATTTATTGTCCTAGGTAACATGAAACATAGGTAATTTATGATTGCTATAAATTAATACTTAAAAAAGTAATTTTCTTTCTTTATACTGAAATTCATTAGATTTTGCTATACTTGTTTATGTGCTTTATTTGCTTGAAGTGCATTGCTTATAAATGAGCAGGTATGATTCTTGTGGAGACTGTGCTTGCTCACTAATCAGTTCTAGCCTGACAGTGCACGTAGTTGCCTACTTTTATCTCCTGTTTTTCGAATGCTGGAAGTCTCAAAGGATAGAAGACAACAGCTGGGCTTTGCTGAGAATTGAGGTGATTTTTGTGTTCTGCAATTTGAATAGGTTCTCATTGGCCCAGCAAACAATCCTAGGTACTTCACCGTTTCAGCAGTTTTAGCCTCACTCACACTGTCTTCAATACTCATTCTTGGAGTCTGTCAGCCAATAGACATCAAATTGCCAACACTTTCCAGAAGGAAAGGAGTTCTCCAGAAATGAAGACAAGAGTTTATATAACCTGGTGTAGGAACCATTCTTACATGTAGTTCATTTTCTCCAGTAAAGACAATTGTGTTCTGCTTCCATAGGATGAAATATAAATAAAAATTATTAATTTTTAGCAATACTTATTTTTTTCCCATTTTTTCATTTCTTCTGATATAGATTTCCTGTGGAGTTTTTCCAGACTTTTATCAGAAGTCAGTAGCTGGCCAAAATGCTGTTGGATACCTATAGGTGGTAACAGCATGTCACTTCTTTTGCTAAGAAATCCTCTGTGTTATTTGTGAACACATGCACGTTGCAAACCACTGGAGACACAAATAATACAGAAATATGTTATTTTCCAAATATTTTTCAGTTTTGTTTTCCTAGGTGGTTGGGGATGCTGTGGACAGTCTGAGATAAATGTCTATGTAGAAATCAAAACTTTTTTTGAAAAGATGTGAAGATGAGGCAGCTATTAAGTGAAGATAAGTATTAGACATCTATAATTAAAATAAAATAATGCAGACTTTTAAAGAAGCTTGCTAATTTATAGTTCTTCAGAAAAAAAAGTAAATGCAAGCTTTTTTTTTAACTCGGGGATTCATTCTAGCAAATACTTGAAGGACTGTGTATCAGCTCTCAACTGTTATATCAATTACTATGTCATATTTTGAAGGGAACTAAATACACCAATTCTTACCCCATATCTTATACTTTAAAGAATTGTTAAAAACCCAGCTGCACATTAACTACACTTCTCATGAAACACGTGTTATCTACTTTAGCACTCTTGACCTTATCATATGGTAATTTTCTAGCTTTTAAGAAGTAATTTTTGAGATTTTCAGAGGTACTCCCAGTTTCCTCCTAAGGTGCTTTTGCTGTCTTAAGTAGTCTTTAAATGATTTACTTCTAGTACTTTCCCTTTATATTTTATATGTTGATTGCTTGCTGAACTCTTGCCTTGATGTATGAATAGTAAACGAAGATATAAAAAGCTTTAAACTCAATTTGAATCAGCTTCTAAAGTCAGACTATTTCATCTGGTAAATAGAAGTTTCCTTATCTTTACTGCTACATAAATTAAAGAGAAGAGTTAATGAAATTAAAAATAACTCAAATAATTTACTACTTAATATATATTGAGAAGGCTTTGGGTTACCAATGATTTCATTGAAAATTATTCTTCAGTTTATTTGGATGGTTTATATATTATCCTTTCCCTAGAAAGACAGAAAATGTGTATTTCCTTTTCGTGCTCTACAAACCTTATCAGCTTTGTGCTTAATAGTTTTTAAGGTTTTGAAAAAATTCAAAGAAGACATCTCAGCCTTTAAAAAAATAGAACATAAGAGCAAAACTTTCACTGAAGTGATACATATTTTATAGTTCTTATTACTGCTTTCTTTAAAATCTTCTTATATAAGGCTTACAACTTGAACTGTTAAATTGGACAGCAATATTTTCAATAAAGATGGTTACTTGCATGGCAGCATTTTCAGTGAGCACAATTAGAACCTTATAATCATGAAATTATATAGGTTGAAAGGGACCTATGGTTGTTGTTCAGAAGAAAGGGTTAAAAGCGGGAGGATGCTAGATTGTCTAAAGTGACCTTGGAGCTGGGAATGCTGAGGCCTGGAGAATAACTAGTGAAGGAATCCCCATATATTATGCCTACTGTTGTTTGTCCTCTGTGTCCTGAGAAGTAGAATCTCTGCCTAGAGATAACAAAGGTGTTTACAGAGACCTGGAGGCACTCTCATGGACATGCTTGAGCTCCCTGTCTTGGGACAGAGATTGAAGCTCAGAGCTCCTGTAAAGCACAGGGAGACCACAGCATGGTGGTAAACCACACGTGTGTGGGTCCTCGATAAATGGGTGCAGAGAGCAGTGCAGCCATGTGCTGGGATGGACAGAGCTCCACAGTGCCTCTGTTCCTGCTTGTGTGTCCTGCCTGGGTGTTGCTTCAGGATCCTTTGGTTAGTGAGGTAATGAAATAAATTTACTCTTGGCATTTCAGCAGTGGTTTGTGGTTGTTCTGGCTGCCTGCCTGTGTCAACTCACACGGGTGCCATGTAGTGTAACCTCATATTCATAGTGGGGCCAGCTGGGTCAAGTTGTTCAAGGCTTTGCACAATTGGATTTTTGAATGTCTCCAAGGATGGATGTTGCACAGAGATCTTTTAGCTCCTGTTCCATGTGTAGCTGCCCTCTCTGTGAATAAACTCTTTCCTTTGTTAAGTTAAAATTTCCCATGTTCTACCGTGTGTCCATTGCCTCTTATACTTCTGCTATACATTTCTGAGAGGCACTTCACTTAATCTTCACTACATAGCTGTAAACATCAACAGGCTTTCCCCCTGGATTTCCTTCAAGTTTGAACAACTTTGTTTCTCTCAGCTTCTTTGCTCTTGACTGTCTTGGTAGGTTTTGGTTGGACTTCCTGCATTATGTCCAACTTATGCTGGAGAGTCCAGAACTGCTCATAGTACATGCTTAATAATGAGCATTAAGAGAGAGTGAGTTTATTTAAAAAAACAAATAAAACCCCCGCAACTAACAACAAAGTCTTTGTTTGAAAAAACCATGGAAAGCAAGAACCACTCTTGTGCTATAAATAGCATTTGATAAAGACCAATAAATTACAATAAGTGATGCTTCAGTAAGTTTAAGACTTCTGTGGGAGAAGGTCATTTGGCAAGTTACCTGGTACATATTTAAAGTGATCTCTAAGCAATTCAAGACAGGTAATGAGAAAGGTTAGAAAGATTAGCAAGCTTCATTATAGAGTATACTTTTAATCCTCGTTATATTTAGCTTCAACTTCCAGCCACTGAAATTAGTTTTGTGTCTTCCTTCTAATACTAGAGTTCTCAACTACTTCAGGCAGTTTTTTGGTATTTGTCAAAATCCTTTTGAATTGTCCACTATGAATTGAATTGTCAAAGAACTTCCAAAGCCTTTTTAAAAGTATAGTTTAATTTTGTTACCTAACAAGTCAAATTGAACTTGAATTTGAGATGACCAATAAAAGATTTCAATCAATATATAATTATTTCTCAGTATTTATAGATGACTAATGTTGAGAAATTGGCAGGCATAACTTGCAGAGGTTGTTTTCATAATTTCTTCTCAGTTACTACACAGTACTACTATCTAGCCTGTTCCTGTGCCAAATAATTATGATTGCTCTGAGTTCCTCCATCTAAAATGTATCCTATTCCAAAAGACTTTCTGAATAGTGTCCTTTCTAGCAATGTAGTTAAATCGCTCGTGATAATCCATCCTCCCAAACATTGCTGTTTCCATTTCTGATGTGTATGGCAAACATGATTTTTGCGCTGCATGTAGCCTTTTGCAATGCTTTGTTCCTCCAGCTAACTGTTTCTCATTTTACATCTTTGGCTCATCAGCTGGCTTCTACTTGGAGCTAATCTCTCCTTCATCATTATTCACATCATGGCACCAGTGCACACATCTGATTGTTCCGTGGTCTGCTTGTTACTTTTCTTCTTTTGCCTTTAAGGCATTTTCTCACTCAGCATGGATACTTGGAAGGAGTTTTCTGTAAATATCCTCAGCTGCTGTATTGTTTTTCTTTCAATGCCCCTTTCAAAACTTGGATTTGGGATGCTTGAAGAAGCATGGTAGTTGTTAGGTGTGTGTCTCCTAAAACCCCTCCAACACTGGGTAAAAAACTCTCTATGGGACATGCATTCCTGTGGCTCTTGGTTATGAAACACATTTCCTCCTCCTTCTATTCTGACCCAAGAGCTACACATCCTAAACAACAGCAGAGTCAGAGTATTTAGAGTGTCTATTTGCTTCAAGGGATTGCAGATCTGGACAGAATGAGACTACTACAAAGAACAATTTGGGAACAACTCCACATATCTTTCTTTGGAGCAAGTGTAACTTATAACTGTTGACTATACGGGAAGTCATGGTAAACCACCCTGTAAATGGGGTGCTAAAGGTATGATGTGTTCTCCAGGCTTAGTACTGATATTTAGAATGTTTTTTGTTTTGTTTTATTAAGGATCTCTTAGCATTATGCCATAAAGTTTTCTTTTTTTTTAATTTATTTACAAACAGTACTTATTGACTCATTGGCTGTGTTTGCAAAATAAAAATATTTCTAAGCTCAGTCAATTCTTACAGTGCAACAAGGAGAAATTTAGTCATCCTGCCCATCTGATTTACTTGAATTGCTCGTTAAATTTTAGAGAGAATTCTGTAGAATAGCCTGGTACTTAGTATATAACTATATGCAGGAAAAGTGTTTAGTCCTAGATAATGTAAGGAACATTAGTGAAAGGTGGAAAAGAAAAATGGTTGAACCCATAAAAAGTGAAAGTAGGAGCTTCTAGAACTCCCAAATAATGCCACTTACAAATGGAGAGTTAAAATCAAAACAAAAAGTGTGAAATATATGACCCATTCAAAATATGGAGTAATCGGTAAAAAGTGGAATCCTTATTTATCTAAAATATTACTCATGTGAAACAGCTCTAGCTCAATATTCTTTAAAGGTCTAAGTAAAATTTTTACATGTAGTCTCAAAGAATAGAAACAAATGAACTGCGAAAGTGCGTGCTTTCTTTTAATCTGATATATTTCAACAGAGGTAAAGGAAGGTGCTAACTATGTAGTTCTTTCCTTTTTTTAAATTTTGAGCTGACATTTGTATTTAATGTTATTTTATGGTGCAGTGGGTTCAACAGAATTTGATTAAAGCAATTCACTGAAGGTATGATCTGTTTTATGGCTGCATCTTCTTGACCATAACGCCTCAAGAAACAGATATTAGGTCCAATGTGTCTTGCAGATATCAGTGTCTGAAAAATTCTTCAGTGTAGTGTGGCTGGGTTTTTGGAGATTGGACTTTACCCCACTGTAGTGGCAATTTTCCCTTAGAGACATTGTCTGCTAAGTGCTCTGGATGTAAATCTCGCAGCTGTATCTCAAGTTATGTTCTAATCCTTTTTTTTCAATTTTTATATAATTATATTGGGAAGAAAAGTGTCTAAGTAGTGGTTTAGATAAAATATATTCTCTCATGTCCTTCAGATCCCTGAATCTTCCCCATAAGCACAATTAAGTATTTGTGTCTGTAGTTATTCTCCTTAGATGTATCAATCACTTTCAGAATAAAGAAACAAAAAACAGCCAAAACCCTCATCACCACCTCCAAAAGCAGTTATCACAGTTAGCCAAACACAGTAAAAGATATTTAAATTACTTGCCTTTATTAGGGGGACTTCTAGACAAATGCTGTTCCACTGTTGATCAAAATTAATTGAAAATTGTCTACGAATAAAACCAGAACTTCTACTTTTACTGCATATGAATTATGATTATTTTTAGCAACTAAAATACGAAAAGATAGAACTAGAAAATGTGCTATATTAATATGTTCAGAAGTTTTTTAAAAATATTAATTAACAGTCCACTCTTTTTTTCTTGAGTAATCTATAATTTGTCACTTTACAATTTGATTAAATGTTTCTGATATTTGCAGAAGCCTAACAAAGTAGAGTTTCTTTTACTACATCTACTGAATCTGGTCCCGTTGTTCCAAAGCAGTTCCAGCTATGAGCTTACATAATGCAGGACCAGTTTCCCAGAATTCATACAGTTTCAAAGTACTTAAAATCATTTTGGGAACTGATGTGTAACTTCTGAAAGCACCTCAGACCTTACACGTCTTGTTTTGCTTAAGATTCCTAACTGGCTCAATCTTTTTGTACTGCTGTTGCCCTCCTGAAGGACAGAAATCTTCATATTTGTAGAATTCTTAATTGCTAATTACCTATTTATCATTTCTGCCATTCACACATCCTGCATGTGCAAGATCACACACTGTTTTGGATGATCAACTCAGCAATGACGTAGCATGACTTCAAGTGTTTCTAGTTTTACTGTAGGTGCATTTCCAGGAAGTAAATACAGAAATGTATTTCTGTATACAGAAAGTATAAAGTTTTATACTTTATATAAATTTTGGGAGGGGTTTATGCATAGTTTTGTTGCTGAGTACTTCTCTATTCTCTAAGGAATGGCAATTTGTGTGCAGCTGAGTTTTCAGTCGTAGGGAAGGGGTAGGAAGAGCTTTTGGGTTAATGCAAGCTCAGGTTCCAGGGCCTGGTCAAACCCTCTCAAGCTTCAGGCTGAACACTACTTCCCAGGCCACTTTAGCTCTTCACTGTAACAAAGTTCCTTCTGTGCCGTTTGCATGGCTAGGATTGTTCTTCTGCTTTCCCCATTGAGAACTCTTCATTCCTTCCATAAAAATTGTTTTAAAATTGTGCTTAGGAGCGACAGCAGTAGTGTACCTTCATGCTCTTTTTGTGAAAAACACCTATAAGAAAGGACTGTAACTCATTCTCACGGGAACCCCGAGGTTTCCAGTTGAATGAAAATTAGAATGCACAAAAAAAAAAGAAAAAAAAGATACTACTCTGCTTCAAAAACACTGCAAACCTTTCATGTTGTGCCGCAAACATGCTAGAAATGTCCGTGGTTCCAGCAGGAAAGAAAACTTACACAGACAACTGTTGCAAGATATTTGGGCAACTAATGAATTTAATTCCGAGAAATAGAATGGGTTATTTTTGACCACTCAATATCAAAATCCATCACACTGTTTTTCCCTAACTTTTTTTCAGTTAGACAAGGATTTCATAAAATGTTGAGCAGTGTTTCTGAGAATATGCAAATCTCTAGCTGCTGTTGCAGAGTTAAAGGAAAGAGGCTGATGTGCCCTGAAACAGCAGCTTACAAGAGGAGTGGAATCATTGGTGATTTTTATTTCTTTTCAAAAGGAAAAATATTATTTCCTGTCCAACTCTTAACAGGAATTTTATGAAAGAAGCAGAAGCATTGTCCATGTCCACTGGTAGTTCACTTATAGAAACACCATGTTTTGTAGTCCTTTGTTACTGTATTGTTATTGTCCATAGAACTCCCTGACAGCCACTCACACAGAAAGCGTGACAATACAAAGGAGGAAATAAAGAAAGAAATAGCTCTATTAAATTTGTCTACCCTTTAAATAAAGTTGCCAGTTTCCCCACAATCTATCACAAAGTAATTGTTTTGCTATCTAGCTGTAGCAAATTTTAACAGCAAGAAACTCATTATTTAAAGGGCTTTTAAATTTCATATTTTATCTCATTCAACAGTAATCTTTCAAATTCTGTTCCTTTATTCTGTTAATACCACTGGCTAAATTGCTAGCAGTGTATTATTTCTCATTTGGGGTGGTGTTCAGTGCTGAAGAAAGCTGTCCAACATGCTCAGTTTTTGGTTTTGTGGCATTCTTAGTGTAATATTCTTGAATACGTTTCACATAAATTGTCTCAGAGAGCTGAGCCTTTCTGTGAAGGAAGGAGAGAACAAAAGGTCTGCCTGTTTAGGTACAGGGCTATATTGAAAAGCTAACTTTCCTGCTCTGGAATAAAATTACAAATGGAAAAACTGTGGACTTGTGACATGTGTCTGAGGCAATAGACTACTTTCTTCCTCCATATGTTATAGTAAGATAATAACTACCATTACACCTCTTATACTTTCAAATTCTAAGATCAGTCATATTATTGTATGACATATGTACTGTAGTATACATATTTATCTTCACCTGGAAAAAGTAGTTTTAATAAAGCTATAATTTAATGTGTGGTGATCTGTCTAGTAATGACAAGTACAAATATTGCCCTCAGATCTTGGCTAAATATGTGTGAATACCTTTTCTAATATTTTATGCACTTGTAAAAGAAACACTTATTCGCCCGTACATCTATCTTATATACTGTCTATTTTGTTGAGGTTTAAAATCAACATATCTTTAAAAAAAGAAGTCCCTGATTTCTAGGTTAGGTCTCAGAATTATTAGAATTATATTGAGCTAAGTGAGTGACTTTTACTATTTGTAAATTTTTCTTAATGACTTCTAGCTTCTGTTGAGAACAAATAATTAATTTTGCTAAACAGTAAGATTTTTGGCGCAATTTTATATGCCATCCTACAGTTATCTTATTTACAAAGCTATTAAATAACCTCATGTAATATGTATTTGCAATATGTTTCTCATTCAACATTCACATGATGAAGGATAACGTGAAAAAAAAGTGAAGTATTTCAGCTTTGCTTTTTTTTAATTGGATGCAGTTGTATCTGTCTGTATTTTCAATGTCATCAATTTGCCCTTATAATGAAGCCTAAAATCTGCCCAAGCCATTGAATTTGTATTAAGACAAATTGTACCATGGTTAATCATTAGACAGATTTGAGTTTTTCTTTAGACATTGGAGGTTTTGTACCTTTTTCATCATTAGGTATGGATTACTGTCTCAGTAACAAGACTTATATTAAGATTTCAACCTCTTCTTTCTTCCTATTGGCAGTGCATGAATTCTTTTAAATACTTAATATTAGTTCCCCAAGAGCTGAATAAGGTTCTGAAATGTGCTGCTCATAAGAATATAAAGGCATTTTTCAGCTGGGAGCACATAAAACTGTTCCTTGGAGTCTTTATTTTTTACGTGAAACCAAAATCTGATCTTAGGTGTTTTATGTGGGGAATTCTGTACTGAATTTTTTCTGAGAAATGTATTTTAAACAAATCACCTAGTGTTATTCGCGGAAGGGGCTGACCTACCAGACTTTGGGTCAGAAGGGGGCAGAAGAGACTAAGTGAAGTTCTGAGATAACATTTATAACCAAAATAGGAGAAATTTACATTCCAGAACAACAACATCGTCAGGTTTAAAACTATTAATCAAAAGTGATAACCTTGTACTTTTTCGTCTTGGTTCAGGAAGATAGTTAACATGCTGTAGCCTTTGTATGGCAAATTAGATACAGATGCCCTTTGCTGAAAAAAACAGTTTTTATCCAGATTTATCTTAGCTATCTGCAGGAGTTTATTTGTCAACTTAATTAGAGAAAAAAAGCCCCAAATTATCAGTAAGGTATAATTTACTTACAGGTTAACCTTGCTAGGATGTACATTCTGGTAATGTTTAGCTACTCTGTTAGGTGGTTTTTCATATAGTTTATGCTTAGGCAGTTTATATTTTGAACATGCATATGTAATGTAGCTATGAAACCTTAGGCAAAATATGCTGCAGTATCATCCCTTCAAGGTGACTTTCTTTCACGCTTTGGTGCTTCTTACATTTCCATTCGTCTATGTGCCATATCTCGCTTCATATCCAGCTGGATTACACAGAAATTGATCGTGATTTTTAAGATGGAGCCAAAACTCCCAGGAGATCATCTTTATGCAAATCACATACTCAAGAGGAGTGAATAGATGCTTAGAATAAAGGAAAAGTGGATAATTACCTGTTGGGTGGTAAATAATCATATGCCTAAAAGAAGACAGAAAAATAAGCACTATGTGTGTTTGTCTTTGATATTTTTGCCTTTGATATAATTTAGGATTCTTGGTAGAGTGCTTAATATTTAGAGAAAAAATGTCATTTTACAGACAGAAGAATTTAATTTGGTTATATTTTCCTTGCTCTATTGCACATCCTTGATTTGTTTCTCAATCTGTTTGTATGTTATATGTCTGTAAAAGTGCTTTTCTGTTTGGGGTGGGGGTGATTGTTGTTATGTTTTTTAAGACAAATATATGTATTTCAAACTTAAAATGGTATGAGATTGGAAAATCCTGCTGGTCAGACAAGCATCGTTCTGGCTTGTTGGATTTTTTTGTTGGTGGGGTGATTTTTTGGGGTTGTTTTGGTTTTGGTTGTTTTTTTCAAGCAGCAAAACCAGCTACAAAAGATTTAATTTTGAAAGCTTATGGAAAAAATCAGTTTCTTATAAAATTGTAAATGCTATATAAACACACACTGACTCTACTTCTAATGATAAAAAGAAAAATATTAAAATTACTTTTAAAATTTCTCTCCTGTTATAAAGCAACTGCAAGGGGTTTTGTGTACATAAATTGTAATTTTGTAGGTGTGTGTAATACTTGAATGACAGAATTTATAATTTGAGGCAGGGTTTCAAATAGATGCTTTAGAGTAAATACGTACATTTTATCCTCAAAGAAAACACTTGTTATTTGCACTGACCATTCTTCAAGTGTCATGTGCATGTATGGGAGGAATTGCAGTATTAGAAGGTGCGAAAAGAAGTGCAATGTATAATCTAAGTTGTCTGATTTTAGTAGTTTTTATTTAAAAATATAGGCCTGAATAATGAAAAAAAAAGTAACCCATTGTCTATATCTCCCTCTCCATATGCCTAATACATTTGTGTGTGCATATATTCTTAGTTTGGTTACATAGATCTTAGAAGGATTATTCCCATGCTTCAAATTAAGAAATCAATTCTTTTCAGAATCAGAACCCTTCTACTACTTAGAGAAGCTTGTTAATAAAGTATTTATGAAAACAATCTTTAGTCATCTGTATGAGTGTTACACAAATCTTTGAAGCTGTAAGAATTTCACTGTGGCGTTTTTTTATTGTTTGTTGTTATGTTACTCTTCCTAATTGCTTTTTGTTACTTTTGTTTGCTTAATGGCAACTACAAACTTGTCAAATACCCAGCTAGTATGAATTCTTTATTATGCCACTAGGTTAATAAGGTATTCAGATTCTTCTTGTGATATGTTGGAATGGTAGCTGCATAAAGGGAAAAATAGATATTATTAATAAAGATAAATTATATCTTTCTTTATCGTATATGTAAAATATTTCTCCCCCTAAAATAATTGTCAGTCTCTGCTGATACTAAATCCTAACTTCCATGGTAGATAAGGTTCCTCTTGACAGGTTTCACAACCTACTAATAATTAAGTTAATGAGCTTTTCAGTCCTCAGATGAACAAACTCATTGTTTTCGTTTGTAAAGATAGTATTACAGAATCACAGAATGGTTGAGGTTGGCAGGGACTTCTGGAGGTCATCTGGCTCTACAACTCTAGGGCAGGTTGCTCAGGACTGTGTCCAGACAGCCTTTGAAGATCTCCAGTGATGGAGACTCCACAACCCTTTTGCTGAGGGATGTGTTCCAGTACTCAGAATGATAAAATCTTCCCTTATATTCAGAGAGACTCTGCTGTGTTTCAGTTTGTCCCTACTGCCTCTGATCCTGTCACTGAACAGCATTGAAAAGAGCTTGACTGTTCTCTTTACACCATCTCTTCAAGTATTTATACACACTGATGTGATATGACTGAGCCTCCGTTTTTCAGGCTGAAGCACCAACTCTCTCAGCTTTCCTTAATCATCTTTGGAAGTCTGTGAACGTCCCTTAATCATCTCAGTGGCCCTTTGCTGGACTATGCCAGTAGCTCCACATCTTTCTTGTGATCTGGAGCCCAGAACAGGACCCAGCGTCTGAGTAGAGGGGAAGGCTCACTTCCCTTGACCTCTTGGCAGTACCTTGCCTCATGCAGTCTGGGATCTCGTTAACCTTCTTTTAGGCAAGGGCACATTGCTGGTTCATAACTTGTCCATGGGGGCCCAACAATATGTATCTACAGCTTTAAGGGAATTTGAATTTCCTAGATATTTTTCCCTCAAACGTAGTGAAGACTTACTTATCTGTAATGTTTCTTTGGGGAAAAAAATTAAAATTTGGAGCTAGTTAAAAGCTGCCAAATTGTAGCTTTTGGGATTCATGACTCTATGCTGTTATATTTTGCCTTTACAGCAATTCTGGTTCTGCACTGAAATGCTAACTAGATTACTCTGCCAGACATTATACAAAATTCAGGTTTTCTTTCATATACATTAATATAATTTTCAAAGAATATTAAATTCCATGCAGTATCTTTTTGGCAAGATATCAGAAATGGTGTTTATTAATGTTTTAGAATAGTTCCCTGAGCAGAAAGAGTATACAGAACTGCCATAAAAATCGAGCAGATTGCATAAATCATTAGTGTGTGGAACCCTAGCTCATATTGATAAACACTTTACAGATAATTACATTCTACTGATCTGCTGTTCAGTGTGAAGAGGCTAATAGGGCACAACCCCCAGTACACTTCCAGGTGTGTGGCAGTGACAGAATTGTTGACAGAAAAGACAATTGAGAATATGTTTTGGTGGATAACTAACCCACAACAGAATGTGGCTGTAATGAAATGAGATACGTAAGAATATTATCAACTTGTTATTTGGAAATGTTTGCCAGACGCTGAAGAAAATTCAGTAAAGTGAACTTTGCTCTGCACTGTGTGTTTTACAGGTATCCCAGGACCGCCTTCTCTGACATACAGCTCGAATCACACATGTCTGGGTCACAGCCCATTGTTGACACATATCATGTAATTTTTCACAAGTTCTTTAAGCAGCGGTCAAAAAACATTTTTAGTCTTCAGTTCTTCAGTTTCAGCTTCACCTTCTGATCTCTTCTGTGTTCTATGCATACATCTTACCAACACTTGGTGCCCTTCCCTGTGGGATTCTGTACAAATTTTTACATTCTAATCCTGTAGACTTACAAGCATTTTTACTGAGGGAAGCATGGTAGTTAAAAAGGGGGAAATGTGTTTCCTCCTTTCTGGATCTCCATCAACTGATCTAAAAGGTGCAGCCTTGAAGAAGCGTGCAGTGTGTTTTTCTTTCCGACAGTAGTTATCGCTTCGTTTCCTATGAGGGAGCCCAGATGTGATAAGATAAAAGAAATGAAGCTTTAAGTTATCTTTTTAATCCTCATTCCTAAGATTAATTTTAAAGAAGGTATTTTCTCCTATCTCAAGGGATGCTCCAGTGTAACTTCCACTAATATTTATTCTGGAAAAGCATGTTTTTTGTAGAGATTGCAGAAATAGCACTAACACAAAAACTCATATCACTGTTGATAGTTATGCAGAATAATACAAATGTAGTATATTTTTGTCAAACCTTAGTTTTTCAGAGAGAAATGTTTGAGGATTTTTTCAAAGAGAAGTTTTATTCCTAGCAATTTCTTATGCAAACTTAATATTTTACCCCTCTTTCTTAAGTTTCATCCAAAGCAATATTTTGCCACTAGAAAGGTCATCTGATAGTCCATCATTTATCTTGTATAAAGCAACATCAAGTTTATCCTATGTTTTTTAATATTTCATAGTTATTAACCAAAAAGGGACATTTTATCATGGGAAAGGGTAGAATTATGTATCGAAGTCTTTAGCTTTAGACAGGAAAAGGTTGAATTACACAGTTGATACAGCACAACTCTACCTTGTAAAGAAAGGCTTCGTAATATAGAGGGGGAAAAAAAGTCAGGCTGAAATCTGACAAATATGGAATTAAGGGCTAAGGAAACTCTCAAAACTCCTAGGTAAAGAAACTCCTTAATGTCTGGAGTCAAACTCTGCCCAGTTTGAGACTTTACAGGTATTTTCCCTTGTGGAAGCAACCATGAAAAGTAACTGTGTTTATATTATTTTTAAATTATCTATACTTTAACCACTTTTTAAGCATAAAGTAGACTTTTGACGCTTATTTTTTTAATATGCTATCAAAATCTGCACAACTATTTCAAAGCATAATTTGCTACTTCGAGTAGAGTATGAACCAGATTTATCATGCTTGTCTTGTTAGTTGAAGAGGGGCACTCTGAACCAAATTTTTTCCCCTAGAAAGAAATATAGATATGTCTCTTTGTCTTACCGGGAGAGCTTGTCCAATACAAGATTTAGCTAATGCCAGATCTTATCCTTTCAAAATTTATAACTTCCCTTTTAAATGTTTCAAATTCAACTATAACAAAGCTATATAAAATTCTCTTACTATAAAATCATTATTATTTAGTAAGAAGCCGTTTGCTACTTAGCTGTTTGAAAGCTGGTTTAATGTTATTAATTTTTATTTATCCAGTATTTCATATTAAAAATGAACAAATACATCAGGCTGTTTCTTTTACGTAATTTAAGAAACATAAAAAAACATAAATAATATTGTTTCTTTGCAGCAATTTTATATAATACCTTCAATCTCTTTAATTAAACAGAAACCTGTCCATTATCAAAAAGGAGTGATGTGATATAACAGCGTGTGTGACTGAAGGTTAAAACAGTAGCAGAAAACTTACAGGAAATATTATTCTAAGAAAACTGCCATATGCAGTTCAAGATAAAAGCACATAAAGGAATGCAAAACTGCTAGCAAAAATTCATTGTTAACAGTAGTTCAGAAGCAACCAAGGAAATTAGCATTATTTTATAGTATTTAATCCATAAAATTCTTCCTTGTGTGTCTCTAAAACTGCTCTGTAATGTGTGGGAAGGCATTGAAAATATAAATTTTATCTGAAATTTAGTTTCATAAAATTGGTTTTGTCTTCTGTTTGGTTCTTCATTAAGGCATGGTATTTGCTTTATATTTCTTCGGTTGACTTCAACATCGTATTTCTGTTGTGAAAGGTTATTTTTAGTAACCACAGGAAGATAATTTCAAATTTTAGAATAATGTCTACTTTTGGGAATCTAGTTCTTTCTAGTTTTGTTTCATCAGGTGTGTCATGATCTTCTTTCCTGCTTCTTGTTGATTTGATAAATTTAATCCTGTTTGCAAAATTAAGTTGGTCTTTTCCATCTTTTTCTTTTTGACATTTTCTCTTTTAAAAAATTAATTGTATTTTGATGAAACATCTTTAAACAAAAAATAAGAAGATTGACTATAAATACTTCTACAGGACTGTTTTTTTTTGTTTCTGTTTGTTGGGGTTTGGGGGGGGTTGCTTTGGTGGTTTTTTTGTTGTTTGGTTTTTCTGGGGTTTTGTTTTGTTTTGTTGTTTTTTGTTTGCGTTGTTTTGTTTTGGTTTTTTTTCTTCTCACCTTCACAACATGCTGGGAAAACTGTGGGCAGCTTGGATGTGTTGTGTGCCAGGAGAAAGTCATCCTTATGAAATGTGATAAGTCTGTTACCTCTGCTGGAATCATTTCTGTAGTCTGGCTTGTAAGTATGTGAAGACAGAACAGCTCAATATATAAACTGCTGCTGGTCTTGAAAAGATGAGCAGGCAGGAGAGAAGCGTGGGCGGGAGGAGGCAGTGCTAGAGACACAATCGTGCTCTGGTTCTGAGGTGCCATGGTGGCGCTGATCCCTGCCAAAGACCCGTCAGCAGCGCTGCGGAGGTTTGTAGGATTGCTCATATCAAATGGCAAGCACGAGTTCTGAGGGTTTCTTCTGAGGGGTGTTGTGGTTTTTCTTGCTGTTAACCTGCTGAGTAAGCCAGCTTGTTAACGAGCCTTCCTTTTATGGGACATTCAAAAGGGACAGTGATTTGCAAGATGCTTTTGGGTACTAGGGAACAAACAGACCTCGTATATGCATAATATGAGCAACGTGAAGATTTTGCCTTTCATATGTGTATGCTATTAAACACCAACTGGTTCTGTTATTTTAAAAATATTCTAAAGATCCTTGCAAAGTCTTGTCTGAGATTTGCTTTGTGTTTTGAAGCAAATATTCCTCCAAGCTAATCACGTCCAGCATTTTAAAACTTTGGCTGTTGTTATGAGAGGTCACAAGAATTTTATAGCTGCTTTTTAGATGAAAGAAGCAACCTGTGATTGGCAGTGCCTGGGGTTTGTATCAGTACACTGCAAATGGTCCACCAGATTTAGCAAGGATTTAGCAGTAATGACAAAATCTTCTATTGAATCTAGATAAGTATTGCATTTTTTAATTATTTAATTTAAAAAGATGGTCTTTTAAGAGGGTTGGCCTAGAGGCTATGTGAGTTGTATTGTTCGATAATGGTACTTAAGTGTTAGGTCAAAATGTCAGGAGATCATTGGACTCTATTAGGAAAACAGCAGTGAAGTTTCAATTGTAAAAAGAAATTACTTTTATCTTGTTCACTGAAGTACTCTGAGTGTAAAACATAAAACTGCTGTATTTATCTAAATATGTCTTGTGTATGAAATATTTCTGATAAATTTTTCCACACTTTTCACAATCTGTGGCTTCCTTATGGATCTAATACAGACAAATAGTTCACATAGATTTTACAAGTGTATTTTCTGGCAAACTTTCTGGTCAGTGCATAGAATAGATTGCAGCTTGAAATTTGTATTTTTAGATATGATCTTCAGAACCTTTCTTTGATTCCTCAGTTTTTCATCAGTTTTCTACCATGCAGTTTAAACTTCATATTTACTATAAAATATAGTATAGGTGGTCTTAGGGCATGAGTTAGGCTCGATGATCTTAAAGGTCTCTTCCAAACTAGTGATTCTGTATATATATTTTGTCCCCCTGTATTTAGAGATTGCATCTTTCTGTGTTATGAAGGCTGTCTTTGTTTGTTAGATCTGTATTTTTTAAAGCTTATCTTGATTCCAGGGAGTAAATGGAAAACATAATTGATTCAACAGATTAAGTTTTATCCTGCAGGAATCATTAATAAATAATACAATATTGCTGTAAGAAAAGAAGGAGGCCAAAGAGCATAGGTTGAACCATGAGGGTTAGCACACAACAGCCCATTAGATGAATTCGGTTAAAGATTATACATATATATGTGTGTGTATATAAATATTTGGTAGTCTTCTTACAAAGAGCTTTAACCCTTGCTAAGGGAAAAAAAAAATGTACAAGGAAGCTCTGTGTGTTATGTTGCTTTTCAAAGCTGACAGGGAGTAAATGGAATTAAATATTTTTAAAAGGTATGGGTTTTCAAGCCCATTACATTGAAAATAGTTGTATTATTCTTAGAAACCTTTTAGAGCAAGATGCTGCTAACACCAAGGTTACGGGTTTGATCCCTGTATGGGTCATTCACTTAACAGCTGGACTCAGTGATCCTTCTGGGTCCCTTCAGAGTATTCTGTGATTCTGTGAAAAATTCTGTGATATCATATTCATTATTTCATGAGAAAGCCATGTTTCCTATCTGATTTTGTTCCTTTTGTTATTGACAATAATGTAAATAATCAGTGAAAGAGCTCAACTTCAGAGGAAAAAATGCAAATTGGTCTTTGAATAAAAAAATTCCTTCATACAGGAACATAGCTACTTCTTTTGCAGTCTTAAGTGGCAGTTTCATTTAAAGTAAAATCATACCAAATTTATGTGGAATAAATTGCTTTCACCTCTATAGTATCTAAGAAACCCCCTTAACACCACAATGGCACTTAAATCTAGAATAAGTTTGAAAGAAGAAAATAAAATTGTGGTTTTTCCACCTTGGGAGGTGTGGATAGACTTTAGAAGTTCCCAACAGAGGAAGATATTTTTCCTGTTGATGTTCTTGTGCTTGTTTTTCTGCTGTAAATAATACTGCATTATAATAAATATTTGGGGTCAAATCCCTGCAGGCAAAAACCATGAGAGAACTCTCAGCAAGTAATTCAGTTGCTGAGTTACCACATACTCCCATATATGTCTTGATTTCATCTAAGTAAGTGTGTTTTACTGTGCTTAGGGATGTAAATATGCTTTTACATCACTACATTTAGTGATGCAAATAAAGTTGTTGTCATGTATAAGGATGTTCTTTGCATGTGCCAAAAACATTGGTCTCTATAGAGAATACCTTGTTAACTTCTGCAGATTTGGGGTGAAACCTCTAGTCCCTAGGGTTTCTTTTCTAGCATGCTTTGTGAGCATTAGCATTTGGTAGCTATTCTGTTCCTTGCAGATAGCAATACAAAAATGCCACAATTACTACTCTTTTTTTCTTTGTATGTAAACTGAGAAGACTCTTTTTACATGATTTTGGTTTTTAAACCTTTGTTTTGAGTTTTGTATTTCAATATTATTTTCTACAAAGTGTGATTTCTAGTTTTGTTTTGTGACGTTTTGGAGTGTAGTTGATCACAGCACTGTTTTTCTTAAAAAAAAAAAAAACAAAACCCAAACCTCCAAAAGTTGACCAATAAACAAAAAAAAACCCACCCCAAATAATAATCTATAATCAGTGTTTATTGATTTCTGATAACTACACTTGTTATTTCCAGCTGGTGGAGCAGATTTTCTGTTATCATTATCTGTATACATTCTTGGCCAAAACATGTTGTGTTTCATCTCAAGATGTAAATTACTAAAATAGCAAGCTCAATTACTAGTTGATATTAGTACTTAGCATTATGCAAACAGTATGCATTGCTATTGGCAAACAACTGAGAAGGCAAAAGTCCCTGCCTAGAAGAGCTTACAGCTAGCAAAATTCAAAATGGGTATTATCTGCATACAAAAATGTGACGTATTTTAAATGCATGTGTCTGCATTACTCTAAAATGTGCAACTATAGGTGCATAAAAAAATTGGTGTTCTTTTCACAGTCTTGTAAAAATTGTAATTTTGTTCTAGCTACTTGTACACATTAACAAGTAATACCATTTTTCTTATTGTATTTATAGTCATGTTGTGGCAGGAGCAGGGTTTTTTCCAAGGAGTATTGGATGAAGTAGGCATAGAAGTAGAAACAACCAGCTTGAATGTGATCATTCTCCTTGTGATACATAAAAAGGGCATGTGTGCATATATATGTGTATATAGATAGATTGTGTCCCAGATGTATTTTCACATGCAATCAACACGCTTTTGTAAAGATGGGTTTGTTTCAGCCTTTTATCCTAGTTTCTGCAGCTTTGCATGCATTTGTGTGTATGCTTGCATGCGCTATATTTAGTTTCCAGTGTATATAGTGGCATTAATTTTATTGATTATTTTATTTTCCAGTGTATATAGTGGTGTTAAGGGATGAAGTATTGTACACAAACTGTTGACTCCCTTGGAGGTTCTGTTTATAAGTTTGAGTTTGCCATTTGTGGTGCCATGCTTCCTATACAAATGCTTTAAATCTTAAATTCAGTTCTTCCAAGTCATGGCTGAAGATCTTGAGAGGTCCTTATTTAGGCAGTTCCATTAGGGTTGTGGCCTATGTCTCAGCCTTACTTCAAGCAACCCTCATGCCATAATTGTCTTTCCCCTTTTTGTTCTTCTCATCTGCAGCTGTGCTTCATTTCTCTTCTCCATTCCATGCCAGATGAGTTGCACACTTTCAGAATGCACACTTTTCTTCATGCAGTCCTCCTGATACATATAGTTTAAAGCAGTCATCTGTATATTAATGGTAGCACTGAATTAAAAAGTATAAACTCTGAAACATTATATTTACATCATTTTGTCCCCACATGTTTAGTTTTCTCCTCTGTTTCTTTTTCTATATTCTTTGGAGGTGTCTCGCAGTAACAAGAATTAACTCTTTCTTGTGCCTGATTTTTTACAGTTTGTATTTCCACCCATACCACCTCTGGGGCTGGAGTCTGGATGGCACCAGACTAGTTTAACTCCATGTTTTGTGCTTATGACAAGACACAGACACTTCAGGATGTAGTGGCTAGAACTAGGCAAAGCCTCTCTTTTCTACTAGAGATGCACAAGTCACAACACCTGTATAGAGAGCTTCATGTGTCCTGGTCTTGTCATGAGCTCCTTAAACATCTGGGGATATGGGCACTGCCTGTCTCCTGCACTCTGCTGTACCTTATGCAAAACCTTTTTGTGAGCAATCTGATTGACTGCCTTTCTCCTGGAAAACCAGTACGTGGCAATAACTGCTCAAATTGCATCTCAAATCACCAGATACTGCATTTAGTGCATCTCATTAGTCACAGCTTCTGGTGTCTCTAATTTACCAGAGGGTTTCTTCAGGGGAAGGCTCCTCTCCTTTGATCCTATTGGGGTGTCAGAACTAAAGCCACTTGCTACAATGGAGACAAAGATGCTCCATGAACCGTACAAACTCACTCAGCAGGCAATGAATGTCAGCCATATGATGGTACCTTGGGGCTCGTCTGACATGTGAGAAATTTGCTCTGGTCTCTTTCCTACCATGCATAGTTGCTATAGCCACTGCTTTGCCTAGCTGAATGATAGCAGTATTATTTTAGTACTTGCCCTTTACTGTTAGTTCACTTTTTTTCTTAAGCTAGACTAAGGAATTATTGCAATCTTATTACTTACCTTTTTCTTCCCCCCCAGTGTTTATGAAACAATTTTTCCACTTCTGAATTTGTGAATTTATACAGTGTGTTTGTTAATTAAAAAAACCAGCAGATGTAGATCAGTGCTGTAGCAAGGAAGCTTACCAACCAATGGTTTGATATACTATATTAAATCCTATAGCAGCACTACTCGTTAACACTCTACCTTTTCAATACTGCTGTTTATTAGTACTACCTCTAAGTTAGTTAATATATAATCCTACAGTGTTGTCAGAAACATGAGCAGGTTTTGTGTAGAGAATTAAGTTGTGCAGAGAATTAGTTAGGATTAACCCTTTTCCTATAGGGAGAAGGACTTTTGGGTCCAAAGCCATGCAAGTATGAGGAGAGGTTGTACGACTGCTGGGCATGGGTGGTTTGGCTTTCAAGAAAAAGGCAAGCAGTCTGGGGAGTGATGCTTGCAGGAGGCTGCTTTGAATAGCTCAGCCAAGAACCTTCTAGGATTTCATTAACTGAATTTGGTGACTTGAACAAAACAACTTCTAGCACAACCTCAATTTGAAGTTCTCTCGGTGCTTTGAGATGGAAAAATCCAGCACTCAGTAGCAGATTGAAAGGTAAATTGATTTAAGTTCTGTACTTCAGAAGTGAAATGTTACAGCAGCCAAGATTAAGATGACTTCAAATTAGACATTTCTGCAGGCAAGTCTACATTTTGAACTAAAAAGACAAGTTTCCTTTCTGGTACCATTAAGAATCACCTTGTTCTCTTCAGCCCACCACTTAACTGCTATAAGTTTGTGTCCACTATATTTATTTACAAGGGCCTTTGCTCTGCTTCAAGGCTACCCTGAGGCATCCTGGTTCCTACCCATGTCATGGTATCATGATGCAGCTTCAAAGTGTGAAGGCTTGAGGCTTCCTGGAACACATCAGAAAGACCTGTAGCTGGCTGAATAAAACACTGCAAATTTCCCAAATTTTGGTGCCTTGGGCAAACACCCTGCTTGTTTTTCCATTATTCCCCTTCGAGGTTGGCTTTGAAGGATCCGGTGCTATGCCAGGCATCAACTTATGAGAAACAATGGTACTGCATGTCTTGGCAGATCTGAAGATTTTTTAAGTGCTGAGAGGATTGATCTTGAACTTCAGGTTTCAAGGTCTGAGATGTGCATAAATCAGTGAAAGCATTTGTAATTGAGA
The DNA here is from genome assembly GCA_013397755.1 of Cnemophilus loriae. Classification (NCBI taxonomy): domain Eukaryota; kingdom Metazoa; phylum Chordata; class Aves; order Passeriformes; family Corvidae; genus Cnemophilus; species Cnemophilus loriae. The sequence continues at coordinate 4,591,210 of VZTF01004373.1, read as the reverse complement.
CAATAATGACAATTTGGAGTAACACTTGTTTTAATACCAATTGAATGACAGAGGCAGTAAATATTTTGTTTACCTACATCAATGACCAACAGGTGGACCTTACTATCTGAAGCAATGTTTGGGATTTTTTTTTTTTAACCTGAAAAATTTGATTTTAAAATAAAGACGTTCTAAAGTAGCCAAAATAAAGGACATCAAAAGCCAAAACAACAAAAAAATTCCACCCCTACTTTGATTTCAAGTTGCACTATGTGAGGCTAAGGTATCTGCACATTGCTATAACCGTGGTAAACTCATTATTGGAATGACAATGTTGTTAATTAAAAATTATTTACAGGCATTTTCTCGCTACAGAATTGCAGAATTCATCATAAGCTGTAAAATCCAGCTAAGAAACAGTACATATTTGGATAGCTAGTCCATCTCGAGTCTATGTTTAATTACACTGTTGACTCGAACTTGGAAGTGCAAACTGAAGAACTGACATACCCCTAAGCTGATTAAATTGCTAACAGCTACTAAAACGTGTTTCATGGCCATGCCACTCCTGCCTGCAGCTTCATGCTTTTCTTAGACTGACTCAGGCTGCATCCATTTTAGCTGAATGAGTGAGTCAAATCAACACAAAAAAGAAGGAAAGAAACAATAGAGAAAGGGGAGAAAGAATGGGAGGAGGAATAGTTTTATTTGTTTTAGATTCCCGAGCTGGTCCCAGTTCAGGAAAGATCTGGTGCTGATGCAGTGGAGGGAAGATTATGGGGACAATCTACTGAGATTTCTTTTTGTGTACCAGCATAGCTGTAGTATGATTGTATTCTAGATTGTTTTAACTGTATTATGCTTACAGCTTAGCCACAGTGCTGGCTGCAGCAGACACATGCAGATACACTTGGGAAAAAGATCAGATTTAAATTCAGTTTGTTTTCTGGTGCTTTTCTTAAGGACCCACTTCTTTTACTGGGTAGTGACTTGAGTTGACAGCACACTCCAGGTCTACATTTACAATGCTTAACGCACATTTATTCTTCATTTCTTTTTCCCTGAAAAAAAAAAATATTTTGCCTTTTTCACTAAGCTCTATAACACTGATATACCCAGAAAGAACCTGAATTTTCTTCTGTGAAGTACTAAGTCTGCAGGCAAAGGATTTTGTTTCGTTCCAAGTAAATGGTGCATGGGGTTGTATAGCACCAACAGTAACCTTGAGTGCTATTTGGTATCACAGTGAAAGATTTCTTGAGAGTACAAGAAATCTTATAAATGATCTCCTGTATGTTGCTAATACTGGATTCCCTGCTAAGCCAGAGTAAACAGAAAGGACGTAAAAACAACTGCAGAAGAGATTTCAGTTTGAAATCCAACTATAGCATTTCATCAGAATCCCAGTTTACTTTCAGCATGAGGGACCACAGTAGGTAAAGTTAACATCTGTAAACTGAAAGCTAATCTATGGAAAATTGTGGTTAAGGGGCATGAATTCTTTATTTGCATTTTTAAATGAAGAAAACAGCACAGAGTTAGTAGCACATTTCAGATATTCTAGAAAGAAATACATTTTGTTCTCATCCTGCTTTCTTAATCATATTCTTTTCCCCAAATGAAGTTGATTTTATTAGTCAAGGCTTTGTCCTAAATAATATTGCAAAAATGGTCGTATGTTTTTTTTCAAAAGTCTTTGTCATCTAAAGCTTCTGCGGACTTTGTCTCCAACCTAAATTATTCTTATGGTTCTATGCATGCTTAACACTCTTAAAATCAGGTCCATAATAGCTGCATCTCTCTGTACTGCTGGTATTATTTTAAAAACCCTTTTAGAGAGATTGTCTGAAAGGAAATTACAAAAATCAGACACTTTTCTGAGAAAAATGCCACCAATTATGATTCTTTCTCAGTATTAAAAGTCATAGCAATATTTTTATTTGCTGCATTTTGTATACACACATGTGTATGAATAATACAAAGATGCATGACTCAAGCTGTGCAAATAATGGATTTTCAATCTACCTCCCAAACAATGTAAAAGACCCAAAGAACCCTCAAATGATTTATTCTTACTAAGCCAAATTTTTTCTTTCGAAATTCCTGATAAAGAGATGAGTTGAAAAATGGTCTTGTGTGGAAGGAAGCCTCTTTTAAATTAAAAAGTAATATATGTGAGGGAAATGTTAGTTGTCTGTAAATTAGAGAGATGGATGGTATTTTTGAAAGTAACAGAACTGAAGGTCTTAAAAGTGAGAAAATTGCAATTACATATCAGTCTGTTTTAATGAAGTAAATAATTGGGGAAAAAACCTCGACCTCAAGTGCTGTACATTGCTACAGAGAAATGAATAACAGCTGAAATAGCTTTATCAAGAAAAATTCATTCCAAACCATATGATGTTGAATTTGTTACAGAATAATGGGCTTTCTGGATTCAAACATGGTGGTGCATGTCACATATATTAAATTTATTAAAGCAGCTGATACTGTCTCAGGTGGGATTCCTATAAGCAAGCTAGGAGATAGTAGTTTAGATAAAACCAAGGTAAGGTAAGTGCAAAGCTGCTTGGGAAAGAAGGTGTTTTCAGAAAGGTTAGATAGTACCTGCCTCCTAGTTAGATAGAATCTGCTCTCAGAAGGGATGTAGGTTACCAGATTGACTTTTTATAATCCCTTCTGGTCCAATTTTCTGTTTGTGTATAGTTCTGTCATACAGTGATGACATTTGTAATACAAACAAAACGCTATGAAGACATATTTAAATGACTAGAGATGTTCCAGTATTCTCAGGTAGCTCAAGAGAATGGAAAGTTACATTTTCTTTACAGTTCTAAAATTAAATCTAGCTATAGTTAATAAAATTGTAGCTTCCCTTCACCTTCCACCTGTGCTGTAATTAGGTTCACTGGCTGTTATTGCAGTGTAGAATTTTCTCTGTAAGGCTTACACTGTGGAAAGATAGGTCAAACATCACTAAATTCAAGGAAAAAAAACAAACCAGAAGACCTAGCAGAAAATTTTATTACTTTTCCATTTCAGCAAGAATTTCATCAGACTTTTTTCATAAAGTGTTATTTTTCTGTATTAGACTAGGAAAAGGAAAGTCATGCATTGCATGGTATTGATTTTGAATTGAGAAAAATGTTAATTCATCTCATTCATTGTTCAGCATGTATTTTTACTAATTTTATTACATCTTTCATAGCTTTTCTAAATATTTTAATTTTTTATTGATGCCATACCTTATAAATGCTGAATGGCTTGCTTGAGATATATCTATACATATATGTAGAAAGATATGGAAATATATGTATCCTTTTAGACTGTAATCCTGACTGTAAGTGTCAAAACCAGTAAACTATATTAAAAAAAAATTACTTGCTCTTAAATCTGCATAATCTCATGGCTGGCGTGCTGCACCTTTTGGCTTCTGTCTCACTCTTCTCACTTGTCTGGAAAACATTTGAAAGAAATCTAGATGAGCAATGATGTTTCATTTCCCCATGCTAAGTTTCAGACTTCTTCACAAAGAGGTTCAGCTGCTGAGAGTAAGAAGGAAATATTAGATTTTTGATTGTCTGTTCTAAACAGCAGAGGCCCAAGATTCCACTAAGTAACCTTTTGAACCTTCCTCACACAAAAAGTGTTCAAGCTCTCCCTTGTGGCTGAAATGCACTTTCCGCTACGCTTGGAGTTTATTTTCAGGGATTTAATAGAGCAGGTGCCAGACAGGGGCTTGTTTTACAGATCTATTTTATTTCAAATTTATTTGTCCAGTTATGGTTGAATATCTCTTCTTTTACCTGAGCTGGTGGAACTTCCTGCATACTTTCATCAACAGTTTGATGCTTTGCACTTCTGACTCCAAAACTGGAGTCCCACAAGCTGTTTCTAAAAGGGCCATGTACCTAGCAACAGTGTAAGCTGTAGGCTCTTATCCTTAGTAATTGCTATTTTCTTTATCAATTTCTTAACATTTTCAACTTTTTGGTTCCAAAGTTTTATGCAAAGGATTCTCACACCATTTTTTATCGGTTCCAACTCCCCTCAAAACAGCTATAACATTTTTTAAATGATAATTTTCTGTTCCAGAGATGGAGATCCAGAAAGCAGTTATCTGATTCTCACATGGAATAAAATATTTGAGACACATTTTAATGTACTACTACATGTTTTCCCAACATTTTTGAAAGATGTGAGCTAATTACTTTTACAATTTTTTGTTTATTTCTTTAATGACTACTGCTATTCGTGATCTCTAAATCAAACATAAGAATTAACCCTGAAAACTTTCAATCATGGAAGACATTCCTTTGTTGTTAACTTTTGGTCATTAGTCGACAAAAATTGATGAGGATTTTTCAATGTTGGCTTTTGAAACTAAAAGGCTATGACTCAATCTGTGAGCAAAATGTCAGAGGCTTCTTAATGTCCTGTGAAATTGTGGAATTCCATCCTACAAGCAATTTTAATTAAAATATCTCTAAATATGTGAGTTATAATATTACATATTATGTATTTTTAATTAAATTTTTAGATATAGTTTTAAATCAACCTACCTTTGTAAGTACTTTTATATTATTCCTCTTTTATTGCTCCTTTTTTCACTTGAAGGAAAAAACACTTCTGACTGCCAGCTGAATCGGGTAAAAAACATACGTCTTGAGGTCTGTGTAATCTATCAATGTATTTGGTACTCTTAACCAACACCAGTCATATGCCTTGTGAGTGTAATATATTTAATTTGTATCACTAAAGAGTAGTGCTGCTCTTTTTGAGAGGAGGAGTGGACCTTGAAGCTGTGCATACAATCCCTGCAGGGGTCTAGAATCAGAAAACAACCTCACATCTTTCTCATCAGGAAATCCTTTCTGGTGGTAAATGGTGTTTGATTCTCGCCAAGGCACTATTAATGTTTTAGTGTGTAATGCATTTACATTCCTCTATTTAAAGACACTTTGTACTTGGAGTAGTATTTTAATTGTGTTGTCACCATTGTTGTGCAAGTTTTTCCACCTTCCAATAGCAGAGTTGTTGAGTTGGCTTTCCTTGTGGCTCATAAATTCCATATTCTTTGTCTCCATTATCAGCGATGCACTCTTCTCCCCCAGATTTGTTAACCTCTCCCCAGGTCTGAGATAACGCCTGGACAACAGAACCACCTTTATCTTATCTCAGGTTCCCAATGCAGCGGCTTAACTTTCAGTCCAAGTTTCAGGTCATATTCGGGGTGGGGGGCACTTCAGTGGTCGCTGGTGGTGGCAGCCAGCTCCCGCCTCTGCCTGGCTTGGAGTCAGTGCCATCCTGTCTCTCCATTCTGTGCTTATCTCATGGCAAAGTCTTTCTGTGGCCTGAGCAGCTTTTGAGACAGGCAGCTGTGTTCTTGAAGTCCTTACAGTAGGCTAGGCTAAACATGTGGAGGTTGTACAAATCAAACTGCTTAAGAGCAGAATTCTGAAATGCCTGAATAAACTGCTGTTTAAAGTATGTTCTTTTACCTTAATTAAACATTTACAAAGCCTTTGTGAGCTATTTAGGCTGTTGGTAATAGGTATACAGGGGCGTTTGTGTGAAATGAGGAAGTTTGCTGTACGCAAGCCTAATAAACGATATGAAGCACATATTCGCATGGCTTTGCCTGTTCACGTAGGTAATAGAGTTTGCTGTTCATGGAAGAGGGTTTCAGGTACTTAACAAGGATCTAGGAAAATGTTGTAAAACTTTGGTGCAAATATGGGAAATGAGATTTCATACAAGCTGAAACTGTGTTCTGGAGGATCACAAATTTCAATGGATTATAAAGCTGTCTCTTTTTCCCTGTTAAGTGCACTGTAAGACCAGAGAATATTTTTGGAGCATCTAATCCTCAGCGGTTAAGAAAATTATTTTTGTGCTCTTCATATATAACCACCACTTGCATAAGAAGGACAACTGCTTTTAATAGAGAGCTTCAGCCCTGAGAAATTTGTCACGCATAATGTAATATTGAAAAACATACCATCTTTGCTCTGATAAAGTAATTAAGTAATTCAGTTCTGCTATTATGAAAACTGTGATATGAGTGAAAAACATTCTACAAAAATGAATATACATAGTGCCAAGTCTAACACGAAGAGCATTGTACTCTTACTAAAAGATTTTATCAACATAATAAATAAGCTTACTTTCATTTCTAATGATTTCCAATGTCTACTACTCTTGTTATTATGGCAAAATAGCAAAGGTTCAATTTGCTTGTAGTTCCTTTATCATTAAAACTCTGAAACCTACTTAATCACTCCTTTCCCTACCAAACATTGAAGTCTGTGAAAGGTAACAGTAAATCTGTGTGATGAGTGAACCTGATTTTACTGGGACAGATATCGTAAGGGAATATCTTTTTTTTTAATGTCACATAGCTGCTTTTGCTTTCTGCTGTGGCATTTTCATTAAACTTAAATTTCTTGGGTGTTAGAGCTAGTGAAGAATATGAAAATAAGGAGAAGATGTGATATCCAGCTGTGCAGGCAGAGCATCGATTTGCCATTTAGAGAAGTTCTTCTGACCTCACTGTGGATTTTCATGTCCAAAAATTAAGCTTATGCATACAACTTAATATTATAAAGCTTTCTTTGGGAGCCATATTGAAGCCTTTTGATTTTCAGGGCGGGGCATTACATTCTCTCTTTTCCTAGTGTGTGCAGGAAAAAAAGTAATTAAGGTGTATTTTTCTCTGTTCCTACCAGCTAGAGTTGTCTGCTTAGGGGTTGACCTTACAGTGAGAATCAGGATATTATGGGAGAGCACTACACATGCACTGCATAGTTAAGTTCTCTTAGTCCGGCTAAGAAATTAAAAGTGTATCCTTACGAACATTAGATAGTACATGGTACTCAATAACTTCTTAAAATGAGCAACATAGCTGTAACCTGGGAGAAAAAAAAAAAAAATTCTATACCTGAGGCCTATTTGCCCTTTCCACAACGCACTTCACTGTGCATTTTGTCTTTTTTTTATACTGTCCTGTTGGTTAGTTCAAGACCAAATGAGATTCCCTGTTATCTTTCTTTCCCTAAGGCAAAACAAACCCAGTTCTGTCAGTCTCTCTTTGTACCCTGTGCTCCAGCCACATAATCATCCTGGTGGTTCACTGCTGGACATACAGAAGGACAGCAAAACCCCCAGTAGAAAGCAGAAAAATAGAAAATCTTCCTGTAGGTAACACAATAAGAAACTTTTACCATTGTACATTGGGGTAAATAGAAATACCAGTTGAATGCCTGGAAGTGTTTTCTATAAAATCTCAGAAATTTGGATAGATGTGAATTATGAGTATCTCAGTAAAATTGACTAAATCTTATATTTTAATCTTCTTAGTAATTCAGCAATTTTTATGTAGAGTTAATAATTTTTTTTTTAAATTTCAGATTGGAATGGACTATTTAAATAAAGTTCATTCTAAGTGATACAAAGCACTTTGTCTTCCTTGTGGGTAAAACGACGTTATCATTCTCTGCCACATCATTTCAGTCCCTCTGAGAGATGTAGCAGTGAAAAGAACATACAGAGAGTACAGCAAGAAGAGTGCATGCAGTATTATTTTCACATATAGGAGATATAATGAGGAAAACTTGTGTTTATTCGTGATGATGTTTCTTAACATTTTGAACCCAAAAATCCATGACATTTATCAAATGCAGAGCTTTTTGAAAGTCGTGAGTCAACAAGAAATTTGTATCTGCATTCTTAGTTCTACTTAAGTCTAAATCAATCCATTGTGAAAAGTAGTGCTAGCAAGCTTTTATTAAGATATTTCGGTATATTCACTACTTATGCCTTTTAATTTATTTTCCTTTGTATTCTTTGCATAGATTAATCCATACAATTGTACTAATGGGTGTCTATCCATGAACACTCAACATATTTTAGTGAAAATTATTCCATTTATTGAAACCAAAGAATGGGAAGGAGAAGAGGGGATGAGTTAGATTCCTGGTTTGTTGCCTAATAAAGTGGCGCAGTGTAATAAGTTTATTGAAAGTAAAAATTAATATGGTTGATTCCAATTCATGAATTGAGCTTAGTATTTTCCACTGGAAATGGAAAAAAATGCACAAACAAGCAAGCTTCTACACGAATGGATATTGAACTGAATGAAAAGAGGTTGCAGTTAGGCTTCATCTACAAGTTTGTAAAGTTTAATAATCTTTTGCCTTTTTATTCATACACATTTTATCCAGTGGTAATAAGCACATAATAGCTAAAAGCAGCATTGCAAGCTGGTGTAGTTCATATTTAGCAGTAACTTAGAAAGTGATTACTATCAGAAATAATATTTCTTCTTAGATACCCACAGGAATCTAATGAATAGAAGTATCTCAGAGGGGACAGTTTAGGTCTCTTTATTGATTTTCACCTTTATCAACATTCTAATGCTTACAAGCTGAACTAAGTTTCGCACACCTCAAAGAGACTGCTCTCCACCTTCAAAGGGTGATTATTTCTTATTTGAGCCTTCTATTTTTATATTATCAATCTTTCCATCTGGATGAAGATCAGCATGTAGGCTAGGTTTGAATAATTTTAAAAACAGCTACTGTTAATATTAACAAAAGAATCTGACTTGGTCACTTTTAAGCTAACTTGAAACTTACTTTTTGTATTAACTGCTATCCTAGCAGAATTGTAAGTGGTCAGATTAATCATATAAACACTGATTTCTTTCTAACTGCCTTTGACTGTTCAAACGAAGCCTTTAATTTGAGACAGTAGTTTAGATTAAGAACCATTTTTAAAATTCTAATATGTTTAAAAGATTCAATTTAATGATAAAGAATCATCACCTGTCGTCCACACTAGTTGTTTTATATCTAATTAATACATAAGTATGTTGTGCTAATTTTTAAATATTAATGATCTGGAAAGTTCTTTTTCAATAATCAAGATCAGCCCCCAGTCTGACCAAGAAAGATGAATGTTTCTCTTCAGATGGTTATAGTATGTTACCTCGTAATTCAAGAGCAATTGATGAATGCTTGTGTTTACACAGATAAATAGTATTTAGTAATGTAAATCTGAATGGTGGCAGATAATTGTCGTTGTTTCACCCCAGGCAGAAGCCAAGCTTTACACAGCCACTTGCTCACTCCCCCACCAGCAGTATAAGGGAGACAACTGAAAGGGTAAAAGCTGGAGAAGTCATTGGTTGAGATAAAGGCAGTTTAACAGGGAAAGCAAAAGCCACACACACAAACAAAGCGAAATAAGGAATGAATTCACTGCTTCCCGTGGGCAGGCAGGTGTTCAGCCATCTCCAGGAGAGCAGGGCCTCATCACATGCAATATTTGCGTGGAAAGACAAACGCCATCACTCCGTATGCCCCTCCACTTTATATACTGAGCATGATGTCATACGGTCTGGACTATCCCTTTGGTCAGTTTGGGTCACTTGTCCCAGCTGTGTCTCCTCCCAGCCTTCCATGCACCCCCAGTCTTCTCACCACTGTGGCAGTACAAAAAGGCCTTGACTCTGTGTAAGCCCTGCTCAGCAATGACAAAAACATCTCTTTGTTGTCAACCCTGTGTTCAGCACAAATCCAAAACGCAGCCCCACACAAGACACTGTGAGGGAAATCGATTCTACCCCAGCCAGAACTAGCACAGTAATGAATCTGTTAGCTTTTTGTCATAACTCTGGTCTCTTGAGGTATATACTTTTGCTTCATTATGATTCTTGATTTTGCGTAGTAGAATGATAGAATTATTTGTGCTGGAAGCAATGTTCACTTTGCTGTGGGCAGGGAAATGTTCCATTAGACCAGGTTGCTCAAAGCCTCATCCAACTTGGCCTTGGACACTTCTAGGAATGGGACATCCACAACTTCCCAGGGCAACCTGTTTCAGTGCCTCATCACCCTCACAATAAAGAATTTCTTCGTGATACCTAACCTAATCCTACTCACAGTTTAATGCCATTACCCTTTTTTCTGTCCCTATACAGCCTTGTAAATAGTCTCTCTCCGCCTTTCTTGTAGGCTCCTTTCAGGTACTGGAAGGTTGCGGTTAGGTCGCTCCAAAGCTTTCTTTTCTCCAGACTGAACTATCTCAATTTTCTTTGCTTTTCCTCTCAGGAGAGGTGCTCCATCTCTCTAACCATCATCTTGGTGGCTCTCCTGTGGACTTACTCCAACATGTCCTTCCTCTGTTGAGGATCCCAGAGCTGGGTGCATTTTTTTCCATCCATAGAAGAGCTTTTTTTAACTGTTCACTCCCTTCAAGAGGGAGATGTCAGCCTTTGAAAGACATAGCACATTATGCAGGAGGTTATGTAGGACAAAGAGTTTTGGGACTTGCTGCTTAGAAGGATTTTACAGAAGGAGCTAGAGATACATGTTTAAGACATACTAGGTTACAAAAGTTTTAAGGTAAACATCAAGTTAGAAGTCAAACTGCTGTCAGTGTTGCCTTGATTAAATAACTTGAATATGTATTAGTGATGTGTGGCTGTACATAGAATAATAGCTATAGAATGATGCCTGTAAAGCAGTAAGTACTCTCGCATTCTATTTTAATCAGCCGTGCTGAACTCACAGTAATTAAAGAAAAAACACATTTCCTCTCCTTGCTTGGGTGTGGTAAGAAAATTCTTTTAAGGTCTATATTTTGCTTTAGAGGTAGAATTGCATAAAGCAAGTAAATTCCATTATCTACAAAAGTCTTAGTAAATATATTTTTTCCCTAATAAAAAAGGGTTTAAGTTTCTTTGATGCAATTTACATAATAATACAGAGACCTTTCAATATGAAATTTGGAGAAAACCTAAATAAGAAATAACTCCTTGTCTGCAAATATGTAGAACATTCATATGCTAACAAATCCTAAATCAGAACTTCGTTAAAAAAAAAAAAAAAAGACAAAAACCAAGCACAACTAAACCAACTAAAACCCTATTGGTAGCAAGGAAAGGCTGATAAGCAGAGAACAGCATCCTGACCACTGCCTTCAGGTATCACAGAAGTAAATATAAAACTGAGCCGAAAACTACTTATCCTATGTTTAGGATACTTATCCTATGGAATATATTGTATATTTAGATTGTGATTTAGGTAATATGTTTCCCAGCTTGGTTTATTTATTACTGAAACTAATATATCTTCTTTTACATCTTAGAAATAATTGAAAAATGTTATTCCTGGAAAACATAGAATAAAGTAAGAGAGGAGCAAGCCATTTGATTGGAGGAAATTGAAATAGGATTGTAAAAGACAGAAAAACTGGAACTTCATATATGATTTACTCATCCTCATTAATGAGGCTTAGAAATTATCTCATTTTATAGTCTAGTGAGACAGCTGAGCAATATCCAGAATTTCTGACATAAATATAGGAGCAAAAATGTATTTGCTTTAAAGCAAGCCTGCTAGATGGGAATAGCCATTACAGCCAACAATGAGGCAATGAATCTGTGCCTAAAGCAGCATAGTAAGGCTTTTCATAACTTTTTGTATGCATAGTAAAGAGTAAATTTGCAAGAGCATCCACGGAGATTTAAATTAATTTCGGAAAGAAAATTATTACATTAATTTGTTTTCTACAAATATAATTTTGAGTTAGTTATTCAGTATGGGTTTTCCCAGTTGCCTTTAATAAAATGATAGAGATGGGCTTATGGGGAGAATCTTAATTGTTCAGCTTTCCATTTCTGTTTGACTCATTTTCAAACTTAGCTATTAGTGGGAAATAGCTGAAGTAAATGAGTGTTTGTGAACTCTAGTGCCTGATTCTAAGCTTTTGCTTGGGCTTATTCAAAGAGCAGTAGATGTTTAAGAGCACAGTACATTTTATTTTCTTTTAAAGTAGTGTCCTCCATGGAGCTTTGCTTTGGGAAGAATTTCACTGTGCGTAAGGTTGCAAAGTCGGGGTTTAATGTAAAGTTTGTAATTCTTTTGACCTTACGAGCACAGGGTGTTAATTTAAAACAGCATGTTGCAGCTTCTGTTCCTATGACTCAGTTATGAGTAATAGTGCTTCATATTTTTTCATACTATATCTCTATTACAGTGTTTAAAATATGCAGAGCTCAGAGTGCAGAAAAGAGGAAATGAATAATGGTCAGTTGTCAAATACAAAGGAAGAATCATGATAATTTTTAAAAGATTATTTTTCATTAATAATTTTCACCTGAAGGGCATAATTATACAGACCACTGATAGGATAATTTCTCGTTCCTTCAACAGATTAAAAGTTGCTAATTCATTTGCCTTATGAAGGAACTGTGTTTCTGTAAAGGTTAAATTTGTACAGTTGGACATAGACAGGAAAAATGAATGCAGAACATTATGGTATCAACACAAAATAACAGTATTCCTATGGCAAAAAAGGGTCATATAGAGCTATTGCTGTAATTCTGTCTGTGAATTAATATTCGTAGGTATAGAAAGAAAATGTAATTATTATATTATTATTATTCTTCCTAATGCGTCTGATTCATCATAAAAGAAATTACAGATAGAAGTTTACTCCAACCTGGTAAATAAGAGGATTAACCAGAAGGATTATAACAAAAGTTATAATTACAATAATTTATGAATACTCTTTTATTTTATTCTTCTTGCCTGACATGACTGTTCAGAACAGCGCTGCATGCTTTCAGCTCAGCTTACGGACTTTTGTACAAAGAATATATATTTTTGCACTGTTCATGGGACAGACTTGAGCTGGGAAAATTTCTGAGATTTGAAACCCGCTTCTCTCCTTTCATTCCCGCTAAAGAAAGAAATAAGGAAAAGAAATCTTGTGCTTTTCGTCTTTTCAAATGCATGAAAGAGAGAGAGCGCTAAGCATGGCACCTCTGTTAACTTCTCAACAACCCAAAGGCAGATACTCACTTGGGATGTAATCTGCGTTTGTATTGAGTTGTGCATAGTCTTTGTTTTTGTTGTTAATCTTTGTCAACACCAAGAGAAAAACCTGTAAAACCTATTTACTGGCACTAGATTACTCTTTTCCATATCATAGAGTCCACGTTCTCATTCTCAATTTGGTTGAAACACTAACATCAAGTTTCCTTGAGATTCAGCACAGGATCTCCGTTTTTAAAAAATGAGCTTTTTTAGCAGCGTGGTACACAAGACCTGTAGTTTCTAGCTTCGGAGGCTTGCTAGACAAGTTTGGTTGTGTGTGGGCTCTGAAAAATGGCTCTGTCTTGGTGAGTGCTGAGGACACCATTTCTGCAGGTAGCACGGGGTGCAGCTGCAGTGAGAGCCCGGGCTAGAGGCTGTGAGCTGCTGAGCCTTTGCACAACAAGGGCCCAGGGACCTGCGGTGCACCAGGTATAAAATACCAGGGGTTCTTTTGTTCAAGGCTCCATCTCAGAGGCACCAGCTCAAGCTGTCATTTTGTTATGTAGTTATTGCACCAAGATGAAATAGTTTTAAGGATCTGGACTTCTGAGGCTCTGCTATGGGAACCTGGGGTCGAGCCAATAAAGAAATCACGAGTGTCAGGGATGCAGCTGTGAAGGGACCTCAGGTGGGTGCTGTGAGTGCGACTGCCAGAGTGCATCCCGGATGGCCGTGAAAACCCAGGTCCCATCATAGTGTTTGCATATATTTCACTGCTTGTCGTAAATTAGCCAGCTTTGTGCTGCTGATTGGTGGCACAGTAGTGGGAGGATATATTTAGTGTTTCGAGGAAAAATGTAACAGTTCCAGCCTCTGTATAGTTGGGATTGATAAAGCTTAATTCTCACATTTGGGGCAGGTTTGCAGACGAAGGTCTTTACACAGATAGGAAATAAAGCTTCAAAAGAAAAGGGAATAAACATGCTAAAGGTTACTGTTGCTCTAATTATAGTTTGTATTCAATATGAACATCTTGTTCAATGGTATTTAATTCAAATCAAGATGCTGAAGATAGAATTACATATTGAGAGAATTCATTAGAAGTTTTTAAAGTAAGCTGAATAAATGTGCCTCAAATTGTCTTTCATGAATCTGTTCAGGTATTTAAATTAGATCTGTAAATTATTATGGAAAATCCACAAGGGATACATAATTAGGTAAATAAGCTGTTGAAGGCCAGGAGCTATCAAGCATTTATTGTACAGTGCTTTCTTTTATACTGTTTATGGAAAAAGGTGAATGGCAGAAAAGAAGTAGCACCTATGCAAAGTTTTAAAGAAAGTTAGCAGAGATGATGGCTGGAATAACAATAAGAAAAAGTAGTTCACTCATAATTAGTTTTCCAGTCTTTGCCTACACATTGTCACTCTACCACTGAAGTAATTAAATATAGGACAAATGATTACTTAATGTAAGTGTATTTTATAAAGCATGTCATTTCTTGACCTTTTGAGTTTGCCCATTCATAATCTGGTTGTCTTTTCCTGAAATGTACACTGGGCTTTCTGAATCAACAGCAATATATAAACATAATGGTTATAGTAGTTTAATTGGGAGCTTTACTATCTGTAACCGTACACCATTTTAAGAAGGCTATTTTCATTCTTGCATAATTCATGTGGTATTTGAGCGTGCCAAAGACATGTTTACGATAGTAGAAGCATGATGCATGTGTTATATTTGTTTTGTCAGAGTTGTAGTGTGTGTTACGAGACTTGCTGCTTACCTGCTCTCTCACACTTTTTCCGATAGGCTTCCCACTGAACATCTATCTGCATGCATTTTCTGGGCTATTGTAGCACGAGCAGGCATAACCAAGCTACTCTTGCTGTAGTTAAAGCGTGCAACATAGGCTACAGCCCCGGGTGCTGCAAGGTCCATCTGTCTTTCAAAACCGAGCATCCTTGCTAGGACAGTATGCCATATCCCGTGCTGCTGCTTTTTCTCAGTCTTTACTATGAAGCTAATCAGAAAGAGGCCAGATTTTATGCCCACCTACCTGGAGTCAGACCTGCTCAGTCTCATAGTGAAGTAGCTTGAGGCATTTTCGCTGATTTCTGTTCTCACCTGTCTGTCTGTGCTTATCCATGCCATGATACATCGTTAGAGTGTGAGTACTTAAGTGATTACATCAGTCATAGCATTCATGCTTCTAGTTATTTTTCAAGCACATAACAGCTGAAAATGTATTAAACTGTGAAGCTGAAAGGTCTAGATGTTAATTTTGCATCCTGTAAATTTTCTTTTTTCAATCGTTTTTAGTGAGATGTATTTATTTTCCAATTGCTATTATCACCTAATAGACTATGTGAGCAGACTTGAAAGTAAGATGAACAGAGCTTGTAGTGTAAATTCTCTTCCTGGAGATTAGTCATTATTAACAGATTATCAACAAAATGCATCTGAAGGCTTTCCCCAGGCCAGACTGTACCTACACTTCTCTGGTAGGAATGGTTGTTCTAATCTTAAAATCCTATCTTTCCCTAGGGAGCCACTCCTACTCCCTTTCATGCAATAGAGGTAGCAATCCACCTGCCTCAGTGAATCAGCAGTATCCACTTAACCTCTTCTCAGCAGGATAAGCACCTGCTAACAGCATGCGGTATTGCTGGCAAAATTATGAGCCTGCTACCTTATATGTTAACAGTGATTAATATTTGGTATTACTGTTTCAATATGTAGGAGGCATTACCACTATTGAGAAACCACCTTAACCCCAGCTGCTGTTCCTACGGAGCGCTCTCTCACTTAGAAGATGCAGTTATGGACTGCTTCTACCAAGAAAGGAAGCAGAAGCATCTTTCAGGGCTTAGACAGCAGAGAGATGGGTAAAATGCTGTGTACTCTATTTTAAATGAACAAACAAAAAAAACAAACCAAAACCAAACAGGATTGAAATTTACATACCGTTTTTGTGAAATATCAAAAGTTAGGGACTTCTTGTTATCTAACGTGATAGGGAAAGCGGTCATTAATACTAGTGTGCTTTTCCAAAGATTAAGGTTTTGTGATACTCTCTGGAAATACTTACTTTTGTTTTAGGAGCACAAGCACATTGAGATAATGAGAACACAATAGTGTTCTCTGTTTTCATCATAACACGTTTTCCTAAATTAAAATAAAACTTTGCTGTTTCCTTAAGTTTTATGTAAATGCATCAGATTCCTGTATAGTCTTGCTCATTATTTTATAAATTGGTTGCATATTGCTACTGATCAACCCAGTTTTTAGGAACAATTAGTTTGACTGAACAGTTTGTAAACTATAGGTAGCAACCAGAAGCTGCGGAAATATATCAAAGATTTGGTTTCTTTCTTTAATCTTTTGGATAATACTGTGAGCCCTTGTACTGGAATTTTAATATCTACATCTGCAAATATCTGCAAAACTGGAATTGTATCTCCCCTTATTACATTTACAAAAAGATAGAATTACAGTTTAATCAAGCTTCAAAATTATTTTGTTAATTTGACATAGATGCCTTAAGAGGACATTACTGCAAAAAAAAAAAATTTTACACGTCAGTCGTCCTAGCAAGATACTGCGGATATTTTTCTAAATCTTTATCTGTTACAAGTAAGTGCAACTTCATTTGTATCCCACTTTTTTTACGTGCCTTTAATTTCCATAGTGCTAGGAAGTCCATATCACCACTTTTCATCCTTCCCTGAAATCTTCTCTGAGTTCATATTTTGGTAACATAATAATTAGTAATATAATCTTATTATTATCTTGAATATTCTGTAAGCAGTGCAAAAAGAGTCATGAGTGAGTATCTGTCCATTTACAATTATACAAAAATCTTTAGTTGGATTCCTACATTGTTGTTACCGAAAAAGAGTCCTACATTCATATTAATCAGCTAGATAATTTTTAAATATTATTACATTTTTTTGAAAGACTATCGTGCAGGAGCTTTGAAATGCAGCAGGATGATTTTCAGAATCTCATGAATTTCAGATTTGTTTGGCTACCAGGGACAGAATGATACTACAATATAGACATACCCTGGCACTTCTGACATGGATATTTTGTCTGATTGTCAGTCTAGAAGTGTGCCTCTCCTTTTAATGGCTTTTGTTTGGTTGGAGGGTTGCAATGTGAAGAAACAACACCAAATGTATCGTGGTTTTAATAAACGACACTGTCACTACCATTTTTAATCATTATAGGAGCTGAGGGCAAAGCTGTATTTACAATGCCTGTTGACCTGACCAGGGTGGGTGGTGGATGCTGTGCTGATTTCAGCTTAGTTGAAATGTTCTAGCTCCTTTATCTTAGCACATCACTTTGTGTTAGGCCCGTGCTTCTGGAAAGCATCCGCATGTTGGAAGGGGTTTCTTACCCTCGTTTTTGTAATGTACACAGTGAAAGAGCTAACAAGCTACTGACAATACACACATACATAATTTATCAGTTGATTAATTTCTGGCAACACTGAGCCTTCAAAATCTATACAAGATATAAAACCTGGACTATCTAAGTATTTATTTGAGAGGACAAGTAACATTGCAAAGTATTAGTGCAATTTTGACACTTTGACATCTTGGAGAAAACATTATAGTTCTTTATTGCAATTTTGTAAACCAGTAAAAAAAACCCAAAGCAACCCCACCCCACTCCACAACCTCTGCTAATTTAAAGGTAAAGTGTGTTTTCCTGTACTATTAACTTCAGCACTTGGCAAAGGAATATAGTTTGTCAGAATGGCTAGACAAAGAAAATTTTATTTGTGATTAGTTTATAGAGCATAAATTCAACATGTGCTTTTAGATTGCTTGATGGGCTGATTTCTAATAAAACCCACTGTCTAGCTAGGAGTAGAACAGCTACTGTGGAGAGAGGGGAAATGTCTACCTTTGGATACTTTATGAGTAATTAAATATATATTATAACGAAGAAAGGGGACAGTTGGCCTTTAGCTTGTTATGAATTGTCTTTGATTTTTTTGTGTAAAAAGTATTTGCTACTTTTCTATTTCAGATCGGGTTTTTTCTCAAAGAGATCCTGCATTTGTAGCTGTATTGAAAATAGATAAAATCCCAAAAATATATATTTTCGCGTTGAAAGTTATTAAAAATTAAGCTGCAGCATTAAAAGATCATTGGTCATTATCTACTATTATTCTGCTACCACTTTAATTTTTAGATATTCCAATTGTATTATACACTGTTAGCCTAGAGGTGGCAATGATGTGGACCCAGTTTTAAAATTATCATATTTAAAATTTTCTAATCTTCTCTGCCAACATTTCTGAAAAATAGAAGTAGAATTAAGGAAAAAAATGATCATTTTTCACAGAAAAATGCTTATCTTGTACTAATTTTCCCTAATAAGTGAAAATAAATTAATTTTGTCAAGCATTAAGGCTTTGCTAGGCCTTTATTTTAGAAGGCTTTTTCACAAAGGGGAAAAGGTGATTTTAAGAAAACCCCACAGCCTTCCCTTGAAGTTTGCTTACAAACTGTACTTACTGCTGGTCAGTAAACCTGAGTAGCAGTAAGATTCCCTGGTTCTCTTCTTTTGCTTGCTTCTATGGGTGTAACTTCTAGGGAGCTTCTATGAGTGTACTACAAACATTTAAATAAATTCTTTTATGTGAAGCTTACTATAAGGGGTTAAGGTATTGTCTGTTCAGGTATTTTTTTTCCTGAGAAGAAGCTTGAGACACATAAATGCAGATCTTAGTGGCTCCCTATGTAAAACAGGTGTTCAGCACTGTGTAATTTCCCTTGGTGATACACAATATTACTACAATAAATATGGAATATATACGTACACATAAGCACTATTCGCTGGTACACTACTAATTAATTTCTTATGTATAGATGGAACACTCCTGAAACGTGCTCAAGGAATTGTATTTTGTCTCTTTTTTCATCCTATTGTATCTAAATACTTTGCATACTTTTCCATTATATGGAGTGTGTATTCCTCCGGCAGAAGTGTCTGGCAGCTGCAAACTTAAAATGTAGGTAGCTTCTAGCCAAGAACAATGAAATTCAATTATCATTCATATTAAGATGGGTTATCTTAAAAAGGCAAGACTTTTTTTTTTTTAATAGGAAGGACTGAATTTTAATTGTAAAGTTGTTGCTTGGTGGTGTAAAAGTATGTATCTCATTAACAAAACCTAGGTACATAATTTTATAAAATATGTGATTCTGTTCAGTTTACCTCCAGCACCATATTGCGAATGAACATGGAGTTCATTCTGATGCTCACATTGGGACAGTTTAATTTAACTCTGGTAATTAACTGACAGAAGTATCTCCTCTTTAAATCTGTGGTAGATTTTGAAAAGATTCCTATGAGTGCAAGTTGTTTGCACACACAGTGAAATCTGATTCTGGTTCACAATAGCACTGGTACCCTAGCTTCTTTTATTAATTTTTAGCTAGTCTAGAGGAAGAAATTTTGCTCATCTTAGCGTTGTCCCAGTGCTTTAATCTCTTATTAGCATTGTAAGGTTGCAGAATATATGAAGTCGTACACAGTGAAATGTAGAACGCTGCACCTTAAAACCTGGCTACTGGTCTTTTTTGCTCAACTGTCTAAATCCTGTCATTAGGGCACTCATTGATAGACTATGAAGATGTCAGTTTTTATCAACCCAGTACGATTTTTGATAAATCATAATGCATTTGCAGCTAGAATACGCTTGTTTATAATAAAATGCTTACAAAGTTTAGAATGGATAGCAAAAAGGATCATCTTAAGTTCCAGCTTACTGAATTAGTACTTGTGCATAAAAAGACTTCATCCCCCTAAGGAAAATGAAATTTGTAAGAGAGCCTTTAAGACATAGTGTTCCTTTTGTAAGTTACAGAGTAGTTCATATATCATGCTAAGGAGAGAAAAGTATAAAATAGTGTCACTATAAGCATGGTTAATTTCCACTGACTTTGTACTCTTGCCCTTTATTAGCCTTGTCAAAATAGCATATAAAATATTTTTACATCACAATTTTAAAGCACTGTTTTCTGATCATAAGACTGGTAAGAATAATATAGTTTCTTTGCTACTTCTAGCAAAGAATTCCTGTTATACGTGACATGGAGATTGGAGTGAAAATACTGCCATTTAACAATTTGCAAGCATCGGGATGAGAAACCTAAATGCCAGCAAAGTCTAGTCGTAGACAGTCCTGAACGAAGTGTGAAGACAGGGGAATTGGACACAAATACATTTAGCCTGTCTTTCACCTGCTTTTTGAAGAAGATGAGAATACTGCGCTCTTTCTCAGATACATAAGGATAATCAAAGACTGAAAAAGGTCTAAGATTGTCTTTAATAACATAATTTACTTGGAGTGGCATTCCCAGATGGTTAAACTTGCAAGCTCATTCAAATGAGAGCAGGAGGATATGAGCTGCATGAAGACATTATAGCAATAAAACTTCCTTAATGTCTAACACAGTGGGCTAAATGATTTTTTAGCATGATGGGAATATACATCTAATCGTTACTTTGGGAAAATTTGTATTGGACGAAGAAAAAAAGAAAGTGAACAAGACTATTAAAATATCTGCAACAGTAAGCTTGTAAAGGCATTTTACATAACTGTTTGATTTGAGATTAAAAACTTAAAGAGAATAATATATTGAAACTGTAATGCAACCAAAGTTCCTTTTTCTTATTTTTTTTTTTTTCTTTTTAATTCACCAAGCATTGGAAGAAGAATCAGCAGCCTTCTATTTTAGCTGTTTGGATTTTGTAGATTTGTTTTTGCACTGATGACACATGCTTTCCTCAGCTAAGGTTTGAAGACATAAAACTAATATGATCTTATTCTACATAGCTGTTTGAGTGAATTAATTGCTCGTAAAACTGGAAAACAGAACCTTTAAAAGTCAAATAGATGACTTAATATTAGGACTTTATAACTTTCTTGTGCAATCCCAACACTATTTGATTAGAAATAATAAAATTTACATGCCCATTTAGCACCTAGAAATTTTGAGTTACCAAGAGAAGCTGCACTTAATTACAGGTTTGCTAATCATCTCTGCAGCAGTGATCTGGATCCACATTCTTCACTCTCGATGAATTCAAAACATCATGAATGACAAAACATTATATGATTGTTTAATCCCGCAGGAGCCAGTGCTATATCAGCTATAACCAATCCTTACTTCATGTGTAAAGATTGTCTTTAAGAACAATGAGCATTATTCAGTTTCAAGTGTTTGCTACAAAAGCAGAATTAAAGATCACTGCAGTTAGGTAGACACCCAGAACGGGCACTTGCTTAGGGACATACCTCCAAATCTATAAGTAAAGTGAAGAAGAATAAAATGAAAAAGATGTTAGCCCTCAATTTTATTGTTTGTAGCTGACCATACCTCATCACAAGGCAAGAGTTTATACTAATCTAGAAAACTCTTTCTTGTCCAGTAGAAAACAAACTATGAGAGAGAACTTAAAAATTATGGTAATTAAATTATCTATATTTAGCAGTTAGAACAGTGTGTGTGTGTTCTGATAGATGCAGTGCATAGCAAATTTATTGCGACACTGGAGGATGCTTATTAGATAGTGATGGGTAAAATATTTTTTTTTTCTGTAAAGTTGTGTGATGCATATGCAGTTTGTAGCAAATAACGTAGCGGGCATGCAGTGCGCTCCTGCACACAAGAATACATTTCTACATTTCTTGTTGCAGGTGACAAGACCCAAAAACCATCCTTTTCTCTCATCCTTAAAATATAAATAAGTAAGACTTGAACGTGAAGTGGCAACTGTGCTTCAAAAGTTCACAAAATTCTAGCATAGCCGTGTCCTGAGTGAATATGACCTGCAAAGTCATAGAGCAGTTAGGTTGATCAGAAACAATTTCCCTAGTCAGCGTTATCAAATGAAGTGCTATGACAGGTGTCGCATGAAGCCAGCTTTGAATACTGATCTCAAATGGCCATTTGCAGGTGGATCAAAAGGCAGACACCATCTGTGCAAGTTCAGGAAAAAGCTATAAAATCAAATCTCAAAATCCTTAACATGACTCTGAGCCTACCTGTGATCGTGTGGGGGCAATCTGCTCACACGAGGTGCAGTATGGAATCAAAAGACATGTCCACTCACCCAGAAGAACTGAAAATCTGCTGAAAGTGACTGTAACTGTGTTTGTCCTTTCAGAACAAAGGAAGAAAACCATTCACTTCATGTTCGAGAAAGGTCACTGATACCAGTGTTTCTAGGTCACTTCGCTCTTCCTCCGGTACCCTTTAATGGGTACTGCCTAACCTGTAAGGAGAGTCAGTAGTTTTACCCTTTGTGGAGAAGGAAGCTAAATTGGAAGAAGATTTTGAATTTGTTTTAATATGCGACAGCACTGTGTGGTTGTGGACACAGACAAACCAGTTTCTAATAGTTTTTCCTCATTTCCCCAAGCACAGTTTATGCTTTAAAAGTATTTGAAACTAGCTTTGAAAGGAACTTGCTGACCAGCAGTTTTATGACTTGATTTGTTTTAAAGCCTAAATGGCTTAAGGAAATGTTTTACAGAAGATATAATCCATCCACATGGAATAAAGCCTTGAAAATTAGGTGGCATAAACCTAAAATGCAAACTACATTCTCATGACTTTGCACTTAAGCTGTTGCTCACAGAACTAATTTAAGAGTGCCAATGTACTGTTTATTGCCTATAACTACATTTTTTGGAAGTTGGAAGATTTGTAAAAGTGCTTTATTCAAAAACCTCTATTAATAAGTCTTTGATCTGGTGGTTAGAATTTCTCTGACATGCAACTTTGATCAGTGTGTGGAATAGCTGTGAAGCCTGTAAGAGTGTTGCCGTCTTTCTTTGAGTAATAACTTCATTGACGGTGCTGTAAAATTCTATTTATCTGTCCTGTTGATTCTTTATTTTATAAATTGCTTCCAAATTACTTGACTGATGGCCTTGCCTTTTTTTCCATCAGACACAGAAACCTATACAGATTTAGACGAGGTGGGATATTTGGGATTTTTATATTTGGAGTGCACGGTAGCCTATTGCTTTTAACACTTTTTTGTGTATTTTTAAATACTAACCTGGTAATAAAGCAGTTACCTCTACAGCTCTTTGTGGGCTCTCGACTCCTAAATCTAAACAATGACAGCGTTGATTTTACAGAGTAATTCGTATTTACAAATTGAGTATTTTAAGTTACCAATGTACATCACTATCTATTTCCACTACTTTTTATATACTGATACACCTGGTGTTGGAATGTTGGTAGGAAAAATATTAACTATGGAGCATTAAATACTTATTTGAGAGAAACATTAAACAATTGCATCTCTGTTGCCAGGACCTGTGATGTCCAAGTGTTTTGAAGTAGTCTTTTCCAGAGTTTCTCTGAATTGGGTACTTAGTTGATTTCAGGGGGAGCTAGGATTATTGTTAGTAAAGATAATGGAACTGAGGGTTGTTGGACCCCTAGATATATTTTTTCATGGAAAGACAACTAGAATGTGGTGGTATAACAGGCATTAGAAGTTACAAAACCTACCAATTGTGCTATTGTCTATTTGATTATCTGTCTTGAATATTTAGTAGGGCTACTTCTCTTGTTTATTTTCTTTTGTGGAAAGTAATATAACCATTTAAAGATTATTTTGATGGGCTAGTATACAACTGTTTAATTTAATTAGATGGGAAAGTTTAATGGATTTGTACTAAATGCTTGATATTTATATGGATTTGTATTGATAGAAAGACTGTTGTATTTCTTGTGCATTTTCAGGAGTGTATCCAGGGACAAAACAAGGTGGTTTTGCTTTAAACCTAACTGAACTGATACATAAGAGTTCTAGCAAAGAACAACTAGCAACGAAAATCTGTTACATTGCGAACACTTTACTCTCTGTGCATGTTCTTGAGCAATAGATACTCCATATTTAACATGCATATTATTTTAGTGGTTACTTTATTGCATATACAGGGAGCATCTTAGAAATATTGTTGTGGTTTAACCCCAGCAGGCAACCAAGTCCCCCACAGCTGCTCATTCACTCCTGAATTAGAAGGGTAAAAGTGAGAAAACTTACGGGCTGAGATAAAAACAGTAATTAAATTAAATTAATTAAAAAGAAATAATAGTAAAAATAATTTAAAATAGTAAGGAAAAGAGGGGGGAAAAAATTAATGAGATTAAAATAAACCCCAAGCAAACAAGTGATGTAGACAAAAACTATTAGTCACCACCAACTCACCGATGCCCACCAGTCTTCACTCACCAGTGTCTCCCCCAGCTTTGTATGCTGAGCGTGATGCCATATACACTGGAATGGAATAGAGTATAATATCCTTTGGTCAGTGGGATCAGCTGTCCTGGCTGTTTCTCCTCCCAGCTCCTTGTGCACTCCCAGCCTCTTCACTGGTAGAAGGAAGTGTGAGGCAGGAAAGGCCTTGACTCTGTGCAAGTGCTTCTCAGCAATAATAAAAACTTCCTTGTATTATAAACACTGTTTCCAGCACAAATCCAAAGCACAGCTCTGTGCCAGCCACTGCGAAGAAATTTAAGTCCATCCTAGCCAAAATGAGTATAGGTATTGTAGCAAAGGCTGTCTTAAGGCCTGTGACCAAAAAAACCCTTCCATAAGTTCAGCTGTTTGTGCTGCCTAGGACCAGTCCTTTTGGAAGGACTGACTGCAATCACATTTTGGGTTTAGATGATACACAGTGCTTGAAAGTAAATGCAAAAATCTTACAATAAAATTTATCATCAACCTTCGTTCTTTAGACAGAAAATAGTTTGAGGGGTTTCCTGAAAAATATGTAACCACTGACTCACTTGTATAAAAAGCATTTGGCTGTATTGTAAAGTCAATAAAATAAGGCGTGGATCTCTTTCTCTTAATTCATTGTTTGAAATTTGCTTTCTTTGATTTTTTTTATTATTATTATTATTGATTCAAATCAGAATTTGTTTTTTCATTTTTTAAAAAAAAATCCTGAAAGAGATCACGCTCTGTATCACTATAGTACTCTTCTTCCAAGTGTTTTATTTTTGGCTCCATTTTATTTCATTTTGAGCTTTAAAAAGTGCTTTATCTCAGATGTGCAGTTGTCTTAATATGCCATGAATGGCTGACCCAGTTATTTCAGTACTAAATTCTAGACTATTTGAGGTCCAAATATTTTAAATAATTTGTAAAAGGAATTTTAAAAAGCTAACAAAAACCCTGAAACATGTTTGAATTTGTCAGGCGTCCTTATTTTAAATGTTATGGGGCTATTGTCAGAATAGCTAGAGAAGACTGACTTTTATCTGTAACAAAAATACAAGGCGTATTGATGTGTGCAATCAACATGGCAACATTAAATAATTTAGCAAAACCTATTTGGCTATAGTAATTCGTATTATCTGGAAAACTGAGTAAATAATATGGTCCTTTAGAGCACAAAATTTTTCATGACATTACTTAAAATATATAATTGTTGTTCAAAATAGATTCAAAGGAACAGTGCTGCCTGTAAATATTTACATTCATATTGATTATACCAATGTTATTTAAAATTAATATAACAGTCTTCTGTCTCCTTGCATATCACCGTTGCCTTTTTTGGTAATCTATATATGCATATGGGTAAATTTGAGAAACATTTCGCAATTATAACAATTTCCACGAGGTGGTGCTCAAGCAATAAATTTTAAACTGATAATGTAGTAACTATGACTGGTAACAAGCTGGATTTGAAAATATGGCTGTCAAACAGATGTTCTTCTCTTTGATGCTATATCTAGCTTAAGGTGGGAATGATGAGGTCAGGAAGGCTAATGAATTTATTATGTGGTGGAAAAGTTATTTCTCCTGGCCCAAAAGACAGAAATGCCATTATTTTTTTACAGCATAATACCAGGGGGTTGTGTTCATTTTGACATGGAATTCTCATAATCCTTTTCGTATATCTTGCTTTGGTTGTTCTTTATATGCTGTCCACTTCTGGTTATGAGTAAAGGAACTAGTATTCATAAAGATATTACAGTAGTTGCCCTAAGCAAAATGTTAGTGAATTCAATAGGTTTAAATAAATCTGTCATAGAAAAATACACTAGGTGCTGATTCACTGATCATTCAACAGTAAATAAAAAATGTAGACAGTACGATAATGCAAGAAGGCAGACGATGTGAGAGAATGGCAATGACTATAAACAAAGCAGACAGTTTGGCATAAGTGGTTTTCTCACTTTGATCAAATAGAGCATCCTTAGCTGTTTTGCTTGCTAAAGTGCTGCATCTTTTTTTCTAACATCCTCTGCAAACCCCTTATTCATCTCCTCCTTCAAGTTATACAGACCATTTATAATTTAAAGTTCACTGTGACTACCTCTGAAGAAGAGTCAATAATTAACACTGCAAGCTTTGTTGTTGTGGTTGTTTCGTTCCTAACCATCAAAATGGCAAGAAGCAAATCTGCAATGAAAGTTTGTTTCTTCCTTCCACTG
Organism: Cnemophilus loriae; assembly: GCA_013397755.1. Classification (NCBI taxonomy): domain Eukaryota; kingdom Metazoa; phylum Chordata; class Aves; order Passeriformes; family Corvidae; genus Cnemophilus; species Cnemophilus loriae. The sequence continues at coordinate 4,564,911 of VZTF01004373.1, read as the reverse complement.
TTGTTTCTTTCTTTAGCTGTTTTGTTACTCAGTATTTTGTTTTGGTTTTTCGTGTTTGTGTGGGGTTTTAGGGTTTTGTTGGGGTTTTTTTTGTTTTGTTTTGTGGTGGTGGTGTTGTTGTTGTTTTTTAACATATTTTTTATGTTGTGCCTTTTTCTTTATTTCAACTTAAATGATCAACACAAAATTTACCAAAAGCACAAATGGCCTTACTTCCACTGCAGGCATTGCTCTTGGCCAGCTAGTAACAGCAGTAATGCATTTAAAATACAGTATGCTTTCTTTTTTTGTTCATTGCTTCTAATCTCAGGGATGTAAAACACAATTCTTCTGTAAAACATTCTTCTGCAAAGAAAACTATTTTTAAAGAGCAAACAGGTCTCTCCGAGATATTTTACTTTCTGACAGCTGATAGAGCAGTAATCATCCTATTTGAATAAACTTGAAGGGTCTGTGAATAAGGAAGTCTCATATATTTCGTTATGCAGACGGTTGGGAGTAAAATGATGACAGATCTGTGAAAAACAAATCAACCTTACCCTTCTACTTTTATTTAGATATTGCACATGGAGGAATATGCACATGCCTGCTCCTGCAAGGTATTTAGTCACCCAACTCCTACACACATATGTTTGAGGATCTGAGTCCAAGTTCAGTGATGGTCCGTTTTATAGATATTTGGTTCAGCCAATTAGAAAGAATAGAATTATTTGCTTGATTTCTGTCTACAGTCAGAACACTTTCATTGGTGTAAATAGCTGCATCCCATATGCAGTTTTTTACCTTTATTACAAAATTGTCCTTGTATTCACTGGATCTTTGTACAGGTACATTTAATAAGTATTTTTGGTTTGCATTTTTCCCTTCTGTTAACTAAACTGAAATACTCATTTCTTTTGCTTTCTTTATTTTCAACATATTTACACTGAGTAACTGACAAACAGAATTGACTGAATGTTTATCTACCAATCAATAAATATAAGGAATGGAGAAAAAAAAAATTATACTTTAATATCATTGTAATCCATTATGAATAGACTACAAATATCTATTACATGTATAATGCTGCCTGGTTTGTCCATGGCATTTGAAAATACCTATCACTTGTTCTTTGTTGTTAAGAGTTCCATTAGAGTGTCTGGCTAATGTTTGTTATTCTGAGGCTCTGTGATTCCTTTTGTCTTGGTAGTGGGAGGTAAAGATTTTATATGCGTACTTTGATTATCGTGAATGTAAGTTTGAGGGTCTGTTCCATTTAATCTTTTTTTTTTCACAACCATTTTTGATAATCCTTAATGAGTCTGTACTTGTGCACTTTTGTGGATGAGAGAGCAATGTGGACTGTCTGTGAGTAAATTAATTTCATCAGAATTCGTCTCTTTAGTACTGCTTATTCTGTCTTCTAATTCTATAGTGCTGTACAAAGGTAGAATTACTGTTTTCCCACTGGTACTGTTAAATTGCTTCATTACAGGCTCCTTTCAACATTTTAACAGCTTAAAAATTGGTTTCTTTCATTTATTATCCCATGCTCTGCATAAACCGACTTCCTATTTGCTTTTGACCATTTTAGCTTTGTGTATTTGTACTTTCTTTCATCTTTTTTCCAGTTCTTTTGGGCATCTGCCTTTTCTATCATGCCTAGTTGAAGTATATGCAAAGTTTACTTGGCAGCTGGATTCACAAAGCCTGTATGTGCTTACAGGCTTTGAGCACAGCCCAGCAAGAACTTGAGACCCTCATTCTAAAATCTCAGATATCTGTGTTACAAAGCCAGCAGCTCTGACTGAACATTTAACTTTTACATTTAGTGAACAGCCCACTCAGAATCAGTAAAACTTGTGGTTTAATTGCAGTCGAGAAAAGGTGAAAGGATCATTAATTTATTCTTAAAATGGAAGAAAATAGCCAAAGGAAAAAGAGTGCAAAAACTTTCTATATTTTACACTGTGTTCTGTAATTCTTTTTGATTCACGAATACTTAATTGCAAAAACAGATGGAATAGAAAACGCAATTATCAATATAAAGATCGGGGGTCTATCCTTTTGTTTTCTAAAATAATTTTAGCACCTGTATTTCAAATAATTAAACATTGTGGTCATTTTGATTATCTAATTTAGGTCTTGGGGGTTTATAGTTATTAAAATAATGTGAAAGTACTAATAAAATAGTTACTATAACAGAGATTCACTATAGAATACATGCTGTGACTCCCTCTGGCTTGAGAACACAGCAGCTCTCAAGGCCATTTGATTTTCTTAGAAAAGCCTGGATAAAATTAGTAGTATTAACACTACAGCTTCTGAAAGCCAGAATACACTACAGGTTAACTCATCAGGCCTCAGTAAGGCTGACACAGGGGTCTGAGTCCCCAGCAGAAGTCTGGCAGTGTGGCAGAGGAGTGGGTTACCCTTTCAAGGTCCTCGCCTCCTAGTGAGCTGGTGCTAATTCTTCTGGAGGGAGCAGAATAAACCTTTCTGTTTGCAGCTTCTAATTAATGAGTGAGTGTGAATTTTTTATGCTTATATGGGTGGGAAGGTTCATTCCTGTTCCTGGTATATCTCCTGGAATTCTTGGCAGCAGTTGTCATTGTTTATGCACTGCAAAAGAACTTGCTGAAGTATTTCATTTAGATGGTGGTTTAAGTAAACTAGCAGAGTCAAGGCAACCTGAGGAAAAAATTCCTATGTTTTCTCCAAGTGAGACTGTCACTGTTCACAAGAGTGAAAATGTGTCAAGAGCTTTAAATTACAGACTACCTTGACAGCGTCTCGTTGTGCAAGTATAAATGTCCTTACATTGTTAGTCCAATTCTTTTCCTCTGTATTACATTTTTGCAAGTACAAAACTATTAAAATACTTACTTATGTGTTTCAGTATTCGATTGATTTCCTGTACTGTTTCAACAGGAACTCGCTTTGACTAAGGACCATATCCTATCATATTTTAAAATGCAGATTTAGACAGCTATACATATGTATAAAATCTATGTGCTTTGAATGCAATTAGTTGTGTTTTTGTCTCGTACAGTAGGCCTCTTTCCAGCAGGTTTAGTAGAAAGCTTTAAACACTCCTTTGTTTAACAATGTTCTAAATAAATAAATAAATGGCTCTGCGAGCGTGAGTGCCTAATTAGAAGCAGAAGCACCTTGTCTTGGCAGCCTGAAGCTTCCTTGACTTCAGCTGCAGAGTGGCCAATCCACACGCCAACCCCAGCTTTGTTCCTGACACTGCACAGAAAGAGTCATAGAGGCTGCTCACAGGAGATCCATACCTAACCTGCTTGTACATTGACAGTCGACTCGAAAGGGCATGATTGTTCAAGAATGGTTCAGCATGCTGTTAATTGCTCTCTCAAATATTGTAGATGCTGTAGAACTTTAAAGACTGCATTAGTTTAAATTGTTTACCAAACAGCCGCCTGTGTTCCTCAATGTTTCAGACCCAAATATGTCATGATAACAAATACATCATATAAAGACATAGCAAATCACAATCATTAACTGGTGTGTGAGGCTCAAATAATTTTTCCTTTTGACAATTTAGAGACATCTCTACTTTAGTTTGGAAAAGAAACGAGCTAAAACTGCTGGTTGTCATATTGATGGATTGGTCGTTACACCTTTGTCATTTTTAATTTGTAGATTAACAATTTTCTCAGACAAAAGTTGTGCCTTTAAATTTACCTTTTACTTTCATGTTTTCTCTCTTCTTAGTCACTCTGCTAAGTCCCTTGTAAATTACACAAAATTATAGCCTCACAGATGCTTCTATGAAAGCCTCCTCTGAGTTGGCATTTTTAAATGTGCTCAGAGCTTTACTGCAGCATCCCACTTACAGGAAAGTCATACAGTTTTTTTATGTTTCCCCTTCTCTTTTACACAGTTTCATTTCAGTCGTGTTATTACTACAAAAATTTCTTTGCTAAAGCCATCGCTCACGTAAGACACAGTTCTGTGATGTAAAACATGTAAACATTATAGAAAGCAAATTTAATGATGAAACACTGGCCTTAGGACTCAAAAAATCCTGCATTCACTTTCATCCTTTTGCAAAAGTAATTTTTAAACCAAACTAAAATTTTAAATGTGTGGAAGCCCAGTGTCCCCAGGTGTGTCTGTTAGCCTCTGTTATTCATGTCTTTGTTTAATTTCTGTCTTAAGTCTTTTTTAGTTTCTTTGGGGTTTATTGGGAGTTGTTAGACACAGAAATAGGACAAAGTTATTGTTCTACACCCTATTGTACATGGGAGAAATGAAGGCCATCAGAAATGCTAAGTCTATTTTACTTAAAATATACAGCATATCTATGCAGCTGTTTTTCTTGTATTCAACATTGTTTCCTAAATGGTAGAATGGAATGCAAATACCTCTTTCTAAATTAAAAACCAAAACCATAATTTTTCCTTCAAAATTTCAACAAGTTAAACTCCTGCACTTTTAACTGTGTTGTTTACCTCAGGAAACCCTGCATGAGGCTATGCATGCTGAGTCAGCTGAAACCCAAATTTTGTGCCTAAATAATCACTTAAGAAGGCAAATCTTTGCCTTCTTTCTAGAGTAGCATAATTATATTCCTTTAAGGAGGAAGATTAGAAATGCTAATTCTATAAGTAAGTAGTCATTATTTTATCATTTAGTATTAGCTATAATAATGTTAGTCATGATGAACTAATGTGGAATTAATATGGATTTCATATGTACTCTCTTAGGAATGTAATTGCAATTTACCATTTCATTCATGTTCATTTTGAAGTGTTGCTGAATTAACAGATCACTACTCACCTGATTTTATGTCAATGGCAACTTTTGTGTATGAAAATATTGGGCTAGTAATTAAATTGGGGTGAAACCAAGCGGTTGCAGGCATTTAAACAAAACCAGAAAGAAAACTAATAGCTGGGAAAAGCATGGTTGATTCTTCTAGCCCTTTTGCTGGGATGAAGTGAAAAAGCAGGTGCTGTGCAAAGAGCAGCTGGACTTCCAATGCTCATTAGCCTAGAATCTAGGCAGGCTCGAGGTAGCTGGAGTCAGGAAGGAATGACTGAAATGAAGAGCAGCTTGAGTGCAGGAGAAATACAAACCTTGTTTCTTTGTGTTCCTGCAGGGAACCCCTTATTCTTTCTGTTGTTCACAGACATATTGGAATACCAAGGTCTGAAGGCCCTGATGAAGGATTGCTTGCTAGTGGAAGAAACTCCTCCTCCTCTAAAACATTAGTTTTTATTGCTATTCTGTGATTAAGACACTGTGCTTGTGTACTTAAGAGGTCTTCCTTCAGTTTCATTCAAACGTTTTTCTGTAGTACAAGTTAAATATACTTCTTTCTGATTTTATGAACAGCAAAAACCCAAATCAACCAAACAGAAAACTCCCCAAACAAACAAAAAAAAATAAAACAAAGAAAGAAAAAACCCAAAAAACAAAAAAAAGGAAACAAAAACAAAACAAAACAACAAAAAAACCCACAAAAAAACCCCACAAACAAACAAACGAAAAACCCAAGCTTGGTTTATTTCCAGCTTTTTTTTCCTCTCCTGGGATTCTTATAATCTGCTAAGAGATAAAGCCACATATTTCAATAATGCTCAAGTTATATTTTTATGAGAGCACAAATAAATGCCCGAGATTCCTACTGTAGGCGTCAAGGAGATGACAGCTCAGGATTTGTGAGTTATGTATTTATTTACTTAATTTAAATAAAGATTAATGTTTATAATTTTCTTCTTGTTGTTCGACCCATCAAGAAATGCCATTCTGTCTTTCATGTAGACATAAAATTCAATTTATTCCGTTAATCTTTGAGTGTAAATGGGTGGTGGTTTTTGTTGCAGATTTGTAAAACTCAGTAGAACCAGCTCCAAATGCCATGGAGCTGTAAGAAATTTTGTGCTAGAAGTATTTGGCTCATATTCTCTGTAACTCTAAAGAATTTTTGAGGAGATGTCAAATGCTGAGATATTAAGGACAGCAGCAGCTGCTGCTTGACAAGCCTAAGTCACAGTTCAGAGCTCATTAGAGCATCAAAATTTCACTGTATCGTCTTTGTTAAAATTTGAGAAAAAGATGGTTGTTATTAAGAACGAGGTATAAGCAAGGTAAAAAGATACACATAGGATGGAAGGACAATATGTTGAAGTCATTGCATAGGAAAAACCCAGTGTCAGCAAGAAATAATGGTCTGAAGATCAATTTTTGATGTAATGCTTTTAGTTCAGGGGGTAATATGATATTCGGCTACACGGACAAAATATATTAATTTAACAAGTCATGTTGAGAAATGTAACGTTGTTTTAAAGATAGGTCTACTCTAGCAGATTATGAAGAAATGTGGTAAAACCAACATGGAGTCCTGGTACCAATAGTCTCATTTTGATTTTCGTAGAAGGCATGATATTGGTGCAGGGAGCACAGAGTAAATTTCATAGTTTGTGCTTGAAGTCTGATGAGATCCTTATAAAAACACTTTTCAGATTAATAAGCTAGCATTAGGGTTTGGGTTTTTTTACCTTTTGATAAATATAATTGGTTTCAAGTTCTGGATGATTTTGTAGTTTAAACTTTCTAAAAACCTTTGCTGTATGCAGGCATAAAGAATATTGGAGCTTTTAAAGCACTTAAGGACACATCCAATAAATGTATAAGTAGATCCTGCAACAGTTGACATTATACACCTTGTACTAGCCAAGTGCAGGATTAAGAATCCAGATTCGTTCTTTAAAGAGTTAGAAGTTGAGAATGAAATATCGCCAGTTCAAGTAAAGAGCCTTTAAGAGCTAGTGAGTCGGAAATGCTTTGACTTGGGGGCCGTATCACAGGTTCAGTTACTTCTGACATGAATGCATTCTAGGTTCATATTCCTCTCCTACATTTTGCCACTTTTTTGTTGTCCAGATAATGTTTGTAGTCAACACCTAACACAGCCTTGAAATTATACATTCCAATAAGTGACCAAAATAGTTAAAATTAAATTTTCTCTCTAACAAGATACTAATGAGAATTAGGATGTATTAAGTTCCTTCTGGATCATATTAGGTTTTGTTCCACAATGGTGCCTTTAAAGTAACTTGGTGTGAATAGCAAACTCGTTTGACTGAAAAACTTAGGTCGGTGCCCCTGAAAGCACTTAAAAACTATTATTGTCTTTGCCAAGACACTGTTCAGAATCAAACTCCTTTAAATATTTGAGAACCGAGTTTTAGATTCCTTATATAGAGACCAAACTATATTGTGAAGCAAAATTTATAGTCTCCCTTTATTTTAGCAATAGAACTGATTTGAACTACAGTAATTTGAGTTCAAATGTTTTAAAATGAAACATAGCATTTCTTTCTGGTTACACAGATTCTGGTGGATCCGCTCTAGCAGGCTCTTCCTACAAAATTATTGCAGGTGTATCATCACTCAACTTTGTACTATGAAACTTTGTCAGCATCTGTTATTTTGCTTCAAAACGAAGTTGCTGCTACCTATAAATGCCTGCCAGTCTGGTGGTTTTTTATCTCTCTTGGTGTTTTGTTGTGGAATTTTTTTGGTTTATTTTGGGTTTTGTTTGTTTTGGTTTTGGATTGGGTTTTTATTGGAGGGGGAATGGTTTTCTTTGCTTTGCTTTTGGATTTCTTTTGGCTTTTTTTTAAAAAAGAAAATCATTGAATGCAGCACTAATCGTCATGGGATTTTATTCTAAATGCTACCTGTAATAGGATTTTGAACTAATAATTTAGACCACTGAAAAGGAGAAAGGATTGTAAGGGATCTCATGCTTAGCTGTGGTCCATAATGTCAAGTCCTACTGTGTCTGGACTTCACCTCAATGCAGCGCAGTAGTGTATGTTACATTAACTGGAGTGAGGCACACGGATACACCATAGCCTATTAGCAAGATGATAAATATAGACATAAACAAAGGCAACTTAACACTGAATTTATTTCGACATGTCAAGCCAGTTTCAAGTGGTTTGTAAAATGTTATTGGGTATTTTTGCTGTTTTCTTCTTAATTATGTGTTTAGCTTAAAAAAAAAAAAATCAATAAAGCCACAAAACCAATTAACGTCAGGCTTATGACACACCTGCTAATATTTTAGAATGTTTAGTTGTTTACATTTTGGTGGAAATTTGCTTTTAGACTTTGTGTTAAAAAAAAAAAAAAACAACTCTATGAAATAATCTGTCACTATTTTCTTAGACAGGTTTTCATCAGTGATTTTTTCTACCTTCAGTTTCAATGGGAATATCTGGCTCTTTTCCAATAATCAATATAATCTCTTGAGTTCAATTTCAAACATCAGCTGCAGAGAGTAACAATTAGTGGTTATTGGACTTGATAGATTTTATAAGAAGCAATTATGTCATTAACAAATTATCAAGTTATCAAGCTGTCTTATAGAGATAATACAGAAAAAGCTGAGAGCTGCTGATTTTACAGAAAAAGAGATGTGTCTATGATAGGAAGAACATGTTATTAATTAAAGTGAGCTATACAGACTTAACCTTTAGAGCTTTAGTGATGCTGGGAGTCAAATACTTAATTTATTAATAAATTTTAAAAGCAAGAAATAAAGACCCTATTTTGTTACCTAAACAAGAGTTTAAGTAGACTACAGGAATCTAAATCTATCATTAATGTACTGTAAACCCCTGGATTGCTCTTGCCTGGCAATTACTATTATAGGAACAGATGCACAGGAAGTTCCATCTGAACATGCGGAAGAATTTCTTTACTGTACAGTGACCGAGCACTGGAGCAGGTTGGCCAGAGAGGTTGTGGAATCTCCCTCACTGGAGATACTCAGGAACTGTCTGGATGCAATCTTGTGCCACGTGCTCTAGGATGACCCTGCCTGAGCAGGGAGGTTGGACCAGGTGACCCACTGTGGTCCCTTCCAACCTGAGCCATTCCGTGATTCTGTGATTATTTTTTACAGTCAAGTGCCTTCTGTGCAGTTGTAGATTCTGAGCTGCGGGCTACTTATCTGTCTTAAAATAAACAGTGTTCAGACTCCATGTTGGGATTTTGTATGGCCAATGGATCATGAGCTGTCTTAGGGGTTTTCATTCATGCTGGCATAATGACTCTTGAAGGACTTGGGGATGCTGGTTGTCTTGGGGGAGGAGTGTCACCAATGGCACGTTTTGACTGGGATTTCGGTAGGTATTTTCATCTTGTTTCTCAATTATCCATAAATCAGTCCCGAACCATCTGAAAACCTGGATCGGGTGCTCTCCAAGGAGATAGCATCCAGATTTAAGCCTTTGAGTTACAGCAAAGATTTTTCTCTTCACTTTGAGTAATGTCCCAGCTGCTCTTGTAAAGGTCAGCACCTCAACTAAAAGTACCCGCATTGTAAATTAGGAAACTAAGGCCTCTTCAGCTCTCTAAAAGAGGAGAGTACAGGTATGCTAGTGTTGGAGAGATTAGTTCCCAAGTGGTTAAATATGTCTCCCTAAAATCCTGAGTAACGCTGTTAAGATGAAGGAGTCGCAGATGGTCTCTGTCCCTGAAACGATCCTCTAGGCTATCCTCAGTGCCTCTTCAAGTAGTTTTTCCCGTCTCTGCTCTGCGTGCTGTTCTCTTGTATTCTGTCCAAAAGTGTTCATCTTTCCCACTTGCAAGTGAACAGAAATACCTTTCTAAATTTTGGATTACGCTCGTAATTTTACTGTTGGATTTTTTCCCAATGTAGTTATGAAATAGCAGTAAGATTTTCAGGAATGTGAACAAATGGAATCACCATTGTATTCACTATGGCAGAAATAACCTAGAAGAGCCAAGCTGACTTTATTTCATTCATTTCTGCCTTCTCACATTCTTTTCATTTTTTTTAAAAAGCCACCAGCATAACTTTCAGTCTCGTGTTATATGTGAGATGCTGTTGAGATGCTGATAACTATTTAGATGCAGGAGAATCTCCCAGGTAGAAACAGGAAATTTTTATATTTGGTTTTTCTAGCTGGTTTGCTCACTTTTTCAGAAATATGTAAAGTCCTAATTTTTTTTGGCCAGCTGACTGTTAATGCTACTAATAAATTACCAGAGAAAGCACTACTATTCTGATCCAGGCTGAAACAGGCTGCATATTTTTATATAAGAAAATACACTTTTTTCTTCACCCTCTAGGGTATAAACTGCAAAGGTGTGCAAAATAATCTAAAAAGTTATGCAAAAAAATCGAAACAAAAAAAAGTAGAAAACTTACCTATTCTTTATACAATGTAAGAGCTATGATGCAACATCAGATGCTTGGAATTCATTTTTGAATATTTTCTGACCAAAGTGTGCAGAGGACTAGTGTGGGTCCAAGTAACTCTCTATATGCAAATCAAATTGGTCAAAAAATTAGAAATTGTTGCACCGTATATAGCAAAAATCATAGAGGAACATAAAAATACAAAAGTACAACATAAAGGCAGTTCTAACTCGACTGTTTTGGTGCAAGATATGTTGGTTTGACTAAGCAGAATTGACTAAAGCTGTGTATTCGCTCTACAAATTCATGCACTTTAATGAGCATGGTAGGTCCTTCAGTCTCTATCAACAGCAGAAATTAAATCCGTTTCAGATACAGTATGGAAAAATAAATCATGTCTGTGTCATACTTCTTTGTATCCCAGGATATGTATGTCATGTCATTAAAAAAAAAATAAAAATGCATGCATCTGTAATCAGAGCTGTGTTAAGCTATGTAATAGAATTCATATGTAGCTTTAAAGGTAAAGGGAGAAGAAAATGGCACAGATCTCATTTATACCATGGGAAGTACCTGTTTCTAGACCAGGACTGTACACAAAGAAGGGGAAGGGAAAATAGGGAAATCCATTTAAGGTGTAAAAGCAACAAGATGTTGAAAATATTTGGTCTAAATGGCTAACATCCCTTAAGCAACCGAAGCAGGAGAGTTGTGTCTTTAAAAATTCTGTAGGCTGGGTAAAAAGTTGGGTAAATTACAGGGGCAAGCTAAAGACTGGCTGAGCTGCTACTTCTTACAGCTAAGAAATGCATTTGCTCATTTTTTACTTTTGAAATTTTGTTTCATTATCTAAGGTTATGTAATCCAGGGATGTAACAGAAAAATTGATTATATAACTGTTCCTATAGATTTGGCCATACTTGTAATTCAGGCTCTGAGTAGGTGAAGCAGATGGCTGAGCCTTGCAAGACTAGAGATATCCATGGCGCAACTGGATGCTCTTGAACTTCATTGATCCTAATTCTAAGTGCTGGGAATGCAACTCACTAAAGGTAGAAGAGATGGCCTAAATGAGAGTATCACTGGATAATTCTTCAGTGTACTCAGGAACAGTGTAATTCTTGTCCAGAGCCCAGATTCCCTAGAAAGAAACACTGCTTTGCAGTTCATTATTTCTGTCTTTCTGATTTCTAATTCAGCTTAATTTCATAGCACTACACACAAGATCTTATGGATGTTTTTATTATTGTTGCGTTTTTTTGGGTTTTTTTTTTACTTAATTGGGTTTTTTCCTTACTTTTAGAAATGTTATTCTTCTAATTTTAACACATTAAAACTTCTGAACATTTTCCAGTTATACTATATGTGTGTTCTCTAGGTATTGTAAATGATTCATTCAAGGCAAATATATGTTACAGCTAATGTGCAATAAAATTACAAGTACTTATCTAACTTTAAAAAGTATTAAGGTTGCTTAATCTTTGAGTGACATCAGTATGGACCCAATTAGCACAGTTTTCAGCCACTTCATAATTCAAAAGAATGTGATCATTCAGCTGTAAGCATATTTGACAGAAACTCCATAGTCATGAAGGTAAAAGCTTGCAAGATCACCCAGTAGGATGGAGAAGCTGTCATTCTCTCATCAGTGCTGTTGAATACTAATGTCAAGGTCAGAAGAGTGTAATTTTAGGCTGCCAAAATATTGTTGAATTTGATCTGCTAGCAATGTTGAAAAAGAAAGTAACAACATAAAAATTTATATGCAATTTTGATACGATAGCTTCAAACTTTCAGGTGCTCCCCCACTGCAAATGTTCTGAGTTATTTACTGCTTTGATTGGCACTTTCCTATGCACTTTTTTCCTAATTGTACCATTTTCTTTAAATATAATCCTCCTTGTCTAACATAAAAATTACAACTGATATGTATTTTACAAATTCTGCATGTAATTTTAAATGCTGATCTGGGAGACTTTGTGTTCAAAATATATCACAATTAGAGAGAAGATTTGGATGTAAAAATATCCGAGCGTTTATTTTAGACAACAAATCGTCACATATAATAAAATGATAGATTTGTCTTGACTCACAATTTTCGTTTACATAGCATGATCATGCTGAATGGAGATTTGTACTGCTGGTTCCATCTAATAAACACATACAGACCAGATGGACCCACACTGTTCTCAAAGTATTTTCTGAATCGTAAAAGGATGAGAGGCAATATTTTTCTACTAAAAATTAGGAGAAAAGAGTTTCACAGTGAGGACAGTTAAAAATTGCAGTAGGCTGTTCGGAGATGCTATTAATTTTTTTTTTTATCCATGGAGATACTCAGAACCCAGTTTAGTGTTTGTTCACAAAGGATCTTAGGCAACCAGACCTAAGATGTCTCTGCTCTGTGTAGGTTCAGCTTGATGACCTCCAGACTTTTCTTCTTCTTTCCAACCTCCAGTACTGCACCACTCTCTCATTTCCATTTTGATAAAACAATTGTTTATGTAATTTATGTAAGATTTTTAAAGGTATCAAATAAGAGTATAATTTTGAAAACACTTGGAGGCTTCTGTAATCCTTAGGTTTTGAAAGATATTTAGAGACTTGAAAGTCACCTGTTTTGTGAAAGTGTAAATCTCTTCCATGTCACACTTTAGGAAACTGAGCTTGAATTCTCAAGTTGGCACTACATCCTTGCTCCTACCAACAGCTACTCATTATTAATGGCTTCACTTGCTCCTTCATCCAAATAGAAGAGTCCCCAAATGAATGAGTTAAATCTATGTATTGATACTGTTGTAGTAATTATTTTTTTTTTACATAATGATAACATAAATTTGGTTGCTGAACTTTCTTAACAGAGGAGATACAGGAAAAGAAAATAAAGCAACCTCATATTTTCATATGAAGTAGGTAGGGTTTTGGGTTTTTTTCAGTTCAGTTTTGGGTTTATATTTAAGGGCTTTTTGGCTCTGATTGATTTTACATTACATGAATATGTCAATGAGCACTGGCAAAAAAATGCCTCAGTAGGATTGCTTTTCAGATCCAGATACATCTTTGAAAGATGTCTAAAATGACATGTTTGCAGTAAAATATACATGGCCGGGTGAACTTTTCGGGTCTTATCTTGCGCCTCAGTAATTTTAAAGCAGAAACAAAAGCCTTTCTTCTGATAAACTAGACGTCTTTCTAAAATATATTTATTAAAATGAAATATTCAAAGATTCCAGAGAGCAAGTATACATACGGTAAATGTGTTCTTTTTCTCCTGTGCATGGTTAACTTTCATTCATATTAATGGGGTTATGAACATGCTTCAAGCAGAGAAGACTATAATTTTTAAAACCTGTCTATTGAATATTTGGTTTAGTTGCATTTATGTTGTCTTTTTACTACAGGAAGGAAAATTATTTTTTGGAAGGTAATGTTTCTTTTGAGTTTAACTCTTTTATGAATATCCTTTTCTCTGAATTCATTAGTGAATATTTTGAGAAATACTTTGGAGCCTTGAGAATGTTTGAGAAAAGATAACTATGTAGCATTTTCATAATTAAAGTTGGGTGGTTTTTTTGTGGTATTCTGAGTGTTGGATAGGAATCAAGGTAATTGTCAGTGACAACCACTCTATCAGAAAGACAAATTCTCACATGATTTGTGAGACAGTCTCAGAAGTATGTGTTTGTAACAGCCAATGCATATGTGATACTGCTTTCAAATGCACTTAGATGTTTAGATGAGTTGAGGGATAAGAAAGCTATGACTCAAAGGACTTTGTTTTGTTTAAAATGTAATAGAATTGCTATATCCACATACTTTCAATTCACAGTATCTTAATAGGATTCTATAATTACTCTAAATTCCTTCTTTTCTGCAGTAAAGCTCTTTTGTACAAAGAAATGACTTCATAAAAACCTGGTACCATGCAGTGGCCTTTTTTAGTTCAAGAATCCTAGCTGATTTCAGAAATGGTGATACTCCAGAGTAAGGAATTTATTATAATAACTTAGAAGTGTACCTTATTTGTATGAATTCAATGCTTTCATTCTTAAAGCAGTTATTAACAAAATAATCTCTGTACTGAATAAAAAAAAATCAAAATATATACAATCATTGCAGTGTAAATTCTGAAATTTTCCAGTTTTCATGCAATTTTTGCACTCTGTGAATGAAATACTTTTGCAGAGTGCTTGATAGCAAACTGCTCATACATTTTAATGGTTTAAAACATGCCCTTGAACTCTATGGTGCATGTCTGAAATCTATGGCATGCATGCATTTCCTTTATGAATCTAGTTAGGGGTTCGCACGTGTCTATCTTAAACATTTGTAAATGCACGTAGTTTTCACTGTTCAAATATGTCTTCATATGTTTTGTTCACTTTTTCATTCCCTTGGTAAAGAAGCATGATTTAAGTTTTTACTCTGTTTTTGGAGTTTAACATGTATCAAAAAGATTTTATTGATTTCAGTTTGTTTTCAGTAATTTAAGCTTGCTGTTACCTTTCTGAAAATCTGAGGTGGTTAAACATACAGCATGGATGATGCATACCATGACCCTTTGGCACAGAACAACTGGTAGTGGCTGTTTATATGTGCAATAAAATCGTGATCAATCTCTGACACTTACTACAGACTTCCTGCTGCTTAGAAATGTGTACTGTAATAGCATTTGTATGTTTTCTGTTCCCTTAAGAGTTCAGTATGCTGCTTCACAGGAGCAAAGAAAATTAGAAATAACATCACAGACACTGTGATAGGAATAAATAAAGTAGCAATTTGTAAACTCTTCCAGACAGATCTTTACATATAAATGCGGGAGTCTCTGTGTATAGGTATAATGTAAATATAACTTCAGTAGGGATTATGTTTACCTGTTGTGTGTATAAACACAGTTATTTCATTTTATACATTACTGTTTAAATTGTAGGAACCTGACCTTTTTCTCTCTTACCAATAACTAGACCACAAGAGACACCACTTAGTACAGTAGTTGAAGTTGAAATTAATATCTTTACATTTTAGGATGGTGGTTCAGGGGGTTTTTTTACAAATATAAGTGTTTGAGTTGGAAGACTAAAATTCATTAATCATTTTGTGAAAGATAAGTTTCTGACTTTTAATAGGACAATAATGGGTAAAAATTACGAGATTGTCATTGATTTTACCTTTTTCCTGTGGCAGACAGTTAATAGTTTTCTGCGAGATGTGAACATAAAAAAAAACCACCCAGATGTAGACACCGTACAACCATTTAATCAGTTTAGAAGAACAGAAAAAAACAAAACCACCATATTCTAGTATCAGTACAAATTAAACTGCAGGAACCATGTGTAAGGTTCCATATTCCACCACCTACTTTTCCTGACATTTCACTGAGATACGAAGCTGATTATCTGCACTGTAGAAAAGCATGTAATTCTCTACTTAAGTCTTTTAAATAGAACAACTAATTTCTGTTCTTACTAATAGGTTATGTCTGAAATCCTGGTAAAATTTCAGTTGCTGAAAGCTTCAATTTATTTTTAATTGGTAGAGGATTTACTTATGTGAAATATAACATGGGTGTCCAAGGAACATCTAATGTTTCTATCTAGTTTCATATCCAGTCTGAAATCTGTAGATGTCTGTGGGGAAGAATTTTATATGCATGGTCCAGGTGAAGGGTTGCTACAATGCTATACATGCTATTTTTTCTTACCTTTTGGTCCCATAATTGACTTTTTTTTTTTTTTTCCCTTTAGCTAACACATTCTTTGAAAGTTTTATCTGTTTAAATCCGTGGAAAATTCAAAGTATATGCACAAAATACCATTCCAAGGTATATGGAAATACGCCAGTATTTTAGTCGTAAATAAGTCTTAAGCCAAAAAAGTTAGCTGCTGTAATTAATTATGATTAATAGGCATACAATTTGAAACTGAATAAGCTTTTAAAGTATAGACAATGTTCCTGTAGCAATTCCTTCATGCAATTTATTTTAGTCAGTATACGCTGTGTTTCAGTGTCGTACACAAAAAGAGCCATTTAGGGAAAATATTTGATACTTTCTCCATCCTAATAGTGTGATTTCCATGCAATTGAAGTTTAAAAAAGGGTTTAGTGTTGGGTTACATTGCTAAAAAGGGAAGTTTTTACAGGGAGTCTCTTTTTTGGTTTCTCCTTTTTTTAATCTCCCTTTGAATGTCATGCTTCATAAAACTGCATAATAATCATGTTCTCGAAACTAAAAATTAAAATCATCATAATATGAAATATTAACTAACTTCTACTAACAAACAATTTAACTGCATGAATCCGGTACACATAAAATCATAGAACAGAAACATTAAGGTCCGAGGTCACCATGCCAACTAAACCATATCACAAAGTGCAACATCCTGACTTTTTTGACCACTTCCAGGCATGGTAACTTTACCACTTTCCTGGGGAGTGCATCCCAATGCTTGAACGCCCTCTCAGTGAAGAATTTGTTTCTTAGATCCAATGTGAACCTTACCTGGTACTGCTAGAGGCCATTTCCCCTTGCCCTGTTGCTGGTTGCCACTAGAAGAGGCTGATCCCCAACTTGCTGTAATCTGCTTCCACAAAGCTGTAGAGAGCAATAATGTCTCCCCCGAGCCACCTTTTCTCCGGACTAAATAACCACCATTCCTTATGTTTCAGACCCTTCTCCAGCTTCATTATCCTTTTCTGGACATTCTCTAACCCCTCAATGTCTTTCTTGTCCTGAGGGTCCCTGGACTGGACACAGCACTCAAGTTGTGTCCTCATCAGTGCTGAATACAGGGGGACAATCACTGCCCTGGTCCTTTTGAGAGGACTGTTTCTGATATGAGCCAGGATATCTTTGGTCTTCTTGGCCACCTGGACACACGTTGGTTCATGTTCAACCTGCTGCTAACCAGCACACCCAGATCCTTTTCCACCAGGCATCTTTCCAGGCATTCCTCCCCAAGCCTGTAACGTTGCATGAAGACAAATGTTCCCTAAACTGTAATCTTTTTGTATTTCTCCGTAGTACACTGTAAGACTCATTTACAAATAAAAAGTAAAAAAAACCCTACTACATCATAATCTAATCTTTTATTTCCCCCCACAAAGATTATAATTGATTAAATCTTCATAAATAGGATCAGCAGTAGGAAAAGGTGTGTTTTTGCTGCACGTTGTTGATTCAGCAGGTTATTGCTGAATACCCAAATGCATGGCATACATTTAAAACAATATGAAACTGTTGCAGGTATGCTACCAGAGAAATTTGAATTAAAAAAAAAACAAAACAAACACCAAAACACCACCAACAACAACAACAAAAACCAAAACAACAAGCGAAAAAAACCCCCTCATGGATTTAATAAAGTAATTTTTGCTACAGTACTTTCAACTCTGGATGTGGTACCAACTTTTGTCGGTTAAGCAGTGTATGCGTAGCAAATAGGCACCATCTTTTGTATTTCTGGGAACTAGTTCACAAATCCTAGACTTCTAGTTCCTTTTAGTTTAGTGGCTTTTTTCTGTGCTAATTTAGTTTTACCATTTATTTTGTAGTTTGTGAGGCTGTTTTCCACTCACTTTTCCATGCCAAGTTAAGGAAAAAATGCTTAGGTAGTGGTAAAATCTTCTCTGAACACTGAGTTTTCTCTGTTTCAATCCCACTCAGGTCTTCATGTCTTGGAGGTGGGTTATTTTTGGTTTGTTTTAATCTTCTGATGAATATCTTCAAGTTCTGAGAGATCTAATGAAGGAGAATCCAGAGGAATATACTATCAAAATATTTAGACAAAAAATGAATGTGCATAAAATTTAA
This sequence comes from Cnemophilus loriae, assembly GCA_013397755.1. Classification (NCBI taxonomy): domain Eukaryota; kingdom Metazoa; phylum Chordata; class Aves; order Passeriformes; family Corvidae; genus Cnemophilus; species Cnemophilus loriae. The sequence goes on along the minus strand of VZTF01004373.1, from coordinate 4,546,912 downwards.
GTTTGTGGTCATTACTAGGAATTTTATCAAGGCCTTAAATGGTACTTTGTCAGCAGATGAATTATAAGAAGGCTACAAAAAAAAGACCCTAATATTTGCTTTACTGAAGAAGGCAATGGCATGCACCTTCACTATTAGATGTATACAGCCCATGGGCTCTCATTTAATTATTCATATAAAGGTCCTATTCATTCCTTGTTTCTGTACACTTGGAGTACTTCCTAACTCTTATTGTTTTCCATTCATGCTTTATGAGAAAGGTGAAGTTGCCTTTTTCTGATACAAGTCTAATTATTTTCATCCCTGATTGATCATGTCCTACTCTTACTAAAGTATAATGCATTCTGGAGAGGCTCCTACAGTGAAACAGCCACACATTCCCATGTTACCTTTGTTTTATTTATTAAGTAACGCTTTACAAAGTGCCTTCTACCATTGCACGTTAGCACAGGTTTCCGGGCTTTTAGAGAAGAGTAGGTTGCTCGTGATAACACATATTTCATGGTTTAAAATTAATATAAAGTGACTATGAGTGGAGACAGCACCTGAAGTTTTCATCTGCTAATATAAGGTTATCAAATTAAAATGTGCATGTCTCTTAATAGCTTTTACCTACAATTGTTTTCAGAAACACAGTGAAATTCTTCCAAACTCTATTATTTGCACTTGCAGCAGTGTGTCTACTTGAACGCATTAACCATAAATATGTTGACTACAGTTGATTTAAAAGCAGCAAAGTTAGATGAAAGTAACAAAATGAGGAAATTCAGAATTAATTTATGAACAGAATTAAAGAAGTGAACCGGGCCCATTTCATTCAATGAAAAAGCTATTAAAAAATAAGTAGCTCACATATTGAAGGGGAAGGCAAATCTCACTTGAACCTACATCTTCTCTTCTTTCCTGCAAGCACCTTAATTGTAACACCTTCAGACATCGCCTTTGTTGGTGTATTTCCACTTTCTATGCAATATATAAATATTCATTAGCACAGTAATTAGAACTTGGGTTTCCAATGTAAGTTGCTTCAACAAACAAGGAATAGAATAATTTTTACTGTCTCTGTCTCATTGAGAATATGAATATTTATTAAAAGTAATAAAAAGTTTCATCAGGAGAGACAGAAATGTACTTATCAACAAACTGCCTATAGTAATATAGATGAGAGAGTTTCTGGAAAGTAGGGGTTAAATAGCCTTCAGGTAAAGCTGAAATGCAAAGGTAAGATTTCCATATAATTGCTGATTGTTGAAAGAACTCTGTTATTAAGCAAAAAGTGAGGAACACATTACTGGAATCTTTTTTTCTCCTTGTTTTCTGTGTTTGGTATCAGTGTTAAAATTTACCATGTCAGCAAAAGAAATGAGAAAACAAAATGTTCATTTGATTTTCTTTCGGATGTCACTCACAGATGAAGAATTTGGAAAAATCATTTGCACAGTTCCCTTGTCTCATTTTTGCTAATAGATATTGGCTTCCCCAGTTCTTTGTAGGGAATCTTTGTCAAATCAAATGTTCATTTTTATGGCACAGTATTCTCATCCCATGTTATTTAACATAGTTTAGGCCAGTTTTATTGGCAGCAAACTGCATAAGGCAGTTTCTTTCTTTCTACATCTTTTTAGACCAAGGTAAGATCAGGTGTACAGCAGTGGTGTACTTTATTCTGGACCCTTATAATTTTTGGGTTGAGTTATAGATGGAACTTGCTGTAGCTCTTTGAAGATATAAAAACCCACATGATTATGTTCTTGATCAACAAGCAATAGATAGAGAAAACTCAAAGAAGGAAAAAGACAAGAGGGCAAAGAGGATTTTGTGTTTTTGGAGATATGTATTGTACATTTTTCCTTTATACATGTACAGTAATTGGAAAGGTGATTCTGATAGCTCATGGGTCATATACTTGAAAGCAAATGGTTGCAACTTGGTCAAAAATCTGGCAAGGTCTTTCCTTTGACAGGAAGAGACATTTTTCCCTAGAAAATAAAATAAAACAAAAGTAAAAGTATGAGTACTTACAGAGGAATGTTCAAAAACACTTATGAAGTCCTAGGGGAGAACAAGCTCTGTAAAGATGATTAATGATTATCAGGCATAAAATAAGTGTTTTTAAGCTCTGTCAACTTTGCTTTTCTAATGAGGACTTAACTGCTCCCCAACTAAAGCCTTTATCCAAGCTGTATTTTGTATTTCATTTAATCAATGCTTTCTATAGAGACAGTTACCATCATCATAACCTTTCAGTTCTTGTGTTTTGGCATCTCACAGATTCTGTAAGCAAGTTGGGGGCTCAAGGGAAGCACATTTAACTGAAATGTCCAAGCACAATTTAATGTGTGATGTAGGGTTATAGAACTCCTCTCAGACTTGCTTATTGTTGCAAAGAGAGTCTTTGTAATTACTAGGGGATTATGGCAGAATATGAAAGACCTTGAAAGCGGCTTTCATGAAGATCAGGAATGTGTTCTGCACAACCTCTGAAACAATCAGCTAGAGTAGTGAAGCAGAAGTATATTAAAATGTGAAGAGTTCACTGAAAAGGTCTTGATAGAAAAACCCAATTAAAGAAATAAAAACTGATATTTAAGATTGTGAAAGATTCTCACTTGGGTGAGAAAAAAGAGCCTTAGGAGGACTGGAAATGAAATGACAATACAAATACGGTGACTACTTCCTCTTTTTTCTTAGCAACAAAAGTAACAAAATTTGAGTTTAATGGTACACAATGAAGAATAACGGAATGAAAGTTAATTGTACTGGTACACTGCCTAAATTAATATGCAAGATTAGGAGACCAATAATCCAGGAACTATTGAGTTTCTATTTTTCATACATATAAATTACTGAAAATTTTTGGAGAAGAGTATGGTGCAATGTAGCACCAAACTGTCTTATTATATTAGCTTTCACTTCTTAATTAGCTTTTTTATCTAATTTTTTTTCAGTCACAAAGGATCAATGCATGGTTTTTTAACTGATTTCTAACCAAAAAAGTCTGCATATTTTTATACTGAGCTGTACATTTTTGCTTTGTCCTTTTCTTTTTCAAAGTTAAAAAACAACAAATGCAATACAATATATGCTAAAAATAGTCTGCCTAAGTGTGGTTGCTGTGATTTTTGTTGGTATGCGGGGTTTTCATTTCTGATAAAATCCTCATCCTGGAGGATTCAGCCATAAACTTTCTTTGCTGTGATGAAAACTGAGTTGCCTTGCATTGAGTTTTTCATTAATGCTTTTTATTTTTTTTCTCAGTGATGCTGAATTTGAAGCAAGTTTAGGTGAATTATTATTCAGTAGTGAGCAAGTAGGAAAATCATACAGTGCTTTTGGAAAATTACATCTGTAAATGTAACTAATACAATTGTGAACTGTTTCTTTACAGAAGTAATTAGCAAAACCTGAATCTTTTTCTGGTTCGCTTACATATTGAATGCATTAAGATATTTTCACTTTATGAGTATTTCTGAATAACATGATGAGAAACATTTTTTGTTTTGGTTTGTTTGGGGTTTTTTCTACCGTTTGATCCATAACATATTAAAAAATATTTGAAGCCCATTAGCAATATTTTTATTTTGTGAAATACCTGTTATGTAGTTGAAACACAAAATTCTACAAATGTGTCAGGTTATCCTTTATGTGAAAGTACCTCCAGATCTCTGTATGTTTATCAGCAGCCTGGTAGAATAGCTAATAAAATCCAAATAACAATTCCTGCTATTACTGACACTGACACCTGCTCCAACTGTCAGCCATAAGAGGATGATCTTCCCCATAATACCTACTGTTTCTCATTGAATTATTATCCCAGGAATATATCTGAGATAAAAACAACATTAATGTTATTAGCGTGCATCACTTATCCACAATTCTTCATTTTACATTACCGGTCTAAAATACTCTCATAAAGCAGATTTTTGTTAAGATTATTTTATTTTTGAGTCAGTTGAAAATTAGGAATTTCCAATGCTAAAACTTTATTCCTCATCACCCAAGATATTTAATTTTAAAATGTACAAACTTCTTAACTGGAAAAGATGTTTCACCTCTTTGGAAATGCTTGGGGAGAGAATGTAACATGGGAATCATAAAAAATTAGACTTCCCACAAGAAACAAAATTTATGCAAATGAGCATGTTCATTGGCAAAAAACTAGATTAAAAATATAATTTACTCTTGTTGTTAGCTGGCGAATTTGAAAATATTATTTTTGCATGCACTCATATTTTAAAAAAAAGTGCTATGTGAAAGCAGCAGCATATTCTTACATTCTTGTTATGAACTAAATAGTGACTATGTGTGCTTTTTGAGACCAGCAGGCAATAATGTTGTGTAGGAGTGGCCTAGGAATGAATATTTCTGAATATGTAACATTTTTATATTAGGCAAATTAAATTATTGGGGTAATTGTATTAAGCTGAAAATGTTTCTTTATCCAAAGCTGTGCCCTATTTCTAGTTTAACATTTCAACTTCACTAACCTTTTCCTGTTGAAACCCACTTTGTGTTTGAAAGATTTACATCCAGTTAACTTGTCATTGATATCCCTGAAACTTCTGAATGCTGTCAGAAAAACATGAAGGTTTTAGGAGAGAAATACTGACAATGAAAGAGAAATAAGATTTAAATACTGTAAGTGAATTATGCTTTGTTCAAATATAAACAACAAATAAGCTCTTTATCTAATGTTCAGGTAAGTAAATGAGTTCTCAGATCAGTGTTGACGGCAAGGACTCAGGAATTCAGGTTTACTTTTCTGTTATTCAATAAAATGATTAAGTTTCTCATAAAACAGACTCAAATGTGTGTTTGGAGGCACTATATTGAATTCTTTTGTGTCCAGATATGATCTCCAAAAGAGAAAAAAGCATGATCATTCCTTTCTCATAAAAAGCCTGATGAATATACCCTGCATAATTTGAAATGTTAAGAGAGCTTCTACTATAGTATTTCCATCTCATCCCACAGAATTTTAGAGTGTAATTCATAGAATAGTTCTTAAATAGCAGTTAATCCTAACTCCACAAGGATTACTCTGTATATGTATGCTATATCTACGGGGCAGCTTCACACGTGCAAAAAATGTAAGCCAGTCTTTAATTGTGAGTCTAATCTGAGTCTGCAAGGAAGACAATATTTTTTTCGCATTAACTATCTGAATAAAATTCTAGTGAATAAATTGATCACCATCAATTTTAAAAGCTGTCAAAATTCAGACTTAATTTGTAATGGCTTTTTTTTTTTTTTTTTTTGGTTTTGGAGCAGGCTTAGATTCACAAAACTAGCAGTGAAGAGATAACTGTTTTTCTTCTTCATCTTCCCCTCTCCACCCACTCACCTCTACCCCCACAAAGTTGAAGATCTCACCATATGTTTTTTAATGCAATAACTCCTATATATAGGAAACTAGGTTTCAACTCCTTCCCCCTGACTGAGATTTAAACCTTTATTTTCTACCTTCCAGGGGAATCACCTAACCACTGGATATTCTACAGTGGTATGCTCTCACCTGAACTATTTGAACTGCTACTTTGACCGAGCTGTGTGCCTCCCAAGTGAATTCTTTAACCACCAGACCAAAGAGTCATTCTCTCTCTTTGACTCAGTATTTAAATAATCCATGCAGAACAGCTTTTTCCATGGGGATCGAGAGAAGCCAATTATAGATTTCTCACTGGTTTAAGAACTCTTTTGGGAAAGTGAAAATGTGGGTTCAAGAATGTGCAGACAAGGTCTTGAACCTGATTGTCCCACATTGTATATCAGATGAGGCCCTAACCGCAGAGCTATTGAATAAGTGAAGAGAGGGGGATTCTCTTTACTTCCATGAATGATTTACAAAGAGCGTGTAAGCCTAATCTTTCATTTCCAGTTCTTTAGTTTTGTGTTTAAATAGCTTCTGCAGAGTTGCCTGTGTCTCTGGCAAGTATACAGATTAATGATTAGAGAAAAAATGCTACTTTCGGGAACATAGAAGGATAATTCTTCCCTACATTTTTTGTTCATAAATATTTCCTCAATATTTCTGTCAGTTCCAAATGAAATCAAAGTATGGTTTTCTTTGTCCCTAAATGCATAATTTTAGTTAAATTGCAGGGGTATTGTAAGGGAGAGAGAAGATGACTGATTTTTTTTCAATACCCTTTTTGTTAAAGCATCAAACTGAAAATTACTTACACAATACTTAAAGCCCTTCTGCATATACTTCCATGTTTCCTAACACTTCTTATTTCAAGAACCTGTTCTGAGCTGAACTAGCATGCTTATATTAAGGAGTAGTAGAACTTGCTGGCCATGAGAGCTTATTTCAATTCAGACAAAAGGATCAATACAAAAGAAACACTGCCCATTTATGAAATCTGAGTCATTTTTCTCTATCTTTTATGTTGCCAACAGATACAAGGAAAAGCCAGAACAAAGTATAGGTAATTTTTTTTGATGGGGAAAAAAAGAAGCTAGAAAGATCTTACCTGCAAAGGTCAGCTGTTGATCTCTTGCAGGAAAACATCTCAGTAGTAGTGTACAGATACAGAGTAAGCTGTCAAATATTGCAAATCTGTACAGAGTCACACCGAAACAACTGGTACCATTTGTGAAACTCAGAGTTTCTGAGCCTTAATTTAGTGAATGATTTTCCCTTCCTTTAGAGCTGTAGTAAAGGACAAGAATGGTGATGTGCTATTCCTTAACTAGAAAGAGAGCTTGGTGTTAATCTTGAATTCTCAAGCTTTTACTTTATATCAGTGGAGTAATGGTCAAGAACACAGTGCTCTTCCTTCTCCAAGAGATACACGCTAGACTTACCAAGACACAAGCCGAATAACCAAGTTTCCTAAACCTTCATGAGACTAGGTTTTTTCAGCTCAGCTCTCCCTTTCAGAAGTTTGCTCAGGGAAACGAAGAAATCCTTTCCTTTTTTGATTGCACATGTTCACAGAGACCCACCATGCATTTCATGGGGGAAGGGAATATCCTCTGTATGTGAAGTGTCCTAGAAGCCGGTTATACCATAGTAGGTTTTTAGGCAGCCCTGATGCCCTCACTTTAAATCGGAAAACTGTTTTGAGATACCTGACAGATTTGTGTTGCTTGTGCTTTTTTTATTAAATGCTGATAGGAAACTTGCTTGAACTCAGAGTTAATATGCGTCAGTTCTCCCAAAATAATGCATTTTTCTGGAAGACTTCTCATCAGAACATCCAAAGATATCAACATTCTTTCTGGAAGAGTCAGATGTGTTTGCTAACTCTGACTTTGTTGCTTGTTTACCGTTTTGCAAAAAAGATATAGTGCATTGTTCAAACAAAAGCTATTGCTATAATAGAACATCCTGAATTCTATTTTTAACTAATCATCTGTCTTTCTTGGTAGTGCTGGGCCTTCTTAGTCCATAAAACTAAAACTAGTTTCCATTATGGAGAAATTAGGATATTTCAGCTATTGTTTCATTTTCAAGACCGAAAATGATTTCTGAACTACAGAAGTGAAAACAATCATAAAATATAAATAATCAGCCTTTATTTCTTTCCTCTGACTTGCAAATTCTTAGATTTAAACAGCGTATTAAAAAATTGTAATAAAAATTTTAATAATAATTCTTATGAACGTTCTGTTTCACATCTAAGAATCTTGTCATACTATATGGATTTCACAAAATAAGAAAAAATGAATTTAGCAATATTCAAAACAAGCATCCAAGACACAAATCTTGGTGATTATCCATTTATATAAAGCAGGTGCAAGTACGAAGCTTTAGTACATGAACAACTTCTGCAGTGCATGTAGGTTTTGATGAAACCTGTAACCTGCCTGTGAAATCAGCAGGGCAGGCAAACTTGGGTGTGTTTCTTCTGTCCCGCCCAGTCAGGAGCTAACTGGCAGCAGCAACCAGATGCAAAGTTAACAGAAACAGAAGAGGAGAAGGTGCTGGAAGGATCATAAAGTGAATTTTTGAACTGATTTTTTTCTTTTTTCCTCCTGTTTCCCTCCCCGCCCCCATAAAATTTCTTTCAGGGCATCCCTCAGTTTTCTGAGCATGTGTCTCTCAAGATTTCGCACAGTTAACTCCCACCTGGTACACAGTTTGTATTCTGTATTGAATCTGTGTCTTGCAACCTAAATCATTCACTGTCATTGTTCAGATAAAACTTTCTTCAGTGACACTTGCCATGTGAAAATGAAATTCTTTTCTTACTTCATCTCATATCAGAAGACTAAAATTGATACTCAGGAACTTAAAAAAAAAAAACAACAAAAAAAACCCAAAAAACCCAAACAAACAACAAAAAAACCCCCACAAAAACCCAAAAATAAAACCCCAAACAAACCCCAAAGTGAAACTCTTGCAAACATGGAAAAATTCCTTAGCTTATTTTTCTCAAAACCAAAGAAAATCTCAAGAATGATAAATGAAAGTATGAAATAATAAATAAAATAGGTTAAATTATGCTTTTTTCATGAAAAAAAATATGTGAAGCACATAGAAAATTATAATTATTTGTTCTGCATTAGTAAGAAATTTTTAAAAAATGTATTACTTGTTTTAGCATGAGATGATTAGGTGCCTCTACTTTTTTGCTGCAGGGCCTGTGTTGTGGATGTGATGGAGCCTTATGTATTTCTCTGGTTTTGTAGCATTTAATACATAAAGTTATTCTCCAATTAAATGAATGATACTTTCCAAAATGAGTTTCCAGTCCTATAAATATTTAACAGTTGGAATAATAACACACAGGGCTTGAGTTAAGATAGCTTTTCATTTATGGGCTACTGAAGTATATTGGAGTACATAGATCTTTATTTTCTGTGAAATTATGCTTAGATTCTACAGGATGTACATTCACTTAAAAAAGTCTTGCTCAAACAGTAAATTATTTCGGTCTCAAACAAGAAAATGGGAATATATGAAAAATGCAACTTTAATAAAATATTTCTAACTAGACCTTTTTAAGTGGTTTATATAAAGCAGACAAATATTCGCCCTTTTTAGAACTGATATACTGCAGTTAAAATCATGGAGTATTTTTCCTTCGTACTTGCACTTTTTTATTTTTCCTATAAAAGCGGGGCAAAATCCACATTCACCTTGAGTGTAGAACTGAACATTTCTATTACATATTCCCTGCCTGGATGTCACACTAAGGCCACTTAAATCACTTCAGCACCAGTCAGAGATGTTCCGAAACACTTCTTCTGAGTGCTTTAATTGTTCATCAAGACCTAACCCTTTGAACATTGCTTTAAGGCATTTTGGCTCTGCTCTTGAGTCACTGAAGCAAAATTGGAGCATCTGGATGCAGTGTCAAAATAGCCCAGGGAGCTCCAGTGCAGCACCCAAGTGGATAATCTCAACACAGAATACAAACACTGCATTAGCGATTGCCGGAAGGCTACAGTTCATCTTCCTCTGAAATACAATACAAGAAAAGTTAAAGGATGATACTTTTTTCTTTGTGTCTTCTGTTGTGTGAACAAAGAATCAAGCTGTGTTTTGATGTTTTGTCAAGTGTTTGGCAGCATTTTCAATCCTTGTTTGCCCTACTAATCCACTGAGTTTTCTTTTCTTTGGACAAAGCAATGAATGTTTTTTACAGTTTATGCTGTATTAGATATGTTAGTGCAAAAGAAGGAATCCAGTTGATGATGTTGCCTTTGAATCAAAGTATTGAATCAACATCGAGGAAGAATAATTATGATAATATTTTAGTTGCTATTAGTACTATAACATCTAATTATACTCTCTTTACTTGTACATAAAATTTCTATAATTCTGTGAACTATGTGAAATTATATTTCTTTTGCTTTGTTTGCTTTCACAGATGGCAGCAAAATTGCATTCCATTGATTGAAAAGAGCATTGTAAGTAACTCTTTTTGTTTCTCCTGTTGAATTAGGCATTGCATTTTATTTTTCTGAATCCACTAAAATTTTATCTTATGGATAAAACTGTGTTCTTCTTGAAAACTGGTGAACAATTAATACTCTGTGAGAGCCTGTGAGACATCTGGCATGTGGCTACAGATACAATTCCCAAGCCAGATTTCTTTTGCCATCGGCAAGAATAGTTTATGTAAGGCTTAGGCCAACAGGTCAAGAAATATAAATGCAGAAGCATGCTAAACATACCACCTGACACCAGGCTTTGCCTGGAACACAGTTGATCTGTAGAGTGCACACCAGAATGAGTATTGGAGTGCAAAAATAGGGCACAGTAGCATATACAGTCTGTTTCCTGACTTCCTATTTTTCTGACTATGCATCTAGGATTTTATTCATATATGTGTAAAAGTGAAACTAAATACAAACAGAAGCATAAGACTGGTTTGAAGATTTACTATTTTTATTTGACTCAGATAACGCATTCAGATTGTATTATATATATGTGCGTATAAGCCCAACATACAGTAAAATAATTAGTTGTTCAATGATACTAAAAAAACCCTCTGCTAAACACTCTGCTTCACACTACTATTCAAACTATTCACATTACTCTTCCAAATACATTAACAAAATAAATTCAGTTTGGAACATGTCAAGTAAGTGGGTAACACCTTTTCTAGCATGTCTATCTGCCATTAATTTAGTTAGTATTCATTGTAATTACACTCATCATAATGAATTCATTTAGTATTAGTGTGAATATTATACAACTTTTTAGACACTCCATTACAATTCAGCAATAATTAATGTACATATTAAATGAAGTGTTACTACTTACTGCTATGATAAAGCCATATTGTTTCATTTGAAAAGCTTTAGAGGAAGTTATGTTTAATCTCATCGGTATTCCAATTGTTGCCAGGAGATATTCTTCAATGGCAAAGGGCAATTCTCATTGGGAGACTTGTTAACTTTTCAGAGAGATTCCATGTTTGCACTTGTCTACTGTTTCACTTATAAGATACTAGCATTTGAAGCAAGATACTTCATGGACATGATAATGCAAAAAACTCATTGAACTATCCTAAAAGCGTGAAAAATTTCTGACATTTCAGACATTATGCAACAAAAGAGGCCTGTGTTTATAAGTCCTGTTGCACTTACATTTTATGATTGTTCTTTGCTTCTACCCTCCACGAGTAATCCAAAACTGAGAAGTATTTTAAATGTATCACACATCAGCAGGACTAGGTTCCTCAAAGGCACCCATGCCCACTTTAGGTAGCTGCCTAAAAGTAATGACTAGGGGAAACATAGCAAAAGAAGAATGCTCAGGTTGGATTAGGATAAGAATTGTCTGGATAGCATCCTGTCTCTGGGCAGAGATTATAAATATAAGCCCAGGGAAGAGTAAGAACTACAACTAGATTCCCCAACCTCCAGCAGTTTTAGCTGATGAAATTTCATCAGATGTATGTAGTTTTTAAAGATTAAGATTTTGTTGGATTTTCTCTCCATGAATCTATTCCCACAAACCTATTTAAGTCTTGGGAAAGTTATTAGTTGCATAGGCCTACTATCCTGTTCATTTTGTGTATAAAGAATTTTTTTGTTGTTTTAAATGTGATTTCTTCTATCTTAATTTGAATCTACATTGCATTGCATTTGATCGAGCTGTAAAGAGTCCATTCCCTTTATGCCACCAGTGATTTGTGAGCCTCATCTGTATCCTTCTTTGGAGATCTCTTTTCAAGAGAAGTATCCTACTTGGATCTCTGTATAGAAGCTGTTCATCTTTCTTGCCCTGTTTCGGATTTTGCATGCTACTTGTGGCTTTCAAAGTGTGAGAAGTTCTTAGTTTCTTAGCTCAAAATCATTCCCTCAGCTTTTTGGTTTTAGTTTCTTACTGAATACCAATTTGAATGGTTATGCAACCGTGGGCTCATTTCTCCACGGTGACTGTCAACTCCAGGCCCACTATGTTAAATTTCCCACCTTCTCTCACCCTCTCTCGTGCATCCCTTTACATTTATTTGCAGGGCATTTATTCTGCCATTGTTTTGCCTTGTCATTCAGGCTTGTGAGTACAGAATTTCTGGAATTCCACACTATCTGTCCTTGTCCTGGCTAACCCAAATAACTCAGACTGGGGATATTTCTCAACAACCGTCATCACTCTTCTCAGATCATTTATGAATGTTGAACAGCACAGGCCCTAGAAAAACTCTTTGAAAAAGTCCAGCAGCAATGTCTCTCAATTTCGGGGTCTGGATCTTTACTTCTAACTCTCTACTACTTGGCTTTTAAAGTCTCAGTTGTACATGCCTGCCTTCTTACCTGCTTACTTTTCGTAATAGTCTTTGTTGAGAAACTCTAGATAAAACCTTCTGCAAATCCAAGGTGGACTCGTACCAAGCAACTTCAGGCAAACAAATCACTCGCATTCACATGTCTGTTGGATGATAAAAAGTGCTTCAGTAGGTCTACAAAGTAATAATTTCCTTCACAAAAGCCATCTTCACTTGTCCAAAATATAGCATATTTATCAAATGTCTAGTCTTGAGTTTTGTATTATAGTTTATACTAACTTGACCAATTTGGACTTCAGTATATCTAAATCTGACAGAAGACACTTCCCTTTATATCTGATATTTAAGTTTCCATTAAAATTTATTTTCACTGCAGTTTACATCTGCTAGTTCTCAGTACCTTTGCAATGTTAGGTGAGAGATAAATGCAGCCTCACTAGTTAATAAGATGTATCATTTGTGAATTTCTTATAACTGTTTAGTGAATACTATCTTTCTAATAATTTGTTACTGTTCACTTTCTCATCACTTCCTTTCTCCTTCAACTGAATGTTCCCATTGAGAGTTATTAGGATACACTGGTACACAGCAAGCAATCTTTACCTGTAGTTTTACAAAATATGTCAATGTCATGCTAATTAATAATAATTTAGCTAATCTATGAACTTCTGACTTCGCTTTTGCTGATATGTTTGACCTTGGGTTTAACCTATGCACTTCTTTATTGTTCCTCTTCCTGTTGAATTTTACAGATTACATGTAGGCTGGGTATTCTTATTTATTATTTCACACTAAAATGAAATAAATTTTGCAATAGAGTAGTGCATCAATAAAACACATGTTAATAGTTACGAAATTGTTGCCCCTATGAGAGAGAGAATCAGAAACTATTTAGAAGCACCCTAGATTTTAAAAAAAAAACTCTTTTATTACTTCAGAAAATAAAATATTAAAACAAATGGTTTTGTACACTACCTTTTTTCAATTGATGTATTAGTAGGAATTCAATCTCTTCAGTTAAAGCAGGCCAGCACAGTCACTGCAAGCACTGCCCCTTGTTGAACTCAGCAGTTGCCACTTGTGAAGTGCTAATGAAATTTTTGTCCTCTTTTTGTATTGCAATCTTTTCTGTCTTTCCAATGTTGAAGTATCCTTCTCCCTTTGTCAGGCAAAATCCATTCATCCAGTAGCTAGCTTCCTGCATCTGTTTAAAGGAGACTGCAGCATTAAACTTTAAATAGTTCAAATCGGGTCTAATTATGCTCAGATACATAATGTTTAAGTTAACACATTGAAGGCTTGGTTTACTCAGGTAAACCAGATAAGCCTGATCTCAGTACTACTTTTGCCATTGTTATATACCTTCCAGGATTCAGTGTGATCAAGCTCTTTTCTGTTTAGATATGATCTTAGGCTTTATGGATGTCTATTAATTCTTTCTTATAGGCAAGTGATACTTACTTAAAAGCAGTCTTGTCTACCTTGTCATTATTCCATAACATGCCACTACAAAACTTTTTTTTTTTTCTTCCCATTAAGTAATGATCCAAAGTTTTTTAGTTCCAGTTACTATTAGGGACTTATGACCCTGTTTGCAGAGATACTGAACTCCAACGGTTGAAATGAAAGAGAGGTGTTGACTCAATGGTTATAGATACACCATTACTAATGCATAGAGCTGGTCAATGTTTTCTAAAATGTTTAAACCTTTCATTCTGTTTTTTCTAAAGAGATGGTACGCTATTTAAAACTCTATTTTATCTTTTCTTGTGAGAGCTGAATTCTGTTTCTGTCTATCTTGTGAGATGGCAAAAAAATCTAAAAGTTTCAATGACAAAATTAACAGCACTTGAATTTTTTGTTGAAAAAATGCCAATCTTTAGGAACAATTTAATTTATTGTATTTCACGCATACTCTGTTTGGAGGCATACTCTATGTGGTTTGTACTAATGCTTATTTGGTGGCACAAATAGAAGTGCAATCTAGGCTCACTCCTACGTTTCTGGTGTGGACTAGAAGAGATACATAAAGAGAAGGCTTTTCTTTTTAATCTGATATGCTAATCTGTATTTTTTCAGGCAATAATGTTATCTCTTTTATTTTTAAGAGATAAGTGGTATTTGCTCTTGTTTCCATACATTTGGAGATTGGATGTCACTCTAGCATTTGTTCAATTGGTGCATTTTTCTTTCAACTTTTGTGACATTTTAAGGTCTTTGTTCATATTCACAGTTCTTCTTTTCATGACTGATACTGATGTTTCCCTTTCTAAGTACCTTCCTGGTGGCTGTTCTGGAGCTGTCCTTGGGGGAAATGGGATTAATTCAGTGGAGATTGGTCTCTCAGTGGTACATCTGGTTCTTCTTTTACTCTAGAAAGATGGAGAAATGCCTATGTGTGAATACTCATGAAGAGTTTTCTCATAAAAATATATGAATTCAGCAATTAATCCAAATAAAATATCTTTAAACTGGATTAATTCAATGGAAATTTGTCTCTCAATGGTACATCTGGTTCTTTTACAATAGAAGGATGGAGAAATGCATATGCATGAATACTCATGAAGAGTTTTCTCATAAAAATATATAAATTCAGCTATTAATCCAAATGAAATATCTTTAAACAGTGGTAGTCTTGAATCAATTTAATTTAAAGGAATTTTAAGGAACCAGGTTCTGACTGGGATCCCAGCAGGGATGGTCAGATTGCAAGTTGCATGTTATGTGCCCAGTGCTTCAGCATTCTTAGGGACTGTACCCTTTTGCTTTCACTTAAGATTTGCTTTTCAAGATTAGGACCTATCTCAGTAAAGGAATTAAAAAATAAGTGCCTAAAGACACACCTTCTAAGAGGTATGCAATATTCCACATTTCAGCCCAGAGCCCTTTTCTGTAGTATTGTTTAAGCTCTCAGAAAAATAGTATTTACAGTGAAAACCTTTAACCACCTTTTACTATGTTTGCTGGCAGGCACTGATTTAATGCTAATGTGACAGCTAAAATTTTAGTGAGAGACCCTTTTCTTTCTTTAAGAGAAGTGTTATACTTTCTGAAAACCAGACAGATTTTTCTGGCCAGTGTCTCCTCACACTTGTGCCAGTAGGGATTTGCTGACTACTCAAATTATCTTTCACAGGATAGCACATGTCTATCTTGTACAGAAATGTTTATCTTCCTTTTTGACATTTGTCTAAATAATCATATTTTTTTTAAGAATTAAGACAGACTTTGTTGTTGTTGATAAATGGCTATGTAATGTTCCCCCCAAAACTGCCAGACATATAATGCAAGACATCAGTTTGGGATGAACTTGCATTCTAGCAAATCAAATTATATTTCTTACAAAATACATTTGTCATTGGCAGTGGACCCTTCTTTGAAAAAAAGAATACAATATTATAATCTCAATAACATTTATAATGTTAGAAGAAGGCCTGATACATTAAAGTAAGTTGTTGGTTGTATTTCAACAACAAATGGATGAAAAATGTGTTGTTTTTTTTTTTCTAGTAAGGCCTATTTCTATATATATACATATAAACTATGTTATTTAACCATACCTGTGGTCAGACAGAAATTGTTATCTTTCACACCAAATCTCTACTTTTTATATAGTTCATTCTAGTAGAGATTTTCAGATCTGAAACCTTAATCCTTTTAATTTATATGTAATTTTGTATTTTTGAAATGCATAATTATACTTCTTTTATGCCTTTTCCATTTCTTTAACCCATGTTGTAGTAGTTTCATGTGGTGGTAATTGTATATCAGAGGAAATCTTGATGTAGAATCTGAGTGGAAGAAAGTGGAAAAAGTGGAAGATAGTACAACTGTATTTCTGACTTTATTGAACAAGAAGTATAGATTTGCTTCTTGGTTCGTGTGTTCCAAAGGTCATGTATTTGGGCCAAAGCAGAATTTACTAGAGTATTTCTGGGGTTTGGGGGCAAAATTCTAAAATCTTTGCTATTTTCCACACTAGCCTTTAAATGTCCTAATTGAGTAAAATGAACTTCTGGACCTCTTTTATTGTACATCCACCAATCATATTAATTTCTTTCTATTAAAAGCAATCGGTTCAATCTCATATTTAGATGTCAGCCAGAACTCAGTTCTAGGACCACAGAAGTATATGGAGCGTTGTAGTTAAATATCCCTATATATTTACAGGTAGAGCAATTTATTATTATGAATTAGAATCCATTTATATTTCCGAAGTTCTTGCACCTATAAGAGATGCAGTTAAATTTCCCCTTTGAATGAAAACTGAGATTTGGAAGTCCTGGTTTTTTTCACCTTAAAATGACTTTTCAGTTCAACAGTGATTTGTGTGTGACTCTTTTATGATTTTGCAGCGTTACATTTTTCAGAAACAGTAAATAATTTTCTGGTTTACTGTTGGAGTCAGAGTAGATGGATTATTCCTGCTATTTTCACCAATATCATCTATATGCCCTTTTAAATCCTCAAAGCAGTGTCTAAACTCAGTTATCTTGAAAAGTGAGATGAAGTACTATTATCTGTGATAATTTTGAATCAAAACCAGCATGTTTCCTGTGTTTAACAACTCTGCCAATTTTTCTATTTTGAAATTTTAAGAGTTGTTCATTCAAGTAAACATTTTCGATAGAGGTGATGGTGGAAGTAATCCATTGATCTGGCTATGATTCTTTCCCGTTTTTTCAGTTATGTTTGTCACCAGGAGAGACTGTGAGAGCAAATATTTCATTTGGTGTCAAATTTCCCCAGTATTAGACTGTTACAACAGTACTCATCAAATTCCCCCATTACTAAGTTATCACAACACTACTAACTCAAGCCCCAGGTCATTATTACTGTTAATGAAACTGTTACTATTACCTTGATGAGATAAGGTATCCTGATCTATGGATACAGTAAAATTCCTATTGGTATTACAGCTTGCTTCCATTATCTGAAAGGCATTTTTTTTACACTTATGTTTAGCTTAGCTAGTATTGTGATTTGGAAATTAAAAGATCTACCAGAATTTTTAACCAATGAAACAGATTCAGTGACTACAAATACAACCTGGAAAATACCACGTGCTTCCTCAGGTGAGCAGTATTTATACTTGCTTACTGGTTTTTTTTTTGTTTCAAGTGATGCATTTGCATCTGAAACTATTAGGATTCAGCTGAAACAGATACTTCAGAGGTATCCAGTGCATGAGATGTTACTCTACCACTCCTTGCTTAATGCCTGGTTGTGTGTTCAAGCATAGCCCTCATTTAGAAATACTGTGAAGTGGAGTCTACCCTGTGGAAACACTGAAAAATGTAAAACTACCCAGAGGTTTCAAGCTTGCAGCAGTTATTAGTCCTCAAGCAGCCTCTGCCTCAGACTAGGGTACAAAACAAGTGGTTGGTGGTACGGTAATGTTTTGCTTTGAATCCTCCAGCCTAAGTTCATATTTTTTTTCTTCTTTCATGTGTTAAGTAGAGACATGTATGAGATTTTTGCAGTAGAAAGAAAATAGCATAGAAAAACCTTCCTGCAGTCAGCTTTGCAAACCTTACAGAAAGCTCATTTCTGATGTACGTCATCCTTTCATGTTTCCCCTGTTGAGATTGCTTTAAACAACAGTTTCATTTATACTCTAGCAAACTTTCATACAAATTCACAACATAATTAAATTACACCCAAAAGTTCACTAGCCAAGCTAAGTCTGTTTTCAGAACTATCAAAGTAAAAGTAACACATTTCAAAGAAAGATTACTGAGTTTATAACAATTTTTTTCTAGAGACAAAAGACCACAAACCTCTTTTCAGTTAGCTTTGTCTTTATAATAGTTCAAATAGTTTTCTTACTGAAACAAATATGCTGAGGACAAATTGAACATCTCTTAAGAAAAAAAAAAAAATATATATATATGTATGTATATATATATATATACACACACAAATATATATATGCAGTTAACACATTGAGATAAGTTGCACCATTTTCTGTATTGCCCTCTAAGCCAGATGTGAGAGGATAAAAAGAAAAATGGATGAAATTTCATGATCATCACTGAAATATTTCCTTTTCTTCTGAGAGGCAGGAAATAAACAAATAGGATTAACAGATAAGGGAGCTTCTGTTATACGTTGTTAATACTATTTTATTGAATTGCTAAAATGGGAGAGTGACAAAGCAATAATTGAGCAAATAATCAAAGTAAAATTCCCTGTCTTCTAAAATTTGGCAAATTCAGTGTAATTTCTTTTAAAATACAGTTACATTAAAACTTATGCAAAATATGTGGATAATAAATCTAAGGTAGAAAGAATTGCTTTCTGCAGGGTTCTCCCTTTTTTTAATGATTCTAGGTTCTGTTCCCACTTCTGCCCAGTAATCATAATAGAAAAGATAAATACAATGGGAAACTTATTTCTTGCAAAGTTGAATACATATATAGTGGACTTTAGGTTTAAACTACTTTAGCCACAAAGAAAAATTAACCTACTTCATCTTATTCTTGATGAGTAAATCTGCTGGTGATGAAAGGATATGAAATAAATATAAGAGCTCAAAGGATGACTTTCTACACAGTCTTCTTTTTTTTCTAGAATATATCCAACTATTGTCTGAAACTGTTTTCCCACATCTTTCTAAAGATAGATTACTATACCACAAATTGCTGTAAATTATGTCCAGAGATAATTAATTTGTAAAAAATTCTTTAAATGTTGTGTCTGTTCCAAAAAATAACTTCTAACTGAATATTCTTCATGGTGGCATAAATTTGTTTCAAATGTTCCTGCTGTCCTATAGTAACTGACATGTAATAATGCACATCGCTGAGTGTACATCTACACAGAGAGTTCATTTTTGATTTTTATTAAGCCTGTTCTCGTTTGCCTGAAAGGGTTTACTTGCATGTATTTAACTCAATATATATCAGATCACATTTGTATTTAATGCCTAGTTAATTGTGAAGACACCTTGACTTTAATATTGTGCTTTAATATTAACTCCAGTGAACTGTGACTGAAAATTACTTTATAGGTCATTAGGTATAATCTGAAAAAATAAGCACTTAATCTGTATTATGTTGGTTTTACTGCAATGGACTGAAAGATTGTTTGGGAATGAGTGCCAGTGTTCTTACATTTGTTTGCAATTTACATGCACAAACAGTGTAGGTAAAAGGGAAAATATCGATATCTCTTATAATCTCGTACGTATACATATACATATACACATACATACACATATATATATGTATTTAAGTTTCAGTAGAAAGACTGTAGGGAGATGATGAATTTTTTACATAAAGCCTTCATTGCATGTAAATGTACTTGAACATCTGCTTTAAGAAATTTGCAGGCTACATGCTAGAACAATTACTAGGTCCATCTAATCCTATAGATTCATGTGGTTATAGACTGATCTCTACAAAGCCTATCTCTGCCTATCACTGACTTGAAAGTGTTGTTCTCAGCAGGTTTTATTTGACCTTGGTTTTGATTTCCACAATTTTATCTAATGTCCTTTCTTTGTCTTCATCTTCGGCAGTAAAGGTCATTTGCAACAAATTGTTCCTGAGAGCAGTAGCAAATTAATTTTATAAAGCATTGTCAGCACCACTGCAAATCTCTGCCAGTACCAAACTTTGCAGAGATGCTAGTAGTTCATCATTTCTGATCTAGATAACATCCAAAGTTCTACAAAATACATTACCTGGTTTACATTCTTCTTTACGCTTCACTCTTTTGCCTAAGACTGCGACATGTTACAGCCTTTTTTTAGTTTTGATCAATTAATTTACACTCCAAAGCAAAACTTAGTAATCTGCATAAATATAGATGCTTGTAAATTGATCACGATCAGTTCCTGATTCGGATGTGTTAGAGCATTTCCAAAGAACAGCAATGAAATTTGTGAAGGGTATAAAGCACAAGCGTGATGAGGAGTGGCTGAGGGAGCTGGGATTGTTTAGCTTGGAGAAGAGGTTTAGTGGGGACCTTACCACACTCTACAACTACCTGAAAGAAGGTTGTAGTGAGGTGGGAGTTGGTCTCTTCTCCCAAGTAACAAGGGATTGGACAAGAAACGGCCTCAAGTTGTACCATGAAAAGTTTAGACTGGGTACTAGGAAAAGTTTTTCCACCAAAACGGTTTTCAGGCGTTGGAACAGGCTGCCCAGGGAAGTAGTGGAGTCACCATCCCTAGAGGTATGTAAAAGATGTGTAGATGGGCTGCTTATGGATATGGTCTAGTTATGAGCTTGGCAGTGCTGGGTTAATGTTTAGATTTGGTGATCTTAGAGGTCTTTTCCAACCTAAATGATTCTATGAATTGCTCATCATATGTATTATCATAGTACAGACTTTTTTTTTTTTTTTTTTTTTAATACAGAGGAAAGCAGCTATCTAGAGACATTTTCAGTAAATTGTAAGACATAAAATGAAAATGTAATTAATAGGTCCGATGGAAAAGGGAAATATTTTAAATATACTCAGTTGCTTCAAGACAACTGCTCAAGCTTCAAGTAAACAATTTTTATGAACAGCAATGACATATATTCTATTTAAGGGTTCAAATTCTTGAGGCTTACTGCCCATATTCTCTTCTACTTGAAACCAAACCAACCTTATGAGCCAGGTTCTGCTAACAGTGTGTCTTTCTAGAGCACTCTTTAATGACTTCCTGTCCAAATGTTCTTTCTTCTCACTAGATTTGGATGCAGCTGAGGTAGAAATTCATCATTTTCTTCCACCAGTGACTCTGGGCCAGCAGAAGAGCCGTATGTCTATAGGACATTTGAGGACTCCTTTCCAGAGGGAAACCACATTGGAAAATTGTTTTGTCTGCCACCATATGATTATGTGGCACTGGTGTATTAACTGCAAGTGCAGTCCAGAGCACAAGAGTGTGGCTAACCCAATTCGTGCTACTACCTGCTGCTGTTGTAAATACTGTGCTACTTAAAGAAAATTGATAAGTGAATGCAAGTAGCAATTTAGAAAACAACTACTATGAAAAAGGAGTAAAATCATAGCTCCATTTAAGTAAACAGTGTAACTCCCACTGATTTCATCCCAAAGATTCAGCTGCTTGTGAACAGCACTGGTTTATACTGTCTTAGAATATAGTTTCTTTATAGCTCCTTGTGTTGCTGCCGTTATTAGAAGAAGTGAAGCTTTTCTGTAATGCTATTTTTTTCATATATTTTGAAGTGTTTTTACTTAAATAAACTGAATAGTAGTAGCTTATTTTCTTCATTTTCAGATATTTGCAAATAGACTAAAGGAAAAGAATTACCAAAGCAATTACACTCAATTCATATATTCTATAAGAATTCAGTTGGAATTAATTGAGTCTCAGGATACTGTTTTTATTTTATCCCCTTACTAAAAATATATATATAGCTCTAGAGTTTTGTAAAAGTAGTCTTTTCTCCCAGTATTTAGCTTTATCAGAATTAAGAAGTGTTTTAAAACTAAGGCTCCTTTTGTCCTAGTATACACTATACTCAGGTATGGATTTTCAGATAAAATGCTCGAGATAGAGCTCTTCCTTGATAGAGGAGCAGCTTTAGTGTTGTCAGCTGCAGTGTTCCAAAATCCAGTGGGAGATTGACCAAAAAATTTCTCTCATTGAAGAATGTCGTTGCAGTATAGATGTGTCTGTCTGCGTGTGCAACGTGTGCATGTGTGACAATCAGTGCTGCTGACTCATCTAAATCCAGTTACAACTGTCAATTTTGCTTTGTTACAAAAGCTCTTCTCCTTAGCCTCCTGTGCTTTGCCCAGCATAGTTATTTATCTGCCTAGTTATTTATTCCTATCCCCAAATTCCAAATCAGCCCAGTTTGCTCCACCTCCACATGACTTCTGCCCCTACCTGGGTCAACTACTCAGCCTACCATCAGTCTTCACATCTGCCTCAAATATGTCTAAATTCCCCCTCCCTTTTGTCACTGCCAGCTTTTTTTGTGGCTGAAGTGCTGCACCAGCCTGCCAGCTGACTTGTCACCCTCCCTTTTCCATTTGTCGTCTCTTCGTGTGCAAAATGCCTGGGAGGAAACTGAGCTATCGGTCCAGTAAAATAGATAAAGAGGATGGCCTGTACTAAATGAACAGGTTTCACTGCTGTATAATGGAATGTGAGTAGTCTGACAGAGTAAGGACAAACCCACACCTTTTTCGTGCGCTGGCTAAGATGGCAGCTGAATAGCTGGACTTATTCTCAGGCAGGTCTGAAATACGTTAGATTACCTTAACTTCCTTTGTGACACATTAAAGTACTGTAATTTGTTAAAAAATATAAATTAGGGTGTCTTCATGGGAGATTTTTATCCTACTGATATGACTTAATAGGTCAGCTGTGAAGAGCAGCGAATTTGCCAAGAAATATTAAAAAATTTCCAGTTTCCATTATAATTGAAATATTTGCTACCTAAAGCTACTTTTAATTAATCTACATGTGCAAAACATCCATAATTATTTCTTCTTGCTTCCCAGTGTGTAGTTCAAATCTATCAAAATATGTCCTTTATGTTTTCGGTACAACTAAATTTTTAAAATGCATGATCAACAATATCAGAAATGCATTGTGTTGTGGTAAAAAGGCTCAGTATGTAATAAAAATCACAACTCTTTCACAGGAGCCACAGGAAAAAGAGAGGGCTGTCTGCGACTCTACTTTATAATTTCCAAGCAGGATATAAACTTAAGTCCTGCAGAGTTGTTAAATCTCACTTATCTTGGTTATTATAGGGTATTAGAATAGTAGATGGTTCTACCTTTGGACATCCCCCGCAGGAAAATTCTTCTATTTCCTCTAAAAACTAAATACTTTGAAATTATAGGAAAATAATTCATATTAAGATAGAACGTTTTTTATTGTACTCTAATTTAATATATGGTTTATGTTGCTAGAGCATTTCAGCCATTTGCAGACACTGCTGCTATTGTGCTTGTTGTCATAGGTGAACTGGTTTTTTGCTGCCCTTGTATAAAAACAGTGAACATACAGAGAAGTCAGTGGGGAATACAGACAAATTCTGACTGTAACCGCTCCTTGTCTCTTTTTACCTCTTAGAGTAAAGCATTGCATAATAAAGTTTATTCTAGACTTTTGCCTTTTAGTCTAGTATAAGTGAGAATGGGAAAAAACAGGAGGAATCCTTAAAGAAATATAAAATGAAATCTAAAAATGAACTGGCAGCACTAATTAAAAAAAAAGTAAACAAACCAAACACAATACACATCTAACTGTATAATTGTGATAACCAAAACATAGTTATCTCAGACTCTGGTGTGTCTGTCGGGACCGCTTCAATACATCTGTTTTATTGTGTTTAAAA
This sequence comes from Cnemophilus loriae, assembly GCA_013397755.1. Lineage (NCBI taxonomy): Eukaryota > Metazoa > Chordata > Aves > Passeriformes > Corvidae > Cnemophilus > Cnemophilus loriae. Next base: position 4,523,400 of record VZTF01004373.1, on the reverse strand, counting down.
TATTGTGTACAGAAATGTCTGAGCCTGCAGAGTTTACTTGTTTCTCAGAAGAAAGACTCTGCAGGAGAGAGTTTCCATCCTGTGGAGCTTACAGACTCTGCAGGATCTTTTGCTCAGTGACCCTAGTTTATCAACAATTCATTTGTGTGACTGACTCTTATATCTCCCAGATAAACGTGTTTCAGATCATTAAGGCTGTACTGACCTTGTTAGGAAGAATAAATGATTGGTCAGAGGAATGCCAAAATGCCCTTTTCCAAAATACAGGAAAATAATGATTATAGAATTTGTTTTCAGTTTGGTTTACAACTAACTTCTGAGATGTTTCTTGTCCCATCTCAAAAATAAATTATTGATGAGGTTTTCCAATTCTGAACAGGTTTGGGTTTTGGTTTTGTTTTGCTTTGTTTTTTTTTAATTCTCTTTGATAAAGAATTTGCTTTTATGCAATATGGGTTGAACTTGGATGTCAACTAAACCTTAATAAGAAAAAAAAAATAAGGATAACAATAGTATCTATATAGGTGTGTAATCATAATGATTTAGAAATTAAGAAACCTAACATATTAAAACTGAGATATCTTCTGTCTAATGAATTGCATGTTGAATGTGTAAAAACTACAGTCTGGAAACAAGAATTAAGAAACTAAAAGAAAAGCTTTGTTGCAGAGAAACATTCCACCTTTTTCTTTTTTTTTTTTTTTTCTCTCTTTTGCATCCTATGGCATCTTTGGCATATATCAGAAAGACTTTTTATTTAAAATTGCTAAGATTTAAAATTTCTCTTTGCCTATCTTAAATTAAAAAAAATAGTAAATTCTACAAAAATAGGCTGTCTAGAAATCTATTGTGCCAAAAATATATTGTGCCAAATAGACTTATCATGTAGAATATTGAACCGCAGCAATATTTGAAAATACTCCATTTTGAATGAATGATCTGATGAGTGTGTCAGTGTAATACTCAACATGGATAGTCATAATAGTTCTGCAATCAGTGTTATGTATTCATTGATATGTAAGTGAATTTATTTCACTTTAAGTAACTTTGTCCAGAAATCATGAAACAGGCTTGGTTTGATTACTAATTCTACTGTATGAATGTAAATTCTGCTATTATCATTTCGTCATATTAGAACTAAAGCGAAAAGAGATACTGATTTTATTCTAAAATTTGCTTTATTATTGGTACAATGAGCACAAAGAAAATGACCTGCTTAAATAATCAGGTTTTTTAATTTACCTATTACTATAAAGTATTTGGAAGTAGAACAATCATGTCACTATAGAAGCAACACAGATACTCTCCAAAAAGATCTCACTGATACTGATGCACTTTCAGCTTGATTATGTATATTCTCTGTTTTCCCTGCTTTAGAAGATTGGGTTCAGCTAAGGTATTCCAAGTTTAGGTATTTTAAGAAATATTCATGTATAAAATTACATGCATGAGAATTAAATTACTGTAAATAAATAACTATTTGCTTCTATTTGCAATAGTCATGAGCATATCTAGCACAACCAACTTAAACCAAAATGCAAGCCTTCCAAAAATATGGTATTCTGAGATTAAGAAGAGCAAAGGAGCGTAGAAGATAAGTCTGTAGTGTAAGATTTCATATTTTAGATCTCAGATTTCACCGTGTATTTGGAATGCAACAGAGAAGCAAGTTTTCAGAGATGCAGTTTATGGCCCTTAACTGAATGATCATTGCATTTTTCATTCACTGTTTTATTTTTCTTGACTTGTCCTAGTTCATGTCATTTACTCTTAATTTTGAACAATGTAATAGCAATTAGAACATATGTGCTACTATATTTTCTGAACTTCATTTAAAAAATTCTCATTTCTGGCTTTTGCTCACTTTTTCCTTCTCCATTTCTTGGCATGCACTATTGCAAATACAGTTTAAATGTCAATCAGCTTTTGCCCTTACATTCTTCCCTTCCTATCTTTCATGAAAAAACCCTGTACACGGAGTTTAGACTTGCTAGGAATATCTCCTCAGTGTTTCTGTGACACAAAACAAAAAAAAAGAGTTAGGGGAGGGTAATAACAGAATAAGATTTTCTAATGGAAAAGTAATAGTCAGAAAGTAGATTGTCTCCTGACTTTCTGAGCTCAATTTTTTCTCTCTTTTTTAAAGAAATTTGTTCACAATTAGTCCTAAGTTTTTTATGTGCTTCATCTGCATATTGTTGCCCAGCAGAAGCATATCTGTTTCCATATGACATTTTACACTTAGAGGAAGTCAGCTTTCAGTGAAGTGTCATCCTTTGGTATGCGTGTGCTCGTTCATCAGAAATGAAACACTTGGAGGAGGCATGTCAGTTCCTATACATTTCTGCTGAAAGGTAGGAAGCTTCAAGTGGCAACCTGTCTGCTTTGCTGTCAGCTTACACGGCAGCGCTGCCTGGTCAGCCAGAGGGCCCAGCCACCTGACTGCTCACAGCATCCTGACAGAGACTGCCCTGTAGTCTAAGGCCAATGGTTTTCTCCTACTTTTTAAGTTAAAGGATTGACTTGTGGTCCACTAAGCCTCCAGGTGAAACTCTTCAAGCCTGGAGTTAGTGAAAGGCTGTTAGGTACGCCGAAGATTTAAGAAAACAGTTCTCCCGCCTCGGCCGTTCCCCTCAGCACTCAGCGCCTGTCCCACCATGGTGTGGGGCCTCTGCCAGGCCCTCCGCAGTCACCAGGCAGGCAGTGATTACTGGGGTCTGCCTGACTGAAGCTCCCCTGGCTGCAGGCACCTGGCTCTCACTGGCCTGGCCTCTCTATCTGCCCTGCAGGAAAAGTTCTCTGTGCCCTGGCCACAGTGGCAGCCATCTGCAGGTGAGTGATAGCAGCGTCATAATAAGAGGAAAAAAATTTCACAAGTCTCAACCCTGTGCCAAACTACTGCCCCATGTATCTCGTATCGCATACACAATCCTGTAACTGTTCATACAGATTGGTTTATCTTTACATTCCAAAACTTCATGTATGCTCAGCATAAACTCTGCACTTCCTCCCAGTGGCCAAAACATTAGGGATTAATCATAAAATCATAGAATTATCAGGGTTGGAAGAAACCTCCAAGATCATCAGGCCCAACTGTTAACCCAGCCCTGCCATCTTCACTACTAAACCATGTTTCTAAGCACCACATCTAGATGTTTTCTGAACACTTCCAGGGACAGTGACTCCACCGCTCTCCTGGGCATCCTGTTCCGGTGCTTGACTTGCTTTGTCAGTGGACAAACTTTTCCTAATATCCAATCTAAACCTCCCCGGTGCAACTTGAAGCCATTTGCTCTTGTTCTGATGATTGTTACCTGGGAGAAGACACTGACCCCCAGGTTGCTATGATTTCCTTTCAGGCAGTAGTAGAGAGAAATAAGAATAATCTCCTCTCAGCCTCCTTTTCTCCAGGCTGAACAGCCTCAGCTCCCTCAGCTGCTCCTCATAAGCCTTGTGCTCCAGTAATATCCCCACTACGGCCCACAAATTTCACCCTTTTCCATTGAGAAGTAAATAATCAGGTTTAACATTATACATATATTGAAAGAAGTGTAATTAAAACAGAATTCTTACTCTCATCAATTTCTATTCTATGGCATGGTGATTCAGATACCTGAAGTTCTTTCTGCATATTGTGTTTCATTAGCTATGCTGGCAGCCTGTCAGTCTTGATAAAGATTATGGTAGCAAATAAACAAGTTTAGGAGTGATTTTTAGCATCAATTTCATCAAATTCCTAAAAGGTGAGGGACTAGGGCTTAGTCTGAAATTGACTTGATTTATTTCAGAAAATAAAAGATATAGTAGAAGCCTTGTTGTGTCATCCTTTGTGTTGCAATTCCTCTTGTGTCCTGTACAGTCAGTTTTCATGCGAGTCTGCACAGATGTGCTTTCTTAAAAAACTGGAAGAGGAAGGACCGCTTAGTTAATTTTGACAAGAAGACACAGGTGCTATTATATATGTTAAAAAACTTGATAGTGTATGAATTATGAATAAATAGGTATTTAAATGCATAAATCAGTAAATTGATTATGAGGTTTTATTTTACTTCTAAGGCACCTGTAATTTAATACTAAATGTTCTGTCATGATTTATAGACACTTTCAAGACAAGGAAAATTAATATTTACTCATAGCTAATGTGTTGATGAGCTACCGTTCTCTTGTAATCCTAGTAGAACCCACTTCATAGAATGATCTTATTTCTTTTTATAGTAGAGATTATAAAAAATATTTTAAAACATGTTGTGAAGTTTGGGGTAGTCTCTTGATTTGCTTGGGTCTTATATCTTAATATTTCTAGAAACTAACCGAATGAGATGCATTTTATATGTCATATGTGTGTATGTTTGTGTGAATGTAGATGTACATGTATGTACTGCATATCCTTTGAGGAAGTCATGTATACATTCTTACAGAGGCGCATGTTTATGCCTTACAATTTCAAAGAAGGAAGATTTCCATTTCAGTATCCACAGGGGACTGTCTCTAACCTCTCCTCTGTTTGCTAAGGGTTTGGCGTGCGAAATGGAACATGGCCGCCACTTCAGCCCCTACCTCACTGTTTGCCTACCCTACTGAGACAGAATCCTTTTACTTCTGTCGCTGCCTTTTCTTCCTCCATAGTATTTGGTGACTTCTCTGAAGGCCTTTTTGGCCTTGTGCTATCTGGGACAAATCATCCCACTTCAACCTATTTTGTGGGTGTTTGTGCTGCCTCAGCATCTCATGGCCAAAATCCTTCCTATGGTTCAGGTCTTGGGCAAGTGGATCAACTCTAGAGCTAGTTTCTTTAGCAGCCTCAGAGGTCGCATCTGACATCAGAACCAGACAGCTGCTCTAGTAAAGCCAAACTGCATTGATCTCTCAGGCCTTGATGCCTCGAAGGGCTACCAGAACTGTAGGAAAAGGATCAGTTCTGATTAGATACCTGCTTTCTTTTTCCCTTCTCTATGTAATGCTGTAAGAATGGAGCTTTCCAGGGCTGTGCAGTCACTGTTAGGAATGAGGCAATCCTCTTGATACAATTTAATCTGTCTAAACTAAAGATAATGAGATACAAAATTGAATCATCTTGCTCTCTACTGACACTGGATTATCGTGCGAAGACTGATTTGACAGTTTCCTTTACCAGTAGTTGTGCCTCTTCTTCTGTTCTTCTGTTCTTCATCATACGATAGCATTTATTATCTGGGCCAGTGCTCAAAGATACTGTTGTGTCAATCATTCATGCTGCATGCTGGGAATGAGAGGATTTCAATGTCAAGCTGAATGTCTTCTCCTCTGTCTTATACACCATAATACTGCCTCTTGGAGAGGGCCTGATCTTCAGATCGTGTGCATGTGTATTTGATTCTTGGATCAAATGACAGAGAAAGATAATCTCTCTTTGACCCATATTCTTCTAGGACCAGGTAGGAACAAGAACCAAGTTGCACAGATGATGAGAAAAGCTTTTAAGACTCTACCAGAAGTGTGAGTCAGGACCTAGAATCATAAAAATGTTGGAAGGGGACTTTGAAGATCATGTAATTCCAACCTCCCTGCTGTGGGCAGGGATGCCTGCAAATAGAGCAGGTCGTTCAGAGCCCCCTTCAACCTGGCCTTGAACACCTCCAGGGACAGTGTATCCACAACTTCTCTGGGAAACCTATTCCAGTGCTTTACCACCCTCACAGTAAAGAATTTTTCCCTAGAGGGGAAATAAAGAACTTTTTCCAGAGTGGGGGTTGACACGTTGGTGGATCTCAGGGTCATCCTTTCTTCCCTTATTACATATAGGTACTTTGTTTCCCTTTTTTCAGGCATTTCTTAAGTGCATCCCCTTCAGAGAAATGCCTGAAATTTGTCACAGTTTTACGGGAATCTGTCACTGTTTTATTTCATCCAAAGTTTCTCTCTGTGTTAGGGAAGTCTTGCTGGAGTGCATGCATTTAATGTTGAAATTGTATTCATCACCTTACCAGGTAGCAAAGATAGTGGACGGCAGGAAGATGGAATACTCACGTGGGCTCCACTGTCCCTTTTTGTGTGTGCACCTGCCATCCCTTTTCTTCATAGCTGACAGCCAGAAATATGTTGCTTTCTCTCAGTAAAAGAATGAGAAGAATTGGAGCTTGGGGGAAGGCTTTAACTCTGTTCTCTTAAGGTATTGTCTGGTTGTGGGTTTTTCCTAACTGGAATTTTGTGTGCTTTTCCTCAAAATTTATGCTATCTTCCTGTCAGCTGACCCCTCTCAAGTCTCAGGTCTTTTCTTATTCCCTCCCAGCTGGTCTTATAACTAAACTAGAAGTAATCTACATAGACCATAATAATACAAGGTGTAAGCAAACTGTCATTACTGTATTGCTTATGTCATAAGGCAGAAGTCCAAATGTAAGGAGTGGTAGTTGAAATTTCATTGCAAAATGAGTGACCCATGTGAAGATATTTTTTTTTGTCTTCTAAAAACATTGTTTTCATTATATTTTTTAATCCACCAGTGAAACAGGTGCTGTTGATATAATTCTTTTTGTATAAGCTGTTTTCTAAACTAATTAAGCACTATTAAATCCTGTTCAGAAACACAGGTATGCATTCAATCTCTCTCTTTGCATATAGTTCATATATAGCTTATAGTTTTGTATAATACATCTTCGCAGTCTTACCGTGTAGTCCTTTTTTGAAGTAAGGAGCTGTAAATTGAAACTGAACTGTCAGTTCTGAAATATTTACTTCAGTTTAAAGACTACATCAGGATGGGACATAACAGTGTCTGTTAAACTATACAGAGGTCAAAACTTGGCTTAAAGGAAATATTTTGAGTGAATAGAATTGGAGTTGCCAGAAACTCCTCAATTTGATTTGCTATTGTAGCTGGAGAGAAGAAATTTGGATATCATAGTGGGGGTATGGAATAATGAGAAGCCATATTAAGTCCTTGTTGCCTGTCATAAGGAACAATGATTCTTCCCTTTTTTACCACTTTTTTCTAAACCTACAACCTATGGGAAACAGAGCAAAGCCTCTGCTTTGTTAGAATTCTCTCTTTAGAGGAATCCAAAACCCAGCAGTTTTCTTTCTTAGTCCTTTGCATCTGATGTGGTCTTTGCACCTCAGGCAGAAGCATTCCTGTTCCTATTTCTCCTTCATAAATTCTAATTCAGTGTTTTAAGTTTCTTTGCTTTTAAACATTTGGGGGCTCTTTTAAAGCTGAAACATATTTTAAGACTTTGAAAAAAGTTAGTTCTTTTTTCTGGTTATTTAAGTTACTGTTACTTGTCTGTGAGGTAAGGCTAGAATTATTTTCCGTAATTGCACTGGGGATCATTTACTCTTGCCCTGTGGGAACATTACGTGAAATGGCTGCTAAAAATATAGAGATTACATCAGTAAATATAGATATTGTTTTCCTTATTTTTAGACCAAATTAAAATCCTCTTTAAAGTAAGTTGCGAATGTGTCTAACCATCTATCACAGTTTCACAAAACATTCAAAAATAGAATATGTAATTCTAAAACAGGATTACATATACAAATAATTTCAACCTCCATTTTATTGACGTTATAAGCAATAAGTAGTCACTAAAGTTGTGTTTTGTGAAGTGAAATGAAGGTAGAAGGTCTAATGGAGGAAAATTTTCAGTAATTGCTATAATTAGATATATTTTGTGATTGCTTTTACTTCCTTTTTTTTTTTTTTCAGCTGAAGAGACGTTGAAATTGAAGTAAAATAACTTTGTTGAAGTTAAATAATATTATAAAGTTGGCATTTGGAAGGAGGGTCAGCAATAAAACAGTGCTTCTTTTCAATTTCTGGCTTACACTTGGTTGTGCTTGTCACGATTAAGTGCTAGACTTGCTTTTTCCAGGTCCTCTTTTAATTGTAAGGATTACATCAGATATATATTGAAGAATTATCTTAAGAGGCCATTCCTGGGGAAAAACTGCTAATTTTCCACACAGCCAAAACCAGAGCTGTAACAGGGAGGCAAAAATGTGATGCAAAACATTCTTATGACCATTCTTAAGGAAAGAGTTATATTTTATCAGTAACTAATTGGAAGGGTGCTTTAATTACACATTGCAATGGGCTTGATGTGATAACTTCTTACTTAAAGAACTTGGGTTATAAATGAAGTGTCGTATATTTAAAACCATAGATATCTTGATTAAAGTTATTAATTTCGCTTTCCCCCTTGAAAATAACTGTATTGCATGTATGTTAATTGTATTAGTAATATAAAATTGAAATGAAATTATTTTTTGGTAGTCAGATTAATGTCGTATTGTTTTTTCCTGTATATCTAAAGTACCTATTTAAAGTAATATATCTTTCAAGAAAAAAGCCTATGTGCATTCATCTTTTTTGCCCTAGTACCTATGAGAAGTCTTGTGGCTAGTTCTGCAAAACATGCCCAAAGTAATTTGTGGGTTATGATCTCATACAACATAGAAATGTTAATCCAGCTGCAATTTCAGGCAATCATCATCCTATTTGTATTGAAGTATTTAACTTTTCATCTTCCAAAATTATGTCATTGCTTTTAAGACAGTTAAATAAGCCGTTAAATATAACCGATATCAGAAAACTGATGGGTCCTATGTTTCTGAAAATTTTGAACCTGAATTTTATTCAGAATTGTTCTGTCACTCATGATATTTCACACGACTACTTCCAGTATTACGTTAGCTGTGTCCCGCCCTCTGGTGTAATCCTCATTGCTACAGAATACAAATAATTGTCTTACTTAAAAAACCACAGACTCCACACAAAACCACATAGAACAGTGTTCACCTGGGTTGTAGTTTTTTCTCTGAAACCATAATAATATCTAGTTGGGACCTGAACTTACAAAGACAGGAAATTAGTAACTAGAATAAAACCAAAATGTTGATAATGGAGAAAAATAAGCTGAATCAAGTCAAATTTTCTCTCTTGTATGACCATTTGTAATATTTTTTTTTTTGTTTGTTTTCTTTCACTGCCTTTTTACAAGAGTATTGGTAATGCAAGGAAAAGAAAAAGTAGTATCATCTTTCCAATTATGATAGAGTATTTTTCAGTGTGTTCAGTGAAAATTTCATTCAAATTCAGTGAATTTTAATGGTTTTATAGTGAGAAAGAGGTGATTAGAACATGCTTGCTTATGTACTCTTTTTACATCATTCATGTATAAAAACCCACATACAAAGACACCCAGGTTATTCTGTGAAAAAGCTTTCACAAGGCAATACAATATCATTGTAAAGCAAAGGAAATATATAAAATAAGTTAGATAAAAATGCCAAGGGAACTCATAAAATTATTTTCAGTGTTTCCCTACTATTTGTTAGAACTGTAATTTATTACTTGATAAACAATGGTAATTATGTCCTCAATTTCTTCTTTAATTTAGCAATTTTCTTCTCTTATCATGAAAGATGACTACTTAAATATGTTGTGCTAGTGTTCCAAATAATTTGTTGGTATTATGTTTGAGAAAAGGAGCTCTACAAAATATTTTAAGTTTTCAAATGAGCAAAAAATCACGAAGTAGTGTTTGAGTTAGAAATGGGTTTGGGAGAATTCATTATGCTGATGCAAACTTGATGTATTTAAAATCTCAGAATTCAGGATTGATGGGTTATTTGGGCCAGAATTAAATCGTCTTATTTCTATGACTTTCCAAAATAAAGAGTAAATTCCATGTTAGATTCTGTGCTAGTGGTAAAATTGTTGTTGGATTTATCATAAAGGATAGATCTATGAATAAAGCATTCAGTGTCAGAGTAAAATTTTCCTCCAATTTAATTGTATAGAATCAATAAATGTTTCAAAGAAAAAGTCATCTAGAAATCTAATAAAACCATCTTGAAAATACTTGGTAGAAGCATTATTTTTGGTGGTTTTAAGAGGCAAAACCTGAATGTTGCAGGATCAGATGAAATATAATTTAGTAACAGAAAAAATCAAAGGCAGTTTATGCAGAACAAATAGTATTTTACATGACTTGAGGAAAGCAATTAATTATATAAAGCTCTTAATACCTATGTGTCATTTTTCCTCAGTTAAAATAGTTTGTTTTTCTTATTTTGTTCAAAGACGCTTTGTGTGATCTAGTTTGAAAGAAAAACCAGAGGAGGAGAATTACAGCAATATACTGCAGAGATGACAAATGCTGTTGGATCAGTTATGGGCTTTGGTAAGGCTGTGCTGTAGGGAACCTGCAGGGGTATCACAGCTTTTTTTCTAATCAGAGGGTAGAGAACATTTTGTCATAGAGTGAAAGAAGGAAGAAAGGAGGGGAAAGGACATGTCTTAATTTCTGTACAGAATCTGCTTCTATTAAAAAAAAAAAAAGTTTTGGATGGACCTCAAAGCCTTTGCAGGGCATTCCTTTTATTGTATGCTTTCAGATGTGATATACACAATGCAACTTCTACTATCCTACATTTTGAGGTATTTTAATCAGATTTCTTGAAGGCTTTTTTAGAGTCTCTTACTATTATTGCACAGGTGTAATGATCATTTCAGAAGGCATTGTCTTCCTAAAAATGTGAAAAAAAAATCTTTATTCTTTTATTAAAAATTGCATAGGAAATTACTATGGCTGGACAAAGGTTGGTAAAATACCCTTATTTAATATAGTAAAAGAATAACAGCTAATTCACCCTTTGATTTAAATTACTGATAAGCACACCAAACTTATTTTTAAATATGTTTCTATTTCATGTATCAAATCCTGATATTGCAGAATCAAAAATTCCCCAAAAGACAACTACCTGTAAATATAAATAAAGCATATGAAAAAATCCCAAAGAACGAGCTGACAGGAAGACTAGCATATATTATTTTTCTAGCAATTTCATTTTAATGGCATAACATGATTAAACAGTTGTTTATTATTAATTATATTTAAGGTAACAGATATAGCAAGAGCTTTTAAGGACATATGCTAAAATACCATCATGAGAAGTAAATGAAAGTTTGCTAGGAGTGGTTCCAATCTCAAGCAGTTTAGGAGGCAATGTTTAATCAGAATCAGAAAATCAGAATGAGGAACAGGTAGAGCACAAATTGTCCACAAATGTAACAAGATTTTTATAAACAATCAAAAAGAAATTTGAAAGTGTAATAGAAATCTCCCAGTTGTCAAACACACAAATTTTCTCACAAGAAAGCTCAGACAACATCAGTTATTTTGGTTTGAGGGCTGAAGTTTTGAGTGTACCAGGCTTAATTTTCTGTTCAGTAGTTATAATAAGATTTCATCTGCAGCACATCTCTTAACTCCGAGAATATCGAGTTCTTTACTTATGTAGAATTACATAGTCAATGAAGAAAAATTAAAAATTATGATAAATAGAGATACTACTTATGTTATTGACCCCAAGTAAATACAAAAGAAAGTGAAAAATGATAAAGAAAGCTTAATGAGATATTAATGGTTGTGTCATAAGAGAGCCTGAGAGACTGCTACCTCACAGTTTCAACAAATCGGATTTCTGAAATAAAATGGACGTTGCTTTTCTAGAGTCTATAAGATAATGAAACACCTAAAATCCTCAGCATTAGAAGAGTTTGAGCAGAGTGATTGAATTATTCCATCTCCAAAATAGGTCTGTAATTCCTGAGTCAAAAGAGGTAACTCAAAATTAAAGTCTTTGCGTAGTCACTGAGTTGGTTGCACTGGTCTGTACCCCTTATATTTCTGTTTTAGTTTCATTGTTTGTGTGGTTGAAAATTATGTTCAATTAATATAGCAATATGAAAATGAATTTACTCAAATGTGCTGAAAAGTAATGAGTGTGAACTCTGAGGGGAACTAAGAAAAATTATTACAGAATGACTACTGGGAGCATCCCTTACTGTTTCCATAATTATATGTAGAAAATTCTAGATTTTTACTAACTATTGGAGATAGAAGCTTCTTACACATAGCATAGCTGCTGTCCGTGAGGAAGATCCAGGTAATTTTTCTACCCTTTGGAAGATATTTGGGTCCCAGCACTTCTGAAGTCTTTGTTTCTTCATTTGTATGCAGACAAAGGTGTTGCTGTGTACTCACTGATGCTCCTATGCCAAAGGCAGTGCAGAACAGAACATAAAAAAAAACCTGAAGGGCAAAACTTTTGTATTTTTTAAATCAGCTTATGCTGTTGGTGATGTCTTATGATTGTTGTTTACAACTGTAGATCTAACAGGATACGTCTAAAAGGAGTTTCCCAAAAAGTTAGCTGGTACAAAAATTAATCTTCGTGATTCCGAAAATGTCATTCCTCCATCTGGGTCAATATTGAACTAGTTCTATTCCCATGACTTTGGGTCACAGTGTTGTTGAAGATAGATCTCAGATAAGATATAAAGTTGAAGACTTTATATTGATTATTTGATTTTCAACCTTGAGCTAAAGGCATGTAGGGAACCAATGTAATCTTTACAGAATATTTCCCTGGTCCTGTTCTGTCTACAGTCATCTGATGTCTGGCCACATTTTCCAGAAATTTTGAATCACTGAAAAATAAAGATGAAACAGAAAAGTTACTTCAGGAATGAAATAGAAATAGTTGCATTCTGACATCAATAATCTCAATTTAAAGAAATGAAGAATTTAGCTATATGTCAATAATTCAAGCTTAAATTTCTTTCTATATTATTTTAAATTATTCCAAATTGAAACATCAAGATATGTGAATGGATGTCTTCAGCAAAAGACAGAAGCTTATTCTAAATTTAAGTTGAATAGTACCTTCTGTCAAATATTTGAGCAAACACTGGGGAATGTGCTGGTTCACATTTTTAATAGTTATAAGTTTCATATCAAAACCCTACAGGAACAACATTTTTTCTATTTGGTTTAACTTTTTTTTTTTATTTTAAGCAGTTGTGTAAGGATTTTTTTTAAAAAGCATGTATTAAAAAGAAACAAAACTATGAAATATTGTCAAGTAGGTACAGCATGTAGCAAAATATTTTGCAGACATTTAGACACTGAATATTTCTACAAGTAATATCATTAGACTGCTCAGGTTTCTTGCACTAAATCTTTTAGAAATCTAAATCCACTGAGGTAAAATCTATTTTGTTTATTCTTCTAATCCAGTCCCCGAGAGACGCTGTTTTATGGACATCTTACTCACTAGCTTAGGAAGACCATTCTTGCTGTTTCACGTGTACTGTATTTAGCCCATCAACAGCAAACATGGAAATTGTATTTTGTAGCCCTCCAGGGAAGTAGAGACTTGATAAGTATCCACCAAGTGCACTTACTTCAAGTGATAAATTAAAACAGAAGTAGGAAAACACAGGAGCCACAAAATTATATTGTCAGTCTGAAAATCTACACCAAGTTGAAAATACTAGTTGACAAGAAACTTGATCAACAGACTGATCTTAGGCCTCTTGGGCTCAATTTGGAAATGGAAAAGAGGAGCAGAGACGATAAATTATATTAAAACAATATCTGCTAGAAGTACTATATACAGTGTTGGCATTTCCATTAAAAATCAGTATCTTCAGGGAGGTCTCAGTTTGACCCAGAGTGGTGGGATGTTTTTATATTTATTTTTGGGGGGTTTATTGGTTTATATTATCTATTTTTTTCTTTATATATTTGCAACAGAGGAAAAATATTGCTTGTATTTTTAAGCTGTAAAGAAACTTCTAGCATATAAAATTCTTAAATTAAGATGTTTCCCTGGTTCACCACTGAAATGAAGGACTGGTTTTGCAGACATTTATTCTTTTGTGTAAATGAGCTGGCTTACATATCTATTGTTAAAGAAAATTAGGATAATTCTGGTTTCATATCTTTAGCATTTCATTTCCTTATTTCATTGAATAACGTAGTGTTATGATTTGTAAAATGTAATTTTTTTGCACCACAGCCATTTGAGAACTATAACAGATATCTGTACAGCTGATAGCTGTACAAATATTTATGTTGACCCTCTGATTCCGTATTCAGTGAAATGATCTATGTTTTTATTACTATTTGAAATTAGGTATGAGAAGTGGCTGCTGATCTTTTGTGCTTTCAATTTCTACTGTGTCTCATCTTAAAAAGACAGACATGTCTATGTTTATAGACTCACTGTTTCATTTTTAAATTATAATTTAGATGAGATTACAAAAAGTGGAAACAAAAAAGGAAAACCTGTAGCGCATCAAAAGAATCAATTAGCTTCATTTTTTTATCATATTAAAAACATATTCATTTCCTATCCTGGCACAGTAGTTGTTATTTAACAAAATAAAAATTAAACTTGTATAGTGCTTGAGAACAATATACAGCTCTCTTTATTTTTCCATATGTATGTGTACATATAAATATCTATATAAACAGGAAAAGATCCTGAGAATTCAGTGTGTGAAAAGAGAATAAAATGCTGTTTGAGCAGCATCCAAATATAAAGGAGTCTCTAAAACTCACAGCACAACTGCCTGTGGAGTCTGTCATAGAACCACATGCTGCTACTGGAAAAATACCTTCTACCTTGCTGAAAAGCAGTGAGATGAAGTAGCAATTAAGAATAGCAGGATAGTTTTGTTCACCTTCATGGCTGGGCATATTCTTTTTTTTTCTTTTTTTTGCCCATGTGAATGCGCAGAAAATGCTCATGCAATGGTTCTTACAGTGTTGATTCTGGTTAGTTCTGCTTGCCCCTTAATAACATTAAGTGTATTTCCAATCCTATTTTTTGGGAATATTTTTAGTGTCTGTGTCTTATATTTTTGGATTTTTTACCAGTTTTGAAAGACTGGAATGAATTATATGTAAGCTTTTTTTAAAGAAAACCTGGTGTTTGACAAATGCTCATCGAAGCACTGCAAAGAATTACCAAGAGCACTGTTTACTGTGCAACAAATGCAGGCAGCTCATCAGCAGAATACAGAGTCTGCTGTCTTTTCGTGGTGCTATTAATGCTCAAAAATACAATTAAGAGTAGTAGAATGTTTCTCTGTTTATTAAATCTAAAGATATCAAGTCTGGCTCAGAGGAAATTCCCAATATGTAGGTTGCCATTTCCCATGGAGGTCAGGACTATGAAGTTTTGCTTTTTGTGCCGTGTTTTTATGTTACTCTACTCCAGGCACATCATTGGCCACTGCCGGAGGCAACATAGTGACTATATAAACCTTTATGAAATATAAACTCACCTTTATATTTCATAGCATTTTGAAATTTAAATTCAGTTTATTGCCAGATTTCAGATCTGAATAATTTGGACAGCTCCTTAGAGCTGTGAAACTTGTCCGCTGGGTTTCTCTGTAACCTGGAATACCATGCAATGTTCACTTTTACATCCTATATCTTCATGATTAAAAAAAGAAAAGAAAACTTGTTGGGAACTCTTCTGTTATAGATATTGTTTTGAAATTCAGCTTTCCAAAGTACTTGGTTGAACTGGAATGTTCTTTTCAAAATAGGTATTGTTAAGGAGTTAACACTGCTGGCTGATAAATGCCTAGCTGATTACATGGCTTTTTTTTACTACTATACATAGTTAGAGAAGTGTTTCCCCTCATTTGTCACAGATCCTATTGATTCCACGTGTCAGAACTCTCTAAATGGCTCTTTCAATGGCCAGTCTCTCTTTCATACGTCCACAGAGCAAATGCCTTTCTTTTGGGCATATGGCTACATTTTGGCTTAGGCTTTTGCTTAGAGTGCATCCTATTTACGCAGCACTATTCCATACCATGTGAGAGTTACTGGATGCTGTGTTATCTAAATTTAACCTGGCATTCAAATATAGTTTCTAACTTACGGTAGAAAGCATTTTGTATTGGATTTTTTTTTAAGTCACTATAAGAAAGAAGTTTTATAGAAATTAATGATTTTTTAAATACATGTGGATCTTCCATTAGCAATATTCTATGTTACACATGTGCATCAAAGAATAATTATGGATTAAGACAAATACAGAAAGGACAAAATGTATTTCAGCAAATAATTTTCAAAGGCTTATTTTCTACCCTGACACCATCTGAACATTTCTCTTTTTTTATCTTTCATATGTTTATCACTGGTACAACTGGTCACAGGAATGGGGTAACTGACGTTCTCGTAAATATATCCCTTGAGGTGAATTAGAGTGAAACAACACTGACTATGACTAGAAGGTTGTAACAAGAATAGGTTACTCAGCTGTTCAGAAGTTTTCTCATTTCCAACATCAGCGTATTAGTGGCCTGTTTATCATTATGGAATGGGGCAGACTGGAAGGGACCACAGTGAGTCATGTGGTCCAATCTCCCTGCTCAAGCAGGGTCATCCCAGAGCACATGGCACAGGATTGTGTCCAGATGGTTCTTGAATATTTCCAGTGACGGTGACTCTACAGCCTCTCTGGACAATCTGTTCCAGTGCTTGATCATCTGCACAGTAAAGTTCTTCCTCATGTTCAGGTGGAATTTCCTGTACATCAGTTTCTGCCCATTGCCTCTTGTCCTATTGCTTGGCACCACTGAGCAGAGCCTGGCTCTGTCCTCGTGACACTTTCCTTTCAGATACTGATAGACATTGATGAGGTCTGAAGTTGTTTTCTTTATATTCAGTCTTTCTTAGACTCTTTCCTTACAGTATTCTTTTGTGCATTAAATAGAGAAAGTGGCTTTAGCTTTTTTTCATCCTTTTGAACAATTAAATCTTACGAGCCTTTATTCTAGAACTTTTTTTTTTTTTCCCCAAAAAGTCTGGAATAGGCACACAATATTACATATTTATGAAGAAATATGTTTGAAAAATTATATTTTAGTACTTATTTACACATGCAGTACCAAAACACTTATCAATGAAAAGCAAATTTAGTAATTCCTGTAAATTTTCAGGTCTGATTTTAGAGTTAGTTTTCTTGTGCGTATGGAAGAAACCTACTTATTAGTGTGCATAATAACCAACTTGATAATCTTCTTTCTTTCTTCAGAAAACCAAAGTTTCTGAAAGCTGTTTTTCGTATTTGTCTCTTTTCTTGTTCATTTGCAAAGTACAGGTGTAATATTTCATCTTTATTATTCTTAGATAGTGGAATAGGTATTCTGCATTGCTAGCAGAATAAGAGAGTTGACTAAGTGCAGAGCTTCTTCAACTCAACAAAATTAAAACTCTCCTGAAGATGCAAAATAACATATTTCCTGTATCCTAACAACCTGCTTATCCTTTTCTATGGATAAGCTACAGATGAAAGAAATTTCAGATTGTGGGTGTCTGTGTTTGCATGTGTTTGTTGTATGGTATGAAATATAGACAATACGCTGTAATTCACATGACCTGCAAAAGAGATATTCGTTGTAGAACTGGAAAAAGGCTTTTGGTTATCACTTGATTTCTCTGTTTACTTCAAGTGAGCGAACTCTAAAACAACAGCAGAAAATGAAGTTGCTGCTTGCATTAGACTTCAAAAAAAAGTGTCACAGGAATTATAGATGGTAAAAACTTATAAGGTCATTTTGCCAGTCCTTCTGTCTGGAGGAGATTTTTCCCTGTGGTGTATTAAGAGTTTTATAGCTTTCCACAAGATTTTATGAGTTCCCCAGGAGAGGATTTTGGTCTGTTGAGAGACCTAGATGAGAAGCTCTTTTACTGTATTTTACAGCTGGCAAATATATCTTTTATTGACAGCTGGCATTGACGCTGGGATGAGGAACACATTGAGGCTGTATGTTTCCATAGATGTGAGAGTTTGGCAGAAGCATTAAATGGAGTGACTGAAGTTTGATTATAAAAGCAGGGAAGCTGAAGTTAGAGATTTTTCTCTGCAACTCCGGTTAGCTATATTAAGAGATGATCCTATTGATGCAGAGGGATACTTTTTACAGCACTCAGGTTTAGAAAGAGGCACTTTAATTGGTCCCCACTGCTATGCAGTACAAAGAATGGAAAAGATTAAATATTTCTGTAGTCATAATTCCAGAACCTGTATTGACAAATATTTGTATTACACAAGCTATTCCTCATTTGAAACTGTTTATTTCTATCATTGTGCAAATATACAACCAAGAATATGCATTTGCCTTTTGAGAAGGCTTAGTGTCACTGAATGTAAGAGATTGCTTGCTTGAATCCTTGAGCAGGTCAATATGTCTTCAGGATGAGTGCCAAACTTATTAATTTTATTTCAGATCTTTGAGCAGTTTTGTATTATAAACTTATATGTTTCACCTGCTTTCTAAGGACAGTTATATAGTGAAGAACTTTCTCATTTTTTAAATACTTATTTCATTAAGACAATATATTTAAAGAAAATGGAAGAACCTAGAAGTCGTAAGGTATATAGTACTTACCCAAAGCCTTACAGTTGTTTATGCAAGGCATCCATCTTTTGTGTTCTTTTGACAGTTCCTTAATGGCACAGCTCAAATGCAACAACACAGTCGGAAACTTTCCTACCCTAAAGCTGTCCTAAGAATTAGAGTTTGAAGTTTTGCTGGATAAATAACAGTGAAAGATATTGCTAAGTGGAGCTGACAGGAGTGCTTCTCCTAATTGCTTGCCTTAATCAGATTTTGCTTTTCTAAATTGGTGCATAGATTTCCCAGGGATGCTTTACTCCCAGTTTGCATCTGGAAGCAGAGTTGATGCTACAGAGGTATCTCTTCATGTATGGAGTTACAGAATTTGATCAGGGCCAATACATTTCATGGAGAACATGTACTGAGTGCTTACAAACATCAACTTGGGCTGTTTGGCCTGGGGTATGAAATTTTAACCTTACATAAAAGTACGCAGCTTTAAATACAGTGATGCTTCATGATAACAAATTTTTAATTTTGTAGTTTCCTCTGAATGGCTAAATATGTGGAATCGTATCTTCCTTCCACCAGAGGAAAAAAAAAAAGAAAATAATATTCCACATCTTACACCTAGATGAAACAGCAGCAGGAATTTCTTGCGTATTCTCTCCTTTGATTGTGGTGCCTTTGGCTCTTACCTCTCAAACATTCCTTCAGGTACCTAGCAGAACTTATTCAAACTTAGTATAGTATTTGTCAAGAACAGAGTCCTGTAATTCATTTCTGTGAGGTGAATCCTCACTAAATGTCTTGCTCCAAGGTCTCAAAATTCAAATCACGTTGAATATCCCTGCATTTTTTTTTGTCAGCTATGCTATAAATAACAAAAATATGTCAGAACCAAGAAGACATGAAGTATAATCTATTGTATTCTGTTTGCAAAAAATATGCTGTTTATTTCTGCCTACCTTCTTATGTTCGTCCTGTACACAATTTCTTCTTTTTGGAAGAAAGTTTGCCCATTAAAAGTTTACCCATTTTATCGTTACTAGAAATGACTATGTCTATACTTTTATTCTTAATTAGTAGAATGCAATATAAGTTTTCTTCTTGCCTCATGAAACACTCCTATCACCATAACAATGCCAAACATCCACAGTAAATTAATATCTTTTTTCACGAAACACTGGTAGTTTCATCTGTGTCAGTATTTTTCATCACGGACTTCCCTACCATTAAATGTTCCATAAATATTCCACATTAAGCTTCTTTTAGCTTTTTATGATTTAGAAGTGAAATTGAAAGTCACATTTTCAGAGAAATAATTATCTATTTGTGTATGTGCCTTGTTAAACTGGATTTTTTTATTAAGAGTTGCTTTTTTGTTATATCTGGCCTCACATATTTTTTTGATAGAAAAAAATCTAGATTAGCTGTGTCAATGGAATCAAAAAGCATCTAATAAAATTAGCAATATTAAACTTTCAGATTTCCAACCAGAACACAGATTTCTTCTCTTTTATGCATGAATGAGTCCATAAGTAGTTTTGTAATGGACTGATTAGGAAATAAACTGACTGACAGTAATCATCAGCACATCAGAGCTATTGATGTGGTCTGAATTTCCCATTGCAAGGTACACTTTTGATAGAGGCTGCAGAATTTGGGGGGATTCTGGTTTTTTTAATTTTTTTTTTTTTACTTTGTTTGTTTGTTTGTTTGTTTTGAGAGAGGGAGAGAAAATGGTGTAATAAAATAAACTGTTTAAATAGGATAATCTAATCTCTAGGTGGAATAGGTTTGGAGATGATAAATTCATTTCATAGAATATGCATGTCGTGTGAAAAAGTGAATTCAGTCCTCTTGCAAATTAATGGCTTCTCTTTAGGACAAAGGATATTTCTTTCTGTTATTTCACTTTTCTAGCTTCTTATGTTGGTGTTGGTTTTTTTTACATATGGGATCATACTTTTATAACACAGTTATAATAGTTTATAACACAGTATGAGCAAAAGATTAATTTTGCGTCATTTTGGTGATGCTAAAACTGTACACAAGTTCTACATTACTAAGGTTCTGTAAGGGCCTCGTGGGTTACTCTTTCTATTGAAATAGCCTTCAGAAGCTGAATTATTCTGGATGATCTGGTTCCAGAGACAGGGGGTGGAAGTTTTTAGCATGGTGTGGGTGTGACCACAGTATTTATTCCACAATACTCACATCATCGCTGCGGGCGTGGTTTCAGCGGGAAATGCCAAGTGCCGGTAAAACACCTTCTCTTTTGTGTACTTTTGCTCTTAATACTGCTGTTGTTATTGTGCTTTTAGTAAATTGTTATTTCAATTCCTAATCCCTCATTGATCGTCCTTTCCTTACCCAAAGGGATGGAGGGAGTGGCTTATTTGTAGTTCAGTTTCCTTGCTGGGGTTAAAACCAGCACACTGGAATAATTTCAAAGGCCTTGGTAGAACATGAAGCTTGTTAAGTTTGCCCTCAGATATGACGTGCTTGTTTGGACCATAAGAATTTATACACTCTTTCAAAGCTAGATTATGTAGCATCAAGAATGGTTTGCCTTGTACAAGGGTACATTTCTGGATAACGTTTCTGAGTGATTGATATTTGAATTATACCAGTTGGAAAGAGATTTGATTAAAGATTGACAGTGTCTGCAGATGTCAGAAGGAATTACCTGAGGCAATTTTTTTAATAAACCTAAGAACTATGTAGAGATCATGTTGAAACAACCACAGTGGTATGCTGCCTTCTTTGATGTTTGCCACCAAATGCCCTATAAAGTCACATTGGCATTGTGCATGAACTGTTACTCTGTACTTCACACAAGGAAAAGATTTCTAGAAAGAATGCATACTATCACACTCTTGCAGCCCAATGAAAATCAGATTTTCAGTATTTAAAATGAAAACTATTTACCAGAGTCACAAATGACTTGATGGTATTAAATTCATGCTCTCCTCCCTATAACACCAATCCACAAACCATTCCTTTATATTAGAAGTCAGGAATGTTCATTGACGCCTTAAGACTGTGTTCACTTTTTGGATGTACCCAGATAGCATTCAGTTCAAAAATGTATTTCATTTCCCAGAAATAACAGAATTCATAAGATATGCGGGTGTGCAATATCTGTAATACTTATCTTGCTTGTAAATCTTTGAGCCAGTGTTTATTGGCGAAATCATATGAGTTCCTGGGTAAAGACTTCCAAGCTTCTCAATTTCTTCGAATGAGTCCCAAGTAAAAGATTGAAATTACTTGGTAAAATTTGGGAGAGATACTTGAGAAAAAAGAAAATTCATTGAAGCTACTGAGATGGTGTCTCTAATTAGATACCATTTGCAAAATAACAGCTCTGAAGCTTTTTGCTTTTTTACTTACAAGCAAGAGACTATTTTGTATGGTCACTTTCAGTTTTATCACTGTACTACCTCAGCACGTATTCCTAGAAATACAGTTTTTAGTGAGCAGGATTTGGTTGCTAGGTACATGGGGTTTTTTGGGGCTATTTTCAACTGCCAGCCTGATTAAGACAGTGCTTCATTTCTTGACTTTGTTTCTATTTTAAGGGTGATTAGTGATCTTTTTATTTTTTTGTTTTTAAAGTTCCAATCTGAGGGTTGCCTTTTGCCTGGTATAGTTGTTAAGGATTGGGGTTTTTTCCCTAAGAATAATGTAAAACCAGTTCAGTTCACAAACGCTTCTCTCTAAATTGGAATTTACATTGAAGAAAATAAAGACTTAAAAGTGCAAACCACTCTTCTAGGAAACTCTTGAGTGCAGGCAAAACGTTAGGATATGAGCAGTCCTGTGCATTCCAATATATGCTTTGGGTATATGTTGAATGTTTATTTAAGGCTTTGCAGGACTATGAGCCTTAAGATATTCCTTTCATTTTAAAGCAGATAAATCTATTGACAGTATTCTACCTAATGCAAAGCGCTGTCATAAAATAGACATTTGAATTTTTAGAAATCATATAATAACTTCTAAAACAAACAGCAGATTAAAACTGCAAGAGGTCAGTTTTTAGAGATCTTTAAATTCTTCTGACTGCAGTGATGTTTGTTAGCCACTAGCCATTGAAACCTGAATTTTAAGAAAATTGGAAAAGCAATGAATTCTGATTTAAACCGTTTTCTCACCCTCTGAAATATCTCAGATCGTCTTAGCTGAAGGCTGATTTATTAAAACAAAGAATGTCAAAATACACACCGAGTAAGCAGAGTCTTAGTATTTGTTAATAATTTACAATTTCTTGAAGATTTTTATACTTTCCTTTGAGTTCATGTTTTGTCCTTCTAGGGTATATTTGCTTGATTTTCTTTTTACTTTTTATTCCCTTTTTTTTTTAACCAATCTTTCTGTGGAATGCAAGAACTGACTCAAATCTTTTCACATCAGAACCCATTAAGAAATCAATTGTTAATTTTTTGCTAAGTTAAAAGAGGCATTAAATTTCTTAAACGATACCTGAATAAATCTCTCTCTGAGAAAGACTTTTATAGCATTAATTTATTTCTAGACTGAATTTCAGGGAGAATACTTTGTATTGGTACCATTTAAGTTCCTGTAGAAACTAGAATTTTAAGAACATGAATTTGAAGCAACAGATACTTAGATATGTTAACTGTAGAAGTGACAATAGTCCAGCACACAGTATAAAATTCTGCTTTAAACATCATGATTGATCAAACAAATCACATGGATGTATGTTTCATTTTTAATTTTTTAAGCATAATTCCTATAAGTAACTCAGTGGAACTTAGCAGGCCTACTCACGTATAAAAATTCAAGTGTGCAGCAATGTGTTACTGGATAGCAGACAGAAGTCACTAATACTGTATGTATAAAATGCTTAGTGTGCTGAATATTTGCAGGTGGTTAAAAGTAGTTGCACATCCAAATTATGCATATTTAATGATGTTTGCACATATACACTTCTTGTCAGCCAGCCCTGGCTGATAGCACAGACATCTTAACGTATTCTCAGCATGGCAGATCTCCGCACATTCACTGTGGTGTTCCTCTGTGTGTTTGCTGGGAGTCTTACACATGCACAGCACATTGTACTTGGAATGTAAGTGTTCACCACCACTGCAGCATGTATGCCAGCCTGACGCATACTGTGCTAGGAGATACCAGCACTTCCCAGTATGCTGCCAAATTTATTTTTCTAGCATTATAATATTGATACGAATGAAAATTACGGGGTTGTCTCCACTTTATGGTATCTAATGATACAAAAATACGTATTTTACAAGATTTTTTTCTTTATAATTGTGTAATTGTATTTTAGTAGCACAGTGTTTCTTACACATAATGACTGTCATTGTAGTAAGGTAGTATTAGGCATTATAAAACTGAGCAAACCAATTCTGTTTTACATTAGTATTATAAAACATAGAGATCTTGAGGGATTCTTTCCACATTACCTGGAACCTCTGCACTTTCATTGTTAAATATTATTGCGTCTTAAGACTAATTTTGCTATTCTCACCTACCTTTATTTAATCACTATTTAAATGTTTTCATTTCATCTTTTCAAATGTTACTGTTCCAAACACTTAATTTATATGTCTGTCTAACCTTATCTTTCTGTGGCTTCACTCTCATTCTCCACATATGTGAACAGTTGTTTGTCTTTATGATAATACTAGATACATTTTTAGAGGCCTTTTTGTATGATTTATATCATGCCACATGATCAGAAGTCATTCTTTAAACCTTTATAAATAGCTCTAATATTGCAAAGCAATGTGGAGAAAATGCTGTACAGGTATGACTTTCAGAATGAAACATCTTTGTTTAAAAAGACAGTACTTAAAATATTTTTAACATCTTAAAAACTTGGATCTTTCTCCTTTGTTGTTTCTCTTTTGCTACCAAAAAGGAAGCTGAAGATCCTCTTGCTGGGAGTAAATTTATAGCTGCATTTCACTTCATTGGAAGATTTGTGTTAGCAAGGCTTCCAACACATAAAATGAGTTAAATTTCCAAATAAAGGTATGAGCATGAAAGGGCTGAAATTTAAAAATTACAGCATCAAGCTGGCACTTTTTTGCAGTTTTAATGAGTGACAGTATGGTTTTATTAACCCTCTGTTAACTTATAAAGAAAGTAGACACTGCATTGCAGTCCCATCTTGAAGCTTAATAAATGGATTCTTTGTTACTGTTAGAAGACTCCTTTGTCCTAATTTCTTGTGTTAAATATTCAGAATTCAAGTATTACCCTTGGTAGGTGACCTAATGAAAACTTCATTGTTGGTTTTTGAAGAAGGATTTACATAATTTCTTAGGGTGTTAAGTACTTCAATTCGAGTTCTTTGCCCATGTGAATGCAACTGCACTACTGGTGCTAGTGCAACAAACTAACTTACCAAACAGGAGTTTGGAATAATTTCATAAAATCGGTTCTCACAAAGCAAGCTATATAACCCGTATTGCTGAAACAGTATCAGGAAATTCTTCTGGCATGACTGTATTTGGTTGGGAATGAGGGGTGTGTGATGCATACCAACGTTTCTTCTCCTACAGTGAGGGAATGGACTGCTATTCTGAACAGTTTCCTGCCAGTGAGAGCGTGGACACCAGAGATGGGTCACGCCTGAAATGTTGCATTAATGAATGCAGTTTATTGTTTTCCCATATTTGACAATTCTAGATCAGTAGGATTAAGTAGGACAACTGCACAGAGTTCTTAAAGTGATGTGAAAGCGGCCAGTCTGAGAAAATTGCTAATAGCAGGAGAACAGTTGGGCAGTTTTAAAGGCTGCTTTGTTTTTCAGTCTGTTCTCTGAGCTTCCAGCCTTCTGTGTGCCCCCTTCCCAAAACCATAATTATTAACTATTTATATGCTTTATAAGCAACTATGAAAAAAAAAAAAATCCTTTTTCTCAGATATTGCTAACACTTACAGCTAAACTGAAAAGATGTCACTGGTTTATTTGGAAAATACTTCCTGACTGGAAGATTAGTCAGTAGATGTTCAAAGGAAGAAAACTGATGCTTTCCATGGCAGCTAAGCTAGCTTGCAGTCAGGTTTTTAAAGTCACTTAAAAATGGCAAGCAAGAACAAAATTGGCTGTATTTTTGTCTCCTTTTCCCATCCGTTAACACATCAGATATGCTAGTAACAGACTTGAAAACACCAAACTGATCTGAAAGTCAGTCTAGCTATCCTGTGTTTTTTTACAATGATGTGTCATTAGATTTGAGATAGTGCTTTAAAAATTGAGAACAGGAGTCAAAAGGTACCAAATAAAAAAAACTGTAATGCAGTGAATGTTGTTCTCCAGTTGGGAGAAGACAACTGCATTTGATTGTTTTTATCAGTCAGTATCGATTTTAGAATGTACACATATTACACTTCATTTTCAAGTGAACCATTTCACAACTTGAAACTGCACATTAAATGCTAGAAAATTTGTTAGGAGTTAACCCCGTCCTTACAAATGTATCTGTCTGGGGAGAGGGAGATGGGGGGTTAGGGGAGTTACCAGCGAAGTGACACCTTCTTAAAATATACTTCCATCCATCTAATACTTCAAAAACCAAAGGGCTAAATATGGCTCAGGAAGAAAAAGTAAAACTTTTAAGATACTAATAATATTAATTCTATCTTGAAAAGCTTTGTTTGCGTAGCTGATTTTTGAAGTGCAATCTGTCATCAGTCACAGTAAGGCAATACTGCTTGCTTTCAGATTTACTCCTAGTGGTAAAATATCAACAAATAGCCTCTTGTTATGATGTCACTGGTACCCCCTACTCCTGACCTCTGGTAATAGATGAGATTTCTGTTGACGTCACAGGAAATGGAACAATAAGCCTCACAGTTAAATATTGCTGTTTACTGAAGCAACAATTATTAGAAAATTAGGGTATATAATTTAATCTTAGTAATTTTTAATGCAAATTGATGGGGTTTATAATATTTGCAAAATAAGAATTTTTTTTTTTTTGAATCTCAATCTTCTCAAAATGTTTGTTTTGTTTTTTTTTTTCACACAAGAGAAAAGAATGTCTGTATTCAGTTTGATCAAAGCACCTCCTAGCCTGATACACTGTCTCTAATAGTGGCCAGTCAAAAATGCCTTGGAAAAATAAGAACAGATCAAGCATAAAATGAAACTTTCTGGCATGTGGCAGTCCACAGCTCAGGGATTTCCCAAGCTGAAGGTTATATTTTGAAGGCTTTATTCCATGAATTTCTGATAAGTTTTCCAACCTATCAGTATCAAATCTATCAGATCTTTTGATGATCCTTTATTTTTTCTACTTTTTTTTCCCTTAAGGAATGTTAGTAAATCAGAGAGAAGTAGTTTTAAATTGCACAACTACTTTCTGTCTAGTCTTCATTACAAGGAAGGATTACATTAAATTAACAGATTTTAGAAACTGTAGTCTTAGTGTAAAATATTTTAGTGAAACAAATAAAGTGCTTTTAAAAGAAGGACATAATAATTTGATACATTGATTAAGTAAAGTGGTATTTCTAGAAGCCTTGGAACAATTGATACACAGAATGATATGATGGTTATTCTTGTTACATTTGGTAGGATGGGCAGAGATTTTGGCCAAAGATCCTGGAAGGAAGGGAATTTAGGGGGATTTAATTTTTACTTTCAAAAACAGAAAAGTCTTGGATTTTGTAGATGAAAAAAAATATTTCAACAACTAAATTTTCACACTATGCAGATAAAAAGGAAATAACACAGGACAGGGTGTTAGGAAAAAATTGTTATTATCTTAGGCCTTTTGGAATTGAAAGTATTTCAACAAATTAATTTGTAAAACTTTTCCCCAAGGAACAGAATCACTTGCTACATATTACTCAACAAATATGAATGTAATATAACAAGTCTAGAAACTTCAGTCAAAATTCTTTAACAAAACCCGAAAAAGATGTTGTATATTTTAATATTGAAAATCATGATTGTAAATGTTGATTTTAATGTATACAAATAATCTTTTTTTTTTTTTTTGGTGAGGTTAGAAGACGCAGGCTAAAACCTTTCTGTTCAAATTCTTAAATGAATTAAAATTTTATGTATTCCCTAAAAAAATGAAAACCTGCTGTTAAGGTAATAGCTCCAATAAAATTATAGAATCAGGGAATTATTTAGATTGGAAAAGACCTTAAAGATCATTGAGTCCAACCATCAACCTAGCACTGCCAAATCCACGTCTAAACCATATCCCTAAGCATCACCGCTAAATGTACCCATGGTCACTAGTACGCTACTATTTCTGGAAGGTCTGAATGCATGCGAAGTGCTAAAAGAAAAAAGACAAACATAACAAATACTGTCTGTTTCCGTGGATCTTCTCTTGCAAAACAGATATAATTTAAATATTTTAAAAGACTACCATCTTCCTTTCTCATCTACCTTAGGTTCAGCACACTTAGCACATGTAAGTGGAATACAAAGCATGAATGATATCTCTTGGGTGAGGTTCGAAATTACCCCTAGGAGAGAGTTAAAGATGATGTGTGTGAATGGGAAAAGTATAAGTGAAATAATTGTCAAATCTGCTCCAAATACACAATATCTACTAAACACAAAAGAACCACAGAATTGTTAGTGTTTGAGCAGCCTGCCCTCTCTTATACTCTTGGTTAAAAACAGTCTTCCTGAAACCAGTGTTCCTGATAAAAATAAGCAGATAAAAGAATATGTTTTTTCTTAAATTCAAACTTAAAAATAAATGTAATAAAATAATGCATAGCTTTTGTGCTTTCCATTTTTCTGTAGTTTGTAATGCTAGGTAAAAATTGAAATTTTTTCCTGAGCTGAGCACAAGTCCCTGTGTGTTGTAATTTCCTTTTCGTTGACTAACTGTTCTTACCTCTGTCACTTCAATTAAAAAAAAAAAAATCCCACTTTTATTTTCAAAAAATTATACCTACAATCTCAACATCATAATGAAGGCTATCACAATCCTAAGGTTAATAGTAAATATGTTTTCTTTATGTTTTGATTGTTTACAGTAAATTATTTTAAAAGTAGAATGCTAAAGCAGTCACTAAATGAAAATATATACAATCCTTCACATTTATTTATTCTAAAATAGAATTTAACATGCTAAAAGATGTGAAAATTAGTAGATATGTAACCCGCATGGGTTGTTTTTGCATATCAGATTTAATTAACTTAAAAATTATTAATATGAGAACAGCAATGGAATGTAGACTGAATAATTTAGCTTGAGATTATCTGAACTGAAACAAATACGTTTCTTTTTTGATGCACATCTACATAAGCATTCTTCCTTTAGTTTGAATATTTGGGAGAGAAGAAATGTTAGAAAAAGTCTGTACTCTTAAAAAAAAAAAAACCAAAAAAAACCCACCAGAAAATCTGGTGGTACTGGTAAGACTTGCCACCACCTCAAACCAGGAGTACTATGTTATTGGACGAGATGCATTTGTTCCAAAATTTTAACTAAAGATTTGTGAGAAAGGAGTCAATCGGTTCATAATTTTTGCTTCCAGTTTTTGTGGATTTTTAGAGATTCATTCATTTTAAGTGGAGGAACTGTTACTGAATTGAGAGGCAGAGAACTTTGTCAGATATGGTGAAATGAGAGAGAAGGAGATGATACAGGACAGCATAAAGGGAATTAGAAGGTCAAGAGCAAGAAAAGCTAAGTCATTGACAATTTATGACGTGATGAAATATGTCTGACTTTGATACTCTGAGTGAGTGGTAACATAAAGAAATTGCAACGGTTCTTCCTGGGCAGCACTGTTCTTTTTCAGAAGTGGTTAGGGAAAGATTCCACATAAAGAAAGTGGTGATACAGGAAGATGCTGATTTTGCCTCGGATTTGCAGTTATTTTTGCTTCTTGGTCTGATCTCCAATGGGACAGTTTTAAAGTAGGGTTTCATAGAAATCCCATCCACATCTTAATGCTGCATTTCATGCAAAATTTTAAAATACCAGTGTGGTAAACTTTAGGCTCAGGGCATCATATTTATCACAAAAGAAGTGAAAAAGGTGGTCTCAGCCTTTTCAGGCATTCCATAAGACAGGTGAGGAGCTTAGGGGAGATGACTTAGGAAGTGAGGTTCAGGGAGCCAGCTTTTTTAAGTTTGGTGAAAAGAAAGTTGAGGGGCAGTCTAACAAAAGCTTATAGCTGTTTCATGGGCAACTTCAATGCTGGTGGAGCCTGACAATTCCCCATGGTGGCAGACTATGGGGAATGATGATCACTGTGTGCTCCTTGTGAGAATCAGGAGACATCACTAGGCAACACGTCTCCCTTAGAAGGGTAGTGCAGTGCTGGCCAATTTCTCTACTTTTTATGCATCAAGTACTGAAACGAAAGCAAAAGATAGAAAATAAAATGAGAAATCACTTTGTGAGACATGAGGCATATTAGAGCCTGCTTCTTCAGAGGAGATTCTGTAGACTACTACAGACAACTGTAAATAGACAAGATTTGTTATCTGTGCTCATTTTAATTAGGCTTCTCCAAAAGTGTAGGGATGCTCTTTTCTGAAGAAGTTCCTATCCAAATTTCTTTGACTACTCAGTTTAATTCTAGGCTTCTTTTTCAGTCCAGAGGGTGATTTTATACCAGTTTGTTGTGGTTAGCAAGTCAGCATTTAGAGTTTTCATTTTCTTTGCATAGTGTTTCACACAGCAAGGAAATGTTTTCATACCTGTGTACACTATATAGTGTTAATTATGCTATGACTTTTTCAGGAGCCCGTGCAGTCATTATTTCTCTGTATATTAAACAGTTACAAAGATCATATTGAAGAAATGAAGATTGGTTCTTTAGCCACATTCACTGTGAGAGCCGGCGTAGCAGTGGGAGTAAGCTTGTACCGGTCATCGGGGGTGTAGTGTTAGTGCTTTTTGCCCCTTTTCAGGAACACACACACTCAGTCGTATTCAGAGCAAAGCCGTAGAGTGGCGGCAGTGTTGTTCAGCTCCAGCACAGACATGCCTGATTCACCTCCTCATCTGTGTTCTTTCTGATTTCTAGTACTATTGTGAGACCACTTCTAATGATTTCTAGTTCTGTTGAAATTTTTTTGGTTTAGATTTCCATTCCATAGGTCATCCATGACCGTAACCATGCAAGAGTAAAGTTAGAAGAGGAAAAGGACGTGCATAAGGTTAGTGTAGATTATGCCACGCACAACACGAGTGTACCTTTTTAGTAAACAAATCCACACTCTGAAATTCTTTGTATGCATTTTTTCAAATGGGACAGACAGGTAATGAAACGAATGAAATTTTAAGCCAAAGAAATAGCATCTCTGGTTAAAATGTCATGACATAATTAAATTGTCACTCATTGCCAGATGATGTCATGGAGACAAGAACCATAGACAACTTTAGAAAGGGATTAGTCTAATTTCTGTCTTGGGAGTTTCTGTGCTAGGGATTGGCAGAAGCTTGTAAGGCATACCAGGGAAGAATGACTGTATAATACTTCTATATGCATCAATTAAGATCCACTGTCAGATGTAGAAATCTGGATAAACTGAGCCTCAATTCAGACTTATCGGTGTTCATGTGAGAAATATGTGTTAAAAATAGAATAAAAACTTGAGTTCTACTGTACAAGGAAAATTTTCAGATGCCACTGTGACAGCTGACACAGCAACATGGACCCAGAAGTGAAGATGAAATGTCTAAAAAGGCGAAGCCCTACCATTCAGATAGGAAAGAAGAAAATTTTCATTTCTCAAATAATCATTACAGTAATGCTGATGCTGTAATGGTAAAGTGTTAAAAGAAATTGTTAGTCATGGCATAAGCCTGCATTTGAAAATTAGGTTCTGTGATATCCAAAGAAGGAAATTGAAAAACTGTCCGGTAGCTACAGTTGTTATACAGATATTGTCCCAATATTAAACAATAGCAAAAACATACGAGTTTTCATGATACATAAATCAGTACTAAAATGCAGGATGTATGTTCCATTTGGAATAAAAGAGTTAGACAAACTAAATACATTTCTTGGGGTTATTAGAGATGAAGATACAAAAGCATAAAGGTTAAGACCAAGAAGTAATCAGATTAAAACTTAGAAAACCTTTTGTGTTCACTGGGGGCATTGCATTTCACATGAGATATCCTGACTGCAGATAAAAACTACTTAATGCAAAACATATTTGACTTTTAGCTTCTTCATTGAGTAGTAGAAAAAACATTACTATTCTGCCCACAAAGCTAGGATTTTATTGTTTTCTGTATCCTAAAAAAGGATGAGAACCTTAGCTTCAGATTTCTGGGCACACAGTGGTTTTCTCTGTTAATTTCATGAGCTAACAGTAATCACATTGACACATTTTCAGAAATAGGAATCTGGTTTAGATTTTTGAAATTTTAAGGTGTTTAGAAGGGTTACCGTAGTTTTTGAGTGCTTCACTGTGTCTGTAAAGCAGATTAATAGGAACAATTTTGAATGTTCTGAATAGTTGCTGTTTGAAAATTGT
Source organism: Cnemophilus loriae (assembly GCA_013397755.1). Classification (NCBI taxonomy): domain Eukaryota; kingdom Metazoa; phylum Chordata; class Aves; order Passeriformes; family Corvidae; genus Cnemophilus; species Cnemophilus loriae. The sequence goes on along the minus strand of VZTF01004373.1, from coordinate 4,491,724 downwards.
CAGAAATGAAGGTTACAGTAGGACATTTTTTCTCCTTATTTTTTTGACACTCTCTAACCTTCCTGTCTGTTAAACTAAGCAGTATAGTGATCTATTAAGCAATTAACAAATGAAACTGTAAATATAATAAGACTACGGTCGATATTTCAAAGACACATGCCTAAACTTTCAGTCTCTGAAAAATGTCAATGGACCAGAATCATGAATGTGTTTTTTGAAACAAATTTGTTCATTTTCAACCGGAGCAAAATGTCAGATCACAGTAGTATGAAATTTTCTCCTGACAGCTACATAGAATCATAGAATCATTTAGGTTTTAAAGAACCTTTAATCTAATCAAGTCCAAAATTAACACTGCCATCTTCACCATTAAACTGGGTTTCCAAGTCCACAGTATTTTGAAGACTTGCAGGAATGGTGATTCTATCACTTGCCTGGACATCCTGCTCCAATGCTTCATCACTCTTTCAGTGAAGAAAGTTTTCCTTATATATGTTCTAATCCTCCCCTGATGCAAATTGAGACCATTTCCTCTCATCCTGCCTCCTTGTTACCTGGTAGGAAAGACTGACACCCACATCACTACAACCTCCTTTCAGATAATTGTAGAGAGTGATAAGATATCCCCGAAGCCTCCTTTCATCCAGGCTAAACAACCCCAGCTCCCTCAGCCATCCCTGATAACTTGTGCTCCAGACCCTTCAACAGCTTCACTTCCCTTCTCTGGACTTGCTCCAGTGCCTCAATGTCCCTCCTGAATTAGGGGCCCAGAACTGGACACAGCACTTGAGGTGCGGCCTCACCAGTGCTGAGTATGGGGGAAGAATCACTTCCCTGGTCCTGCTGGCCACACTTTTTCTGATACAAGCCAGGATGCCACTGGCCCTCTTGGCCACTTGGACACACTGCTGGCTCATGTTCAGCTGCTGTCAAGCAGCAGCGCCAGGTCCTTCTCCACTGGGTCACTTCCCAACCACTCTCGCCCCAGCCTGTAGGGCTGCATGGGGTTGTTGTGACCCAAGTGCAGGACTTGGCATAGCAATAGTAATAGCAACGTGGGAAGAAACCCACCTCTGTGCAGATTATCCTGTGAGGTTATTTTGTCAAAGACAAAGGGAAATATTCTGTTCTCGGTGTTATACTGAGGAACAAATGAGTTTTGTCATTAATATCTTTCTTCACCAAACAAAATATGGTTTTGATTTCTACGTTATGAAAAGTTTCTGCAAGCCATGTCAAAGGATTTGTCCAGCATTAAGGAATATTGGGCTTGTAGCTGGAGCAGTAAACCTGAGTATTTATCTGGAAACAATGTCCTGTAAAATCTAGTTTAAATTTGTACGTATAGAAAATGCTTGGGAAACTTCATTGTTGCAGCCTGATACAAAACCCAAAATTTATAATTCTGGTATTGCTTATTTTTTTCCATTTCTTTGCTTTTCAGCCTGTATTTTTCAATGGATCCTAAATTTTCTGTATTTCTCTGTCCCTCTGGAATTCATTAGTTCTAGTGTATAAAGGAGGCAGTTTGATATAAGAATGTTTGTGTTATTTCCATTTTAAACTGAGATGTCCAATCAACACCTGCAGACTGTATATGCATTAGTTTACTCTGCATGCTGCCTAGGCAGTATAGCCTAATGATGGTTTTGATTGAGTAAACATTTTCAAGTAAGGTTTTATTGTATATATTCTCAGTGCTAAATGAACAAAACAAGTTAATCACCCTGGCACTCTTTTCTTGTAAAACTAGCTTGTTCTGAATTCTATTAAATTCTTTTTCACTCTTTAGATCTCTGCTATTCAGACTGTTCGGAACCACATACACATTTATAGGTAAAGTGGATTATTTTTTGTTATTTTATCTATAAAGCACTTTTATCTAAAAATAAGTTTCACCTAAACATATTGTGATGGCATTGTCCCTATAAATGTGAGAATTGATATTTATGAATCTTGTACATAGGAAAGATTATAAGACCTCTCACCAGGAATGTGTTACAGACTTTTTTGTAAAATGTTACAAAGAAGGACCCATTCTGTTAGATGAAACCATTGCAAACTTCTTTCATTACTTGAAGACATAACATTGTCTTTACAGATCTTTTGAAGGTAGGATTTTTTCAGATGGTTGAAAAAATTCTTCCAATATTTGAAAAGATCAACCAAAAGAGATGGCTGGTAATAGAACTTCAGGGCAAACCCCAAGAGGGTTTTGATCCACAATCCCTTAAGGTGCTGTACATTTGTGTTTTCATTCATACCAGTGCCTTCAAATACTTGCCAAGTTGGAAATATATATTTTTTTTTTATTTTTTTTTACTTCACACTAAAGGTCTCATTCAGAGAGGCACTGTACAACAGTATATCCTCTTTATGTCGCTCTTCTTGGGAGCCAAGAAATGGTATGGCCTAATGAGGTACTACATAGGTTATCAACAGGATCGTAGGATGCACATCAATAGCTTTACATCAGAGGCAAACTTAAAAGACTTAAAAGAAAAAAAATTAGGTGAAGAGTTAGTGCTGCATGATACCATTTTCCAGGAAGAGAAAGTTCAGTAATAACACCAAATAAAAAATAACAAATAACAGAAATAAATTCTTAATGATGCATTGTGTTCTTTCTGATTCATTTATAATTACTGAAGAAATTATTCCATCAATTAAATATTTAGATATTTCTGTAATCTTCAGCGCTAACAAGTATTTTTAAGAAACTTAAAAATAATTCATTTGAAGTAGTATATGTGACTATTATCAAAAGACCAAAGGAAAACAGTAACATTTATGAAAAGCAATAAAGGCATGTTTAATGTTTTAAATCTCTTGGAATGTGACCATGATCGAGCCAAAACTGATTACATGTGATATATGTTGTTTATTGTCACTCTGCATATTCCTCAAAATTATTTCTTAATTTCTGTGGAACATACATATTATTTTTGCTTATTTGACACAGACACTTGTGAATTAATTGCAGTTGGCCTGTAACATTGGAATATGATTTTCTGCTGCTTTTAATTAGTCTTTAATACTGTGTATCCTTAGGTGACATATCAATTTAAGATTGAGCTTAGTCTGCTAGCTTGAAATTGAATGTGGTCTTTTCTTTTATAATGACTATATATTTAGGTAGAGGAAAAAGTAACAAGGATTAATAAATCATAAGGTTCTTCTTAATGTTAAACAAATCTAATCACTCATAGCTTTTAGCCCTAATACTTGATGAAGTCTTACATAGTAAAATATATATTGAGGCAGATTGGTTTACAATTAAATGCCTGAGATGATATAATGAGATATGACACATTAATGTATAATTTTCACCATACCCCTTTCCTCTCTTGCAATTGAAAACCTTTCACTGAATTATTTGATTTTTGAAGTCATGGAAAAATTGAATTCTGAGCATGCAGTTTAGGACAAATCTGATGTTTCAAATGCTGCATCTGAAAATACAGCTATGATGAAAATACAGAGTGGTTTGGTAAAAAATGTACTTGTATTCTGTCAGGATAGCAGTAGGACTGTGTATAGGAAAAACTGAGGTGTACAGCATAAACACATGAAAAACTTACAGTACTGAGATCAGATCAAAGCTCTGCATTGCACAATATTGTGTTTGATCAATTATGAATACCTATGGAATAGTATGGAAACAGGCAAGTATATATTAGCTCCATGCCTCCTTCCGCTAGGTGTCTGAATCCACTTCCAAATTCACCGCTAGCTGTTTTTCTACCAATGGGTCTAATTCATTCACAGTCTAATTTTTTGTGAGATAAAGTTTTTGGTTGTTTTGAGTGTGTGAACCCCTAACTTCATTTCAAATCCCCTAATGTTTCTATTAGAAAAGGCAATGAATTAATTATTGCTAGATGACTTTCTCCATATCATGCATGGATTTCTAGATATCCATCAAGCAGACTCCAGACCTAGAATTTCCAGGCTTACGAGTTCTGGCAAATATAGTCTGTCTGATGCATTTCAGTTACAGGGAGTATATGGCGTCTGAATTGGAAATAACCTATGGTAGTGACTGAGGCCAGAAGAACTAACTTGAAAATCTTCATGAAATCATAGAATCATAGAAGTAGTTTGGGTTGGAAGGGACTTTTAAAAGTCATCTAATCTAACCCACCTAAAATAAGTAGGGACATTTCAGCTAGATTTGGTTGCTCAAAGCCTTTAACACTTCTAGGGATGGGCATCTAGCATCTCTTAGGGTAACTTGTTCCAGTGCCTCACCACCCTTACAGGAAAGAGTTTCTTTCTATTATTGAATCTAAATCTGCCCTTTTACAGTTTAAAGCTGTTTCTTCTTGTCATCTCATCACAAGCCCTTATAAAAAGTCTCTCTCCAGCTCTCCTGTAAGCCCTCTTTAGAGACTGGAATGCTACTATGAGCCTGAGATACTCCTGGGAGCCTTCTCTTCTCCCAGTTGAACCCCAATTCTCCCAGCCTGTTCTCTTAGGAGGAGTGCTCCTTCCCTTGGATCATTTTTTTCCTCTGGATCTGTTCCAACAGCTCCATGTCTTCTGTGTGCTGAGGAGTTCAGAGCTGAATGTAGCACTCCATGTGGTGTCACAAGGGCAGAGTAGAGGGGCAGAATTACCTCCCTTAACCAGCTGGTCATGCTCATTTTGATGCAGCCCAGGCTATGATGGCTTTGTGAAGGTGCAAGTGCACATTGCTGGCTCATGTACAGCTTTTCATCCACCGGCACCCTCAAGTCCTTCTCCACAGGGCTGCTCTCCACCCAGCTACAGCTAGCTGTGCTACTTTTCCAGGAGACGTTGAGGTGGTTGAATTCTCCTAGGAGGAAAAGAGCCTTCGAGTCTGATGCATCCTGTAGCTGAAGCGGGAAGGCTGCATCAATAATCATCCTTATCTGGTGGCCTGTGATAGACATCAACCACAAAGTTCCCTTTGTTGCCAGTCTTGCCCAATCAGACATACTGTTTTGGCTCCGTTTCTTTGCAAAGTATTTCGCCTTGATTATATTCACATCTAATGAGGATTAAAAGAAATTACTCTAATTAATGACTTGCTGTGAAAGGTTTTGTTTTGTAAACCATACTTTGGTACAAAAAAGTCTTCAAAGGGAAGCTTTTGGAGAACCAGAATAGATTTGGAAGTTCCCAAGTGGTTTCAGATCTAAAGAAAAAAGGAAATATCTCTGTCCCTTAACTGTACAGCAGGACTACCATACAGATCCAGAGGCCCTATAGTATTTCTCGCAAAGACAAACTATGAAAGGAACACTCATACTCTGTGCAGAATGTTGAATACACAGTTATATTCAAAAGAATTATTGGCATTTTACTTGCATACATATGCATGCATTTTTTTGTATTTGTATCCATATATAAATGTGTAAGTTGGATGTTAAGTCTATTTTGTGATTACCCTTAGAAATTCAAATTTAACTTACAAAGGACCATTTCTCACCTACTTGTAAAAAAGTCATCCTTGTATTTTTTTTTTTTTTTTGATAATGTGCTGGCTTTAAAATTTGATATCATCTCAGAAGAATATATGTAACACCATGCTTTATCACTTGTTGAAGTTAACTTCATCCCTGGCTCTTGGAAAGGTTTTCAGAACACTGTTTCACATTTCCTCTACATGATAATAGTTTTAAATCTAATCATTTATTTAGTGATTAATATAATTTGCTGTTAGAAATATACTTGTATTTCCAATTTGAAATATTATGTGATAATATTTAGGAATGCATATAATAAATTGCAGTCAGAGGAAATGACAGTACTACTAATCATTTGTATATCTATCTATATATATATATGTAAGTTTGAGGTAAAGGTCATTAAAGCTGTTTCATTTCTGTCTGTATTTATCTTAATAAGCAAGTTAGTTTAAGAGTACACATGTTTTGGTTCCATTTCAGTGCAGCTGTTCAATTCAGAAGAAACTGCTTCTGAGTTGCTGTTCATGGGTTACAATGCTGATCTCACAGCTGTCTCTCTAGCTGTGAGTACTCATAAACCTCACAGGCTGTAGTAAGAAGAATAAGCTGGAAAGGTTGGAAATCCAGAGAAAACTGGCAGATCTGATATATTATATGGAATTACAGCAGTCAGAAGATTTTGTATGAGAGAGAATGTCATATATTTGAAATATATGTTGGTGTGTGTTGCCCTTAGGAGGTGTGTACCACATGCTAGATACACAGTGTATTTTTTAATACTTGTCTGATAATTTTGATAATCATATAATAGAAAATTATTAGATGCAAATTTGCCTAGATATTAAGTTCCTATTTATATGAAAAAAATGGATTTTTTCAATCTGTATTCATCAAGAGGGAAAGAATCCGATACCCGGTATGGTAACATATGGTTACGAATGGTTTTGTAGTTTGGTAGAAGAATTCACAGCTGATCTCAATGAATAAACCGTGAGTTCTATTCTTTGAATACCCTATGAAGTCATTAAAAGTGATTCTGTGTACATCTATTGTGGATTAAAGGATCCAGAACCATATTTACAAAAAAAACCCCAAGAAATAGCTTGAAAATTCTCATCTTCTGAATACACTAGAATATACAGTTTGGGGTTCTTTTCCATGCAAGAAATAGTGATCAAGCTGTATGTGTAGCTGGCTGAAGAATTTAGTGATCTGTCTTAATTTCATCATCAATATCTACAGCATGTTTTAAAGATCTGAATTATCTTGTGTGCACTAATTATTCAAAATAATTATTTTAAGTATTTGTGCAAATAATTTTTGGTTAGTATCCCACTTATATTGTCTTCAAAATACAGAGTTTTCATTCTGTGTTGGATTGCAATTGTCCTGATTCAGCATATGTAAGCACTTCTCACCTTTCACTGAATTAAGAAAGACATAACATTATCAAGCTTCTATGCATATACTATTTTATTAAAATGAAGAATCCATTTTCATGGCAATTATATAAAATATAAAAACAAAAGGTAGTTCAAGAAACTGTATAAAACTTGTATTGTTAATATAAATTTTGCAGTATTTTTCTAAGTATGGAGAGGTACATATGAATGAGCTACAGAGAAATTCAGCTGCATCTATGGTATGGAATTGAACTTAATGATCTTAGTGTAATAAAATTTTGTATTTTCAGCATTTTTTTCTGTAATTTGTTCTTAACACTACCTTGCTCATGCATAACCTAGCCATTAGGTTGAAATAGTAAACTGTGCCAATTTCTTCTTTGATTGAGGGCTATGATGTATAGTCTAGCTGTGAGAAAAAACAAAAATTGAAACAAAATATAAGTGAGACAGATTGAAACACTGCAGTGTTTTGGGCCTAAGCACAAAGCTCAGATACAGTATACATTTCTGCAAAACAGTCTTAAAAATTCTAGTTTTCATTAAAGTTGGATTCAGCTCTGCATTTTCTGACCTGAAATATTTTAATGATATGCACACACATCATAGAGTTAAAGAATTTTTTTCCTTGAAAGTGCTTATTTTATTCTAAACTTTAGCAGAAGGAAACATTGCAAACATAGATGTGTGTCTCAGTTTATACGTGGACCTTTTCTACTTTCAAAATCAGAATTGTGGTGATTAGATATATTTTGCAGTTTACTGACATAAGTGACTATCTGGTAGTCTCTTTCTGTTGTCTTGTTTTCCAATTTTCTTTGTTTCTCCATAAAAACCAAACAGTTTTTACTGCTTTATGGTGCTGCAGCACTGCACAGAAAGACATTTCAGCATCAGCTGTGAAACAGGAGACAGGAATATCAGATATTTAGTAGCTAGAATGCAAGAAGCAAAGGAAAAAAACCCACTAGAATATTAGAGTTCTAGCATAAAATGGTCTATGTACTTACTTATTTCCTGTATTGTGTCATTCAAGTATTGTAATACTTAAACTAGGTTCTCTGATACTTGTATTGGTTAAATAAATACATAAAATCTTGATGGGGCTTATGCAAAACTACCACTGTTCTCAGACTTCTGTGTGTAAGCAGCACCCCAGGTGCTTCAAAAATGTAACATTCTATGTCAAAATCAAATTGTTTTAATAATCCCTAATGTTCCATACTGATGCCATCTTTCAGCTATCTCTAATTCATTAAGAAAGACAATTCTAACCAGCACAGACTACTTTAAAATACTCTTTATACCTAGTTTAATAATGAGATGTTAATTTTGAAATATGTTCTAGTTAGAAGAAAAGCAGATGTTGAAAATGAGTAACTTGGTGTTTTGTTCAAAACTTGTAATTTTACAGTAACTTGTATCACATGAAATGACATCTTGCATGGATATTGCTGTGCTGAATGAGAATGTTTAACTAAGAGGTAGCAGTTATTCCTCTTCACAGACAACACTAAGTTTGCTGGGAGTGTTGATCTGCTGGATGGTAGAAGTGCTTTACAAAAGGATCTGGACAGGCTGGATCGATGGGCCACAGTCAGTTGTATGAGATTCAATAAGGCCAGGTGCCCTAAATTGTGTTTAACCTGGAGAAAAGGAGGCTCAGGGAAGACCTTATCGCTCTCTACAGCTAACTGAAAGGAGGTTGTAGTGGGGTGGGGGTCCACGTCTTCTCCCAGCTAACGAGTGACAGGATGAGAAAAAATATCCTCAAGTTGCACCAGGGAAGGTGGATTGGGTATTAAGATAATTTTTTCGCAGAAAGGTTTGGAAAGCATTGGGACAGACTGCCCAGGGAAGTGGTAGAGTCATCATGCCTGGAAGTGTTCAAAAAAACTGTGGATATAGCACATGAGTACATGGTTTGATGGTGAACGTGGTGGTGGTGGTGGTGGTTCTAGGCTGATAGTTGGACTTGATAATCATAAAGGTCTTGTCCAGCCTTAATGGTTTCTAATGCTGCAAATTCAGGTGATGAGGTGATTTTGGCACATAGACACCCTATTGCCTTTGTTTTCATAGGATTTTCCAGCACACCTGGGAATATTGCTAAACTAATGATAAGGCATGTTTTTATATTGCTTATTTTTTATTGGTTTGCTAAAATACAGTTAAGCACATATTCTTTTTGACCAGCAGCAAAGTAATAATGTAAAGTGGAACACAGGCCAGATAGATTTAATAGACATTAAATCACAGTTACATTGGTGTATCTTGGAATATACAAAGGCCATGTCATGAGTCTAAAATAATTTTGTGGAGTAGGATAATGAACTGTGGGAGAGTCAACTTTCCCAACTACTGCACTCAGCTAGCATGTCGACTGGAGAGAGAATTCATTCCTGCTGAAAAACACCCAGAAATCTATTGAGATTGTAGATTTGTTTTTAAATTACTACTCCTTAGAAAACTTGGAATTTCAATTCCAGATCCTATAGTAAGAACTGGACTGGGGACACAGGGCAGAACAGTAGAGATCTATAATCATAAGCTCTGATTCCACTAGTTCAGAATAAGGAAAAATTTTTCTAACTTCATGTGGATTTAAAGGTTTAGTATGATGAAATGAAGAGGGAAAATGAGCAAACAGTAGTTAGACAATAGTTTAATACTGTCGTTTTGGAATAAGTAAAATATTCCAGATTTTTCTAGTTTATAGAGATTAATTAGTAGCAAGGTCTGTTTACCTTTACATTGTACAAAATCTTAGGTTGCCATAGTTGCTTAGGTAAATTAAAATTAGAAAATATGGACAGTCTATAGCAGGTTTCTTAGGGTGCTAGTCTCTCTACTTTGATGACATTTTGTCCTAATAGCCCTGCCATGATTTATGAACCTGAAAAAAGGGAGAATGTAACCAGCTAGTGCAAAGGATTTGCTCCCTAGAACAAAGAAGAAACTGTAAAATTACGTTGTCTTTTATCTGCTCTTGCCATAGCATGTCATACACCACCCCTAACACAATCAACTTCAAGAAAAAAAAAATCAGGATCTAGATAAACTTCAGGAAGCTGTAAGGAAAATAAGGGAACCGAGTGAAGAAATCAAGTGTTAAAAGATATATGCTGTAAGATATAAAGAGCACAGTGTAATACTCAGAAAAATAATAGTTGATATCTCAGTCTAAATCAACCTATTGGAGGGATTGAAACCTGATGTAGAAGCATCTATGATGTCTAATATTGTAAATAGAAATCATGTCTTAAAATATATGTCTAGTGCCTGTGAAAATGAGTTATTTTAGAGTGTCTTTAAATATATTTTTTTCTGCTGTCTTCTTTCTTAAGAAAGCTTCTTCTATCTCAGGAAATAGCATTCTATAAATGGATCTCGCTGGTCAGGATTAATTCCCAGTATTGAAGAATGCATTAATATTCCAGAACAACTCAGTTTGGGTGGTTAGAACATTTCCTCTGAGTCTTCACCTATGCTATTTATTGCCAGTTATATACATTTATTCTCACATCTTGAACTTGGTTTCTTCCACAGCTTTTGTTTACCACTACGGATAGTAAACATATTCTTTCTCAGGTTATATTTTGGAAGGCTAAACAGAATAAATATTTTCAGCCTTTTCAGTTCATAAACACCGTACTTAATGCATACATTCTGGTTGTTTAGTTCATACGTGCATGACTCTGAATTTTGCATTTTTACCTTTGATTTCGTTTGGTTATGTTCTGTTAATGTAGTTGACAAACTCGTAAAGCACTTCCTGTAAGAACTTTTGTGTTTTTTATCTTTGAAAATAAAGAAATTGTGCAAGCAACCTGCACGGATACACTCCGTTTTACCTGATTCATTAAGGTTTTACTGAAGATCCACCTCATTTAAAGAGCTCCACTAGAAATCTTCCTTCAGACTCTAGCCAGATTCTTCTCTATATCATAATTCTTCTCTGCACTCCCATCTTCAACTTAACTTTCTCTGAAGCCAATATCAAATCTATCACATTTCTGATTAAAAAATAAAACTATTTCGCTCACTTAGAATCTGTCAGATTGCCATCACAGAAAATGGCAAATGGCAAATCTGCAAATCTCCTTTTGGTATAGTTTTTCCTTTTACCATGTCCTTAAATCTTATATACTTCAATATTTGCTGAAGTCTTGTTTCTTTCATAGTTTCACCCCAAAACCATAAATAAAATTATAGTAGGTTACTTAACGTATTACAGTTATGGAAGTACATACTACTGAATTGATCTTTAAACAGTGAGCTTATCAATGTTTTTGTTTCATGATCCCTACTACGTCTGTTGACATTAGAAAAGCAAAAATAAACAAAAATACATACTCTAGTCTATAATAATAAAGTACTTATATGTAATATACTTTATTTAGAAAGTTATTTCAGGTTTTGTACAATTTCTAGAATGAAAGATTATTTGAAGGAGTGGAGTTTGAAAAAGAACCGGATGGAAACCCTATGACATGTGGCGAAAAGGTGAGCTGAGGCTCAAGGCTAGTCCCATACTAGCTGCTACCTGTGCAATGCACACTGAGTCCAAAGGGCTCTGTAGAACATCCACTCTATATACATCCATTCATCCTGGATCACAGAACTCTTTCCAACCCTTACAAAGAAAGTTTTGACTAAAACCTCACTCTGTATGATGTTTGTTTCTAATTATCACATAGAACATAACATGAAGTTATGACAAGCACTTTACAGTTATAATGTGTCAATAGATTAAATGCTGCCATATAATCGAGCATATGCATACCTAAAACAAAGTGGCAAACTGAAATGAAAACAAAATGAATGCCAAAATAATGCCAGTGAGCATCTCTACCATATGTAAACCTGAGCAAGTTACTTTGTGGAAATGCTCTAAGAAGAAAATGTGTTTACTATGATCTGTGATTGATTTCAACTTGTGCTTGTAACTAATCCACTCACACTGCAGCCAGCCTTATGTAGTTAGTGACTAAGCAGTGACTAAACAGTTTATTTACATTAAAATCTGTTCTATCACCTAAGCCCCTAAACAACATAATGAGCTTGCAGCATTTTTATGAGCAGATACATAGTTCTGCTTTATGTTTATTCCCTGGGTACAATTTAAAATTGATTTAAAAACACAGAAATTCTCTTTCACTCAAATATGAACATGTTGCATTTAGAATAAAAGAAATATCGTAAGCGATACAAGAAGTAACTGTTAAGAAGCCTAATTTTACAGGAGATAATGTTATCAATATATGTTCTGCGCATCTAGTTGGTGAGTTTAAAAGATCTAATGTATTAAATGTCCAGTTCTTAAAGTAAAGCATATGTATAAAGTTATTATACAGCAAGTTCACTATTAGAACCTATGAATTTTATTCTTTGTTGATTCTCTGGGACTTATATGTTTTTATGAAGAAGTTTCTAAACATCTGTCCTTTGCTAAATTAATGAAGTTTGGATTTCAAGAAATTAGAATAGTTGTAGTGTAGCAGCTCCAGGTAATATGTGAAAATGCTGAGGTTTAGGAACTGAGGTCTAGCTTCTGTAAAATTGCAAATTATAACAAACTGCTTTAAAAAAAAATCACCGAAAGCACTCTATGGGCTATCCATTTCATTTATTAATTACAATTCAAGAGATTCACATCTTTCTGAATTCAAATGTAAAATATGTGCTTTAATTTAGCACGTACAGTAATTCTTTATGCTAACATATTTTCAATAAAAATATTAACATTGCAGTATAAAATGTGGTATTTTAAAAGGTGTTCCATTTCCTCCATAATTTTCTCCAGTCTTAATTCTGTCTGCAAAGACATTTCAGAATTCACAATTTTTATTGTGATCCTATTTACATGAGCATGTAACAAGGAATTCTAAGAGTATTCACTAATCAACATAAAGTTCTTGCTGGTATAAAGTGTGTGTCTGTCATAACTGTGTCAGTTTCCCATTCTGTTTTTAAGCGCTGAGTTTGTCAGATGCGCTCTATGCCATCAGTGGCTTGCTCTGAACTGTATAAAGGTGAAGCTGCCACAGTAATTTTTTTCAAAGATCTTCCAAATTTGTCTGCAAAAGTAGAATATCTCCAGAATAAAATATATATATATAGAATTGTGAATATACTTTAGGAACAGCACTGCTTAATCATATATTTTAAGGAGAAAAAATACAAAAAATCTATTTTTTTTGTATTTTTATATTCCTTCTGTAAGTTGTTTTCGCATTTTGCTGTATGGCGAATATGAGAACAGATAGCAGCGCAGAGATTCAATGTGCAGGAATCTTTTACAATTGATTTTTAACATTTAAAGAACATTTATGTAAACAGGGTAGATTTCAGCTACGTATGGCTCAGACTTATGACAGTGTTAATTTGGCCTTTTTCAAAGACTTGGAAATTATGCAGGTAAAATGAAGTGGGTCCATTCTTACCCCATTCCCAAACTCTTAGGTAGAGTACAGCACAGCAGCAGGAATTAAGGGTCACAGGGCTCCTACACAACTGATAGGGAAGGGTTATTCTTAAGAGAATGTCAACCCAAACAAAGCATTAAATACACCAAGATATGATAGGAATGAGTTACTTTGACACAAATTTAGGTTTTTCTGACAAGTGGTATCAGTTTTGTCTTTGCTCTTCAGGCAACAATAGCACCAGACTTTCTGTGCTCTATAATTTGCACCTCCTTCTGAAGAAATGCTTGCTTAATAGGTCCTCTATAAAATCATCAGAAAGATTTCACTCTGAGTTTTCCTTCATATCATTAATAGTTACTTTCAATACTGCAATTTTATATACAAACAGAATTGTCAAAAAAGAGGTAACTTTTCCCCTTCCTACTCTGAACTTATTTGTAAGACCTTGAACCTAGTAGCTGGATTAAGTGCACAGTAATTAATCTAGGGTCTATTTTATTGATTATCTATTTTCCTCATTAGCATCTACTAATATGTCATGCAAATAAATGCTGATTTAAATTTTCAAGTACTTCAGATAATTTCTAATATTTAATATTTTTGTGGAGGCCATCATATTGCCTGCATCCAAGGGGAATAGAAAAGGCAAAGTAAAGTACTTCTTGAATATTTTTTGAGTTATTTTGTAATTATTACCTCATATAGAACACTAAAATCAGTACTGGTATGGGGGATTGAACCTGTTTATAAGGTTATGCTTGTATTTTTAATATTTTTATCTAAATCTATACAGCTTGTCGTTTGATAGCAAATTTCACTAAGGAATTCCTCACTGTTCTGTTTGAATCTCTGCTTTAAGTCTATCATATAAAGTTATGTTTTGTTGTAATTACAGAATATATGATCTAACAATGCAGTCAAGAAGCCACATATCTGTATTAATCTAAAGGATCAAGATACAGGAATAAAACAGAGGAGCATTCCAGTCTCCAAAAAATTTAAATTCTGATGCACAATAACTTTTTACAGTGTTTGGGAAATTGTCTTAGGATATGGAAATCAAGCTATTTTGGAGAAGAGAGAGAACAGCTTAAATATTCTGCCTTGCTCTTCTCATTGAAGTCATGATTGAGTTTACATTCACTTACTCCCTCTTCTGACATAGCACTACCTCATACCAAATTATCAAGGCAACATCTGCCAACAGTTTTGTCTACAAAACACTGAGCTACTGCATTCAAAACTGTATCTTGGAGAGTTTTGCTACCAGTATCCTAATTTTTTTATCCACGTTAGATATTAGTTTCATGGCATATAAGAGGTAGATGTTCATAAGCAGCAAGTGTCATTTGAAAAAATAAATAATTTGCATTAACCTCTTATTTGCAATGATGTAAAAAGGAAATTTTTTTCTCCACTGAAAGAGATGTTGGAGATCATCAAGACGTGAGAATGTACAATTTGTCTGTATAACATCACTGCCATTGTAGCAGCATATGAGTGGGAACAAAGTTTGAATAATTTTGAATTTATCACAGCTTTTTAAATCCTTTTTACTTGGAGGGAAAAAAGGAATTAATGTGAATTTATTGTATTTTGAATTTACTGTATTGTAAATATTGTAAATGTTTGTGTTCCCAAATGTTATAAAAATGATTTCAGCTTCCTTGTAGGAAAAAGAAATCAATAAAGGAAGTCAGACATAAAAAATGAGAATTTCAGGCCCAGTGACAGTAGATAGACCGGGGTGCCTTACATTCATACACCTTTCAATCAAGTAATATGTGTACTGCAGTGGAATAAACTGAAGACACTCTAGCAGCCAAGTAGACTTTGATCACTTTTGTTCATAAATGTGACTCATATTTCAGTAGCCTCTTTTTTGTAAGCTACTGATCTTCCCTAAACTTTACAGTGAGTGCTCAGTGAACTTAAAGAAACCTTTATTCATTTTACAAACAGACATTAAATGCTGGGTCGCACTGGTTTTTTCTTAAATATCAGATACTGTCTCTTTGTTGCAGTTTTAGTTTCTTTTGTTGTTTTGTCCAATGTCATTCGTGTTCTACAGAACAAATTCTGGGCAAAGATGAGTTTCTTTTTGTAATCACAGTGCTTTCATTAATGCAGTTTTACAGCGGAAATGAAGTTTGAAAATACTAATTTGCCTACATTTGTTTTATTTATTGGATTTTGTTCATTCATGTTTCTTGATGATTACTCCTATGCTTTCTGTTGATTGCATGGCAATTAAGATACTGTACACAATTAAAAATAAACATGATAAATACACTGTCATAAATCTCCCTAGTTTTCTGAAGGGAAGACTAGGAAGAGTTCATTTTTTCCTAGTAAGGATCCAAGGCATAGTAGGGACTGCCTTATTCCTTTGATTGTTTGTAGCAATAAGTCTGCACCCATGTGAACAATGCACTGGTAGAAATACAAGATCTAGCCTTTGGTCATGCTGCTCTTGTGCCAATGTGATGTCTTACTGGATCTAAGATATGACCATTATTTGTTATGAATTTTGTCCAGATTGAAGCATAATGGGTGGGCTCTATGCAACCTGTGGAAGCTGTGTTATGTGTTCTAGGTGTGAAATGAAGGCATGTGAGAATCTGAGTGTTCCAAACCTGCTGATGTAATGTGAGACAGCTGCAGAAAACTGAGAAGTTCAGTCTTGGTGCACTGGTCTCTGCATTGCCCGTTCATGAGCACGACCTCTGGAATGGGCTGTGCCCTGTGCTGCACCCAGGTTTTACATAAAACAAAAACAAAACCAAAAAACGTAGGAAAGAAATAACATCTGACTTGAAGAGCTATTACTTGAAGGTGTAGTCAAAGCCCTAGTTTGCTCCTGCTCCTGCCAGATCTGCAATGTCATTGCCTTTTCCAGTTGAGCTGACTGGGTCCCTTTTTTACCTCTCTACTAGTCAGAACAGTTGTTGACCCATGCAGAACTCATACTGTGCTTCCCCCTCCAAGGATGAAAAGCAGCTTTGTTAGCTGTGTTGTCTCAGGTCTCCCAGAGGCATCATAACTATCAGAGGCAGAGTATTACCCAGAAGGTGTGGGAGTAGTGCTTCCTTGCTACACCTTTTTTGGCTTTTTTTTTAATGCTACAAGAATTGTAAACAACATTCCTTAAAACGTCTCAATCTCTAGCTTCTCTAGGGAAAAGCTCTAAAAAAATACATTTCATATGGTCATTTATGGCCAGAAGTACTAGTTTTAAAAACACAGCATGGAGAAAATAGGTGAAACCTGAAGCTTTTTGCTTTCAACAGAGAGGGGTAGTGAAAGTCACTCTAAAAGAGATATTAAAAAAAATTGATTTAGATTTTAAGCTCTCTAGGAAGTCACCTTAGAGATGCCTTTCTCAAACACTGTCTTGTCTCCTACCCCCTTTAAGTTAATTTTATGTGATAATCCCTGGGATTCAAATCCAAGGAGATGGTTTTTTGTTCCTTTTATATTCATTTGAAATCATTAATTACATCAGCACTTGCTCCTTTCTTGGCAACATCAAACATACGTATTGTAACCAATCATTAAAATGTTTTACAGCAATAGTCATTACAGAAAATTACCATTCTATGCATTATCAGATTTTTAAAAATTTGCAAGGTTGTGAATATTTACAATTATTTGGATGAATGAAAGAGAGTTGCCAAGAAAATACAAATACTTCAATAAGTATATTCTTTAATTTTTAGGGGATATATAAATAATGATTTTGAGAAACGGAGAATACATTCTGCTTTGTTCATATTTTGATAGTATACTTCTCTTTGCTCTTTCAGTAATTAAGTCTTATGACATTCCAGAAAGCACAAATCCTGCTGAGATGTTTAGGTTCGGTGCAAGCTATTGATGTACAAACAAAATAAAAAAAAAAAAAGAAGAAGAAGAAAAAATACACCCAGGATCATAACAAGCTGTTTTGCTTTTACCTTTGAAAGAAAATTGAATGGTAGTGTGGCCTACTGAAACTGTTCTAGCCTCATTGTTAACTAGAACCTCCTTTTGAAATTCATTGCCTTCAATTACATTTTTAAAAGAATTTTAATTATGTGCCTGAAAAGAATAAAGATGCTTCAGGCTCCATTTGTTTATCATGGAAGGCCTAAAAAAATGAGGACAGAGCTTCCCAGCTCATGCAGGGGTTGCAGAGAGAGAGAGATGACTTTTAATTCGACAAGTTCAGAGAGATTTCTTAGTTTGACGCACACAGCAGGGGGTCTTTGAGTGCCTGGCAATACTTCAGCATTCTGAGCTTTGAAAGTCTTTCCCTGCAGCAGAAATTGTATCAAAAGCCAGTGATAATATTCCCTGCAAGGTAAAGGACCCTATTGAAGATTTCTAGAGCTGTTTATTTATTCATCACAGTTTTTTCTTTTAGGACGCATAAGACGTATAGGTAAAAATTCACACAGATGCTAAGAAAATGGAATAAATAAAAAAATAAATAGAGACTTCTCATTAATCCTTCAATTTTCCCGTAAGTTTTCCGTACGCCATGTTCAGCTGTAGCCACATTCACCTATAAAATTTCCTGTCATTCCCTGCCATGTATTCTGCATGCAATCTTCACTTCAAATCTCAGCTTTTCCTCATTTTTATCAGAATTGTAATTTTTGTCTGCCTTCTACCACCAGCTGAGCACATAAGATGTTTATGGCCATTTCTTTCCACTAAACCCTTAAAGTGATTGATTAATTTTATGGAAGAACATTCGATTTCTTAGGGGTCCTTTTAAATCTTATTTTTAAAGTAGATTTGAGATAGCTATTTCAAAGCCAAGATTAACGTGTTATTTATATTCCAGAGATCCGACTTTTAATGTTTTGACATTACTTTTATTTGAGAAGTATACACGTATGTTTTTATTTCTGGTTTTGTTTTGTTTTGTTTCTGCAGCAGAGCTGGGACTGTGAGACTACGCCAACCTTTCCCTTGTGTAATGTCAATGTCGGCTATCACTTTGGCAGAATCACCCAGCTCAGTGAAGACAGAAAACCCCTCCTTTCCTCCTGTTTTTTCATCTGCTGGTGGCATTCCAAGTGACCTTCCCTCATAAATATTGGTGAGTGACCACATGGGGAAAGCAGTTCCTTCGTGCAAAGAAACTTGTTTCAAAAAGCTGTGTTGACCTGAGGGGTTTCCATTTTCTCAAAGTTTCAAAAAACCCCAAATATGCAGGTGTTGCTTGTGGGCTTTTTTTCTCCTTCCTTAAATAATAACTTGAGTTATTTAACATCACTTATTTCCCTAGACTTTTAAGCTATTATAGAACACTACCATGTGCTATTCGAACTATAAGAACCAGTCTTTCAAAATACTGTTTTACAGAGAGGAATATTTCATGAGAGCACACAAGAATCTCTCCTCTCTTCCTGTTACTTTCTCACAGCTAAGTGGTCTGGAATGCTACAAATTTATCATAACACCCCAAATATGGCAAGATAAAAGTTTCCCAAATGTAGGAATTAAGGAAGATAATCAGAAGCCGTGTTCTGGGACCTTTCTGGTTCGGAAAGTATGCCTAGAGTGAAATCACAGCACTGCAGAAATTCTGATACCGTCAGGGTAGTCCAGGGATGATGTCGTAACTTTAGGAGTTCCATAAGGCTGTCTAAGTTATATAGTTCAGTACTGAACAAACTTTTCAGGTCATTTGAGGCTATCACAGCAGATTCACCCTGCTTGAGACAAAGAGATTTTCAGTCTTGAGACCAGATGGGTAGATAGTGAAATAGTCACCCATGGCTCAGGAATATTTACAGTACCATAAAACATAACAATGTAAACTACATGCACAGATACAAAAAATATTTAACCTTGCTTGGAACAGTTTGGAAGCTGTAAACAAGTGCAGGATCTAAGACTACAAATGATTTAAGTGGTGGTTACATGTATTAAAACTAAGACATGGACAAGAAAAGTCACTTAGAAAGCCGTCATTCTGTATTAACTATGTTATTGCAATTATCTCCTATTCAGACAACAGTGATGTATCACTTATGACTATATGATAAGTAATGTTAGATTTTTTCCTTATTTTTTTTGCTTAACCATATGTGTACTTGAAGTATGTCAGTTTAAAGGACCAGAGAATCTTCAAAAGAAATATTAATAAGAGCATTATGGCATCAGCCTAATAAAATCATGCATTTTCATTAATGGAACACTTTCAGGAAAAGGGAGGGCTGGCGTACCTACTATATCTATCTCTCTGCTTAAAGAGTGAACAGTGGTGCTATTTATAAGTTCCTCAAGTATGTGTTAGAATTGTCAGTAATTTCTGTGACTGCTGGTAATCAGGGGACAGAGTGAAGAGAAAGAAGAGGGGGAAAAATAGTAGAATTGCATAAATGTGTATGCTCTCTCAATGTTCTTTCTTTGTTTCTGTATCAACTATGTAATGAAGTGGTGGCTTCTTAGTAATTTGTGTTTGGGTAGACGGGTAAATCAGTATCAGGATTGGTTTTCAGGATTTGTGTGAATCTCTTAGAACTGAAATAAGTCTTCAGTGTTGGAAGGGATCATTGTAAAAACAGTTGGAAAAAAAGAAATGTATGAATACACTTCCTACAGCTTTTCATCTCATAGCGCTGTGCTACACAAACCCACATACTGTAACGTTTAGTTCCGTCTCGTATGATGGCAAGGTTGCATGCCACTGAAAACATGAAGCAATGAGAGAGAGCGTTCGTCTTTTGAGAAAGGCCTTCTTTAACTGTATTTCCATTTTAAACTTCTCTGTCAACTCATTTTTTATATCTTTAGAGGATGTTTCATAGATTTACAGTAGCTGTGTGGAATAACTTGCTGTTTTATCATACTATGATATTTTGCATATCTAGCTGCTTTCTTTTAAAATGGACAGCACATATCTATATACAGCCCAAAAATTAAGGACCTTGATTTTCTTCTTCTTTCCATGCCAGATTCCAAGTATAGGCATACAGTTCACAACTCATAAATTTAAGTTATAATGACATTTTTTGAAATCTTGCAAAAGCAGCTGGTATACTAATAACAGGTAATTGGGTGATCATAAGTTCTTTTGGTATCACAGCAACTGCTTTATCTTCAGTAATAGAGTGCAGCAGCTTTGTAGAAGTTAGGATGTTACCAGACAGGATCAAATATAATCATTACCATTTATCAGTACATAACATATCTGTTAGACCAAAAAAAAAGGTGGCTTTTTTACTTTCAGCTACATCCACCTTAGGAAGAAGTGATCAAGTATGCCAATAATTTGTAATATTATATTTTCCTGTTTTAATTTCTTTTTCATACAACCACGTGCTTCAGTGTGATCTGCCAGATGGTTCTAGATTCAGTAATTTGCTGCACCTATTGCATTTTGCACATATTTGATATTTTGTTCAACTTTGGCATTTTGCAAAGGGTAAGGCATTTTAAAAAGGCTTAATTTAAAAAAATTGAGACACATGTAAATTGATAAATATGTTAAATATTGCATAAATATAAATATTCCCTCTACGTGAAGAAAATGGGATTAAACAAATTTTGGTTTTAACCTATTGTGTCAGATAGGGACGAATCCCCCTCTGATTATTTTATTGGTTTTTCTTAAAGCCTCAACTATTTATCAGGAGTTTGGTAAAAAATCCAGTGTAAGTTCTAACACAGAACTTTTAAAGGCAAGTTTACCCCTTTGAAGCCGGTAACTCTGAACCACATGTGAAGCTTTATGAGGACACTTCCTTGCTACTAGGTTCAAATATCAATTGCATGTGCACAGTGCATTAACTTCCGGAAGTATAAACTGTCATTAGTCTTAAATAGTGTTGCCCTCCCCTAAGTAAATGACTTTTCTGTAAAAGAATGCATGTTTTTCTTTCAGTCTATGTTTTTTCTTTGCTTTTTATTTTTCTTCTATCTAAACTCTTAGGAATCTGATGAAACTGGAATCATAGAAAAGCTGCATACTCTGCCAGCTAGCAGAAACAAGATGCTTGAGGAGGTAGAACTAATAAAGCCAGCTTTCCTCTGGAAATCTTGTTTTCTTTGTACTCTAGGGTCACCAATTTCAACTGCAACTCTGATTTCCCTATTCCCCTTATTACCATCTTTGCCTGAGAAACAATAGAGCTGTGCTTAGTCTGCAGCTCCCTGAATGCTGAGTAGCCCAACCATCTCCTATCCACGTTCCTGTCCCTGGGGATATTAATTTAGATCTCCATCCTTGAAACTTGTAAGGGTCTTAATTATCTTTAAGACTTGCTTTTTTTCTCCGATTTGCTTAACGCTTGACAACCACCCAGCTAAAAAATTACTAAGTGGAGGGAGATAGGACATACACACAGACTGCAGGTTCAGCCTTAGGTAAGGCTAAAATATGCAGGCGTTAAGAAAGATACAAGAAATAGCTGGGATCCCCATGCTGCCATTGGGATACAGAGACAGCTCAATTAAAAAAAGAAACTTTCCACAAATGTTTGGGGTTTTTTTAATTAAACAGCAAATTTTTGTGAATGATACTATGATTCTTAATTCCTTTTTAGATATTTTGTTTGTTCAAATAGCAGATAAACAAAATGATTCTCCCTGTCCAAGGTTTTTAAATTAAAAAATATGTTAAAGTGAATTACTGATGTTTCCTTGAGATTTTGCAGTGATTATTTAGCTAGGTTGTCCCAAATTCTCATGTGCAAGTCTAATTAACTAATAAGAATTGAGACTTGTTAGTGATTGTTTCCATGAAATGTTCAGAGATGAAAGAAATTAGTAAATAAGTCTGAGTCATCAAAATATTAATATAAAATCACAAAAATGCTGGTAAATACTTGAATAACATGTCTGAAATTCCTCAGATGTGTCATAAAAATTAATTTTAGCACATTACTAACAAAATAGAAGAAATTATACACACACACGAAAATCATGAACATAAATTATTCCTTTTCTAAGGTAAATATAATTTTGATTATATGATTTGTTTGAGTACAAGAAAAAATTTAAAATGTGAGTGGTGGTGTTATTTACTTTATGAAAGTATGAGGCAATCTAAGTTTACTCCTGTGTAAAAGAAGTAAATGAGAGGGCTCTGAAGAGATGCCAAAAGCCTTTTGAATGACAGCATTTAGGAAGCACAAGCTATTCATGTGGTAATACTTTCAGGTAATTCAGTAGCTGTCTGATCTGCTATTCAAACATCCAGGTATAAGTTATTATGCATATATTCCTGTTACTTGGTTACAATTACACAGCAAAGTTAAAATAAAGTCACCGTTATTCAGATAGCAAGAGGAGGGCAGAAAAGATATTTCATAAATTTGTTTTCCGTTGTTTGTTTCTCTTTTTGCTTTCTATTTTATGTCCAAAAAAATTGATTCTTTTTTAAATTTTATTTCAGACTAGATGCATTTTTAACTAAAGAATTCTACTTATGAAGCTGTGAATTTTATGATGTTATGGTGACTTGAATAAGGGACTTATGTATGACTACCACAAAGAATGATGATATCACTTAGGTTTCAAGCATCTGCTGCTTGGACTGTCACCCAACTCTGTATTACATGCTGTGAACTAAGTGACAAGTTTCAGCACAAAAAGCTAAAAGGAGTTGTGCCCTAAGTGTGGGGATAAGAGACATGCCACAAATCTCATAGTTTTGGGCTACAAAGAGGTGCCTTTGTCAGAGCAGGAGTTGCAGCTGACCAGAAGTAGAGTAAATGCGAGAACATTCACAAGGTTAAGGGTGCCTATATTAACAACTAAAGCTTTAGCTCAGTTGCCGTTCATGGCCTTAGAATTCTGTCCGTGCTGTGTCAGGCCGTGTGTCTCTGGTGGCAGGCACTGGCCATCCCACCGTGGGGATCGTAAGGGAATCAAGCTTGTGACCAAGTTCCGTTTAGACACACAGTCTAGGCACCATTCTTAAAGAAGTCTCCTCTGTTCATCACTAATGTTGAGAAACTTTAGAAAATGAAAGGGAATAGAAGGATCAGAAGGAACACAACAGCAGCCTTGTGGTTAGTACAGTCTCCATAGAGAAGAACGGAGAGGTCCCAGTCTCAGTTTTAAGGACTGCTCATGCATTTTTTTACTGAATAGTCATTGGAAAAATGACTTCTTCAACTTAAGAGATTGATTTTTTGTAACAGAGAAAACGTTGACTTAACAAAGGTTACCTGGAACTCAGATAAAATAGAATTAAGATTTTATTTGGTTCTGTATGTTATAGATACAAGACGTTGGAAGCAAATACACTTTTTCAACTTTTTTTAAACTTTTTTTTACTTTTTTTTTTTAACTTTTTTTTTTTTCTTTTTAACTTTACTGGTAAGGAAAAAAGAAATCTTCTATATCCTACAGTGCAGTTCGCTTCACATGAATCCAGGGGTTCATGTCAGGTACATGAATCATTCAATTAGGGCATTTTTTCTTCAGTACTCAATCTCTTTCTGTCAGGTATACAGCTTTTCTGTTTATGCTTTTCTGTTTGCTTCACAAAAGTATGATTAAAAGGCATTCTGGACCCTTGAATGCATAAGACTTAGTTAAAGAAAATTTACATGTATTTTATCAAAGTGGTCTGGCAATAGTCAGATTTGCTATGAAGTAATTCCTGTGACTCTTTGGTATAAATGATATTCTTCTGATTTTGAATGTATGCTAGTTATCCATACCAAAACAGCAAATATATGTAAACAAATAGAATGTAATTAATAGGCAAAAATGAGAAATTTAAGGCCAAGGAGTGGCATTTTTTTCAATAGCAGTTGTTGCTTTTATTCCTGGTAATTTCTGATTGACATAGCCATTGCATTACTGTTGAACTGAAATGAATGGAGCATCAGTTTGCACTTAGACTTTTGAATCATCAGCGAGCTGTGACCAACTGACAGCAACCAGCAACCAAACTGAAGGTTTGCCAGCCAGCTACATCTACATTAATGAGTTTCTTGCACAGCTAGATATTCAAGCAGTCTAAAGCAGACATCAGAGATGAAGATGCTTTAAAAGAATTATATTCTTCTTTCAGTGTCCCAGTTCAGCCACTTGCAAGGTTTTCATGGTTTACAGTTTTATTCGTCTCTGTTAGACTATACACAATAGTGTACAGTCCTAGCTCAGGAACTGAATTTAAGATGTGCTAAGGCAGTATTAGCACTTGCAGACATAAAGGACTGAATCATAAAGGTCTTCTCTTATGTGTCCACAGCAATATATGCCAACAAATTCCCCCCCTCCCAGTAATTTAAAGCATGAATTTAAGCAAATCTGGAAATCTGATTATCAAATTCTCTATTCTGCTAGTACTAGATTTCTCTGATCTCCAGTGCAATCCAGTTTATGTGTGCTTGCACAGGCTCTGTGGGCCAGTATAAAAGACAATTTCTGACAGACACAACAGGAGCCAGATACCGTCTTCATGGACAAGTGTTAGGACAAAGGCTAATGGCTTTAAACTTAAAGAGGCTGGGTTTAGATTAGCTATTAGGAAGAAATTCCTTAGTGTGAGGGTGGTGAAGCACTTCAACAGGTTGCCCAGAGAGGTCATGGACTCTGCATCTCAGGAGGTGTTCAAGGCCAGGCTGGATTGGGCTCTGAGTAAGATGGTCTAGTGGAAAGTGTCCCTGTTCATGGCGGGGGGGGTTGAAAAAGACAATCTTTAACGTCCCTTCCAACCCAAACCTATTTCTATTCCTTAGAAAAATAAAGAAACTGGCTCTTTCCCTCTCTGTTAGTTTTTAAATATACTCACATGCCAGGTAAATAAAAACTCAAAATGCATTCATACTAAAGATCTCTATTGTACTAGCAAAGAAAACTCATGCTTCACCTGATGGGGTCTAATCAGAAACGTATAAGTTTATAGACATACTTTATGCTTTATTATTTTCTGATGCCAATATTAATAGTGATTTTTAATACAGAATTGATTTCTGTGTCAGCATGAAATTCTGAAATTAAATGTACATATTCAATTAAAAAAACAACATTAGAGAAATTAAATGGATAATTTTATGTCTTCGGGGCTAAATGAGCTATCAGTCTGGTTTAAAATTTTAAAAGCTGTAGATAGCAAATTTGAGGAAACCATGGTTTATTTGTTTTCAGATTTGAAAATTCACCTAGCTCTGTGAAAAGTCTCAAAAAGTATTGTCAAGTTTTTGCCTCAGACTACGCATTAGCGAATGTTACATTCATAGCAAACTAAGGGCCCAGTCTTGAAGCTATCCTAATTCCTTAAAAACTTCCGTGCAGGCAAAGTAGTTTTCAACTTGTGGATGGTTATAAAGGCAAGGCCTTTGCTCTATTGAGAGGCGCCCTTCCTGTATTAGGGCAGAGCTGTACCAGGGGAATACTGAGGTCAAACTAGCTTCAGGCATTGAGAAATGCTAAGCTACCAGAAGCTGAACACTTGGAGGACGTATTTTCCCATCCAAGTGTTTCTTTACTTTCTAAGAAGAGAGAAACTGGATTCAAATGAATGCATATCTTTTTTTCCTTAAAAAAAAAAATAAAAAAAAATTAAAAAATTAAATAATAGAAAGGCTCACCAAAAAAAAAAATTTCTCTGAAAAACTCCATAAATGTTTTATTTAACTGACCAGTTCTTACCATCTCCTTTAAAAAAGAAATTAGCTGCTAATATCCTGGGAAATATTTGTGTTAAAGGTCATATTAAACAAAAGTCGAATCTGGACTATATGAGGAGTCTGGAGAAGATGTTTAATGCAAATTTTTTGTGGAAAAAAGATGTGTGTCACTGCAGGTCATCTCTGAATATTCTTGTTGGGGTTTCTCTGTTGGATATGCAATCTCAGCTAAATGTTTTGAAGAGGAGGAATCAAATAAATTGCCCTATTTTGGGTCTTTCTCATCTGTATACAGTTGTGCAGCTCTAGTAGACCTGAAAATTGCCCAGAGACAAACTTAAAAAATAGAGTGCTTTTGAGGCAGAAAATTGCTTTTCTGCAGTATGGTCTAAGGGACAGGATGTGACAGGAGGACAAGGAGTTGTCACTATGTAGTGATATTGTAAGGCATATCTTACATAACAAAAAGGATCATTTTTCTCTTTTTTTCTTTCATTTTAAACTACAAGAGATTTAATTGAAACAGTTGGAGGTATCACTCCTAAACCAAGAACAAGCCATTATAATTTACAATTAAAACTGGAAGTTCCTCCCTTAACCCACTTATAATAGCTATTCATTGCAGAGTGCATGAGGGATGGATGCCTGTCCACTACTTCAGAAGCCTTATTCTCAAAAGGAAGAGGAAAAAAAACCCACCTCATTGTACATGCATGTCAAATATTAGCGTGATTCTTGTAATATAATAAGAAAAGAAAGTGGTTTGTGCTTTTGATTAGCCTCTTGATGTTTCGGAGTGGTTTTGTATGGCTTAATTTTCCTTTTTATGGCAGTTTGTACATATAAAACAAAATGAGGAAAGGACGGGAGGGGGAAAGAAATGTGCCATTTATATACCTAGGATATGAGGCCTCCTTTGGGCCCATTATACATTAATGGGTCAGCTGAGATTTATTAGGATATGTATATTAATCTTTATACACATTCACATACTATAATTGTTCCTTTGGTACTATAATGTGATTAGCTGTGAATTTGTGCAATATTAACAATAATATGGATTTCCATATTACAGCACTGTAATAACAAATGGTTATTAAAAATGCATGTAAAGTATGAGATGTGAAAGCACTTCTAAATTCTCAGTAATCCGATTACGTTCTGTTGTTTTTAAATACCAAAGTGGTTAAGTCTTACCTGTAAATTCTAGTATGAAAAAATCAAAAATTTTATGTTACACAAAAGTGAATAAATGAATCTAAAGCTGTCTTAAAGAAAAATTAGTGTCTGTTTCTCATATAGAGCTGAGATGTGGATTTTTGCATTACTATTACTTGAATATATAGCGAAAATAGGATATAGAAGGTAACATGAAATTCAGCATTGATACCTCTCTACATCAAAACTGAAAGGATCTTCCCTCCTCATGTCTGTAATGGTATAATGATAATTCCACACATAAGGCAATCATTTTGTGCTATAAAGATATAGTATAGTATGTATTTAGAAAGGAGGAACTATTAATTTTAATTTTGTGAAGCTGATTTTTTTTTTTTATTTCTCTAAAGGTAATTTTTTTTAATTTCTTGAAAGGTATAAATTAGAGCAGCCACTTTGTTTTTAGACAGTTTGTGACAATAGTACCTCTGTGGGGCACGGGGTTGTACACCCTCACCTGTTACTCTCCTTTTGTTTTGTGATCGGGTATGACAGCTGCTTATAGCGTGCTCCTGATACCACCAAGGGTGTGGGTTCAATCCCTGTATGGGGAGTTGGACTCCATGACTCTTGTGGATCCCTTACAACTCAGAATGTTCTGTGATCTGTGCTCTAGAGGTTCCTGGAGTTGGCTTTGAGAGAGACAGAGAAAGAACATTGAGAGCTTCTCATATTCTTCTCGTAGAATACATACTCATTCCTCAAAAAGCTGGAAGCTTTTCTCTGAAGTAATTTTCATAAGGTAGTGATACTTTTTGAGTAAAGGTTTGTTTACCATTGCTTCATGACTCCATTTTGGAAAGGTGTCTTCTTCAGACCACTCTTTCCTGAATCATAAATTTTGTTCTTTACCTTGTGTATATCTGTGGGAATACAAGGAATTTCTTTGTTATAACTTCTACCATTTGCCATGTAGACTTAAGATTCAGTGTTTGATGATTTCCAAAGATCTTACTATAATCACAGTTCCCACTTTTCTTTCATCTGATCTAAGTTTTAAGATTTAATAGATTGCATACTGTAAAATATGATCGTATTGGCTCATTTTTATCTTCATCTTTTAGAAAGGCTCCTTTCCCAATTTCAATATTTTTTGGTCCTACAGACCTCCAATTTCCTGATAGGATGTGCCCTGGATAAATGCAGGGTAAAACAGGGGGGGTTTTTGTTCGGCACTTAAGAGGTATACTTTAGACTTTCTTTATTTTTGTCATTTTGTTTTATTTGAAAATATAATTTCCCCATATTTCCATTTTATGCTCCAATATTCAAAAATCCTACCAAATAAACAATGTTAAGTAAGTTAGGTGTAGGATTTCTATCTGTTTTATATCTATACAAACTGTAGAAAAAAGCCACCTACCTTATTCCTGCTTATAGTATTATGCAATCTAAGTAGAGGGACTATTGTCATGCATTTTACATGAAGCTGATGAGTATTCCATTGTATTCAAATGCTTGTGGAATTGCTGTAAAATGACATACAGCAGGTGGGCCAGTGTCATTTGTGAAAGTCTCTCTGAGCTGCTACTTGAGCTGCTGCTATTTCTTACTGGCACACCATACAGCTTCAAGGCAGCTACTCTTCTCTTGCTTAGCTATTGCGTTTTATTTTGCTGTAAATCAATCCCTTATTTTCAGTTCGTGTTTGTTCTGTTATTTGCTTCTCCCTACTAATTTGTGATGGCCAAAGGAAGGAAGTAAAAGGCAACCGTTAAAAGTACAGTTCTCTGCAGTGTAGTTTCAACAGCAAGGGCAGGGTGGTCCACAGCTTCTATTCAAAGTGCCTTCTCTTATGTTTGATTAGACTTGAAGGATTTTCTCTTAACTTTGTGGTAACCTAACTGAATGTTTTTGTATTTTAGCTATGTCATAGCTAAAGCTGTTGTAGCTTAGCTACAGGTGTTGCAAAGTCGCCCCCAATTTTTTATAGTGCTTTCTCATAATTTTAATGGCAACTTTGGGAATGTCTATAGCCAGGTACTGGATCAATATTGTTCTTAACATTATGGGTTAAAAACTAATATTAGAAATTAATTTAAACTGCAAGAATAAGTATGTATATCCATTAACAAATATATTGGAGAAATAGTTTAAGAGCATTTCGAGCTGTTTGCATAACTGACATTATTAGTGTTGAAAAGACCCCAAACATTTTGTGTAATGAAATTACACAGCCTCCTTTTTTGATTTTGAACAAACTTTCATTATCTGTTTTATTTAAATTTTCGGTTATCTCATATGGAGAAGACCATTTTATAATTATGAACATACTGTTTTAAATAAAATTAAGTAGAAGATTAGAACGTCTTATGTTGGAACATTGATTACTCAATTATATTGTGTCATGCCCTTCTCCTTAACTGTGAAATTTTAAACTAAGGTATTCTTTCAGAAACTTTGGAACTTACATTTCCAGAAGTTAGAAATGGATATTTTCAACTGTCTCTGGTAGTTTTGTTGCTTCAACTGAATGAACACCATTAATTTTGATTCCCTTTATTGCTATCTATAAATATCTCATAATCTTTACGAAATTATAAAACTGGTCATAATACCTCTGAAATTAAGCCATTGTCTTTTCCCTGGATGGGTACGCACTGAGGGCTTTGCAAGCAATGCAGGATGTATTGGCTTAGTTCTCCAGTGAAAATCTACTGCTTCATACTTACCCTTATACAGCAATTTCAGTGGGAACGTTTTTACATGACTGATCTTTGATTTTGAACAGTTTATTAATCTTAACTTCTATTATATTTCATAAGCATTTTGTATAATAATATTAAGAATAGTATTAGCACTATCATATTTTGAAAGTACCTCCTTATTTCCTGACAAATTTATTTCCAAGTGTTGCAGCAGGCTTTTGTCTGTTAAGTTGCCATTTCCCAGGAAAGGAAAGTGATATATTTGAATTATCTGGAGAAATTTGCTTGGAAATGTTCATTCACTATTAGAGCCCATACTCAGCCAGTTCTACTTAAAATGTACTTCACCGTCTTACAGTGTGGTTAGGAAGCCACAACTCTCTTTAACATTAATCATTTTCAGGGTAGTGGCGTACACATTGTGGCGCGTCCTTCTTCAACTTGCTGCAGATATCTGCTGATTATCTAACATAAGTTTGAGTATTGCTTAAGGCTTCCCAAGCTGTGTCGTGTGCTCATGCAACTGCTCAGGAAATGTCAGTCCAGAAGAGTGGGGCTTAAGGCCAGCGAGAAGCTTCAGTTACCGGTAGCTGGACTTAGAGATACTCCATTTGCTCTGCTCTCAGAACACTCTGGAACATCACTTACACTTGGCAAACAGACCTCATGTTTTAGTGGTAGTCAGTGTGTGTGAGGACTTACATGTTTTGCAGAGACCCTTTGGAATAGCAGAGCCATGTTCAATTACTACTAAAATTCACAGCAGTCACTTACTGATGCTTGTGACACATAACTTATACAACAGTCACCTTTTAAAATGTGTGAACTTTCCTTGATGACAAAATTACAGTTTCTCAGTATTCTTAACTATACTGTAAAATAGGCAAAATTATCTAAAACATAGCTGGAAAATTCCTATGCATTATTTCTATAGTAGTTTGATTCAAAAATGTGACTTCTCCGTTTCATAAAATAATGATCTTTTTTAAATTTTCGGAACTCACTGCAGATGGTGGAATGTCTGATTAAGTTCAAAACAAATTAAAACTAAGCCATACACTGAAAACTAATAATGTTTATCTCTGATTTTTAGAGGTGCAGTTGTGACTTTATGCAGCAAATGAATTAAACTGCAACAGTTCTGATACAGAACTTAGGTCTGATACTTGTACAGCTTAGGTAGAGGAGAGGAAAAAGAATCAAAATTCAGAGTATATAAGTACATAAACATTTCTATTAGGCAAATCTAATGCATTGCACCTTATAACTCAGAAGGTACCTTGTCATGCTGTGTAGAAGAATACTTTTTTTCTCTACCTTCCATGCTTCTTCTTTCTTCACTTTTCTTTTTCCTTTGTCTTAAATTACTTTGTTTTAAAAACACTGACAGTTGCTGACTACTACAATAATAGGAAGAAGTCAATTCTATGCTTCTAACGGACCAGATTTTCTGAAGCAGTGATCTATCCCAGTTCACAGTACAGATCTAGGAAATTACCTTTCAGGAGACATATGCACATTCAAAGTAACAGCAAAATAATCAGCGCCTTTCATGTGACCACATGCATTAATTTACTTTCAACAGAAGTAATTTGAGATCTCTATCAAGACAGTCTAATAATGGTATTTTTCTATATATGTTTGGTCATTTGTCCTACTTTTACCTAGTTACCAGGTAATGTCTCCTACTTGCCACTAAAACAACTTACTTCATGACTGAAAACAAAATTATACATGTTTCCATATTTACATGTGTAAATTACTTTGTTAGCAGTAGGAATGTAAGCACAGATACATTTGACTTTGTAAGTTATTTTCAAAATTTTCCAAATACTGTAATTTATTCTTTTTCTTCTATCCTCTTGTGGTCTTCTAGCCTAATTTAATTTTTTTAAAACATTTATATTATTTATAGCAGAGAACAGAGAGCAATGTATTTAGCAGAGAACTGTAGGCTCTCAGGGTGAACAAAAGAAAGATAAAATGTCTCTTGGTTTTTCAACTCTTTTCTGTTAGAATAAAATTTGACTCAGTGTGGAGACAACCTGCACGCAGGCTTTCTCCACCCGCCTACCAGCCCAATGGAGTTTTCTTTTGACTCAGCTGGATATTGCTGCTGCTTTCAGATACAGAATTATTTTCTTTGGTTTTGTGCTGTATTACTGGATAAAGAGCAGGGAGGGAGAGATGAGGCACACAGTAACTACATTATTGTCACGTTCGTGGCTTGACCATAATGTTGTGGACATAATTACCATTTTTGTTTATAATTAAGAAGAAAAGCCACTTAAGTATGTCTTAATAATATTGAGCGATGTTAAAGGTTCTAGTGTATGAAACCTAAAGAATCTATATATAAAGTGTGATTTCAAACTGATCAAAATCCAAATTGACCTTCAATTCAGAAAGGAAAGAAGAGATTGTGCTCAGCCCTTATGAATGAAATAGTTCCAGCTTTCTCTGTTGCTTTGCAAATGATATAATCTTTGCAAGACTAGTTTCGTTTATAATGTGTTTAAAGATTCCTCAAGTGTTTTTTAGGAATACTATGCTATAAGCCATAGCACCTAAATATAAGTACCTAAATTATTTTATGCCACTGTTTATTGTTTTTGTTGCCTGGATAGCAGAAATGTGAAGAGAAAAGCTACATGAGGCCTTTCCAATGTTTGGGCATCCAAATATCCATGGACAAATACAGTTTCATCATGCAGTGGAACAAAGAGAATTCTTTTGTCCAGTTCTCTAGGGATACATTTACTCTTTCTATCCATATGTCCAAAAAGGGATGGAATACAAGAAGGTACCTCATATTCTTGAGGTAACAGTGGACTCTTCTAGATTTACCAGAAGTATCAAAGACAGACTGTGTCAAATGAGGCTGTTCTCACATTATTGTGAACATTATTGTGTCTATAAT
Source organism: Cnemophilus loriae (assembly GCA_013397755.1). Classification (NCBI taxonomy): domain Eukaryota; kingdom Metazoa; phylum Chordata; class Aves; order Passeriformes; family Corvidae; genus Cnemophilus; species Cnemophilus loriae. The sequence continues at coordinate 4,459,082 of VZTF01004373.1, read as the reverse complement.
TTGTGAGCCTTTCCAATAAGTTTTTTTTAACTATGGGCACGTAATACCTTGAAATACCAACAGAAGTACTGATAATATGTGTGTTATGGACAGGAGTTCTTTTAGCCCTTAAAAAAGCACTCAGTGAAAATGAAATTCACTCACTGTGTGTTGTGCTAAAGACAATACAACCACATAATTAGAAATAAAAGGGTTGTTGTTTTAGTAGTGCCATCCTGATGAATATTTGAGTTTTAAAGGAAATAACAAATAAAACAAAAATCTACCAGCGGAGAGATTGGTTGTTTCAGTTATTGTCCACTGTTGCATGTTTTTGAATTATTTCATTTCTTTCATTTACCCAATCCACCTGTAAAAGTGAACAGAAAAAGGAAATGTTTCTTTTTTTTCCTGATCTCTATGTGGAGGGACCGAGCTTCATGTAATTTCAGTGATTGAAAAGAGAGAAAAAGAAAGTAATTTTTCATCTAAGTGTTTCTGTAGTGTTTATAGAGAGGAAATAATCCTTCTGAAATGAGTCTTTGCTGCAAGAAAAAAACAACATTAACATTGAGAGTTTCATTTAAAACTGTTTCTGTAGTTTATATGTTCTCTTTTACCAATGTCTGTAAGTTTCAGTTCAGTCTGTCTTTCCTTGGAAAAAAACCATAACAACAAAAAATATGTGTTTCTGTGGAAACAATGACAAGTATTGACCATAACTTAGTAGAAGCTTGCAGCTACTCATTTAATGAAGCTGCTACAGAGTTAGAACAAACATTATATGAAGAACCAAAAAAACGGGGCTCGCTTTGGTAATTTCCAGTGCTGTAAAAATGTGTATATATGCACCAAAATGAACTCTGTTAAATAAAGGCCGCTAAGTACACATACGTAATTGCTGTACTTCTACCCTGCAGTACAAGAGGTGTTAACTAGCAAGAGCATCAGAAATTGAGAGATTTTCCCAGTACTGCAATTCAGATAGTCGATAAGAAATAGAACCTGAAATGTTTAACAATGAAGAAAATTAAACCACCCTGCTAAGAACTTTGCACCTCTTAACAATAATGTCTGAACAAGTGTTAAATCCAAATATTGTAAGACACCTTCATGACATATTAACGTTCATCAGACCAAAAATACTTGTTTTTCATGCAGCCATGGGTAAAATTTGTGCATAACACATGCTTTCACGTGTTTCATGCCTAACACAGGCGTTCCATAACTTGTAGTACCAGTTATAATATGTCTCTCTTTCTGACTTTCCATAATACTGTTTGCATAACTCTTCTCTGATCGAACACCAGTTCTGAATTTATATCTTTTAAATTACTTAAATCTCTTTAAACATGTGACTTTCATACAGTTTCAAATATAAGCTACCTACGTATACTAATCCCTTTTTATACGAATTCACAATTTACTGGTAATAAATTAAAATTCCTTGACACAAAAAACGGGCTCTGCAGTGCTCTGTATCATGTAGTTTACAAGTTTCCATAGAAGTCGTTCTGTCTTAGTTGTGTTTTTCCTGCTAAGAAGTTGTTTACAACGTTAAAGAAATCTGTTTCACTGTCCTTTTATTATGGAGTAACAAGAATAGTTTTTATTAGAACATTGTATTTATTAATGAAAGAAACATTAAAAAAAATTACATGTATTCCTTTTTCTTATTATCATATGCATTGGTTGATGTTCCATGTTGTAATCAGTGCTTTCGGAATTCAGCCTGAGACAAAAGAAAGGATGTAATTAATTCCTTGTCACACCATTGTCGTTGGTCTTGGGTTTTGTGTCAACTCCATCATACTTTTCACAAGTCAGCTCATCAACTTGCTCTCCAAAATTCCATATGTGCATTACAGCACAAATCTGGTTCAGCCCAGTCACCTGTGTGTTTTCCATTTTAAATGAATTTTAATTTCTCTCAATGATCTGTATTAGTATTTCTGAATGTGTATAGACATTGCTTTTATAGAACTTTAAAAAAATATTTTAAAAAATTTACTTAAGAACATGCAAACGATTGCAAACACTTGCGTTCTTACAATCTGTTTGAACAAACACCTTAACCTGATTATGGCATTTTGACATCTCCAGTTTAAATTCTGCATATAGTCTTTTTTTTTTTTTTTCTTTTTTTTTTTTTTAGTGGGCTGGTCAATGAGAGTATTGGTTTTGCTTGCTTTGAAAAGTTTAGCTAATTTCTCAGCAGGATTTATTTGTTATGGAATGTGATCCTAAAGCCTGATGTTTTCAGAATCACACAGATAATGCATAATTTTATGAAGAAAATATTTTTATTTTTTTAATGTAACTTACAATTGTGTTTTGCTAAGTGTTATTATGACAAATTGTTGATGTGGTACATGTAAGAAAGAGAGGAAGGAACTCTTGAACAAAATCAGACATTTGGAAGGATGTTTTTATCCATGTGATTAGTTAAGACAAACCATGGGAATACCTCTCTTGCGGGAAACAACTGACAAATTACCTAAATTTTACCTTACTTATGTTTGCTGATACTGGACTCTGGGCAGCACTATCCTAGCCATGTCACGGAGCTTTTGTATAAGCTTTGTGTATCCATAAGGGAACATTTCAAAGCCACATGCTTTTGCATACTGTCCACTTAATGAATGGAGCTTCCGTTTCAAGGTAATTCCTCTCAGTGCTTGGCCAGATCAGAGCTTTTTGTCTTGTAATTCCTGAAGTCTGCTCTAGTCCACTGCTTCTTTGTAGCATCTTGATGATTCTGCATTAGCTACCTGCATTGCATTGGTCTTGGTTCTTTTCCTATCTTGGCTTTTAAACCAAATTCCTAGCTTCATGCATGTGCCTTTGATGTTGTCTGAGTCTTTGAAGCCCTCCTCCCCAAAAACCTGCCCCAGTTTCTTTGAAGAAATCAGGGAAAATAATGGTGTCTCTTGACCCATTCTCTTAACTCTGTCATGCCATCTTTAGAACAGGACATGAAGAGGTGTTGGCATCTGAGTCACCTCAAAAGCCACATGAAGTTCCTCAGTAAAGTTATGGGCGCTTGGAAAGAAGAAACATAGCATCATGTGTTAAACTCAGCTTCCTTTAGTAGCAGTAAAACTTTGTAATTCTTCTGAAACCACAAAAATCCTCCAAAGGAAACCTAAGAACACTCCAATGCATGTAAGTTATATTGCCTCTGCATGCATGCACACATTTGACTTTTTTTGTCAGTATGCATGGCCTAAAAATTTAGCAGTGCTGATGAAGATGCTATTTGTTCATCAGCTGCTAATCTTCTGTTCACAACTGATGTAGAAATGGAGTTGAGGGACTCATTCCTTAAGCTCTTTGTCCTCCTCTGTTTCTATGTCTTGAAGAAGAGCAGACTGTCAGTATTGAGAACGCTTGGAACTCAGGTCTCAAACACAAGAAAAGTACGAGCCTTACGAGAACAGAGGAGTTCATTCTTCCTTAAGTTTTGCTTGGAATCATGTCAATTGATAATGGATATTTCTTACCACTTCTTTTATCCTTTATAAATAAAACCATTAGTCTGAAAACATAAATATCAATTCTTTCCTGGATCCTGCATGGGTTATTTTGTGGAGACCAGGTTCCTGTGGCACTATATCTAACAGAAAAGACAGACTAAGCCAGGAGAAAATGCAGACATTTTCTTTCCTTGTTTTCTACAGTAATCTCTTGCTATAGGAAGAAGTAAGTTAACCTATTTTTTTCAGGGGTTATTAAAAAAATTGATGTTTTTCTAATGTAATTTTGCTATGCTTTTCTTTTTGATTCATTTCAATTCTGTGTTGGCAATGGGTCTGCTAATTACAAAAATAAAAGTTCCTATTCCAAATAGGTTCTTTTCAGATCTTGTCCTACCAGTTTTCAGGAGACACCTTGATTTTGTACTACTTTAAATTTCTCTCTAGGATACCAGTCAATGCCTTTGTCACCACTGTATGATCTATAGTGGCAGCACTTGCCCTAATAAGACACTTCCTCAGAACATGTTAGCCTATGTAAAAAGTCTTAATTTAACACCCAACACATCTGTGTTCATCCACACTCTCTACCCCAAGATCTCCTGTTACATTCCCACCAAGAAGAATCATTTCCCTTAGATTACATCTGTATGGCCTATAGCTCTTCTGATATAAATTGTGCCCAGGCAAAGCAATCAGTATCCCAATGTTCAATAACTAAGGTTAGTGTCAAGCGTCCCCCAGCACATATGCTATCAGCCCTACAAAGTCTGTCTTCAATTTAAAAAGTGTATGAAAATATTTTTTTTTCCTCTATCTTCTCCCCTCTTATAGAAACAAGCATTATCTTCTCTTTTTAAAGTGTTCTTCAGGTTTTCAGTTTGCCAGTCAAAATTGCAGTGCCTGTGGAAGCCTAGTATGTCTGTCAAACAGGCTTTGTATAGTGTACCCCACAGCTACACAGTCCAACTTCTGGACATGCCATCTTCTCAGAGACTCTTCTCACAATATGCACTTCAGACCAGATACAATCTTAACTGTATTTAGGGCCTATAGAACCAAGTCCCTTAAGAGACAGTAGGAGTTTCATGACAACAACCCTACGTATATTTGCAAAAAAAAAAAAAAAGTGATTCATGCTGAATCCTTATTTAAAATATCTAAATGCTTAAACTGAAGTTCAGTAACCCCCTTGCTTCCACAAGGGAGATTGCTTTGCAAGTCGTACTCTGCAGGATGTTCCATCACTCAGTTTTCACATCAGAAATCCCTGCAAATCATGCTAGGCTACTAATAGTTGGCCTATTGTCAAAGACGAACAATTCATGTCCTTTATCTTCTGATGTGACAGCCTTTTGAATCTTTTGAATGCTGTCTTCTGCATTTATCTCTGAAAACAGTCTTTATGATCTCTCCTCTGCAAGAAGGACAGCTGAGATTCAAACTCGTATGGTTAATTCCTTTGCACTGTTTTCCACAAGGACAAGTGGTAGGATCTATCTGAAGCTTTTACCTAAAGAGAATTCTGACTTTTATGTACTGAAGGAAGTTAACTTACCTCTATCCTTTCTTAAACTTCACACTGTCTCTGGAAACAAATCTCCAAAAATTAATGTTGTAATGAGGACATGACCTTACAAGAACAGTCTTTTTTCATCAGAAGCTGAAAGTTTCAAGGAACTGCCAGTCTCCTCTCAAAGATGTCTGGTATGTAAGGGAACGTCATCACTAACTCTCTTTTTCTTATGAGAGATCCACTTGGCTGCAATTTAAGCAGAAACAGAGGCTTTCCCCTGGACTTTCTCATATTTAACATTTGCCATAGAGCCACCTGGAGCTCCTTTCACACTTTTGCTAGAATACACTTCCCGAAATGTCTAGAAATTTTAGAGTCTTTGAGAAGTCCATCTCTGAGTCTTTACTTAACTGAGTCTGTAAAGAACTCTTCTAGTTCATTGCAAGGGGTTCTACTTGGAATTGTTATTGTGTAAGTTTAAAAATAATAATTTCTCAAATGAACTGTTATTCTTTAAGATATATAGTCTAAGATATATAGTCAAAGCTCTCTCACACTGCTGTCCATTTCAAAATCTTATATAATTTCTTAGTTACATCCTTTTAGAGAAACTGAGAATTGGGAATATGGTCTGCCTCTTTTGTTTCTATGTGGATAGAAGAGGGCATGGGCAAGCGTCTTGATGAAAATTGCTAAATTTGAAACAGTTGGAGTACCAGTTCCAGTAACTGCATTGATAGCCAAGTGGTAATTGTAGGGTGACCTAGCGTATATTAAGTAAAGACTGCAGCATGATCTTTCTTCATATGCTATTGATTATTCCTTTGTGCCAGTGCTATACAGTTGTTGATAAGATTATGTGCCTTCTTTAAAAAAAGGAGATAATGTACTCTTAATCCACTTCTGATAAAGGTATTCATAAAGTCCTGTCACCATTTTTTGCAGCCAGACCAAACATAGGTAGTTGTCTTACAGTAGCAGAATTTGCTTAGACCTGCATCTTTCCATAGCGTAGATCAGTTTGCAGTCTCCAAAGTTCCAGAGCAAAGTTCTTTCCCTAGCAACAGTTCTCGAAGCAGGTAAATATATTTTGCCTATTGTATTTTAATGTTTATGCCGACCTATAGACCAGATTCAAACATCAAGTGAAGTACTGAATTAGCTCCATGGCTCATGATCCAAGAGTCTACTTCTACCTCTATTTCCAGCATCAGATACTTCAAAGTATTTTGTAATATACATTAAAAGTAATGTATAAGTCTGCCAAGTTTGCCAGTTAAACTCAGATACAAATTTCTGTCAAATTCCAATTTGTAGTAGTTGGTAGTAGTAGTACTTCTGTGGCAATTTTTTGTTGTTTCTTTGTTTTATCTTCTTTGTAAAGCATGGCAGAGTTTTTTCACTTTTCCAAAGAAACAGATGCTTGAACTTATGGTCGGTGTACAGAGGGACCAATCACAATGGGAGAGCATTGTCACTGCCTGATCCAGCGCAGACTCCATTGCGCTTCACTGATTAGTGTAGAAGTGATCAGTGTATAGTGATGTAGAAGTCAGGTCTAATTCCTCCATTAACATCAAGTCAGTGAGAATTCCCCTAAAAGAATTAAATTTTCCCTTATTTCTGTCCCAGACCCCTCTATTTTGTGCTGCCTAGGTAGAATAGGATGAACAGATTGGTACAAGATGAGACTGTAATATACCATAGAAGTTATTCTCAGCTCTCATCTCCTTTTTTTGCAGCTCTTCTAAAATGTTCCGTGGCCATGAATATCACAGGTTAATAATAATACATGTTAGAAAGCCTGATGGTTGTAAATATTACAGTTAAGCAGTTAGTACTGTGTATAATCAAGGTTTTTGATATTCCCAAGTCTAACAGTTTAAAGAGCTGAGAAACACATCATAAAAAAGCAGATTTACAATACTACTGCAAAGTATTAGTCTATCTTAACCAACGTTATGCTTCTAGTAGTAAAGAACAATATATCATTATTGTTTGTACATCACAAAGATGGCTTTTTCCTGTGCTTAATTTAATTCCATTGACAGAGTAAAGATTTCTACCGTATTCAGGAGGACACCGTTAACCTGGGTGGTATGTTTAGTATTTGCTTGTCGTATGGCTGATTAATATTTTTAAGTTTTGGATAAATGGTGCTTTTCAGTTCCCAAGATTTTATATGTTAAAATACAAATTCATTAGATTTCTATTAAATTGTATCTCTTATGAATACAAACTAAAGCACATAGCATTACTTGGTGCCATGTTTTATTTCTACAAAGGAGTATAAGTAGGATATTGAAACCTAGCAAAGTGCTGATTTTTGAGTTAGTGGTTACTACTTCATTCTTCATTAAAGTGTGTCAAACAGTAAATTCATTGAGATTGGAGGAAAAATGTTAATAATAAAAATTACTATTCATTATTTGCAGGAATTATAAAGATAGCTAAATCAGTACTTCAAAACAGTTTTCACAGGTGTCTTCCAAACCTGAAATAACCCATGGTTACATATTACAGACACAGAGCAGTTTGTTTTCAGAGGTGCACATTAGTATGGGGCCAAATTTTAGCTTAAAAGTATAAGCTTTAAACAAGTATCCATGCTTGTTTGTGCAGGCTTCAATAGATGTGGATTCCCATGCACTACCTGGAAATCTCGAAACTTGTATTTAATTGTAATGATTGTGTTCTTTTTGTTTGCAGTTTTGTGTGTATATGTGTGTGTGTTATTTTATTTGTTTCTTTACGGGCATACATATTTTTATGTAATTTCTCTACACTATGTTAGAAGCTACATGATAAATCTGGAAAATTATATTATGTTATTGTTTCTTACGCTGTTCTTCTCACATATTCTAAAACTGAAATATAAGCTTCCCTCTGAATTGCCAAAAGTGATGACCTTGCTTTAATATGTTCATTGCTAAATATCCCTACAAATTCTTATTTGCTTCTCACTCAAATCTGGTCAAGAATAACATCTCTGCTGGTGTCAGAAGTCATGCATGGATTATCAAAACTGTGAGGAAGTGCTAAAATTATTTTTCCTCACCACGTTACTGTTTTCATTCAAAGACTGTGAAACATTTTTTCTCTTGGTTTACATGCAAAGAGCAAAATTCCTTTATTATTTAAACTTTTGACGTTACTGTGCTTTCACTGGGAAAACATATAAAGCCTTTTGCGTATATCTGTGCATTTTCTTGGTGATCATAAATGGCTTCTGTATCACTTGACAGCTTGGATGTTCCCTCCTGAATTAAGTTCAGGCCATTTGTTGGGTAGCAAGGGGAAACTCATATGACAGATGCCTACACTGGCAAGCCTAGAAAAGTTCCAGCAGCACAGTGGTTGCTCTTCAGGAATTATTCCTCTGTTAACAAAAGTCTATTTCCTCCAGATAATTTAAAGAGTATTTATTAGTCTGAAGTTTTTATTTAGTAGTTCTGAAATTTTTTTTAGATAAGGTATAATACAAAAGCAGTCCAAACAGACTTGCATTTTAAAATATTTCTGTATAAGTATTTTGAACTTTCTATGGATTTATGTATTTTCAAAAGTAATACTGTACTTTTTATGACATCCATTCAAAAATGCAATTTAACAATTGTAAGCCTGGACTACATGACTTACAAATACAAAACTGTACACACTTCTGTTATTGCACATAGCTTCAGGAATTTATTTTTCCAAAAAAAATGTAAAACCCTCATCTGAAATAATCTATAAGAGTAATCTTTTTCTGAACTGTCTCCAAAAATTAATATCTATGCTAAGCAACATTAAAAGGTTTTCAGTAGAAAGTAAAAGTGTTCTTGACTTTGAAAGTGGCCTTTAAAAGTTTGACAGTATTGTCCATATCAAATATTGCTTCTGAATTAAAATGAAAATGTAAACATTAAAAAAAATGTGTAGGAAAAATGCACCAAATCCTTACATGCTTATTTTCACAGGAATAGAAAATCATTTACATAATGCTTTCCATTCCTATTCTCACACAACTGAATGGCAAAGCTAATAAAATGCCCTTTCCCTGTATGGACTCATAATTACTCCTGTATCAGCTAAAGCTGCGTTCCTGTATTTAAAGCTGTGGCACTCTCTGACTCCATTATTGACATGCTGGAGTCTAGACTGCATTTTTGTACTAGAAGTTACCTGGTAAACAAACAGGCTGTGAAAGTGGCTACACCACTAAGGAAAACTAAAGCTTTAAAATGAGAGGAAGGTGGCCAAGGTCAGATGAGTACTTTGTGAAATACGAGAGCAAAAAGGTTCAGCGAGGGAAGGAACAAAGCCATAAGCAAATGAAGCTTGCTCATATAAATGCACAACACCCACCTCTAAGTAAACCTTTAAGTCCAGGACATCAATGTGTGTTTTTAACAGTCTGACTGTATTCTTTTATATATATATAAATAATATATATAAAAAATATATTTTGAGCTAGAGGAACTGCTACTGATACATGATGTATATTGTAGCCTGCTCACTTCAGTGGTACCTAGAAGCTCATCTGTTCTGTGCTCATGTGCTCAGTTTCTGACAGTGTTCATCTAGCGCAAATGAAAAAGCTGCTGTATAATTTTTTCCCCTATGAATTGATGACATCTTCCTCAGCAGCAGGAAATCTGTATCCCTAAGTTTTCAGTGAATAGACAGATTGCATGTGCGGTTTTCCTTTCCACGGGACCAGCCTGTCTCCTCACGTTTCACACTGAATCTTTTTTGGGGCACATATAGTCTAAGACAAAAAAGAAGCATCTTTTTGTCAAGGCATCTTTTCCATGCCACCTACCCACTGCTCAGGAAAATATAAAGAGATAATTATTTCATCTTAAATTTCCTCTGTTCTATAATGATCTATTAATTTATTCCAAATACTCCGTTTGGTTCTATCACTGTTTGGTTTTGGGAGGAGGGGAGGGATCAGAATAAGATTTTTCTTCAGTGGTTTTTGATAATTCACTAAGGCCCCAGCATTTTGTCCTGTTTCCTGTCTCTTTCACTATTCCTCTTCAGTGCCACCTTTTTTTTTTCATTCTATTTACCTTTAGTTCTTTGTTTGGAAAAAGTCATAGAAGCAGAAATAGGTGGTATTTTTATCAGTATGCTTTAAGAACAATTTTGACCAACTTCAGAACTGATGAGGTTGAAGTTTCCTGTCCTGAAATACACAGCATTTGTATCCATACAGCAGAAACCTGTTCAAAAGACTGAGTACAGAAAGTGTCTAAAAGAGTAAAGAACTAAAATGTAGTCATATGTGGTTTTTTCTTACTATTTTACTTAAAACTATTTCCTTCAAATAACATGGAGAGTTTCTGCTGTTGCTGCTTTCAGACATAAACATTCAGATAAAAGGCAACATGGGATCATTTTGAGGCACTCAAGTTGACTTCAGAGAGAATTTTTAACAAGTTGGCAATCCTTATGTCTGACTAAAGCCAAAAGCCCTGGTCTGAAGCATTTTGGATAAAGAAGAGTTTAAGGCTTTCCTTGACAAGAGTGTGAGAGTAAAGGTTTGCTTGTCGTTTAAATGAGAAGGTTTTTGTAGCTCAGTTAATCATGTGGTAATACTTCTTCCCTTTCACCCCATTACCCCACCTCCCCAGTCACATAGGTAAAAACTGAATTTAAGAATTTTAGAATTTTGTGATCCTGCAGGTGGTATGGTACACAGGATATAAAAGAGAGAAAAACGGTGATTTTACTACATGGATTTCTACCTTAGTAGCAAGAGTTACAGCCAAATAATCATATTTCATTTAACACAGTTTGGCAGAATTGTCCCTTCCTGCTGTGGAGAGACCTAGATCTGAGTTGGTGAAAGGTCTGAACTGGTTCTCCAAATTACAGAGAAGCTTTGCCACCAGATGAGTATTAGTGACATAATTTGCAGTGCATTATGAGGAAGCTCCTTTGTAGCTTTTTATACAAGACCTAACTTGCCAATTAATGGAATATCAGTTTTCGAGTCCTTACATAGTTGAGGTAATTTAAATAATACGAGCAATTGTCATGCATCAGCATTTAGCATTTAATAGCAGAAATCGTGTGTATGTGTGTGCCTGGTTTTTTGCCTGCTAGATGTGATCTCAGCATTCCCATAAGTTTTCTGCTTTGCCTTCATGTGGGAACAAATACAGGTCTTCAATAGGTGTGTTTTTTCTAGTTGGATTTGTATTAAAATCTATTAAACATTCCTTCATATTTTTAAAGGTGTTTTCTTTTTGGCTGTGGTAATTCAATATAAAATATTTTAGAGACAAGACTGAGTGACATTGGTATGTGGATTTTTTTTTTTCTCCAAATTTGAGTTCTTATTGTAAATGGAAGTATGACTACAAATTATGTTATTTAATTTCTGAATATTGATGAGCCAGGTATCTAGTAAAAAAACACCTTTAATTTTATTTATCACATCCTAATGTAGTTGTACACTATTCTACAAGTATTAAGAACCCACAAAAGAATCCAGTGTGTTGTTTGAACTGTGAACTAACACTTCAAATAATCAACATCCACAATTAATGCAGCAGAAACAACGATTCAAATTTAGGATACTTTTGTAAATATTAAATGGAATTTTCCAGTTTACTGGTTAAAGAAAAAAAAAGCAGAAAAAAACAGTATGTTCACTTTTTTGTTGTTGTTTTTTTTGGTTTTTTTTACAATTTTCCTCAGTTTCAGTCTTCCGAATTATCTTGAGAGGAAACACTTACTTCAGAGATGCAGACCAGCTGCAGTTCAGTTCATTGTGGAAGCACATAAAAATCATTACCTTTTTTCAGCTGATTGCTTTCCCCAGGGCTGAGGCTTTTTCTTCATTATGAGCCAATGGACATAGCTTTACATCATGTGTTTTAACAGAAGTTGTTGTGGGGCTTTTTTTCCTGGCCTATTTCATGCATATACTTTTTAAAAATCAAACCAGTTTGCTCTGATGTTGAGCTTGAAAGGTGGGAAAACCAAAACCATCTAACTACAAACTAAAAGAAAGTCCAGGCTAGATCAAATAGAGCAAAATGTCTGTCGGACTTTATTTTGATTTCAATATTCATTCCAAAGAAAAATATTAAAGAAATGCCTCACTGAGGACACTTGCACTGCTCCCAAACTTTTCAGGTGCTAGGAGTTTATTTCAAAAAATTAAACTGTCAAATCTCTGAATTTAGAAGTGAAAGCTGAAAAGAACCATATTACTTCTCAACATTTAGTATTCTTCCTATATGTGGAAGCCAGCTGACTAAATTTGCTTTCTCATTTACAAGTTTCCCCTTCAGTGTTACGTGATGCAGCAACTTCATACAGGAGTATGGATCTTAGTGCTGCTGTGTGTGTGCACATTGTGTGCATCTCCACACACTGTTACACACGGACCTTCACAGAGAGGGAAATGCACTCTGTGTCGGCAAATTCTGTTAGCTCTGTGAAACCGCATTTTCTATCTTCAGACTAAAGAAGTGTTTTCTTGGTGTTTGCACAGGGCAGCAGTTGTGATATGGAGGTTCTTCAGAAAGGGTAATTTTCTCGAACAGTAGAATTGTCCTTCAAATCACTATTACAATGAAGTCAGTAGGTTGTCAAATGCAATGAAGTCTTGATAAAAGGGAAAGAAGGCTACCTCATTTGTAAGCTCAGAGGCAATGTGGATCCCTGGCCTTTCGCAAAATATCGTACCCATGAGCCTTCTATATCTCAGAGACTTCAGAGAAAAAAAGATTAACCAAGTGCTCATGGGTATTTTGAACCACCAAAAATTAAATAGTAGAAATACTCCTTTCACTGTTTCCAAGACTCATTCGCTAGTTCTGACCTGGTTTAGTTTTGATAGCTTAGGTTCTCATGGGCAGCCGTGCTTCTTCCCTGGAGTTTAATTTTGCTTGACAAGTTGGGATCTTAATATATGTTAATTAACAGTTCGTTCTCTCATCAAAACTGCTGAGCTCACAGATGAGTGGCTAGCATGTCCCTCAAGTTGTGCCATACATAATTGTTGCACCTGTTATAGTGTCTTGGGGCCTGCAAGTCCATGGAATTTAGTTCATTCTGAAGCTCAATATATTAGTACTTTATTCTTTTCTCTTCTTAATAAATCCTCAGCATCAGTGTTCCATAAGTCATTCCTCTGCACCTCAGTTGTCACAGGCCAGTATCAATTTTCTGATAGAACTGAATTTTCATAAGGGCAAAGAAGTCAATTTTCAATTAATTAAATGGAGTCATATTGTAATCTTGTTGTTCCACTCTTCGATGAATTTGAAGATGTCTTTCATTTATTAATGCCATGCTCCTCTATCTAATAGATATCTTTTCATAGATACTGAAAAAATATTTATTCTTTTTGTGTGATTGTGTGTGCAAGATATCTGATTATTTTCAGCTGCAAAAATGTAGTTACGGGAATGTAGTTGTAACATTTTAAGTTATGCAGTAAGATTTTTTATCTCACCATACAAAATAAACATTATAAATGAATGAAGCTCTAGTTGAATTTGCAAAGGAAGCATTAGTTAGGATATATGGAAGGAATAAATTAATACTCTCAAGTCAATTTTAATGGCAGCTTATAATGTAATTACCTATCAAGCAGTACAGTATAGAATCTCCCTGTTTTAGTTGCCAGGTTTTTAACTAACTCCATTTAGAAGCACCTAGAAATAGGAAAAAAAAAGTAAATTCTTGTGGGAAAGGAGTTAACTTTGTTTGATTCATGCTGATTTATGGCACAGACGTGGGGTTTTTTCTATGCTCTGCTTTTTTTGCTTGCAGAATGATGCCTCCATATTTGATCTGACACACTTTTTAGGTGGCTATATGTATAGGAGCTCCTCTTGCTCATTACTCTGGAAGAAACACATTCTACAGTTCAGTTGGCTGATACAGCTAAGAAAAGGGTGGGAACAAATTTTTTACTCATTAGCAGAAAGACCCAATAGCCTCAAGAAATGAAGCAAAAGAGTATTTATAAGGTTAGAAGTTACTCCGAATGCTTATGGCTGCAATCCCTGTTCACTGCTATCACTGCGATCACTGTTATCAGGCAGAGTGAGATGCATATAATTAAATTTGAGAAGTGTGTGATTCAGAATTTGTGAGTCACAAAGTGTTTCTAACAAGTAAACCACAGTAAAGGAAGAAGACATGGTACCAGCATCTCTGAGATTTGCAAAAGGTACATGATATATTGAACCAGCTGTCCTTTAAAAAATAAAAAATTCTTGAGGTTTTTTTTAATAGATTTTTCATTGAAAACCAAATTCTTGAAACTGCAGGCAATAGGATGCCTTAGGCAGCCAAGCATATCAAAATATGGTGCATGGGGTGACTTTTACTGGTCCCGCTATTTAAACTGCTATTTTCATGAGCTTATTAGCTACTAGTGATCCCTAAGGAAAAATACAATTAAAACTTAATCATACCAAAAGCTGAGGTTCTTCTGATTCAGCGAACTTGTAATCTTGTATATTTAGTAGTTTACTTGTAAATGTCTTAGTACTGAGAATGTAAGATGTAACAATTTGCTTCAGTTTGCAATAATGCTGCTCCTCCAAATTCAGATGGCAGATTTTGTGTGTGTCAGAAGATGCTAAGGAATTCTGACTGGCAGCGTTATTTATTTATTTTTTACATCAGAGCAGAACATTTATTCCCTTTAACAATTACATTGTATAACCTCCCCATACCTAGTCATGTTCTCCACAGAGGATTCAGACAGTTAAGAAAAGGTAAGTGTGAAGAATGCGAACAGCTTTAGAAGACAGTTTGTGCATACAGTTGTGATACTAACTTCTGTGGCTATTTTTTTTCCCAACTGAAAACTAAGTGAAAATAATTTGAAACAGGTATTTTCAAAGTTTTAATATCTGGGTGAAATCCAGTGGAGTAAAGAAAGTTTATTTTGAAAAAAATAGGGCTTTCATTTAAAAATATGAAAGTCAAATATTTCTAATGACAACATCATAGTTCAGTCAGTTCAATGTGAGTATTTTTGTTAATTTTTTTATACTGTTTCTACTCAGAAAGTTTTTGCAGAAAGGAGTTTAACATATCTCTTCTGTGATATGACTGAACTGTAGAATGGATACAAACATACAAAAAGAACTTTGCAATGTTATTGCATTGTGACACAGGATACAAATCCCCTTTTCATAGCTTGACTTGTTTTCAGCTAAACTCTAAAGTGAACCTGTGGCAAAACCTAATTCTGCTATGGCTTTGATAACATAGTAGATTAAAATATAAAAAACACATGGAGTGTGTAACATACAGTGAAAAACCCTGTGTTTCAGTTCCCAGGTGAAATCCAGAAAAGTGATAGGACCAGTTACACTATTCTAATCTGAATCTGTGGATGACTGAGTAATTGTGTTAGATTATCTACTTGTTATTTATTAACGGCTTAAATTAAGAAATAAGAAATTTAAAAATGAAGTAAGGTATTTCACTTACTATGAAAAGTTCTTGTTTCAAACAAAGACCCTTTTTTTACGTAAATGACAACATTTTGACTAACTGTAATGGGAATATATTGGATGTCTCAATTTACTTTCTTTATGACTTTTCCTTAAATTCTAGTCTGTTGTTTTCACACTACTTGGGTTTCTGTGTTCAGTCTCAATAGTGAAGTAGCACAAACAATCATATTCAGAATCAAATTAGCTGTTTTACAAAGATGTTTTTCAAGAAACAGTTCTGACAGACTCTGTTTTCAAGCTACAAAAGGTCTGTGCCTGTTAACAAGACTAAAATTCCAGGAGTAGAGTTTGATTTTGTTCAAGGAAGCTGTTAGCTTTTTAAAAGCTAAAATTTTCAAAATAGTTAGGAAACATAGTAGTTCAAAGATAAAGAACACTTTTTTTCATTGTGGGAGTTTAGAATAGCATTCTTACTAGCCACTCTCTAGGAAGAAATACAATTAAAAGACTCAGAGAGAGTCTTTTACCTTTGGTAATTTTAATCAGTGATACATTTCCATAAACACATTTTTTCTGTAAACAATTTGCAAGGGAATGTATTTCATGCTGTTTTAACATGCTGAGACCAACTTTATTCTGATACATGCAGGTCTTTTAAAACAACTGAAATAGGACCCATTCTGTGCTTGCTGGAGGGCACCATGTCACAAAGATTATAAAACTATAAACTGCATTCTCCCTATGACTGGCCTTGAGACATCTAAAATTACTTATTATTAGACAGTTTGCAAATAACCCTTTCAAATCTTTCATCTCATTAAAGCCGTACATCGTTGGTTACCAAACAAGCTGTACCAGACAGTTTATCCAATCTTAAATAACTTTCTGAATTTTTCCACCGGTATGACAACACAGTTCTTGTAACAAGTTTGAAATTTAAAATAGTTTTGCCGTGCTGTGTGTGGTCTAGTCTTAAACTGCATATGTATGACCACAGAGGTCAGAATTGTTCTGAAATGCATGAAAATTTAGTTTTCCTAACCTAATCAATAGGCACATTCTTCCCAGTTAAAAGAGAATAGTAGGAATGTTCCTACCTATAGAAAGATGGTCCTGTCAAGGTTTATTTGGTCTTCATCAGGGATATTTATCAAGGTGTTTAGTAACACTGTTTTCTTGCAAAGCCTTTTGATAGATAGGAAAACAGGAGGAATTTTAAAAATCCAGGGGAAATGTGTCATTCAAGAAAGTGTGTCTGTGTGGAGAAGTTCAGGTCTAGTGATGGTAGAAAGTTCTTTTATACAGGAATGAAGTGGGCAGTTCCTTTCAGCATTTAGACCTTCAACTCTGTGTCCAAAATAATGGTGCTGCAATTTCTGTTAAGTGTACACCTCCTAAAACAGTATGTACAAAACAGATGCACTTTCACAAATTTAGGCACAGTTTCATATAGTTGTTCTAGCAACTGAGCCTTCTTTTCTGTAATCTTTGATTAAATCCTAAAGCACTCCTTTATCATAAGAAGTCTCAGGTAGGTTGTGCACTGGCAGCTAGAAACAATCCGCACCTCCTTGACTTACAGGCAGATGAAGAGAGCGAGTAGTGAGACTAAGTTGCTAAATCAATCTGGTGATTAAAGATTTCCAAGACTTCTTCCAGATGCGGAGAACAATCCAGTTTCATAATGCTATGAGCATTTTTCTATTCTCTGTGTATCACACAGGCATCACAAAAGAGAGAAATCCAGACCCCACTACTAATAACAGATAAAGGAATTGATAGCCCAAGTGCACAGAGCAGCAGTGTCCTTTCCTTAAAGAAAATCCCCAGCCCTCCCTCTGAGGAGTATTATTACCTGGGCCACACTAACTTGCAATACGAGTGAAATGTGCTAACGATTGTCACTGGTTGCTCATCTACCAAGATGTTTGAACTGCTCTTCTTTCTTAAAGGCAGTTTACCAGCATTATATCTTTCTTTCCTGTCTCCTATTTGTATTGGATTTAAGTATCCCATGACTTCTAATTACAAGAATTTACATCCCTTAATTTTCTTGTACTTTCTTTTCGGCATGAATTTTTTTAGATCGTGGTGATATTCTGTTGGTGATAAAGCCTTGATGTTGTTCTGGCTTCCACTAACCTAAACTAAACTACCAACACAATGTTTTATCTGTCTCATTCTGTGTCTTAAAGGACCATAGATTAGTCAGCATAATTCCTGCTTTTTCCGTCAAATCCATCATTTTCAACTGCTGCGTCTTCCTCATTGTTCCACAGGCTATGACCAATCACATACCCATATACATGCACATACAAATAGATATATGTATAAAGAATATTCAAGAGAATTCCTGTTTCTGTACCAAGTGGAATCGAGGAATGTTTACAAATAAAGAGAAGAAACAGAAATAAAGGAGCTTAAAAAAAAAACCCAGTTGTTAATTTCTTTAGCTTTTCTGTAGTGATCTATACAAATATACACAGAATATAAAAAACTTAAGTTCCTTCAATTGTTGCTCTTAATGTTCTGTGAGTCATATTTATAGAAATTCTTTATTTCTCAGACTTACCATGTGCCAAAATGTTACTGTACATAATTTGTGCTAGGAGGTGGGGTTTTTTATTCATTTTAGTTCTTTCTTCCTATAAGACTGCAGTTATATTTTGTATTGAGTTTGACTTTGTGCCTTGCATTTTGTCTTTCTATGGCTACATGGAAAATGTATGTGTATCAATACAATAGCATTACACAATTTTAAAGCAATGCAGGAATAAATGAGAGAAGAATATTTAAGATAAATGAAAATCAAGAAATATCGTTATGTAATACATCCTTCCAGTTCCATGTTAATGTATACAAATGCTTCATGTATACGAGGACAGCAGTGAGTGGTATTCCCATTTA
Organism: Cnemophilus loriae; assembly: GCA_013397755.1. Lineage (NCBI taxonomy): Eukaryota > Metazoa > Chordata > Aves > Passeriformes > Corvidae > Cnemophilus > Cnemophilus loriae. Next base: position 4,440,777 of record VZTF01004373.1, on the reverse strand, counting down.
TTTTGGTCCATTGCCATGCTTGTTTAACAGCAGAGAAGAATCACTAAGTAGCAGCAGTGAGAAAGAAAAAGAAATTTGGAAATAAAACTTTTCATGACTTTTTATTGAATTAGTGGCTTGGCCATTGTCATGGAACTGACTAGGCTCCACTAGGGCACAAGCTATTTCACTTCAAAACAACCTGATTGGAATGATTTTTTTTGTTACACTGCTTGATGTGACCTTGTGTCCCAACGGATTATTATGTTCTGTGTGACTGACTTCCTCCTCTCCCTTTGTGCACGTGTGTGTAGTTAGTGATTCTGTCTATTAGACCAACCAAGTAAACATTTTTTGCCTTTTGGGAGCAGAAGTATGACACTGGCAGTGGTCTGCAGTTGCTCCCTGTCACTTTTTGGGGTCATTTCTTTCCTGTTTTGCTTCCTAATGTTTCTTTTGTTTAACGAAAGAAAACATTTCATGCCTGAAAAAAGGTGTAATAAGGCAACAGTTTTACAACTTGTTTTAATAATCTATTTTAATTAGGACCATAGTTACAAAAACTGTTTTTTTTTTTTCTAGTAATGTTTTCAGCTTATTAGTTAATTTGTTGCATTTTCACATTCAAGAAAAGATGCTGAAAACTTTGACTATCTTTTTTTTATATGAAAACTTTATTTTCTTACTAACTATAGATATTCCATGAGTTTTCTGTGAACCTTAGGAATTTAGGTACGTACTTCCTGACAAGCAAATTTCCCACCTGCCAAGGGTTCCTGGGTTGCTGTGAAACCTTTACTCTGGTCCACATCCTTGTCATCATAAATTTGCAGGAGCACTTGAGGCTGCTCTGGTTACTTCTCAATTTCACAGAAGTGTATCTTAGATTCAGACATTTTCCATGTCTATTATTGTTCTGCAGTCTGTTAGGTGACAGACACAAAAAGATTAAAATTACTCCTGGCAATGTGCCATTGTTCTTTAACCTTAGTTAACCTCTAGTAAATGTCTTACTAACTTAAATTTGGATGCTTTGCCCAAGATATTTCTTCCTCTTACTTCTCCACCTCTACTTGTTTACCACCCCACTCCTCTGATGGAAAGATTAGAGTAAAATTACTAAAGAGCTTCTTTGGCTTCTTTGATGCACCAGTTTTGTTTATTCCCCTAAGGAAAAAGTGTTTTCTCATGGTCCATTTTTTTCATACTTGGCACCAGTTTTGTGGAGGTGAGTGAAATTATTTTCCTCTCTTCTACCATTCTTAATATCTGGTAATCAATATTTCATTTGAATTTTCCTCCTCTTTCTCCTTATTGTCAGGCTGCTTGTCCTCTAGAGGCTGCGGAATCTAGACTTTTTACTAGATTCATAACAAATTTGATTATAAAGCGTCGTTTAAAGATAAAATAATATTTACGAATGGGGAAGGTAGAAATTCTATGTCTAATGAGAGCTTTCTTTCCCCTGTGCCCTTGATTTTTCTGTTCTCTATTCAGATGCTATACCTCAACACCATCATAAATCTTCTCCCTGAAATCTAAATCACTCATTCTACCTTTATTTTCTGTCATTTGATTCAAGGTGGTTTCCTGTGGTCATTATCTATCCAACTTGTCTTCTGTCATTCAACACTCTTTTTAAAAAGCTTGTCTTTTCCTCAGTAGCTCTCATGTGTGTTTTTTAATGTATCACATTTCTGTAAATCAGTTCAATTCATTAATAATTACATTATTGTTCATGAAGTGAAAGCTTCTTTATTGCTATCCTACTGTTTATATATTTCAGAAGGCTGCCAACGATTAAAACATAATCACTCTACATTGCAATGCAATCCTGTTTAAAATGGTAGCTTTTGAAAAACACAGAATAGTCATAAAAGCATAGCTCTTTTTTTAAAAGATAAACATACTTCTTATTTTACATATCATTACCAAATAATATTATAAGGAAAAAAAAAAGGAAAAGAAGGGAAAATTTTCAAAGACACTGTCTGTTATTTTAGAGAAAATTCCTGTCAAGCAATATTTGATCAGTTATTTAAAGAAAGCTATAACTTTACTCATTAAGAAAGGTCAATTTCCTTGTTTTCTCTCACCCATTGTGAGGTGTCTTATTTATATTAATCATAGTACATACAGTATTTAAACTACATGCACTGCACATTCATGCAAGAAATATTTTTATTTTTCTATACTGGTACATATTGACACACAGAGAAGTCTTAGGATGTCCCTATAGCGTATACAGAAGTGTAAATTGAGCAGTTTGGCTTCTTAAATACATATTCTTTCATAAATGACTCTGCTATTGACCAGTTCCCAAGTGTTTCTTTGTTTGTTTATTTGTTTTCTTTGTGCTTTTAAATAGTTAAAGTTTTGTGTGTGTGTTGAATATTTTTTCATACTAGGGGAGGGAAGTGAAATAAAAATCCTACCTACAAGGAAGTTTTCACAACAGTTGGAATGTAAACGCAATATTTTTAGATTGCACATATGAACAGCTTATCAGCAGATTTTCTGCTTGCAAATATTGTTCAAATACATGTTAGGAAATTAGTGTGCTATGCTAAAATAGACAAAACTAATTGCCAATTAAAAAAGATGCTATACTTAAAAATTTATAGAATAAAAAGCAGACTGATGACAAGATCCACGTTTCTTAACACTAATTTCATCCCTAAAGCATCAAAATTAGGATTTTTTCACTCTCTTCAGTAAAAACTTTCACAAATAGAGATGCTTCCATTGGAAAACATAGAACTTAAAAAAAAAATATTTCCTTGTTTTTGCTCGTGTTGTTTTCAATTAAAATTCTGTCTTTTCTAGTCACTTTGTGGCTTTTTCTCACCAAAATTATATACTCAGAAAAAATGTATTGCTTTTGACCAATACCAGAACCATTACTGAGAGTGTAAAATTAACAGCCACATCATTAGAATTTGAATATATTCAATAATTTTTCTAACTGACCTGTAGTTCACAAAAGAAGAAAACACTGATAAATTAAATATCTGAGGAAATTTTTAGTGCTAAGCATGTATTAATAGGCTTCTGCCCCCATACATGAGGTAAAAGCAGAAGTAGTTCAGCAAGAATTAAATATAAATATTTAGATTTGTGAAAGATTGTTTTTGCAAAAGTTATGAGAGATATATTGATCATTTTGCTTCAGGATATGAAATAATTGCCTCTAGAGACTGTTCCATTACCATGCTGCAGCAGTATAGGTACATGTTAGGCATTTCTCTTAGGAGATACCAGTTAAAGGTCACTGCCTGAAGCAAGGTGACGACTGGAATTGATGGGCCATCATAATTTTCAGTAATGTGCTCTGATTTAGCACAGAAGTGTTATCTGAAGTGAAGAAAGATCACAGTAATCCATGAATCAGTTATTTTTTATTTATGTCATTTGAGTTCTTTAACCTTACTAAAATAATTCTGGTCTTCAAGTTGGTTTATGGACTGAAAGAAAGGAAATAGAGCAGTGCAAAATAAAATTGATGAATGTAAATCTCTCCAATCTCCTACAGATATATGAACACTTATATTTGGAATTTCAATATTGGTAAAGCCAAGGGATTGGCTTAAAAGAAAACATATTATCCACTGCTTTGCATATATTCCCACTGTCCCCTTAAGAGAAGAATTGCTTTTTGTCTGCTGAGACAGATGTAAGGCAGCTCTACACGTGATCCGTAGCTCAAGAGGAAATAATCTGTCTTTTCTCTCTGCCCAAGGAGTAGACTTTGATTTTGTTTCTCGAAAATGGTCCTGCACTGTACCTGCACTGAAATTCCCAACACCCAGGCAGATTAGTTTCTGTCTTCTTCATGAGTTCCATAATAATTCCTTGTTCTCGTAATAATGGCAGAAAGATGACCCAGTACAAATAGTAATGATGAAAGACAGTAGTACAAATCACAGCAATTGCAGTTTATGGAATTTATTTTCATTTTTGAGAGTTCTATGATTCGTTTTGTGAAGACAAAACCTGTATGAAATGTAATGAATAACCTTGAAGGAAGTATGTATTACCTCATGTAATACCTTGTTTCTACTAATTAAACAACACTACTGTTATCACTATTTTACCTTTCTTCCGCTTTATCTTAACCCACTGCATTCATGTTCAGAGGGTTACATGAAAATGAGGAGTAGAATTGTCAGGTTGATTAAATTTGATAGGGAGAAAGACAATGAATTTGGACATTTTTTTATAACCTGTATTTGGTTTGGTTATAGCAGTAGCGGTGCTCCATTGAGTCTAATTCATCATCCCTTCAAATTTTGCATGCATAAATATGTATTTATGGCATCAAAGAATATGGATATAAGAGCTAAATAACTAAATATAGGAAGTAACTCCTAAAAATTCAGCATACTTACTTATGCTATCTGTAAATAAAACTTGTTTGTAGAAATTTTTATTACAAGATCATTAGTTCCCCATCAAACAGTTATCAGTAGGACTATTGATTCTGTAAAGAGAACATCAATGTCATTTACCCAAAAAAACGTGTACAGATTTAGAGACAGTGGATGTATTTTACAATTCAGTACTTCTTATTGACTTGTTTTTTGAGAAGCAGCTGCTGATTAATAGACCATTTATAGAACCACCAAAAAACATCTGCTTTGTTCCCTTTTGGTATTACGAATTAGAAAATGTTACCAGTACTGCTGCATTATTATTTCTTCAAACTAATTAGTGGCTTCACCAACTGAGAAGGGCTGCAGTGCACTTCTGAACCAAAGAATAAGTTTTCTGTTGCTAAAAGCAGTGGGTTTTTTTCTTCCTTTTGTTTTATTTTACTTTGGTTTTATGTCCCTGCTCTCTACAGTTTTCTGGAACAGTTGTGCGTGGTTTCAAAAGTGTCGTCCTATATTCTTGTGCATGCTGGTGCATAACTTTAATTTCCACCCACTCAAAACATAAATAAACTTACTGGTTAATATATATTATTTTTCAGAAAACATTTTAATTTTCTAAATTATTTTTACAGAAGAATTGTTGAATCCACTTTCTACAGTATTCTTTTTCATTTAGGAATCAGGAACTGCCATGGACTGGATTTTTTTAAACATACTAAGTGGCATTATGATTTCGTACTTTCAGCAAATTGTGAAGAAGTTAGTTAATTGCCAAGTTAATGTTTTTAAAAATATGAGGGTCGAGGGAGTCACATCATTTTAGATTGCTAGTAAAATACTCAAGTGTGCATGCATTCTTTTAGAAGAATGTGGTTAAACCTTTTGCTGTTATCAGTGAAGCTAATTTTGAGTAGTGTTAGAGGAAGGAATGAGGTCAGTCTCTAAAAAGCATGTGGAAATTTCTTTTTTTTTGCAGTCAGTTAGTGACAGAGGTTAAGAGAACTCAAATGAATGATTTCTTTCCATCCATTATGAAACTTACAAAAGAATGCAAGTATTGATGATAAGTGTATCAAAAATCAGACATGCAATAACATGTTAGAGTCATAGCTTTCTCTAGAAACATAGATCTATTTATTTTTTTAGATTCATAGCTTTTTATAATTATTATTGTTAGGCAGTTTGAACGGAAGTTATTATTTTGCTGAATTTTCTCTAGAAGAGAAGAGTTAGCAGGAAAAAAACAGCTACACTGCAAATCTAGACTGAGTTTATGCTTTCCAACAAATGCTGCAGCTTTGTCTGGGGCATTTTTGAACACTCATTCCCTTTTAATTCATCAAGTTTTAATTTCCTTACTTTTCCAAATAAGAAACCCCAGGGAGTATTTTCAAGAAATTTCATTTACTACATATTCTCTGTTATCAACCCCATTCAGACTGAATAAAAGGCACAGAGAGGAGTTTGGATTTCATTAATTGATATAATCCCAATTGTCATTCAGTGGAAGCTGTTCTTTTGACAGTCTTTGCTAAAACACTATTTCAGTACTGTTTATGAACCACATTCTCTTTCATGCATCCGTCTTCTTGAATCACAGTTTATTATGATTTTATTTGAATGATGTCTATGGTCTCTGTGTGCACTGGACTGTCATGAGCCTGGGACTTGGACAAGGTGACTTTCAGACGTCCCTTCCAACCACAACCATTCTGTGATCTTGATAGTCAGCATAGGGCAGTAAGAGAGAAGTTGGCACTTTCTGTTGGAGGTCTCACATTTATAGACATTTACTTCATTTATATGAATGGTTACTCCATACTCAGTACTCTTTAGTATTGTGGAGTTAGATTGTGAGTGCATCCTTCCGTGCACACATATCACAAGCAGCTTTATTCTGCTTCCATGTCATCTGAAAAGTTTGGGATGAATATTTGGGATCCACGCTGTTGTGAAAGAGTGCCGTAACTTTGGGGTCTAAGTTTACGATAACCTTGGATAAGTGCCATTACCTTCAAATGAGTATTCAAAGTGCATTATACACTAATTTACAGTGATCCAAATGAATGATGCAATTAAAATATTTTTGCAAAATAGATAGATAAAACTGCAATTAATCTAATTGTCTGAATAGTAAATTGGAGAGTCTTCTGTCTGTGGAGACACTTGCTGGATATGCCTTCCTGATTCAGCTGCCAAGAATTTAGTCTTAGTTCACATTTTTTATCTCAGGTTACAGACTGAGAGTAGGGGCTCTCTTGTTTGGAGTATAGCCACTTAAGGAATCCTGCAGGACTACAGTCAGCTTGAATCCACTTTGCTCATTTCCCTCTTCTCTTGCTGACGCGCATGTTCACTTCTAATTCATTCAGAAAAAAGCCTTGTAGTCTGCTTTTGAAGATACAAAAGTTAGTTTGCCAAACTTATTTCACCTTTTGTACTTCATGTATCAATTTGGCTTGACAGCAGGTTAAACTTCACGCTAAACTGAGTGCTTGTAGCTTTTAAATGTCTCCGTCTACTGACCCATGTATTTCTTACCTATCTGTACTTCAGCAAGTGTGCCTGACGCAGCTGACGCAGTATCTAATTTTGATTAATACCTGTAATTCATTATGACTGAAACTGGATACGATGGCCTCTGGGGGAAAATGGTTAGCATATTATGAGATATTATATTCCAAAAATTCATCATTTAAAGGCATTAGCTTCACCATTTAGCAAGGCAATGAATTCAGATTGTTTGACCAGACAGCCATTTGCGACAGCAGTTATACATTGGTGTTTAAAATGCTTTGGGACCTCTGAAAGAAAAAACATGAGGTAGCCTAAAAAAATATGAATTCCAAGTAATAAAGTCAAAGTTAGAAAAACCATGAACAATTTCATTAGGAATCAAGAAAGGGAATGGAAAAAAACCCAACAAAAAACAGTTGGATGATTTACAAAAATATTAGTTTTGCCATACTCTGAGGCCAGGTAATTCCTCGGCATGGCAGATGCAATGTCTGAATTGTTTGAAATGTGGCATGCTTTATTTGAAAAGGCAAAAACCATCAAGCAAACCAACGGCACAGTGAAAATTCATTGAAACAGAAATACCAGTTTATGAACACTAGCAAATAAGTACCTGTGTTCACATGCACACTGAAGAACAAAACTCCCCAAGAAATCAGGAAATCAAATGGATGACAGAAGTCCCCAGACTTTGAGCATTCTTAGTGCTCTTCTGGGTGTGGGGTATTTCAGTCTGATCACACCTAAATTCATTGTTATATCCACCGCCTTTCATGTACTAATTTTTGAAAGTCACCTAGCAATATGGTTCCTTCAGCTTTCATTTTTACTAACCTTTAATTTTAGAGGCATTTTTACACCTTATTGTGCTTATACAATAACACAGTATCTGACAAACATAGACATGCAGATGTGCCAACGTAGTAAGGTACTTTTAAAAAATATTTAAACTTCATTCCATTTTAAAAAGTCTTGAAATTCAGCAATAATCCTGAAGCAGTCTGGAATCATCAGGAAATATCAGTGCTGACAGATGCTTCAGAATACAACAGAACCAAATTCGTAGATTTTTACTGCCGTGTGTGTATGACATGTACACACATTATGGCATTTTCCCCCTCCGTTACAATGTCTGTACCACTGGCTTCTCAGGATGTTTCATAAGTCTACTTGAACATATTCACACACAAAGGAAAAATGATTGGAGTGCCTGAATGTTTTCCTATTCTTAAAAGCAGTATTTCTTTCAAGTATTTTGCAGAAACAGCAACAACTGAGAACACCCACCCTTTCTTTTATACTCTTCAGGTTTTGAACAAAGGCAGGATAGTCTGTTCATGGAATCTATCAAACGAACCTGTTGTTCTTATTGTGCTTAGCCACAGATATTTAGAAAAAGAGGAAAAGAACAGAACGACTTTCCTCAGCTTCCAGAAATCTACAGCTTAGGGAAAATTTAGAGCTAGAAGTTGTATGTTTGAATTTACTAGCCCTTCATCAATTTTTCTTCTATTACTTTGCCCGTGTAAGATTATATGTCCTTAGTATTTTCTGTGCTGTGTCCTGCACATTTAGAGTATAGCAGTGGAGGTTACTTTCAATCCCATTGTTTTTACTGGCCTACTTTTAGTATTTGTGTTGTATTTACAGTTTCAGTTCCTGGTTTAGTGCACATTTATAAGATACTGTTCTTTCTATTTGAAGTAAAAGAGGAGCAAGACAAACTGTTAGCATCCGGCAACCACACCTTGATGCATTATAGCCCCCAGAGTCCTGGTATGGTGCATTAATTTTTCAGTTTGTAATTTGCCAGATGCATTTAATGGAACCAATTTTCATTACATCTGTTCTATGGTTCAAAGAGCTCTTTTAGTTGCCAAAGGGAGCCAGCTTCACACAGATTCAGAGAGGGTGCTAATGCGCTGTATCTTGAAGTATTAGATAACTAGGGATGGTTTTATAGCAAACAGATTATTTTTTGGAGAGGCAAATTCTATATTCATGACTTGCCACTATTAGAATTCAAATTTAAACTGCTTAAGTCTCTTCCTCAGGAACCGTATATTGATTTTCATGTAATTTTCTTCATAATACTCTCAGATTACTTATCTTTTTAAGCAATGATATATTTCTGTTTATTGGTAGAAGACATTGTTATACATAAGTAAATACTGGTTTTAAACTAAGAATAGTTTAGTAAAGCTTTCTCATGAAATACTAAAAGATGTGAGGGAAAACTTTTTGTAATTTTCAGCTCTAAGACAAGGCGGTTTGTTATACTGAAACAAACTCACATTACCGGGATAACTGTACATGTTCTGCATAATTTTAATCTTCATAAAATGTGTAACAGTTGTATGGTATTAAATTCAAGATTTCACTTGACAGCAACTTTCAATGAAAAGGTTTTTCCTCATGGGTTGAAGAAAATTTGAAATGTTCTACTACACTTTGAAGTTCTAAAGCATCAGCCATATGAGAATTATAAAGCATTAATCCTGAAGAGTTTCCACCTGACAGTCATGAAATAGCATACCTGTGTGAAAAGTGACTCAGTTTTACTTCCTCAGGCAATACTTTCCTTTTTTTCTGCTGCTTCAGAAATATCATGCATCATGTCGTAGTGAGAAGATGGCCTTGGAATGACTGGATCTTTTTGAAATTACTGAAGTCTACACTATCACTGTATTTATCTAAGACATTTCAATGACATTTTAAAAAGTTGTTTATACTAGGAGTTTTATTTTAGTTTGATAAGCCATGTGTGAAAGTTGTTCCAAAAGAGTAATCAAAAACTTACTTTTACTGTGTTGTTCTAAGCAGTTGTTATTTGTAAAGATAAGATTGCAATAGAAGGAGCAAATCTATTAGGAAGAGTTCATATGCAAGTTAAGAGTATTAAACATCTCCCAGCCACAAGTAACATCAATCACAGGCTTGCCATGTGGCCCACATTTAGGTTTTACATTGGTCATGTTGTAAAGTCCACTTTTCTGGGCTTTGGACACCAGACTATTTCTTTCTGTGCCTGAGAGGGAAAAGATACCCTCAACAAGCAGTTCTCCAAAAATTCTGATCTTTTGTCTTCTCTCATTACATGGAAGGATAAGAAAAGGAATCTTAGCTTTATTATGTGCTCTGGCAAACAGCAGGACAGTGATGTTTCCTCCTTCTGCTGTCTGCCCCGGTTTATATTATGTACTAAGCTAATGACCACATTTACATTTTCTTGAAGTAAAAACAGGTCCTTATAGTGGTGGTATTTTTTATCACTGAGACTGACTGAAAGGGGAGTTGAATTTGAATTAGCCATTATGAGGTAAAAATGCATGGAAGAAGGAAGGGGCTGAGGAGAGGGTGTGAAGGAGGATATTCACTTAAGGTCTGCATTTCAACTTCAAGATTTGGTGTCACAGAATTTACACACCAAGAAGAACACAGAAAGAGCAAGAAGGGGAAGGAAGAATTCTCAAGTATGTTCATATTGCATTATTTTTTATAGACTTATACTTAATACTCACTTAAATTAAAATTCACAACAAAAGAAGCAGCTGGGGGTTTCTGTTACCCTGTGCATTGCCACAACTGGAGACGTAAAAACAGGAAAGGATTATAAAACGTGATTTTGTAAAATGAAGCCATTTGGGCTTTTCTGTAAACAAATGCATTCTAATTTCCTTTCCACATTACTGTACCTCCTATTTTCATTTCCTAGATATTGTTTTTTTTATATATTTAGATGCATTTGGAATTAGGTGTTTTTATGCAATAAAACTTCATAGTATTTCCATTGCAAAGACACAAAAATACCTGTAGGTGTGAATTTATGGTTGAAACTGAAAGAATAAATTTCATTTCAAAATAATCCACTTACAGTCAGTAAGCTATAGTCATTTCCAATGCTTTTTTATTTATTTATTTATTTATTTCTTTTTCATTTCTGCTACTAAAAAGAACCTGAGTACTTGGTAACATCAAAATTCTGACAAGTCATTTTTGCTTGAGGTCTGGCTTTGCTACCAAAAAGCTCACCATATAAAGTTTTTGCCAGTGTTCCACTGTGGTTTTGTTGTTTTTTTTTTTTTAATTTCCTGACTGAGAACTGCTTTTGCTTCAGCCATTGAGACGATCCAAAGTCAGATTTTCCCTAGAATCCATAACAGTTGATAACAAAAATGAATTTTTAGTCAGAAAGCAAGAGATAGCAACTGCAGTGGTACAGCCTCTGTCATCCCAACTTTGAAAATGCAAATAGTGAAATGGAAAGCCGATGGACCAGAATTAGCTCATCAGTACATTAAACTGACAGATTTTAGTCCATAGATTCAGCTTCACCTAACATCACACCCTGGGAAAATAGTATTTTAAAGAATAAAAATCCCTCTAAGAATATTTCAGTAAACCAAATTTCAACGTAAAACATTTTTTCCAAAAAAATTTAGTTGATATTGTTCAAATTGCATTTAGCCATTTTCCTGTACTTTATGTAAGCAGAGATGACCTTTGGTACACAACAGGTTATAAAGTTAGACAGTACATTTAGTGATATATGAGTATTTTTAGGAGTCTTGATGAGAAAACATAAAAAGAATAGAAAGATATGGATATTTTCTCTAGGTAGTATTACTTTCTGCTAGGAAAAATTAGGTGTTCCAGATGCAGAAAGAAACCAAGATTAAGAACTGAAAATACTCCTAAGAGACTACTGTGTAAAGCACATGAAATCTCCTTGCTTTTGTTCTACTGTTTTGTCTTTTGTTCTCTTCTGAGGTTGCCTTGTGTGTCTGTAGAAATATTCTTGTGTAATTTATGAGTGAGAAAAAGTAACTTCATCCAGAGAGGACTTCTCTAGTCTTGTGGAGAGAACACCTTGCTCCCTGTGCATTTGTGATGTCACGCCTCCTTATGTGCTTAGATTACTTTTCCAAAGCACATAACTTATAAATATACGTATTTTTCAAAAATACAATGCGGCTTTCTTTATAAACAACTTGACCTTGTGCTGCGCATGGCTTAGTCCACATGCTGAGTTTTCATGGCCTATCTTTTGATTATAATTGAACTCTTGTGATTTAAAATATGGAACAAGGTTGTTGTCAAAATAAAGACAGTGAAAGTTGGAAGAAATAAGTAAAAACAACTTACGTGCTTATCTGATGATACTAACAAATCAAACACTTGCAATAGTTTTTTTACTGATAGATGCTGTAAATGTAATGTCTTTTTATCATTAACTGGACTCAGTGCCATAATGAAAGGTACTAGATACAAACAAGTATTCAGGAACCTACAAGGCAGACCCAAATTTTAAGTTCTCCTTTCTCTCTTCTGCAGCAATGCAAACTTCTGACATAAATCATCATGTTTTTTCCTGTGTCTGTCTTTACTTTCTGACCCCATCCATTCCATTCTCCAACATGTAGATAGCTTTGATGGTGGGGACAGGACTATGGAAAAGCAGGTTTGAGATTTTTAGGCTCTAAATTAAACATCCAGATTATCATATATTCGTTATTACACTAGGCTTTTTGTAAATGATGTGAGGAAAGGGTGTTGGGGTGGGTGGGTGGAAGCACTGTTTATCCCCCTTGTGGCACACCACAAGATTTTTTACATTTTCTGTTTCTACCAGTTCACTAGTTTCAAGTCTTTAAAGACTGACCTAAATTCTGCAGTTAGTCAAGATGGGTCACAACTCAAGTACTGACTTTTTCAGGACAGGTTATGTTCTAGGTTTGTATAAAAATATGCACACCACGTATTTGCATTCAGTAGCATTTTGGCACTTTTGTGTATTCATGGCATCTCAGGACATTTTAACTGTAGTTTTAGAACTAAAATGCACATATTTCAACTCTCATCCCACTTGAGGTGCCTAGACTTCTTCACTTTGCCAAAGCTTAATACATTGTCATTGCAGAGATTAAAAAAAATGCTCAAAAGAATATGTTATATAGTAAGACATAGCACCTATACTGTACCTTTAATAAAAAGAGTCAGATCCGATGTAAGTTTGTAGTGAAATCAAACCAACTTTTTGACTGCAATTCTTTTGGATATGTGTTAGTGTTAAAAAATGCACATGCTGATCCACATATCTATCAGATATGATTGCAACAGGAGTATGCCTACTTATAGAAGGTTCTTTTGTTGCTTTTCAGCCCTTTCTTCAGCATTGGGCTTCATTCTCTCCTAAGAAGCTGTAATTACTTTCAGCTTGAAATTATACAAGATTTTAGCTATTGTAGTGTGTGTGCCTTGGAAAGAACCAGTCTGCCAGCAAAGACTAAAGTGGGCACAGAGCTGTTCAACAGGAGCCTCATGAACTTCATATTTTTTAGCTGTAAACCAAATGTCTAATCAGTAATCTGTGTGTATTTTAGCCTATGTTTTCAGATCATCCTTTTTTACATTCGTATTTCTGTGACAGATCTGCAACATGACATCATTATGCCATGTGATTCTCATTTTGGTCTTATGTAATACCGTGGGGAACATATTTTTACATGCGTCGCAAACATCAAATTTTAAGCCTCTCTAAATTTATTTTTCTAAACATTTTATTGAGAAGGAAATTTACTTAGTTTTGCATAATCAGTTTTATATAAATCGATTTAATTTAATATTTTTACTTTTGTCTAGGTTAATCTTAAAAAGATTTCATTATTGCAGCAATTTCTTAGGCATTGAAAGCAGATTCACTATTCCTAAATAGTTTTTGCTTTTTTTCCCCAACAGTGCATACCTTCACGTACCATATACTCTTCTGATACTTCATGTAACTGCTAAACTTTAAGATACTGCTAAAGCTTTTTGGCACAATAGGTTAAATTATTGGTTCTGCTATTTTTAATATATTTTAGTGGTACAAAGTCTTTAATGTACTGTCATTTCCAAGGCTTTCTCAGTACTCTTTTTCTGCAATTAATAGACTCTATTTTCCTTTATGATGTTCAGTCGAGACTGAAACAAAAGCTCCCTTTCAGAAATCCTTCTTCCATTTAGTGAGTTACTCTCCCTATTTCATCTTAGCTTTCACTGCGCTCCGCTCGCTCTTTGTCTACCCAAATGCAGCCTGGTCCTCCTGCATTTCTTTTGGAATACACGCTTTTGTACCTTAATTGATACAGTAGCTGGCTTTTGTTAAAGGATGTGGTCATATGTAAATACCCTTTGGTTATCTATGTTTCTTTTCTAACTTTAATTTCTTTGCCATTTCAAGTTGGTCTGCCAGCACAGAGACCACATTATAAAGTCCTTAAGGCAAGATTGTGCCTGATTTATGACTAGAAGGACATCATTGATGCTACCATAACTAGTTGCTGTTTGTTTCCTTTGTGCATATGAAATAAAGTACATTTTTCAGCAATGTCCAAGAGACCTGACAAAATTACTACCACGAATTTCTGTTCTGTTAAATTTTTTCATAAAAAATTTAAATTTTCATGAGCATATTTAAATGGCAATGAAAGCAGTCATCTTTCTATATTTTTATGTATTAGTAGTACATTTGCTTGTAAACAACAATAATAATTATGACCAAATATGCAACAAATTCACTTCTGCATAGTAATACCCTGAGAATCCCATTGACTTCAGGCAGTTAAAATTGTATGACAACCCAGAATCTGACTAATTAAAAATTAATTAGATTACTGTTAATATAGTTGAATAATGTTTCATATAAGGAATGCTGAAATTAAAAAAAAAATTGAATCATTGCATTGTTATAAAAAATAAAATTCCCTCCTGCTTCATGGCACAATATGGAAGTGTTGCTTCGCAATATTTTAGTTCAGCTAAATGTCTCGTTAAGAAAAACAAACATCCTGATTAATAATTATTGCTTTTCATAGTAAATGTTAATGAGTGAAATTTCACTAATTATTAAATTCCATTTTCTAAAGTATAATTTTTCTTTTATGAAGTCTGAGTGCCTTTGTAATAGGCATGTTTAGGTTTAAAATTATTATTGCTGCTACATCAGTTACTATTTAGTGTGTATTAGAAGAATAATGAAATTTCAGGAAATATTCTTTTATATATATATATATTAATTATACTATATATTTGAAGTATTTTTAAAACTGTTGGACCGCTTCCCTACAGCAGGAAGTAGCTTCCCTATATAGTATATTTTAGTTACATAATCCACATGTATATATATTCATGTCAGCTGAAAATTACCAAGTTATTTGGACTTGACACAGTGCTAAAAAAAGTGTAGAGCTCGCATTTTTTGCCATACTTACTCAAGGCACTTGCGTATGTGTTTTGAGATTTATTCTTAATATGATCTATTACACATTCTTTTCCTCACAAACAAATACATATGTATGTACAAATACACATGATAATATGTACCATATATATATATACAGTGTGTGTGTGTTATATATAAATATATAAAACATATCTATCTATCTATCGATCTATAAAATACAGATATAGCTTTATTTTGATGGAACTACACCCCTGTCATTGAAGCAATGCATTCTGCAATTGAGACCAAGGAGGTGTGCAAGGGAAAGTTTTTTACACCGTCTCAAAAAGAGGAATATTCAAATCTGCAGCCAAAGTCTGTTAATTTCCCACGTTTCTGTTTTCATTGTAAGGGGTACTGTTTTTAAGAGTCATAAGGCAGGGAAACACAGTAAGACTGTTTCAGATTCGCATCTGTCTTACTGTTAAGACAAGTTTTTAGTTATAGGTAGACCAGATAGCATTAAGGTTAAGTGTCTTCAATTGCTTTATTTTCGTTTCCTTGTAATTTATGATAATTTAAAATTGTTTAGCCACAAGTTGTCTAGTCCAATCTATTTAAATCAAGAGAAAGATAATAAATACTTGAGAAAGATACAATATTTTATTGCATATTCTATATATAGAGTAGACTATTCTCTAGTCTGTTCTCTGAATGATCTAGATATCCAAATTGCAAATGATCGCATCATATAAATGGTATTCGGTTTTATCAGTAGTTTAAATGCATGAATAAGTATTTACATATCAATCTTAATTTCTCGGCATTGGCAGTTGCAAGTGCTTTGACATTGATGATGACGTTGTGATGAAGTTAGATGAATCTTGCATTTGGTTTCTATTTTTATGATGTAACATGTATTATACTGGCATCATAAGACACCATGGGATTGGACAGTACAAAATATATAGCAAGATAAAAAGCAGGATAGTTTTATGAGGAAAGACAAAAGCAGGTAATAAGAGAACTGAAAAATATCTTGATAATTCTAGTCTATTTTTCACTAACATATCTACTTACATATCCAGCTACTAATTTTACTTACATGGTGAAGAAACAGATGAAATAGATACAGAGGCTGAGATCCATTAATAGGAACAAGAGTCAAAAAAAGCAGGGTGAACCTCAAGACAAGTGCACACCTTATGTTGAGAGCTATAGGAAGAAGAAGAATATGACATGATATAACAAGGCATCACCAAAAGAAAGTGTGAAGGTGAGTGGCGTGAGAAAGAGAATAAGGGGAAGACATCTCTGTAACACCTATGTATTCCTCATCTTCCGGCGTCTGTTTTCTGAGATTGATGAGGCAGAATGATTTGCTCTACTCTAATAAAACACAATTTCCTCTTATACCAGCACAGTAACACAATTCAGAAGCTAATGGAAGGACTGTTCAGGAAGGCACCTAAGTAGTCTTGAAAATGCCCGAAAAGAGAGTCTCTAAATTTTAAACTCTCAATCAGTAATATTTAGAATTTCTAAAAATAGTTTTTACTAGACGTGATTTCTGACAGCTGAAAGCTACTCATAGTTGTTTAATGCTGGTGAATGCTGCTGCTGTTGAAGGCTCACAGGTTTTCTTGATTGCCCACTTTAAACCCTGCAGGCTCCTATGCCTGTAAGAGATACACCGTAAGGAGTCTCGAGGGTTCATTTCTTAAATCTGCTCAGATGCTGTGGTAGGGGATAGGTAACTGCCTGTCAATATCAGTGCCAGCATCTTATTGATTGAAATTAATCTTTACGTATACCTCTTTTTCAAATTCAATATCATAATTCTCAACAGTGCCATTTCCCATTATTTTCCCAAAAGATGCTATTATTTTTATATTTTGACGTTGTATTGAACCCCACTTAAAGGGCGTTGCTATTCTCAGTGATATCTTTCAATTAAAACTTGGAGAAAAATGTGAACAAATCTTTAAAAATGGATCCATTCCAGGCATTTGGGATAAAAACTAATATTTGCCTTTTTTTTTTTTTTTTTTTCAGAAATAGGTTTTCCTTTTTCTGCAGACTATAGCTAGTAGTTACGTAAGAAGAACATTTTTATACTATCTAGATTGCAAAATCTGGGATGAAACACAGGGATTTTGTAAAAATCATAGGATTCAAAAAGGAGTCTTATTTTGAAGGGCACATAATAGCAATACTTGTATGGAATTTCCTAGTCATTAAGAGAATAATGGCTACTCACATTTCCCAAATGCAGTCATCCAATGTTTAGAGAAATCTTTATGAAGAAAATGACCAGACATAAAAAGTCCTTCTCTTGTAAGTGCAGGCACTTAATTGACTGCTCTGATCATTAAAATAAATTAGACTACATTCTCCACAACTCCCCATGGAACTTTTATCTCAAGAGAGAATTGTAAAACAATTCACTGTTGCAATGCAAAACAGAAAAGCGTGTTTTCTGTACAGTAGCTGTGCCAAAGTATGCACATTTCTTTTTTCCATTGTCTTTGCTCTGTCGTCCCTTAAACCAGATTACTTAAACTGTGTTCACTTCCTTTCTCTCTCTTTCCCTCTCACTCCATCCTTCTTGACAAGACAGAGTTCAATGCATGGAAATGTTGTATTTCTTCTGCTCAAAGTCTATTATAATAATACTGTATAACGCACTTTATCGTCACAGAAAGCACAAGCAACCAAATGTTGAGGTAACCCTTATTCTCCTGTTGGATTTTTTAACTTGTTTGGTTTTTTTTAATGTATTATCAAAGATTCCATATCTTCAGTTGCCTTTAATTTAATTTTCTAAGGCGATCTTAAAAACTTACTATTCACTTTCTAGGTGCTATATAAATCTTAAAAAAGCAGCGCTTGAAGGTGTATCAGGAGGTCATTTAATCTTCTGCCAAAGGCAGAATCTCCTCTGCTTATGTCATTCCTGTCAAACATTTTTTTTAGCATGCTTCTAAAGACCTCCAACCTCTTCAGACAAATTTTTATGATGCCTTTCTATAATCATAGTTTGAAGGTTTTTTGGTAGCGTATAATTTGAGTCTTTCTTGTTACAGTTTAAATTCAAGAAGTCTTACCCTGTTCAACAAGAACATAAAGAATATTTCTTTTCCCCTCGTTCATGTATCCTTTAGCGGTCTTTTTGTTTTCCTAAATCCATGCTTCCTGTAATTTTTTGAGTTGAATCTTCCTCAAAGCTCCACTCCTAAAACTGGAGACAGTAAGCACCTGGCGTGTTGCCAGTGACAGCGAGAATGGAAGCCTGATTTCGTATGTATTGTAAGCTACCTTTTATTGTAGTTCCCAATCTGATTGCTTTTTTCATAACAGTAAAATGTATGTCGACTTACGTGAATGTGCGATCCTCTGTTAACCCCATATTCCTTTCTAAATAATTATCAACGAAATACTGCCTGTCATGCAGTTGGTCATGTTGCCTAAGTGCTATATCCTCAATCGAAGGATTTGATCAGCTACCTGATCTCATTGCCTCTGCTCTGAGATATATAAATAAGTTAAAACATGAACAGACATATGGTCAGCTTAATATTTCATCATAGGACTTCTGCAAAAGTATCATACCATTTCAGCCACTGCCATGTTCGTAATTTATAGATTGTTCTCGAAACTGTGTTCTGTAACATTTGCAAATAATTTCTATTGGTTTTCAGACATTTGAGGTTTCATTGATAGTTGTAAATAGATATGTATATATTTATATATATATACACACACACACTATTATTGTTTATTAGATCCTTGTCCTACAGAAATCACTTTAGAAAGGGCCAGAAAAAATGATAGTGTTGCCAAGTTGTCAGATTTCTTAAAAGACTGATTATCAAGCATCAACTTCAACTTCTTTTTCTTTTTATAACTTAATTATTTTTCTCTTCATTACAGCTCTATTTGGGTTTTTTGGTAGGTTTATTAGTTTACTCTTTAAAATGCATCTACTAGTTTTTGTACATTTCATAAAGAGATAACACTTCTTTGAATTGTGGCAAATTAATTACAAGAGGAATTAAACATGGAATATGCAAAGACAAAAACCCCACAGATCTATATGATTATGTAGAAATGGTAATCATAGGAATACAGAAGTGTGCCTTTTCAATGGCACAGAGATTTTTTTTTAATCAAAGTCTTTTAAGACTTGTTACACACTGTGGAGATCAATGAGTAGCTTAAAGATACTCCTTCACCTTCCGTCCCTTTATGAATTTCATCTCCTGACAAAGATCTCAATTAAAGAGTTTTATCATTTTCATTAGGAAAGAGAAAGAATGACTCATCTTGGATTCTTTAAAGATATAGCACTGCATTTTACTGTAAGTTGACCTCCTAAATAATTATGTCATTGTTTTGTTTTTGAGGATCTAAAGTTGTAATCCAAGACAATTTGTTACATTTTTGGCTGTGTTCTGTTCTCAGCTCAAAATAATTCTTCTGATATCCCAAATGCAAACTTTTCTAGGTTGGCATAAACCAATGAAGCTAGTAAAGTAATTTTTAGAAAAATAGGCTATAGGGCTTATGTTCAACAAACAAAATGTGAACAAACAACTATAAAAGTTTTTCGGGCTGTATTCAGCCACACTAAGCTGTGACTGATTTTGAACAGTTTACTTTGGCCCTATTGACATGAAGTTCTGGATTTAAAATACGACATTTCAGGGGTGGATCTCTCATGTATCTCTTCAAATTCAGCAGATTTTTCCCCAGAGATTTGCTTAGTAGCCTGCCACTTACAAAAATGTGGTTATTCCAATAGTGGATTTATTTGAAAACCTAATGCTGTTTAAATATAATTGTATTCATTATGTGAGTCAAAAAAATATGTGCCTGACATAATTTTAGAATGGTGCATGACATGTAGGTGCCTGTGTTTTTCCCAGCTACAGGTTCTCTCTCTCAGCAAAAAGAGGGGGCATCTTCTGCCTCTCTTCTTCCTTTTCTCCCTCACTTACTTTTTCTTTCCCAGCTTCCATACTGCAATTGTCTTCCCTTTCATTAGCTGCAGTATTTCTATGATTCTTCTCTGAGCCACGGAACACTTTAAAAAGGCAGAAAATTACCCAGGTTGAGTTTTGCTGCCATTTTAGGAAGTGCTACTTGCCTTCAGAGGGGCTCAGTGCTAACATGGTACTGAAGAGGGTGGAATATAGGAACAATTTTTAATGCCCAGGAGTTGTCCAGTTGGTTCAGCAGCTTTTTTTGCAACTGTTGTCTCACTAAGCTGAATAAAAATACTGCTTGTCCCTGCAAGTCTTGTTTTCCTTATCTCCATAGATGATCATGTCTTCAAAATGATGATTGGCAAAAGGCAGCTTTTGTCTAACCTGTAAATCATTCATCCCTAATATATACTAATCAAGATGTGCTTTCTTGTTGTCACAAACAAGATAATATAATCAAATAATCAAATAGAAGAAGTCATCATCTACAAATAATGACTTAGCACTAGAAAATGAATGTTACTGCTTTTCATACAACACAGTCTCTTTCTGGAAATTGAAGGAGATGCAGTCCTTGAATTTATTTGCACAAACATGCAACACACAATCCCAAAACACACACAGCTCAAATTTGCATTTAATTCAGAGGTATGACTAAAATTAACATTAATTAAGACTTTTTTTACATAGTGGATATTGGCACTATTGAGCTAGTTTTTTCACATCTTTCACCTTTTGGTGGAGCTTTTACTTTTTTTTTTTTTTTAGGTTGTTTATTTAGGTTAATTTTCCTCTTGTATCCTCTGTTCTTCAGGTGTTTGGAATTTTTTGTTTATTTGTGCATTTTTATGTGCTTTCTAGTTCTTTATGATGTGGCTTTGTGTTTGTTCAGATTACTTTTTTATTATGTTAATCTAAATTTCAGATTGCTACTGATGTCTTCCAGGGATTTCTGCAGCTAATAGATTTTCTTACTTTAAACAGCTGATACGTTTAAAACCTGACATCCATTTTCAAAATGGAGGCATCTGTTTTTGATTTAGTGACAAATGACTGGTGGTTTCTGTTCTGTGATCTCACTCTCAAGGAATTGCTAATAATAAGGAATTGTCACATCATACATCTGACACATGTCAAGAATAATGCTAAAGGAGATAAGTGTTTATCATTGTAATCATTCAACTTCCAGTAGAAAAAAAAATTGTATATAAGTGGTATTTGTTATTAATACTGGTATACAAGAAATTGCCATGGTGACGAAACAGTCATTTTGGCTGCCACTTATACACATGTGTTTTGTTTCGTACTCAAAATAACTCCAAATAAAGCACAAAACAAGCCAGTTTGCCAGATTTCAATGCACAGTGAGGTATTACAGACCAGGTGTTTAGTTGCTTTCTTTACCTATTCCAAACTTTTCTAAGGATGATGACTTTCTTAGAAGAAATGTAAATATGTAGTATAAATCTGTAGGTATTACTATATGGAACTAATTCAAGAGGTTATTCATCAAAATGCGCTTCTTTCAAATGGCCATCGTCCATACTGCAATGACAATTATCAGTGTTTGGTGAACATCAAAGAAATAAAGCACAGAATACAAGCACTGTAGATCAAAGTGGGGAAAACATATCTTTCAAAATAAACACTTGACAGAAATAATAAATATTTGAACTTGAAGACTGAATTAGAGTATTGAGCTAACTTAATGGCTACTGACTTGCATTGTTATATAAGATCGAGATTTTGTAGTTGCTTTGAATTCCCACATTCTTGGCAGACTCTGCTGGAAGTTACCATAAAAATGTTATTCTCTATCTCTAAAAATTAGCTGATATTGCTCACAGATTTTCTTCTCTCATAAAAAGAAACACAAATTCATGAAGATAGGGGTGAAAAATGACTTTTGCTTTGGGAAAAATTGCAATTTAAGAGGTAGTGGAAAAGCTCAATACTTCACTTAAAATAAATCAGCATTCTGAGTTTATGGCTCAGAGCAGTGAAAACTTTCCATGATACATTTCATACCTTAGCAATAGATTTATTTTGCTTTTTGAACAGATTTTTCAGATCTGTCTAAAAAGCGCACGGAAGGGAACTTGCACATATGATCATCTGTGTAAGCTGGATGAATCAGAGCAGTCCACAGTTCTTCAGAATTCATCTTGTTTGATGTGACCACAAGGAAAAAAACCCTATGATTCTAGACTAGAGAGATATACCTATGATATTTAGATTTATGAAACCTGAAACGTCATGGCTGTTGTTTATGCTGGAGTTGAATCTTGTGGTAGATGTCAAATGCGATGAGAAGGGCTCCTACAGGTGTTTAAGCAGCAAAATGAAGACAAGAGAAATCAGGAGCCTGATGATGTTTGGGGCAGGGGCAATGGTGATAGAGGATATGGAGGAGGTTGAAGCACTAAATGCCTTCTTTGCCTCAATCTTTACTTGTAAAAAAGCCGTCAGAAATACCTACTGAAAATCGAGGGGTAAATCTGGAGTAAGAAAGGAGTAGCTTTAGTGGAAGAGTGTCAGCTCAGGGAATATTTAAATAATCTGGACATACATAAGTCCATGAGTACTAATGGCATGCATCCATTAAAGCCGATGGAGGGAGCTGATGTCATTGCAAGTCAGCATTAATTCACAGGGGGAAGTCAGACATTAGCAGCCTGATAACCTTCTATGGTGGAGTGTCTGGCTTGGTGAATGAAGGGAGAGGAGTGGATTTTGTCTATTTTGATTTCACTAAGTCTTTTGACACTGTATCCCATAATATTTTCATAAAGAAGCTGTGGGAGTGCGGGCTAGATGAGCAGACAGTGAGGCAGGCTTAACAGCAGGTGACTGGTAAAGCCCAGAGGGTTGTGACCAGTGGCATGAAGTCTAGCTGGAGGCCAGTAACCCCAGGTGTATACCGTGGGTCAATACTGAACCAAATCCAGCTCAGCATGGTCTGGATTATTGGTTAACTGCAAATGAACAGTTAACTCTTTTCTTTATTTCATTACTTTTTTCATCTTTATTATGTTTAGACAAATACTGGTTTGTGCTTATTTAGCTTTCTGATACAATGGATACCATAAATTTAAGAAAAATGTAGTTTATTGTCTTTTGATTCAGATGTCTTCTGTCATTTATATAGGCTGAGACTGGAAAGCCAGCATATCTGACGAACTATTTCCAGACAAGCAAGAGCTAAGACAACCAAAACTTGACTGCTGCCTAAAATATTGGAGGTTATTGTCAGGCTTTAAAGATTCACTTTTATTTTTAGACATATATGGTTTTTCCCCTTCCTTTTCCTTTTTCCCATTTCCTCTTTTTTTCCATATTGTGTGGTTGTACAGTGATTTTGCTTGAACACAAAATGAAGTGCTTTTGATCAGCACTAAAAAAGGTCTGCTGGTTGAGTCCTTAAATGCAAAACTTGTGATGAGAATAAACTTCAAGGTCTCAGAATGCACTTATCAGATCTACTGTATGAATAAGTGTCAGGTCCCAGAGCAGATTGCATAAATCTTTCTGGTTGAGCTTGGTGAGTGCAAAGCTTAATACCCAGAGGCTTGCAATCTTTTTGAAGGTGATTATAATTCAGCACCAGCTTTGCATCTTGGATGAAGGTTCCCCTTGAACACAAAGTATGTTACATGCTTGTGTGCTAGTGATCAAAATACGCAAAAGGTTGCCGGTCTTGCAATTCTTAAACCTGCAAAATGATGTTAAAATGCTACATTCACTCAACTAAGCTGTAAATTCAGTTATTGTAGATTGAAGGCGCAGTTCTACCTTATATGCCAAAAACTAATTTAAATGATGTTAAAATGCTACTACATTCACTCAACTAAGCTGTAAATTCAGTTATTGTAGGTTGAAGGTACAGTTCTACCTCATATGCCAAAAACTAATTTCATTCATAGTAATTTTTTTTACCATACTGCATGGTGAAGCATAACTCAGAGATTTACTGAAAGTTTATAAACGTTATGTTTAAGATTTCATGACATTTTTTTTTCTTATTTGCACATTCAGGCAACAATTACTGCCTGAGGAAGCAAATATGTACTTGATTTTCCAAGTAAATATAGGCTGTAGATGGTCTTCCATGATTGTTTAGGATATATTTGCATCCATACTATACAGAGTTTGAAGATTTAGTTGTTGATAAGCAACAATATATTGTTTTATGTTTGTTTTGACTCTTCATTTAGGTAATGGTCCCAAGCTTTTCAGTTTCAGAATTCTACTAAAAATTTTTATTGTGGGTTTATTTTTTTTAAGTTTACTGTGAATTATAAGTTTTGTAATAACAATTGTCTCCAACCTCTTACTACCAAAATGTGAGGAAACAGTTTTGCAGTTACCAGGACTGCCATCATGTAAAATTATGATTTTGGAAACAAGTGAATGCCATTCTTGTACTCAGTTTTTTACGTTCTGCTGCTTTTTTGAAAATACTTTTATTACATATGCTAGTTATCTCTAGGAGAAATATAAAAATATACCACAGATTTTAAAAAAATAAAAATTTCCCATGATAAGGAACAATAAAAAGCTGGACCAGAGAAATACATTGATGTAACAGCCACTTATAAAAAAATCGGAATGAAACGCTAGTCACTTGAGTCCGCTGCTATGCTAACTGTACCACACTATTCAGGAATAATTATGCGGAAAACACTGAAATCCTTTTTCAGGTAGTTTTTTCTTTGCCCTTTTTGTTTTATATGCAGGAAGCATAATCATTTTGTGGTGAAGGTTCAGGCAACCGAGGCTCTCTTCCGTGGAAATAAGATCCTCACTTGACAGTAGTGTCCTTAGAAATGTGAACTGAGATGCTCCACTGTGGTGAGTTAGTAGTTCCTAAGGTCACACAGGGCAGCAGAACTGTAGGTGCTTGCTGTTTCTGAACAGTCCATGGAATGAGATGTGATTCTTATGCATAACTGTATTGGCTTTGAATATTTAAATTCTACCTGAACAACACTTTATTTTACCCAATATTTGTCTCGGTTTCTCATCTAGTCTATTAATGAGATCAGAATCTCATGTATTTCCCTATTTCCCATTTCTGTATAATGCTGCTAATTCCTCTGTGGTGACTTCAGATCCAATTGTTTATGATAAATCATATTATCAGTTTTGTCGCCAGGTTTTGAAGAGTCTGTCAACATGGTAGGAAAAGAAACACTAGCAGGATGACCTGGAACTGCATTCCCTTTTGAAACACTTGGCACTTTACATCAGAAAGTTAGTAGTATTCTCTGTTTATTTTCATAAATATTTTTAAAACATCTCATCCTTTGAGAATGGCCATCAGTATATTTTTTCCCCAGCTGGAGATGGTGTCAGTAAAAGCATAGCACATTTACAGCTAGTGACAAGTTCTTGACTGACTGTATCCAGCAAGGGGTGCTTACAAATGCAACAGCCAAACTCTTTTCCTGAGAGACTGTGCTTTTGCTTTACAAGGTCCAGCTTCTACTGACTTAGTGATCAGTTTGATATCTTGTTTCAGAATCTCTGTTTTGAGCAGGTACATTAGACGACATCAAACTAGCGCCCTCCAAGAAAGCTTGTTATGTATGAATGTCTTTGACCTTGTGTGAGATGTTATGGATCTGGTTCAGGTAGCATTTTTGTCGTGTTGTGAGGGCAAAATTGTAGTTGAACTTAAAATCTTGCCGGTTCTTGGAGCATAGGTAATGTGCTGCTACAGAGAAAAACACAGAGGGGAAGGCAAAAGGTAATAAATCCCACTGCTTGTAGCTCCTAGGTCCTTAAAGCATATAGATTGGTTTGACTTTGATTTTTGTGGGGCGGTTTGGTTTAGTTTGGTTTGGTTTGGTTTGGTTTGGTTTGGTTTGGTTTGGTTTGGTTTGGTTTTTTTAATAAATGGAGTATTTCTCACATTTAATAAGAACATCTTCTTGTAGCAAAATTCACTCTTCTTTTCCCTGTCTAACTGATAAAATTTTTGACTAGCATTTGCCCTTACAATAGCTGAATCTAACACATGAAAGAGTAAAATCCACAGTGGGCGTAGAAGAAAATCCATGCTGATTCACCTGTATGTTACCAAAGTAACACCTGTTCACCATAATCCTTCACCACGATTGCCTCTTGTCTAACTACATATGTCCTCTCGTTGCTATCTCTGTGAATTTCTCTGCCTTCTTTAAGCTACCTTGAATGATAACAGTGATTTCAGCTGGAGTGTTTATCTCAAAAGACACTTTTCCAATTGTATTCAGCATTTAAAAAAAATATTTTTAGGGATCCTGATTCTTATACTTAAACTGCATTTGTTAAATAGAAACCAGATTTATTATCTGATTTAACACAAAAAATACCAGGAATGGTGTTTCCTTACAGTGTTAGTGATAATACATATTTGTGTAAATTTATAAGAGAAAAGTGTATGCTTATGTCTGGTGTACTGGTATGCACAGATATAAATATTTCTATGGCAGTCCTTCTGTCCTGATTTTGGTAGGCTGAAGATACCACTTTAGGAAAATGTGCTCAACTGGAGCAATCAGGACTGGAGTTTGAATACCTAAGTTAATAGAGAGTCTTCAGTGACTACAGTAAATATTTTTTCACTCTGTTAGAGCAAAGTAGTTTTATGTAACTATTAGTTAAATTCAAATGTGAATGTTAATAAAAATTGCATAACACTTTCTTATGACAATATGGAAATAAAATCCCTTTAGTGACTTGCGTATGCTTGGTCTATATCAAAGCAAAGTGGCTTGTAAAAATAATCACTGTGACTGCAGATACTGGTTGATATTTATACTACTTCCTGACATACTTTACTAAAATTGCATAGGTTGAAATTGAAACCAACCCATTATATTTTCCAAGGTCCGACTTTTAAAAATAAGGAAAATTATAAAGCTTTTGGCTTTTAAGACACAAAGATGGGCACTCTCAATATGCCTAAAACCTGGATTTTAAAATAATTTGAAAGACATGCAGGTGAGGGTAGTAAAAGTGTTAAATATTATTTGGTTTTGTTGGAAGGTTAATATATAATGAATTTTTGAGTAAGAAAAAAGTAAATTCTCCTGCTTCTACTTGATGGGTTGAAAATGATGACTACTAGTAAGGACGTTGAAAAAATGGATTGGAACCAGTCAGGCAGCAATTCTAATAAGCATGTGGGTATAAGGCTTCCTATGAGTAGATTTCTTGTGACAAGTTATAAACATGACTAAACACGGCAGACCTTGACAATATCAAGAACAAAGACTGTGAAGTGTGATTGTTGTGAACAGGTTCACATGCTTCTGTAGCAATACTGAAACAGCAGGCATCAAGGAATGTTCAGTATAATTAACATATCAACCTGAAGGATCCTTCATATGTATCTCTGCTTCTTATCTTCCAAAACAGAGCATACTCACTATATTTTCTGTGATTACTCTAAGTGATTCATTTCCTACAGATGCACAGTGAGCTCCACTTCTGAATTAATTAGTGTATCTATATATGTGTGTTGTCTCTACAAAAACAATTCTGTTGGTCAAAAATTACAAGAGTCCTGAAGTCTTTCTCTAATCTGAAATTAATACCTGGTGTTATTTTATTCACCCGAAAAAACAGATGGACCAAGACGATGGCTAATACAATCTGAAGTTCTCAGTATATTTCCTCTTCAGTGAAAGTACAGGCAGCATAAAGTCTAGGGATAAGAATCTATAGCTGAGAATACTGTATCACTAATCCCAGAATTCAAGGTGTCATCATTAACCTGGACAAAGTAAACATGATCTCACCACTGCCTGTTCTCCCCTAGTCTATGCTATTTCTATTTTTGAGGTATGTAAACTTTAATGGCAGTAAAGAACATTTTCCTTTGATTACAGGAGTAGGTGTCTTTCTCTTTCCAGCACATAGTGAGCATTTTTGTTGTTTAGGAACGGTATTTCTCAATCCCGTGCCCCCACTGAGACTCTCCTAACCATGTGCTGCTCTGTCGCTCCCTGCTTTCCCTTCACCCTTCCCCCTGTGGCAGTCTGGAGAGGAAACTTGGAGGTCCGGAAGGTAAAGATTACAGGTTGAGATAAGGACAGTGTTTTGGAAACAGCAATGAAACAAGAAAACATACAGCAACAGCAACAATAGTCATGACGGAGGGAGCAAGAAAGAACAGATTCACATGGGAGGCCCAGGACAACACACAACACTGGACAACTCCCTCCACCACATTTACTCAACTGGACAAGAACCCCTTCTCCTCAGAAGAGAGTGCCTTTCCCCTGCCCCCAGCAACGATATGAGGTGGTATAGAATAACCTCTGGGTCCTAGCCTTGCCCCCTTGCAGCAATTGCAATAATTAACCCTGTGCTTTCCAGAACCAGGAAGGGCATTCAACGAGAAACATGGCGAAAAAGCAGAGGAAAGCATCCTGTATATGGCTGGAGGAATAGCTGCTGCTTGCCATGTAGTTGGTGTTTGGCAGGCTAACATGTCTCCTTCAGATTGTCACATCCTTACCTGAGCAGCCTCCAGACCTTTCTCTGTACATTCTGGTCCAAAGTATATTGTGGTGTTTGGCTTTGAAATCATAGACCTTAAGTCACTGCCCTCTTTGTGAAAATATGAGTGTTCTTCTGGAAAAATATAGGTATATATATAGTCATCTAATTGGCAAAATGAAATTTCACTTCTAATTTTTTCCTGATTTCTATGCTGTTCTATGCATCAAGCTGAAACATTGAAGTAGTTATCAATAAGTTTTGAGATGAGTTGTGAAAGTGTCATATTATTATTTCAATTTTTAAAAATACATAAAAATAATAGTATTAAGCTCAGTTTTAATTTATAAAAGGATGCACTGCAGGCAAGCAAAGGAAGCATGTGCACTGCAAAGCATGGTCAGCTTCTACGTTGAAATATGCTTACTTAGGCATACTGCAAATAATGAACTTTCATTGTAGCCAGTGGTATTTCGACACGCAGATCATCTCTTAGTAGGAGGTAGGACCTCACAAGATCAGTCTCATGAAGAGAAAAAGAAATCTGAAAATAAGATTGGACACTACCAAACAAAAGGCTCCTGCAACATTTTCAATAAGATAAATTAGAATATCCAGTGATGGGTTGTGACCAAAATTTATCTATTTAGCAGTTTCTGAACAACAGCAGTTGATTTTGCAACAAAAAGATAGAGAAAATTTCTATCTGCAGAAGACACTGTCTATATTGAATGCTTCAAAAGAATCATTACAAGTTTATCTTAAGAAAAATATTTTTGTGGTTAGAAGATATACTAATTATATGTATATCTATGTATTTATATGTAGTTCTATGTATATATGTTTCAGTGCCGTGGTTTAACCCCAGCTAGCAACTAAGCACCATTCAGCTGCTTGCTCATCCCCCTCAACAGCAGGATCAGAGAGAGAATTGAAAGATTAGTAGGAATATGTATGAATTTCTTTTCAATAGTATTAAAAAGTTTCCAAAGGAGCATTTTTAAACATGCATTACAAGATTTCCCACTTTCTTTTCATATCTCTGCAATACAATACGATTATGAACAAAAGTAAATGTTGGAGAGTGCAAGGCCATAATTTTACGTCCTCTGGCTAAGAGAGTATGTATTGATTGTTTTCACATTAGCCAATCTAACTCCAACACCATTAAAGGATTAATATATATTTGTAAAATTTCATTTTCCATTATAGCCAAGCAACAAGCTGAGGCTTTCTAGATGTACTACCTACAAGTGGTACAGCATATTTCAGGCAATAAACTGCAAATTTTATACCATCGTATGATTTTATTCTTCAAAAATCACGCAAATATTCTCAGTATAGTTGACTTAGAAGTATGTACATTTCTTAGATTCCTGCTACACCGTGGTCCCCAGGGAAAGATTTTATGGGAGTAAGAATTTTCCTTGGAAGAAGGCAATTAGCTAAAGAAAAAAGAATCAATTTCTTATCACTTAGCCAGAGTCATAGAAGTTACTGTAATCTCTCATATCTATTTTTCATTTAAGTCTCCAAGTTATTTGCTAAGGATGAAGAGAAGAAGAAAAAAGGGGAAAAAATTAAATCTGCTGAGTATCTTATATCAATGAGAAAGCTTCTGCTTGCTGAAGAAACAGGATTAGCACCTCTAAAGAAAAAAAAAATGTCCCGAAGTCCAACCTGTCTACTAAATAGCTGGCCACTGCTATCTAAAGAATAATATTTATGTTTAACATCTGAACTGCTCACAGAGTGGACTGGTTTCATTTAAGAAGATGATTGGTGACAGTTACATATTTGGGAAAGATAAATTTACCATCACGTGTTACATGTGTGTATGTTTCTCAGTGGAAAACACACATATGTATATACATAACGTGTAAATACAAAGCTACAAGTAGGCAGAACCATTGGGACTCTTCAGTGACAGAGTTTTAGTGCAATTGGCTTATGAAGCTCTCGTTTGAAGGAATACTCAGTCTAATTCGGTTTAGGCAATGTCTTGAGCTCTCCTTCAGCTAGTTGCATCGATATGCAT
This sequence comes from Cnemophilus loriae, assembly GCA_013397755.1. Classification (NCBI taxonomy): domain Eukaryota; kingdom Metazoa; phylum Chordata; class Aves; order Passeriformes; family Corvidae; genus Cnemophilus; species Cnemophilus loriae. Next base: position 4,410,189 of record VZTF01004373.1, on the reverse strand, counting down.
GATCTCTTATCCCTGCAAAGAAATGCATCGAGTAATTTGCCATATTGCAGTCATGTCATCTAAGCTATCTGGAGCTATTTTGTGAACAGTATTTCATAGAACCCTAAAACACAAAATATAAGAAACATAATAAGCCCTTTCCTATTGTGATATCATCTTGCAGTTAGTTCAAAGTAGTTCAATTTGTCTGGCAGATTATTTCGTTCAGTTTGTCTAGGAGATTATTAGTTGTGGAAACAAGTGCATATGCCTTCATCTGTTTAGAAACTGTCCTAAGCATAGTTATTTTGAGTTATAAGGATGAGTAATAAATACCTCAGGATATCATTTCAATAACGTAGCCTATTCAAAATTATGAGTTATTAAAGTAGAAGTCAACATAATAATTTGAAATACACCAAAGCACATTCACACTAACATTAGGACACGGCAACGAAATGTTTTATTTTGGAAAAAAGTTAACAGAGAAAAGGATCGTGTACAGTAGGTCACATTATGAGTGAACTGATATATTTAGCAAGCTTTTTAAGGTTTTCTGTATAAAACGGGAGCTTAAATGGTTTGCCTACCAACCAAGCATTTTATAATAAAGAAGTCTCACATTCTAAATTTTCAGATGTCTCTTTCTCAATAGGGATAAATTGTATGTATATTTAATTGTACTAAGCTTTAGATATCTGGATTCAATTTAAACATAAATTATTAATCACACCAAATGTATTACTGAATTTGCTTGAGTCATTTGAAATAAAATCAAAAATGTTAAGCGACAAACCTGAGAAATGCTCAATAAATAAAACTACATAGTTCTATTCAACTCAATGCATATTTCCATGCAGAATTGAGTTTGGAGAAGCATTTCATAATTCACTGTTGGAAAAACCCTTGCTGGTTCAGTCAAGCAAGAAAATTACCCCCAAAGCCCACAAGATTTATAATGCTTAGAAAACAAAAAGAAAAAAATGGCAACAAAAGATAAGGGCAATTCAAAACCTAATGAGACATTTTAGGCCTCATTTACATCTCTAACCTGAAGCAATTCTTCAAAATGTTTTTCTTACAAATTTGCATACTAAAAGCTTATTCTTCCCTAACCAAAATGATGATGAGATTTCTCACACTATACTAAAGTTAGCATTAGTTTAAAAACGACTTATAGTCACTTCTAGACGATGACTAGTGTATCATTTTTGAATTCACACCTCTTTTAGAGCTGATAGTGCAACCAAATACTTTTTTCTTGATATATGATGCCTGTAAATTTAAAACAGAGATTTTACGGATCATTACTAGAAAGCATGGTAATTTTATCAGTGAACAGCCTTTTTTTCTAGACAAGTCTATTTTTTAAAATTAAATGTAAATTTAAAAAATCCAAGGATGTGGATAAATGTCTTTTGATTGGGTAAGCATCATCTGGTGAATAGTGTATATATGGATTTCCAAAAGGCTTTCAATGAAAACCCCTTGTCACGGCCTTTTAGGGAAATCAAGCAGTCGTGACATAAGGAAGGTCCTTGCATGGATAACTAATTGGTAGAAAGAAACACACCAGGCATATGTTCTCTGTAATCAGTAAAGCAAATTGAAAAACTAAGGTTCTCTTCATCAGAGGATACCCATCCTGTGGGCTATGTGTGTCCTTTTAAACATGTACTTAAAGGACCAGTCTTCTAGTTCTGTTTATATTTTGGTTTTCAATTGCAATTTGAATTTGAATTGAAATTTGGTATTTTCAGAAGTGGAATAAATACTGTTGTTAAAATAACAAGAGGAAACAGAATAACTGTTCCTTCTTAGCTGTACATGATTTTTTTAATCTGGTTCAAAGTTTAAAATGTTTCATATTAGATGAAATATTTGGGGCTGAGGTGAGTAATGGAAATATTCAATGTGAAAGAGAAATAATAAAAATGTGGAACATTTTATGATGTGTTTAAGAAGACACAAACTTTAGGTGCAAATAAGAATGATGAGTGATATCAAGTATTATAAAATGGTGAAGGTTATAAAATGCAAGCGTGGTAGGGATTTAAAATTCCTTTTAATGCATAGCCTTTACACTGGAAAGTGCTTTTTAGGATAAATGCTTACCTAAGAATTGTTAAATTTTTCATGCACAGCCCTGAAGCGAGAAATCTGTCACCTGAAATTATCTTTGCTTTGTGTGTTTTCACACTTCCGTTAACAGTGAACTGTTAATTGATATGCACAGGAGACACAAAAAAAAAGTAAGATTGTGGACAACATGCTGCCACTTTATGGAGTAAAAAGCTCACAAGGTTTCCTCCAATAACTGATATTAAGTAACTTTTGCTTTTATATTAGCTCTTAACATCGTACTTTGAATACATCAAAAGTGTTGATCAGTTTTAGACAAATAAAGCGGAGGAATAGGAATCTAAAATCATTTTCTTGAAAGTCCCCTGAAAACAGATATTTGAGTAGCAGGGAGAGATCCAAAATTATATCCCAGTTCTGTAGGAGGAGTAAAATGAATTTAACTATCTTATTGTAATTCCTGAAATATTAGACAGTTAGAATGAAACCACATAAATCCTTTTATAAAGGTGCCATTTATGCAAGTATCTGTTTCCTAAACAAATGAAACTACAAGTATTTAGATGCCTGTTGCTTAGTACCCAGTAACATTAGGATCTCAGAAACTTACACAAGCTTAATCTGAGCCCGTTGACAGGCGCGATTACTGTCTAAGGTGGATGTAATATAAATAGGTGAATACATAATTTTGTCTAACACTTCCTGAAGCATATTTCTCAAACTATAGCATGTTAAAGTATTAGACCGAGGTCTAGAAAAAGGAACTCAAATTATTCCTTAGGAAAAAATTAAGCTTCTTTGTCCAATACCTATTTCAGAAATTCCTCTCTTAGTTACTGCCTGACCCTGGAGTGACCTTAACTCCAAATACCCTGGGTTTTTGACCAAAAATAACAACAGCCCATCTTTCTTTGCGTGAAAAAATGCTTTGGTCTTGGCAACCGAGTAATGTTATGTCTAGCTAATTCCTAGGTATTTTTAGGGAGCCTGTGGTTTTGTCCAAGGCCGAGAAGGCAGTCAGTCCAGCAAAGCTGCTAGGGTTACATCTGCCTTCTTAAATAATAGCGCAGATACTAGATCCTACGTGCTATTTCCGGATTGAGATGCCTAATTAGAAATTCTTCATCTTCTGCTAAAATTATGAGCTGTGCAGAATAGAATTCAAGGTTCCTTGGGCCAGCAAAATGGCAAAAAACCCACACCAACCTTAAATTTGTAGCCTCAAAACAAAACGAGTACAGCTGGAAAAATAAAAAAGGCTTGGCATTTACCACTCCTGTTTTTCTGTCAAATAACCACATTAAAGTACTACATGTCAGCACCTTTACATTCCCTGTTTCCTCCCTCTCCCCAGGGCAATTCCCCTGAATAAACAGACACACTTTTTTCTTAACAGAACATGCATTAAACAGAAGAGAAGTGTATCCTCCTGAAATAGTACTGCAAAGGAAAAAAAAACAAAAAACCAGACTGTCCTTTTCCTCAGTTTTGGGGAAAAAAATGGCTTATGGCCTCAAGTTTTAAAGACGTTCTCAGACATAAGATGCCAAGTTGAAGGAGGAACCTCATTATATTCCTATGCTCTGAGATTTTAGGCCTCAGAGACATTTCAAACACCTTGTCTTAGATATTGCCCATTGTCTGTCTGCAAATGCCTGCACATAGACCCCTAAGTCACCCCCAGCTCAGTCTATTTGTCTTGTGCTTTAAGAACCAAATTTTGGTGTCCTTCATCACAAGCTTTCTCTTAAGGAGGTCTGAATTCCATACTGCAGACCAGTTGACTAAACATTAACTATACATTATTTAACTTTCAGCGTTGTTAGTCTCTTGTGGCTTTTTTGTTGATCAGTGATCATTGTGAGAATATAAGAATGATTTTTCATTACTATTGGTAAGATCCCTGTCCGCTGCAGGAAATTTTCCCAGGTCTTGTGGCAGGCAAACATACCTTCTATAGGGATTGCTAAATCTTACTGGCATCACTTACATGACAATGAACTTTTGTTATTCTCGTGCTTTATAAACCTCTCTGTCGTAGTTATTTTCAGTAGTTCTTCGCCCTTCTGTTTCTCTCGTCACCCGACTACATTCATGTTGGCGTACAGAGCTCAAGTTGTTTTCTGCCCATATGGTCTCAGTGAGTTAATCCATTTCTAGATTGTTGTACGTCAGTGCTGAGCACTCTTAAATATTTTCTCCTGAATTTCCATCTGGAAGTCAGCGTCTTACCTCCTGTCTTTCTAATATCTTTTTGTAGCAATTGCATAGATTCCTCAGAGCACAGGGAAAAATTAAAATTGCCCCATTTTAAATTCTATTTCTTTTGCTTTTCCTCTTTCTGCAGCACTGGCATCTACTGCATTATTGCCCCAGACATTTATTTTTATTTGAACTGCATGTGTTAATTAATTTACATTAATATTTCGAAATAATAAAAAAAGGTCTGCAGCTGTATTTTCCTTTAAAATTTGTTTTTACTATTAAAGGTGTTGGATAATTGAGAGGACAAACCTGTATATAGCAATCTATGCTTGTTTCACAAATGTAAACATTTCTCATTTATAAATAATATAGGGTCTTCACAGTTTAATCTCCCTTGGTTTAGGTAATAATATTTTAATAATTTTCTTATTTAAATAATGTAATTATTTTTAATATTTCAGTATCTTATCATTATCTTAATATGTGATGCCAAAGAATCAAGCAGCTCTACTTTCCCACTTTAAATTTTGTTAAAATTAATCATCTCTAAATTGCAGTAGTGCTCTTTTCAAGGATTCCAAAACATAATATAACTTTGGTAAAGGCCTTTGTGACAATAAGATGCATTAAGCATGGCCCTTTAAATGTTTTCTTGGTTATTCTCACTTTAATTTATTAATTACCTTTCTCTTTCTTATTTATAAATGATTAATTTTTAAATACAGACAGACATTTTCATCTTGTCCAACTCAAGAAATCATAAGAAAATATCGGTGGGAGTTATTAATAATAATAGAGATTTAGCTATAATTTTATTTGCTTTTTGATATTCAAAAATTAATTAAATGTGTTTACTTGGATGTCTATTTTTTATTTCTTTTTCATTGTTTACATTTCCGACATTCTAACACTTAGAAATAGCACAAGGGTAGAGTTAATGCATCGAGCGTCATCATTTGTGGATTGTGGCTGTGAAACCAGAGTAGCTAACCCAGGAGAGTGGCTGCTTTGCTTAGTTTGTCACCAGAGGGGTGTTGTGTTGTGAGCAGCAGCAGCTTCTGTGGTACTGTGCAGCTGTGCTGTTGTGTGACAGTGTACACTGCTCCCACTGCAATGGGAAGTGCCTCCTTTCCACAAAAGGAAAAAAAAGTGCCTCCTTTCCTCCTTCCTTTTCCCTTACCCAATCCACACCCCATGCCCCAAATTTACCAGCGGCTAATTGAAACTCTGAAGGTACTTTTAAGACTTTTCTTAAGCCTGGCAAAAGCTGAAGTTAAAACAAAGATTTCTTACATCCTTCGGATCTACAGATGATATAACAACACTTTAAATCTGTTAGCAAACAGCATAGACTGAATTATCTGCAGCCTGCCATAAATTATACTGTGAGATCCACAGCAGGATGAGTACTGGAGAAATGCAAAGATCACAATTAGTCATATCCATGTTCCTTAGACACAGATGAAGGTTTTTAGCTTTCAGAACCTTTAGTAAACCCTGTAATTTTAAGGATTATTTTAAAATTATTCTGATAACTCAAACCAGCTGTAGATAACGATTAAATTTATACTCTTCACATGTTATAAATTGTAAGGACATGATTCCACAAAAGTACACTTCGAAGTGTTTTTCAAGATGTTTCTGTGAATTTTTTTCTTGCACATCAAATGTCTATTCTACATAATATTACAAAAGCAAGCTAAACTTGAGCTGAAATACATCAAGCTATTGTGTATTGCATATCCAGTCCTAACATATCTAGCTATTGCTTAGTATTACGACATAGTCCATTTTAGAAATTTATCATTCCCTTATGAAAAATAAACTCTTCTAGATATATTTATGGATTTGCATCAAAGTCTGTAACAGAAGGTAAGGTGAACTGCATAATAATTTATAAGTGAGCTGAAAAAATAAGCATCAAAAATCAAAAAAGCATGTATATATCACAAAGTGTAATCAATATGATATAGAATATCATCTTGACATTTTTATTCTTGACAGTTCTAACAAGTACCTCCTTCACAGTGGTAAAGCATAAGCCTCTGAAGGTAATACAGAAATTTCAGAAAGTAGGTGCAAGGGAAAATGCACCAAAAATTTTTAGAGGAAGTTTGTATCTTTCAGGAGTTGATACTTAAAAAAAAAATATATGTGGCAGCTATGACAAGATCAGTAAATAGGACAACCTGACAGGCAATGATGCTGGATAAAATTAGCACTTAGAAAAGAGAGGGACCAGGGTATCTGCGGGATGACTGAAAAGAGCATGTAGATGGCTCAGCCTGTAGTCTTTCCCAGAATATGCATTACTATATATTTTGCCCCAATTCTCTTTTTAAAATACCACCTTCCCTTCCCTTTCCTTCCGCCAGCACAGTGATGAACTATTTGTAGATGCTGTGGAAGATACTTCAGCTACAGCACTATGGAGTTGCTAAGATCTAAATCACTTTAGTGATGAATAGAAACGTTACTAGTGTTGTTGTAAAATCTTATCATTCTGTCAGCAAAACAAAAAGAAAAGAGCAAGAATTTTTTATGCCACAAAGCCATATTTTCAACTGTGTTTTCCTGGTATTACATCTAAATGTATGAATCAGTGATGGATGAGAATAGAGCCCTCACGTATAATACTCCAAATTTAATAAATAACCACCAAAAATAAAAAGCTAAAATCAGAAGTATATACTGTCAAGTGATTTCTGAAGAATGGGAGGAGAAAAGGATTTGGTTTCATAGAAAAAAATGTGAATGCTAGAATTCTGTTTATCACCTCAGAAAACCACCTGTACACTGTACTAGGTGCAACTCGGTGTCAAGTAGTGCAGGAACACGGACAATAAACGTGCCATGTCTCTTTCTACCTAGTGGTCTGGGATTTCTCCGACATCGTGAGATGTACGTTGTTACATCTGGCTCTGCTATTTAAACGTACACACGATGGGTGTTATAAATATTGCCTTCTCTGGTGCAAAATAAGGGCTTTATGGACAGTTGCAACCCATATGTTCTCAAATCAAAATCTTTTCCAGATGAACTACTGAAGTTAGTTTGACCTTTTTTTCAAAATTAGTATGTAGTTGCCAAATTTTGCATGGTATTTATCATTCATTTTTGTCACATCTCTAATTCTATTTCATATGAATCCTAGCAATATTATCTTTGAGTAGTGCAAAATTAATTCTGACTCCTACTTTCTTAGCATATTTTTATTATAGGTAAATGACATTTGAAAAAGGATATCTTTACCTTTTATTTTATTACATTTGGCTCAAATAAAGATGCAAATTTACTTAGTGCACAATAACTTACAAATATGAATATCTGGCTTTCTTGAATAGGCAGAGTAGCATTTTGGAATGAATCATTTCTCGTAATTTAAAGAAATCTAGTTTAGGAGACAACTGTTTCCTATTATCCTTTACTTCATTCAATGACCCGGATTGTGTCTTCTGCTTGCTAATTTTTGCTTATTAGGAGGGTGTTTGTGATACTTTGATAACTTCACAAAGAATTAGGCTGAAAAATCTCCAATTTATTTATCATAATCTGCTAAATAGCTCTCAGGTGGCCATGTCTTTTGTTAACTGGTTTTGACTATGTATTTGCTTATTTTATGTTTGTGGAGTTACTATAATACTACATAGGCGTGCAAAGTCCAAGCACCAAAATAACTTTGGAGAATTAAGGCCGTGGCAATGGAAAATTCCACCTTTCATTGCTCCAACAGAAACTGTGCTATGTAGCAAAATTGTATTATGGTGGGCAGAATCACGTGTGCTCTAGTGGAATCATTGTTACAAAGGAAGAGTATCCAACAGCGTGATTTGCATCATGCTGTGTGAGCCGCCTACACTTTTCAGCAGTTGGTTCTGTGTCTGTAATTTATTGCTCTAGAAACTATTATAATAATACAAGAAATGCTGCAGCAAGTGTAGAGGAAAGAACACATCACAGTCAGACTGTAATGACTATTTAGACTATTTAAACTCACTCAGCTTGTTTTACATGAGAAAAGCAAGTCCTTTTCAATTACCTATTTTAAGCATTTTACTTGGATCTCTGGTCTCATAGTGGTTGAGCTTAAATACACTATTACACATTTTAAGATCATTTATGATCGTAATTGTCCAAAAATGCAAGACTAAATATAAAAAGGTAAAATCAAAAAATTTCCACCTTGAAGAAAAATGATAAAAGGTATGTTATTCCCTGTATAAGAAAATGGTCTCATTCTCACATAAGTACTCCATAGTGTATAAAAAAAGTCTGACGGAATCTCTCTTTACATCAGCTCTACAATTCATTGTATTTGTCTTTTTGAAAACAAGGACATTTAATATATATATATATTTTATATATATTCTTCATTAGGCAGGAGGGACATAGGGTGAGGTTTTGTAGCTCAGCTTTTTAATTAGTGTAAGTATCAAGGGGTGGAGGGCCAATATAAGAAAGAAATGCCTGAGGATCTAAGAGTCCTTCATTGGACCAAACCAGGGCTTCCAGCTGGTGGCCCAATTTCATCTTTTCAGTCTTGATTTAAGCACAGGACATGGCCCATAATTTTTGTCCTCTGGAATTTTTATCCTATGTCTTTCAGCACACAGCTTGCTTCTGTGTTTGTACTGTCCTGCAAAATGGAGAGCAATTTTTGTCAAGATTATTGTCCTTTTATCTTCTACAGGATAAAACCAATTTTTGTAACTGCATACTTCTTCCTCAGGCATCCAAATTCTTGTTTTGACAGGATGAAATTACTGCAAACATTGATGTAATGTTCTGATTTCATTCCTTGTCCTTCATTTCTTCTGACTCAGTTCTTTTCCCTCTCTATTTTGATTCTTTTTCTTAATTTTCTAAAATGCATAATCTAGAGTAGAAGTGACAAAAAGGTTTTAATTCTAGAATCCTTTAAACCTCTTTTGTTGTAGATTTCTATACTGCCCTTTCCACAAAGTTTTCTCTTCTGCCTGTCACTCACTGACTCCACTCCAGTGAACATTCCTTTTCTCTTTTGGCAGAGCTCATTTACAAATCCTAAATGTTCCTCTCTGTCAGTTTACCTCTTTGTCTGTTTTATTACGGTTGTTCTTCATTCCCAGAGCTCTTTTCTGTCACATCCTTTGCTTCTAGCCTGTTACTACCTTTCCTTAAGCTATTTCTGCATTTCATTCATATTTAATGTTTCCACAGTTCTAACATCAGTATAGTCACTTCCTTAACCTCCCAGCATAAGTAATTTCTTCTGCCTGAAATACTCTCTTTTTGAAACCACCTATTGCTTTACTACCATATGCCTACCCTTTTCTTGGGTATGTTAAGCAGCCAATGTACATTTGCTTCCTTATCCTTTACATGCCATGTGAATTTATAGAAATCTTGGTGGTTTTTTAGCATTCAGTACAAAAAACTGAATAGGTACAAAGAAGCATGATGTACTGCACAAAATGGTACTGTAAAAAAAAACCCAGTGTGGGGGATAACCACATGTTCCTTAGGAGGCTGCTTTGGATAACTTTTCCTGGCCTGTTTACAATAAAACAATACACAGCAATCATAGATAGGAAGGAATAATTGCTAGCACCAAACCTAATTTAATTTTCCCTGATAGACCCTGATGGAAACAAAATGCTTAAATGCTAAAGCATTTTCACCAACTCAGTAAGCATCTCTTCAGAAGAATAGATGCAGTCATCAAGGGACTGACCAACTAGAAACATCAACGGCAAAATTGTATTTTCATCCTCTCTTTTATTTGGTGCTTTGTTTATCTCAGAGTGGTTGTTGGGCTTTTTCCCCACAGATTCATTTGTTCTGGAAAAAAACCTCGTTGAATAGTGTATTTTCAACCCTTGAGTGCATATATGGAATTTGAACATAGCACAAGTTCGAAATACATGTATATTTATTTTCATAGACGTATATAGGTATACTAATAGCTTTTAGTTTTTTGATAGAATGTGGGGTATTTGAGTTGTTATCATCTAACTTGAGAGAAAATTCACAAAATTACTTCTGGGTGTGTTGTTTTCCTTAACAGAGCCTGATTTCATAAGAAGTATTTTTCCTTTGAGCAGAGTACGATTAAGCAACAGTTATGTCACATTTTCCAGCACCACTGGAAAAGTTCAAGAAACTATAAACAATAAAACAGTAATAAAATTGTTGACATTAGCTATAATTAAACAGATTAACAGCCCACATTTTTATATTGGTTTGGTTTGTTTTGGCTTGGTTTTTTTTTGCCAAAGCATGTGCTATTTATTTAGGAAATTGCAACTAATAGTGATACAACACAATAGTGCTAAGATATTTTTACGACCCTAGAGATTTGGGGGTTTTTTGCTCTGTATGTAAATTTTTTAAACACTCTCATAGTTTATTTTGTGTTTTTCTTAAAATGTGTCACTGGAAATGTTTTCTTTCCTTCTTTAAATCACTTACATATGCTCCATAAACAGGTGCAACAGACAAGCCTGTAATTTTTCCAAAGTATTGTTCAGTCAAATGCATTACTTGAGCAAAGATGGGCTATTGCATTTCTCTGAGTTAAATTATTAAAATCTTATTTTTATGAACTTGTTAAAATTAGAAGACTTTGTTTTCAGCAGTGACACCTAGCTTAGGATTCTTCTTTGGTGCTTTGCTTCTCTCTCCACACTAGGGAAAACACTTTTTACTTCTGCAGTGTGATCAAGTAAGATCCTAGATATTTCATATCAGAATTAGCAAGAAGTTCACATTTTGTTAGGGCTGCTTAAAGTGTAAAAACATTTGCACAGATCTAGCCTTCACTAGTCACTTTATTAAACTGTTCTGAGTCAACCCAAGAACTTTTCTTCCACATCAAAGCTTATTTCCAACTGGGCATTAAAATCAGCTTAAGCCATAACTGATCCCGCTTGATGTGGGCCACCATCTGCACCATTTCTAGTACCTTACTGAACTTCTTTTAATTTTTTTCATTAGTAATTTATGAATGTATGTGATATGAAATACAAGGGGTTTAATTTCTTCCTCCCCCCCCACCTTTTACAGGCTATAAATGATAAAGTGTGACTGTGTAACTATTTAATTGCCTATTATTGCTATGTCCGTTGCAAGTAAAAATATATTTTGTTATCATGTAGTCCACAGCATTTTATAAATCTTACCAATTTATTCTACTACCTCTGAATGTTTTCTGCATTTTGCCTTACTATTTTTTTCCTTACTTATTTACATGAGCTCAGCTGCTCTTCCCTCTTGGACATTACTTTGATCCAGTTTCTGTGGTGCAACTGCAGACGTATCTTCAGAGCACTGCTACCACCTTCTCTCTATTTACACAGCTCTGACTGCTTAACCTTTAGTGCAAAGCACCGTATAGAGCTTATGAACATGAGGGAATTATGCCATCAGATATCACTGTGACGGAGATCAACAGGTGACCTTAGAGCTATAGTATAGATGCAGGAGGTAGAGCCGTACCGTGCCTGCTATCAGTGACTAGAAGGGCTTTCCCTCTCTTTTGAAGGAAGCTGGCTTGCAGTAATCCATGTTCACAGTCCTGCTTGAGATGCTAAATGCTCCGTAGTACAGTGCTGCTGTTTAATGGTTTAATCAATGAGTCAGAAACCAAAACAAACCTGCAGTACCAATCAGAAGTTGCTATGAGGATGAAAACAGTTTACAAAGGAGTAAATGCTAAATGTATTTCTAATTTAAAGTGACTCACCATTTTCACAGGTGGATAATCACCTTAATGACAAAACAATGTCATAATACAAGGCCACAGAGGCCACTATGTCCAACCTAATCAAAATACTTTCGTCTCAACCAATAACTTTATTCACATATGTTTATCCTTATTCGCTCCCTGATGCTTATTATAATCCATTTAATGACAATCAACAAATGGTTTTTAAAAATTACTGGCAATCTCAGAGCAGGTCAGCTGGCTTTTGGCAGACCCTGAAATGACTGACAAGTGGTAGCATACCTTATGTTTCTAGATCTAGCAGGGGGAGTAAGCAAACATTTAATTTCTGTCATGACTTGTGCCCAGATTTTTCAGGAATTCTGTTCACAAAATGTGTCAAATATATAAGCTTTAAAGAATCTCCTTCATTTCCTTAGTATTTCCATATTTCTGTATGAATCTAATGTAATATGACAGTACTTTTTATGATACACCCCTTTGGTGATGTAAGTTTATCTATGACTTAGAAATACATTAATTTCACTGTGCTGTTACTGTCTTTATTATTTTACTTTTTTTTTCTCTTGGTAGGAATTTTTTTTAACTGACTCATTTACGATGACCATCATAAAATAATTGGAAAATAATTAGCTGTATCTACAGATATCATTTTTGTCTCCAAGGACTAATAATTGCTATGTTATTCTGTAGCCTGTCTGTGTCTTTCCTCACCTTGTGAACCATGCTGTTATTGTTAGTTTTTGTAATGCAGTGATGTTTAGTGATCACTGTAAGTTTCAGAGCTCTTTTGCCGTATGAATTCTCCAAAATCAAAGACAGCAGATTTACCAGAAAGCTTAAACACCTGCTAACACCACATTCGACAGGCAGAGCCAATGAACAGAGCAGAGAGAAAACCTAATGAAAATACCACCTTATTTCTATTATTCAAACAGAATGTCACCGGTTACCACCTTGCTTGTTATCTTCTGGTAATTTTCCACAAACATTACAATAAGTGGGTTCTGAACAGCGCTTTATTTATTGTAGAGCAACGACTGCATGGGCTGTTTCTCTGAGGTTGTTTTATATAGGGGTGTCAGTGGAAGCAAAGATACAAATGATTCAATGAAAATGATCAATCAGATGATGAAATGTGTAAATAAGATAAAAACTGAAAACCAGAAGTGAATTTTAAGTGAACACCAGAAATAAGGAATTGTGACTCTGGTGGTATGATGAAACAGGTCTTAGTAATGGTGTAATTTGATTGACTGAAGTTATTCAGTAAATGGGGAGTTGCAGCTAGAGAAGAACTGAGAATTTAGAACAGACAGATGAGAAACATCATATGTAAAATAAGACGAGGGGAAAGTAAGGAAGGAGAAAAGAAGAGAAAAATTAAAATTTATTTCATTTGGGGGAAGACATATCCAAAGAATGTAGAGTAAAAGGAAGTACTGCTTCTATGAAATGTGAACATGTTAACAGTGCAAAAGAAAGAAGTGACTGTCTTTTGTCTCCACCAGGTTCAGAGGAGAAAAACATGGGTTTTTTTAGATTATCTGATAATTTATGTGGAAAGGGATGTTGGAAGTCCCTACTCCTACCTCCAGATCAAAGCAGGGTCAGATATGATTTCAGAGGGGATTTTTAATAATTCACATATAAGCTATTTATAAAATAGTTTGTAATAATCTGTCATCAGAAGATGAGACCTAGTACTACTACTGTCACAGTCTAGAGAATCTATACCAACACGTATGTGACGTTCCTCTGGGTATGTTTGCATGTAACAACTAGCAAATATTACACTGGCCATTTTATTATTACTTTTTTTTTGTATAAATGACACAGGATCGCACAAGCGACTTGTTTAAGTCAGACTGCATGGCTGTGTATCAAAGTAATCAATGTTCCTGAGCTCCAAAAGCAGGCAAGGCATCAGAGTCTGACTCTCTCTCTCCTGTTCATCAGCTGTAAAGTAACTAGGAAATGGCATGTCATATCCTGTTCTCTGCCTTCCTTCTGAATCCACTTTATGTCTAAAAGGTGTTAGATTGACTACCAAGCAAGAGATGGAGGGAGAGCACTGGGAATATGGAAAGTTCGAGAGAAAAAATGAAGCATGCGGGTCAAGGCAAGTCAGAGTCAGATGGCAAAGTTCAAGGGGACAACAAGATACCAGTCACTGTGACAGGAATTGGCTTCAGACAATTGCAAACTAGCTACTGCCAAGGTTTTCTGTGTATATCACAGAATGTGGAAAATAAATACTTTAAACAGAATTTTTAAGAACAAAATGGTAGCTTCATAGTATATTGAGCCTCCTACTGAGACCTAAAGCTTTTTTTACAATAAATAACTATATTTAAGGAATAATCTGATAACTTTGAAATGCCGTAACATTAACAATCTTTGGTTATATCCCATATTTATTAGAGTGATCATCCAGCAGAATTACAAAAAGGTTTCGGTTTTTGTCGCTAGCTCTGACTTAGAATATCCTATAAACTTCTTAAACTACTCCTTTGTGTATCTTATCTTCCCCGGGTTTAAAACAGAATGATAGTTCATTACTGACTGATAAACACTTGTAAGGTTCATTACTGTTTGTCAGACAGTTTTGATGACAATCAACATGATTAGCAGAATCAAAAATCACGTGAAAATTTAAAATTATGCAGCTTTTGGCTGAAGAGGACACTCGGCGAGATGTAGACTGTCCATCCTACATGGCACTGGTATCCTATTACTAACATACATATTGAAGTACAAAAATGATAAAATTTAAACAGTTCCTAAGTGATTGATTAACACTTCTGAAAAGAAAATTAGTTTTTCTTTTAACTAATGACTGAACATCTCTTAAAGCCAAGAACAATTCACTTCAAATGTTGTGGTATAAAAATTCAAACAGTAAATTCAGATAGAAATGGTATTTTCAGTTGAAAGTCCACATGCTTTTCTGTTGCTGATGAAGACAAACTGCTTTTGTTGTGAATTGCAGTCAATAGCACTGAACTTTTTTTTTGCTTTGTTTGCTCTTTGGCAGAGAAACTAGTTATCTTTTGTGTGTTTTGCACCTGGGGTTTGCATTTTGGTTTTGATTTGTTATTTTTTTTTTAATAGGAGTACAGGCATCTTTATTTTTCAGTCTGCATATAATAAAGCCATACACCAAATTACCACTACCGACTATATAAAATATATTTTGTTCATGTGATAGTGCAGTTTGGGATGGGAGACAACTAAAATAAAATAACAGCATAAAATCCAAAGAATTCTAAAAGATTAATTTTTCTCGATGCTCAAAGATGGCTATAGAATATTTTTCTGCCATTGAGGCATATTTGAGATGTGAGAAACATTAACAATGAGGAGGGCTTTAGGTCAGGATCACTGTGCATCATAGATGGCATTATCTGCTGATTTAGCTGAGCTGAAAACTGCTGAAAAATAATCCTTTTTGTGCCCTTGTCAGTGGCTTTGGCCTAGAGTAATATAAAATCAGCTTTACCTGAGTCAGATAATCATTACAAAATTAATTTCGCTCTTGACTCACAGAAATATTTGGGAGAAAAATATATTTCATAGGTTGATGAATATTATTTTAAGTTAAAGCTTACTGAGATGTATGAAATACTAAGTGCTGCTCGTAATTGAGCAACTCTATGCAACTGTAAATTAGCTGCTTGAATTGAAAACAGATGATTACTAAAAGCACTTTTTCCCCCTAGAAAACTTGCAGTTCTCTTTTTCCTTAGCATTCACCAGGGGCATCCAGTTAATCATACTGAGGTCTCTCCCTTAGTGCTGCAGTAGCTGATTACCCAGCAGGAGGTGCAGTTCCAGCAGGGTAAGTCAGAATGGTGTTGGTTGTTCCCTAGGGAGGGACATCCTGTAAAAACACCAAGGTTGAGAACTGTCATATTCACAGCAGTAGGTGCATTTTCCTCAGAAATTAATGGAGCAAGCTGGGCAAAAATGTTTTTAAACTACATCTTCCCTAGAGTAAGATGCAAATTCAAAGCTCTTTTGAAGCATTGGAATGAAAGTTGAAGATAAGACTTTTTAGTTTTTGACATTGATGATATAGGCAACACTAGCACTACGAATATTAAGTTGAAATGGAGGATAAGTGGGGCAAATGTTATTCAAGCAGCTCCCAAATGCAGTCCTAGCTGTTTCAGAGCTAGTTTAAGTAAGGTGCTTGTAATTACGGTTGTTATTATTGTAGAATACCTGTCACACATTTCCTTCCTTCAATTTTTTATTAATTGATCGACAGTTTTTACCTGAAACAAGAAAATTGGATGTAATCTTGCCCACTAGAGTCCCATCCAACAAAAGAGGGTTAGAAGAAGGAGTGAAGCTTTGAGATGCAGCTTTTTCTTCCAGCTGCAGTCTGTGCTGTTCAGTGGCACACAGCAGCTCTAGTCTGCTTTCTCAGTTGCAGGCAATGCAGCACAAAGTGATTGGGATCTGTTTACAGAAAGATTGTGCAGAAACATTAAGAGCCTTGTTAGCTCTGTCCTCTTGAACAAAGGCATAAGAAGGGTCTATTTACAATACAGAGTTTCTACAGCTTTCTTACTAATAGAAGAAGATAAATCCTCAAGGATTGTCTCTAATAGATTCTGTAAGGACTGTACAACCTGGTGACAAATTCTGTTTCCCACATGTTTTCAGCCTCTATGGTTTTGTCATCTTGTCTTTGCTTCAGCTCAGTGCTGCTTTTTTGTGCTTCTCATGTGATTCCTTTGTTGCTCTTACACTGTGTCTATTAACACTGGGTTATAAGAACATGAATGGCCAGACCTGAAATCCACCTAGCATGGCATACCAGAGACCTAGATAAGAGTTGAAAAATAAAAGGTGGGGGGGGTGGGGGGTGGGGGGTGTAAATTAGAATGGAAAAGAAAAGGGAAAAATAATTTTCTCCGTTAATTTATTTTTAGTCTGCAATAATATCTAGCTCAAGGACTTCCTGATCCAGAAGTGATAACTCTGTGTGAGAATATTCCATTAAGCTTACACAGTCAGTCTTTATTTCTTCTTTAAGCAACAGGCCCTGCTAACCCTAACTGGAATCCACTCCTAAAAACAGAATTAAAGGTACCACTGAAAATGGGCAGAGACACAAAGTTTGCAAGGCTTTATTTCATTTTCATTTATGCAGATTTTTATTGCATCTGTCCCATAATTACTGTCAAGTAAATACCAGTTCAAAGAGAAATTTATGACCTTTAAAATCATTCCAGTATAGTCTATAAGTCATTAACTTTCATAAAATACTACCCTCAATTTCACTTTGTCACCATATCTGTAGAAATGTTTCCATGTCTTTTTATTTAATGCATACACGTCTGATAAACCTTAAATGAAACATTCAATATGAAATGTATTTTTAAATAGCTTTTATGTAATATTTCTTCTTGGTATACATCAAATATTTTCAGTATCTATAAGTAAAGCATAGCCTGATACTTCTGGAGAGGGGGGACAGCATACAAGATGACAGATGTGAAAGGCAACGCCAATTAGGAGTTTCGTATCACAAAACTATATAAATACTGGTGTAATATCTCCAAGAGTCAAGTGACAAGGCCTTCATTGTTCTTTAATAGGACCCAGTTGTTCATGAACATATGGGAAGCTGGCTTATTAATAAAATTTTTCTTCCCTAGTCATCTTAATTCTGCGAGATTGTAAATTATGCAGCCAGGGTGAATTAAAGTAACTCACTATTTCCAGACATCCTGAGAGATTTTTTTCCGTAAAGAACTTAGCATAGGAGGTTTTTACCTTCTCTCTGGACATTTTTTTAGGTAAATGCATTGCATACTTCCAACAATGTGCTGAAGGACAAATATCATTTCAAACCTAGTGTGAATTAACAGGACATTAATATGCTGAAACAAAAAGGATCTTAGTAGGCAGGAGATCTCAAGTATGTATTTAGACAGGTTCTAGTAAAAACTCAAGACCGAAAATTACCCAGGCTCTGACTTGATGCATTTTGCAGTGCAGACTTGAGCAAAATTTTGCAGTCTGAGATAATCTTTTTTAACATCTTCCAATTAATTCTAATTTCAGTTGAAAAATACATGTTTTATAAAGTCGGCACTCACAATAAATATGCACATTTACTCTGATTCATAAGATAAAGGAGTATACCCTCCCTGACAGCAATGCACTTTAATATATTGCAGTGTTTAAATTTAGATATTTGAGGCTCCCACTAGACAACAAGTTATTAAAACATCTGCCTTTCCATAAGCCATTCTGTTCTCTGCCATTCCACATGTCCTTTTCTACTTCACCAGGCAAAATTGCCCAATCTAAATTTCAGCTCAAGTGTTTGATGGCTTTCACGCTGAGCTCAAACTGTTAGTGCTTCCCTGAGAGAATAGAATTGAAACGGGATTTAATCTAAAATAACAAAATAGAATAAAGGTTTTACATATAAATAAGTAATGCCCTGTATATTTTTATACACACTTTTCTTTTCTGGATTTTGCATGCATTGAAGTTAAATGTTAAAATGCATACATAACCCAAAGCTGACAGAAAAGAACATCAGTGCATGTTGCCAGTGTGTTCAATTAATGCCTATGCTAAAATATGTTTCAATTCAAATCCATAATAACTGTTACTAAAAAATACATTGAAAAACTAGTATTTTTATTGCTACCTTTGTCCCAGACTGCTGGGCATTTGTTTACTTTTTAAGCAGTGATAATTTCAACTAGCATTCCAAAACCATTCCAAACATGCTGTCTCCTATTTCCAGTAACAATAGTTGGAGTTTTATATGCTCACTGTTCAGGGGAGATTCATATTTGGAGCTAGATTTTTTTCACAGAATGTGAACAATTGACGTTATAACCATAAAACAGAATTATGAACTACCTGTTACCAATAGATATTTCAATACTTAATGGTGGGATACTAAAAACACTCAGGTCTTCTGCTGTAAAAATTATGGGATTCATTCCCACTACTAACTAAAATCATGTGCTTGATAAGTGAAGCAGAACAGGGTCAAGTTACTGTCATTTACTTTGCCATTTTTTTCCACATCTAGATAAATGGCAATTAATCACAATTGCTCAGATAAAAAAAGGTTTACATTTTGGTATTGCCTTGTAGCAGGCTTATAACATACTGGGGAGCAACACAACTAGCAGCTTGAGAGGAGTGATTATTCCTCTGTATTGTGTCCAGTCCTGTTCCCCAGGAGCAAGGAAGAATAACAAACAGAGTGTGATGCACAAAGGGAAGCTGAGAAAAGTGAGTTTCTTCAGCTTGCGGAAGAGAAGGCTAAGAGAAAGATTTAATTCGTGCTTTCTGCTGTACCATGGTGGAGAATATGGAGCAGCATCTTAGAGATGCAGAGTAAAAGGACAAGAGATAATGGTCAGCAGCAAAGAAAGTTCCAACTGATGTGGTTTTTTCCACCATGCAGGAGGGGGTAGGCTGTGGAAGAGGGTCCTCAAATATTCAAAACTGAATTGGACAAAGCCCTGAGAAACATGTTTTAACTTTGAAGCAGGTGATCAGCCTAGATGACTTCCAAAGATCCCTTCCAGTCTAAATTATTCTGAGGTTCTGTTTTGTGATTCATCAAACAAATGAATTGCTAAGTATTTGAAACCTTTTTATTCTGAAATTTTCACTCCAAGATTCACACCATTAAGAATGTCTTCATTTACTAATTCACTTTTTTAACTCCATGCTTCTGTTCTGCAATCTACACACTATAAAGAATTTTCTCTTCACAGTATTTAGGCTGTAAAGTTCTAATTATAGGTATTATAGATGTTATACAGTAATACAATGGCAAACTTCAAATATTCCATAAGGCAGTCATCTTTCCAGGTATTAAATACGGGCATAATTGTAAGAGAATGTTTGCCTATACACTGTGTGGCCTGATGACTGTGCATATATAGGTCCAAACCACTGACTGCTAAATTTATTGCGATTATACCTTTCCCATATCACTCAGACAGACTGAATCTTGTATGTGTAATAGCCAACCTTCCATTTAACTGGGTGGATGACAGATCTGGACACTGCAGTTCCTAACAGCTATAACCCTAAGAAGGCCAGGAAAAATTAAATTTTCAATTTGATTTCATTGCTTCATAAGGCAGAATAAAATCATAAATTCGTCACCATGCAAAGTAGCAAAGGTTTTTGCAAGAGGCTGAGACTTGTTAACAAGCTTGTTGTGAACTGTCATTAAACTTTAGACTGTGCAAAAATAAAATTCAAATCTTAGTTGTTGTCTGAAAGAAGTCTCCTGTTTTACTAGAAGAGTTTTCAGAATATTTTCTTTTATGTTAAAACACTGATCAGTTGTCAAACTGCAAGCCTATAGCATGGCCACTTCATCACGTGTTAGCTAGCCACTAGACTTTTTTCATGGAAAAATAATTTTACGGAACGTGAACACAAATTATCTCGAACAAAACCAGCTGTACCCCAAAAATATATATAACTTCCTAACTTCATCTAAATTCCAGAGCCGGAAAGGTGAAATCGTTTGCAGTTGAGAGAGCAAGATCCGAGTGGTGCCATCTATTTATTACTTCTGTGAATTTAAACAGGGAAACAATTATTTCAGCAGTCATTAATATTTCCTGCTTACCTTTGCTCAAGCCTAGAGACCCTGGAGGAGATATGTTTCTCCTAGCCTTAAGGAGTAAGCATGGGAGCCAGAACAGCAGAATCACAACAGGAAACATCTTGTTCTGTCCACTAGGGTATGACATGAAGGTGGAAAGCTGATAAGCAAAGGACCTCTTATAAGACATGAAGGACTATTATGAAAGTACTCATTATTCTACCATATTTCCTTATGTTTAGCAATATACTATACGTGCTGTAGGTGGTAGAAACATACTGTATTTTCTATTCTGGCAAATGTCACAAGTGATTTTTGCTTATCTACTTTGGGGCTTTTTGCAGCTTGGCCCGTGCATACCACTTGTGCAAAACTCCAAACTTGAGTGAAACATCATTTCCTCTGCAGTCAGTAATTTAACATTCCAGTGGACTGGTGAGATGAGCACTTCAGAGAATGGTTTGATTTTCCTAATGTGAAAAGCGTGCATAGGTCACATGTAGTAAATTACTTGCTACCTTTGGCTACCCTGCTCAGCTGATGAAGCTGAGCTGAAGTATTATTACCTTTCTTGATGACATGAAGTCATTAAAACATTCTGTGGTTTGAGATATAATTTTAACACTCACAGGAAATAAGAGTTTCAGAAAGTGTGGTGCTGTGAGATTGTAAATTATCAGACACACGGCACATGCCTACAAACTGCATTGGTGCTGTTTAACTGTGTGAGGCATGAACAGATCAAAGACCCCATAAAATGTGCTCTGAAAAAAGAAACAAAACCATAGCTGTTCTAAAGAATGAGGTGGCATAACTGTATTTCTGGTAGAAATTAGAATAGTGGATATTGTTCTTGAGGAAGGATTATTATTACCTCTTCGTTATTTTCTAGTTTTGAGTTTATGTTCAGCGTCTCTCAAGCACACAATCATGAAAATTATCATTTCCTTAATCTATGCCCTTTCTGAGTCTTCATGACAATATTAATTTTATGGTTTTTATTTTTTCAGCCAACTTTTATTATTCTGCTATTTAAGTGTATAATGAAGTGTTAAGTGTAAAAAAATATGCATTGTTTTAATTAACTTTTTAAGGACATCTTAAGGCTATTAATATAATTTTTACTGCATATATTGAAATAACATAAGCAGGGGAGTAGAAACCTCTTAA
This sequence comes from Cnemophilus loriae, assembly GCA_013397755.1. Lineage (NCBI taxonomy): Eukaryota > Metazoa > Chordata > Aves > Passeriformes > Corvidae > Cnemophilus > Cnemophilus loriae. The sequence goes on along the minus strand of VZTF01004373.1, from coordinate 4,388,431 downwards.
TAATCATATGTATGACCCTCAATATAGGCATTTTTGATTTTTCATTTTCTGTGTAACCTAGCATATTGCCTATTTTCCCAAATTTATTAATATCCTGTGGATACAATGCTTGTTTGAAGGTGAATGAAAGTCCACAAACTCCCAATTATTTTCAATTTTACACTCGTTTGATTAGAGTGCCATTGTCTGTAATTTTTACACTTGTTTTGAGTCTTCAAAGTGCATGATTCATGCCTTGAAAATGGGTTGTTTTGTGTTTCCCAGCACTGCTTTTTTTTTATCCCTGCCAGTTATAACCTGATAACCTGATTTCATACTGTGCTTTAGCACAACAATACAGTCATCAAACTAAAGCAACACAGTAAGTGGGCACATTAGCCATCATTTTACTTGATCACTTGGGAGAGATTAAATTTATTCATTTTCAGAACAGATAATGAAATATTTAAAACATTTTCGAGTAAACGGTGGCAGCATTTTGAAGCTCTGGCATGCTCTTTGCCAAAGCAGTGTACTATAGACTGCACATGTAAGTCTCTAGTGCAGATGTTTGGGAAATTTCTGCTGGTTTGTTTTTTTTTTCCTTAGGTTCATTTGCATTTAGTTTATCTAAAGTGAAATCCATTCAATTTTATTGAACTGTAATTCTGGTAATTTACAATATTTACATGCTGTGGTTAGATTGAAATCAGTCCTTAATTCAAATTCAATCTAAATTTACAGCATAGTAATTAGGGCTTTGTAACTGACACTAGGGGCCTATTGATTTAATGAAAAACTTAACCTTACAGTAAGTGTTTAATTAGTTGCTGCAGTAGATTCTGCGCTGTCCTAAATTGTGGACTTTAGAGAATTAGGTACTAATTTAAATTACATTACTATATAAAGATCAGAACTATGTTTTAAAAGACCATGTAGCCCTACAGATGAATTAATTTCTCAGTCTTTGAAAAAAATTAACAGAAAAAGGCAGTAATCAAAGCAATTGCCTACACATCTGAATTCAGGTAAAGCAATAATAGGTATGCTGGAAATTACTACCTACCTTTGTAAAATATTGATTTAAAAAGTTAAAAAAAAAAAAAAAAGTGAGATTTTCTTTATGGAAATTTTGCCCAGGAGGCAAAATTTGAAATTTTGTATAGATATAGATATATAGATATATAGAGATACAGAGATAGAGATAGAGATAGAGATAGAGATAGAGATAGAGATAGAGATAGATATATACACATTACTATATATTGAAGGTATTCTCTGAAGATGAAATAAAGAAAAAATCTAGCTAGAAAATCAAATATGTTTCTATTCACTGTGGAACAGATACAGATGTGACAGAAAATGAGTGTTAACATCTGTTTCATACACAGAAAATGATATTTTTATTTACAAAGTACTCAAACATTGTAAGCCATTATTGTATTTATCCACTTCATAAAATATCTTAATCTAGATCAATCCCATATGTTTTCGGATTAAGAAATAATGAACTTCTAGTAACTGCAGATTTTTGTTTCTTCCTATTCCTCCCCCTATTTGTTATCATGGCTTGGTACAGCATGGACACCAAGTCACAAGCTGGAAGTGGCTGCTATTCTCCAGATCTGCCAGTAACATTTTGGTTTGATATATAGCCATTGTAACAAATTACAATTCACCAGCAACATGTCAGTACACACTCATCCAAAGCACTTGCTAGTAAGTTTGAATCTCTTTTACTGGCTGCTGAACCACCCTGGAGTAGCGGCGACTTTGCAGCTTTTTGCCATGCTGCCCATTTGTATTGCCCGGGCCCCAGTAATCATAGAGTATTTTGTAATAGGTACTCCAAAGATGTAAATTTCAGTGAGCCGTAAATTTTATATTCCTAGAGGATCATCTAAAAGGTCATCATAGAGTTCAGTAATTTTAATATATTTCAGAAAAAACATAGGTCTTACAGGGTTCAACTAAACTCTATGTGTTTTATTAAAACTTTTAATTATTTTGCTTAATTTCAAATGTACTGGGATTTTTTTCCAAAAGTAACAGAATTTTCTTTTTGGTGTCTTATCTGAAAGGGTTTTAACCTGTTTGTTATCCTGTTCATGGATTTTCTGGTAATTCCATGTTGCTAAGTTTGGATGTAGTAATATTCCCATGTGAGATTTTTGCACAGAAGTCGTAGAGAAAATCTGCTGATACACTGTGGGGGTATTATGTCTGTTCTAGTAATGGGAAAAAGGTAAAAAATTCATTTTATCATTGCCTTTTCTTGTCTGCCAATAAAGAAAGGCATAAATAAAATACAGATACAAGAGAACAGATGTTGATCTACCTCAGTGTTCATTGTAAAAGATAATAATTCTTACTCTTGGGTTGTTCTTTTTATCAGCAAGTAGCTATTAAAATACATGAAAACAATTGTCTTTCCTGTAGTCATAGAGTAAAGCAAGAATAGAAAGTAGATATTTTGGTCCTGGTCTAGGTCCTTGTAGGCTAAGCTACACTGCTTCTCTTGATCTTTATCATTTTATGAATAAGTCAGCACAGTGTCACACCAGACACTTTCTGTATTCAGAAATGATAAATGGCTTCTGCCTGAATTAGCATTACAAAAAAGTGACACACATCACCATCAAAACCAGTTCTCAGAGCTAGAAGTCAATGTGCAGTTTAGGGGGCAGGTCAAAATCTCAGCTGTAACAAGCAGATTAGTTTCCAATCTTGCCGTTTCAAGGAAAAGGTCATTTTTATTTTTTTTTTTTCTTCTTTTCAAAGAAAGAGAAAGAAATACAGCACCTGGAGAATTTTAACCCATCTCAAGTAGAGTATATGTGAAAGAAATAAAGACAGGGAAGGGAAAGGAGATACTGTGAGTGTAACCAGATACACAAGACCGCAAAATAAAATAGAGGGGAAGTAGCATAGGAAAAGCACAAGTAATGTAGTGAAAGTTGAAGAATTATGTAGATGGAGAGTAACATCAGAAAATTCACAAGTTCCATTTTTAAATATACCATACCTCGGCCGTGTTTTCCCAACAGTAGTCATCTGTGATATATTTTTTCCTAGAAAAGGTGGGCTTAGGCAGAAAATGTTTGATGAGTCCTAGAAGCACCCTCCACTTACACTGCATTTGCCAATGGTTGCTAGTTTTGATGAGTCAGGAGCCCAGTTCATCAGCAAAAGCGGCTTGATTAGTCAGTATGATAAGCATGATTTCAGCGTAGAAATTTGCCATATTTGTTACTCTGTTGTTGTTTTACGCTTTAGTATGTTAAAACATAACGAAAGCATTGTGTAATACTGGGGTAATCCTTGCAGTTTGCAGCAGAAGACTCAGCACATTCAGCCTTTCTTTGGGTTCCCTGAACTGCCAGATTAGAGGCCACGCTGCTAATGACTAATATTCCCAAGAATAAAAAGTTAGCTGAAGGATTTCTGTGTCCTAATGACCCTTAACTTCTAGCATATGCTTTTTTAGGAAACACTGGAAATAGAAGATCACTTTTTAATAGAAATTAAAAATTACCCAGAATGTAATGTGCAGTTCAGGAAAAAAGAGACCAAAAAAACCAACAAAAGACAAAACAACAAAAACAAAACAAAAAAAAAAACAGCAAGGAAAAGGAAGGCACTCCAACTTACCCTGGTTTTTCCTCTATGGTCTGATCATCAGGCTGGTCACTGACATTTTGGAAAACCAATCCAATTTTTTTGAACCCTTTCTTTCAGCTCAGAAGAAATCTAAGTAGATATCTACTCATTCCAGAGGAATATGCCGACTCCAGAGTTTGCTGGTGTCAGTTTCACTTGTCCTTCACCTGTTACTTTTGTTCCTGTTGCCAAGTGAATGTAGACTGACTACAGATGAGTGCCCTAGCTACTGCCTTGACTTTGTGTCCCTGAATGTATCTAGTTTTTCTATATAAAATTGAATTTAAGTTAATAATTTAATTAAATAAGCAAAACCAAAGAACCTTATCTAAAAACAATCATAAAGTTTCAAGCTAGGTATGAGCAGCTACTGAAGCCATACTGAAGTCTAGCAAGTAAGACAGTGTGATTTATGCCATTCCTACATTATTGGTGTACCAGAGAATGTCCTTGGTATGATCCAGCTCATTTACAAACCCTAGATCCTATACAAACAACACCATGAAAAAAATAAAGGGAAAATGCCCTTTTACACGCTGCTCTGTTAAAATTTGCAAAGCTATTAGAGCATCAGGAACCTGAGATGCTAGTGTTGTTTACTTCAGCTTGGGTTTCAACTAAATTTTAATAAATTTCAATTAAAATTTATTTGAAACTCCTCATTGCATGGAAGTATGCAAATTTAAAATTGGCAGTTTCTTGTTTTCTTCACCCCCAAAATAATTATTTTTGTGTTCTCAGCTTTGTAGTTTTCTAATGAGACATCCTTCAGTAACCTTCATTTTCTAGCTTTCAAAAATAAACAGACTGATTTCACGAGTTTTGGGGAATTTTATTTGTTGTGGTTTAAAATCTGACTACTGTCTGTGAAGTGCCCTTGATATCACAATATTGTTGGTGTTTCCAAGAACGGTGCTCTGTTACTTAAAAAAATATATTTTCCTCTATAGATGTAATAACTTTGTTGTCATTAAAGATCATTAGAGTAACAAACATTATAGTAAAAATTAACATGCCCTTCTGCTGCTGCCAGTCTTTCCCACAAATGTACACATCAGTGTGACAGGATAAAGAAAGCAAGTGTGATATTAATAAGTTAAGAGCACATGGATATGCAGTTCCTGGCTTGTGATAGTTTTCGTCTGTAATCACGCAATTCTCCTTCTTTTCTAATATAAGAATTTTACATTTGTATTTGCATGTTGCAAGTCAAAGACAAGGAGAGTGTAACGGTTTCTCTATCTTAGAACATAATAGGTGATTTCTCAGCCTTACAATAAGCTAAACAGTGTAAAGCTTTCCACAAGATCATGGGATTTTACATCAATGGCACCTGAAATAAATGAGATCAAATGATAAGACTGCTTTACCTTCAATTTTTAAGTTTGTGCCACTTCTGCCCAAGGCAGAATTAGCAAGCTTAAAAGTTCAATGCACGTAGAAGCTAAAAAGGTAGAAATATTGCAGAGCAGCTCACTGTACAGTTTATGCTAATAGTCATCTGCTTTTGAACATCTTTTGCATTTTCCATAAATTCCCACCAGATATATACATATATCTGTATGTATATTTATATATACCCATACATTTCCAGTTCCTTTGCTCTTATAGTGGCATAATGGCTAAAAAGACATTGTAGTGTTTAAAATTTAATGAAGAAGTTTGGTTCACACAGTGAAATTCTATGAACTTATTTTTACAAGAAAGCATTGCTGAAATCATTCCTCCCAAGACAGTACTAAAATACATTCTAGATATGCTTTCAATAAACATGGTGTAAAAACAATTAGTCATTTATTACTCTCCACTGTCTTTATGTCAAATTTCCAAGCTCCATGTAAAAATATTTTTTCTGGTTCTTACATCAGCTTTTCTTCTGTTGTTTAATGCCTTCTTATTAACATAATGCAGACGGATGGGATGGAAATAATACATAATAATTTTTACAAACTCGACAGAGTGTTTACCTGTTTCTCAACTATAACTTTCTTGTTTTGCCTAAGGTGAAGCTAATTAAACTTTTGAAAACAACAACACTATCTCTTCAGTAATCGTGGCAGATATTTGTATCACTGGAATTTCTAAAGTCTGCTTTAATCCAAGCGTCAGAATAGTTATTTGCTCCCTGTTCAAGGCTGTAATCCTCTTATTTGCAAATTATTTAAACCAGCGTGGGATAATATCAAAAAATGAAAATATTCTTCCTGCCCATTAATAAGGTGAAAAAATTAGTATCAAACTAAAAAAAATTTAAGGAGTTAATAACAGGTTTAATGGCTTAGTGTGATCTTTTCTGAACTGATTACTTTATAAAAGGGCCATCTCTAGCAACTTCATCTGTAGAAAGGCAACTGCATTTTGCAGAACTAAACAAATAGGTCATTAAATTACAGCAAATGTGCAGATTCTGAGGTTTGCTGATATATCCACCTCACATATTTGTTTCCGTAAGGAAAGCTATTCAGACCTGAGGTCAGCTCCATTCTGAAAACCCACTGAGGAGATACCCGGATGCTCTGCTTCTCTGGAGGCCGAGGAGCTGTGAGGGTGTCCTGCCTGCCTGGCTGACTACCCACACTGAGTCGGGCTCCTGGCTGCACCAGCAGAAGAGAGGAGGTGCAGCTACAGGCATTCTGCCCACAGTTGTCTGGCCAGCCAGGCAGCCAGGGGAGATGTTCACGCGTGTAGGTTAGGTGTGGAAACACGTTGCCTTCTACGCTCTCACCTGCTGGCTTTCCTCTCTTCATAAATGTAATAGGAGCACCCATGCACGAGAGAAAAACTTGTATTTTACTCACGTGCAGTATTTGTCTGCGGTCCCATTTTCTGGCAAAGCAATCTCTGCGCCTTTTCTGGTATTTGGGAAGGGGAATTGCAAAGTGCTCTGAGGTTTGTGGAGAGGGCTAGGGAAAAGAAGAGAAGGTTGCTTGGAAGAAGGAAGATAAGAAGAAAGATGTAGAAATCAGGATAATATTGCAGTAAAAGAGAGCGCAAGCAGGGTATTGCAGCAGTAAGACAGGATCTAGATAACTCAATGTGGGTAACCGAGAAAGCCTGAATATTATAGACTAGTGTCAACTATTTTGTATCCCATTTGACAATACTGAAATTCTATCTTCATGGAAACTCATTTTTAAAGAGGGAATAGACTATTTTAATCATTGCTTGGAAAAATATTCCCTCTCCAAATGTTCCCTACCTGTTCTTATTGTATCTAGTAATTGTACTGCCAAGATACTGAACTGTTCAAAGCAACAATAAATCATTTGGTCTCCAACAAGAAGAAACCTTTACACCACTATATGCTTACTTCATTATAGAAAATCTGTGGGGATTTTTTACTATTTATACTAGTTTTATGCTCTGTCACTGTCTCTGAAAATTTGTAAATACTGGAGCATTGACACAGACATACAATGGGACTCCAAGGAAGTAATTTTTATCTTATAAGGCCTTTGGTACTTCATCTATTAAATGGGTACATTTCTAATTGCTTCTTCTTGCCATTTTTCCTTCCTTTATTCTCTAGATTTGGATTTCTAGCTCTAGAACAGAAGCAGCAGCCAACTTCGAAAAAGTGCAGTAGGCATACAGTGGAGCTTTTTGTATTGTTGATATAGCTGGATGGTAACATAGAGCAAGTATCTAACAATTCTTAGACAATTTGTGGTTATATAAACAGTTTTTTTTCCACAGATCAAAATATTTATTCTTTTCTGGGTTTGGTTAAGCAGAGATGAGAAGCAAATAGTGGACCAATATTAAAACTTTGGGTTTTTATTGCATCTCTGCTGATTTGAATCTCTGCATGCTATGCTGTCTTTACACCTAAAATGATTATTTTATGGTTCATGTTAAGGTGCAGCAAAAATTTCATGAGCTTTATCATACTTGAAAAATGCTGTCAATGCATGGGGGATTCTCCTAAAATCTGAGCTGGGAATATTTCTGCCATTGAAGAATCCAATTTCTTCATCCACTTTTCTCCTAAGATATCAAAGCCAATATCTTTTTCATGTAGAATATTTTGTGCACTCCTAGAGGTTTGCAATTCTTAAAAGCTCTGAGGTTTTTGATAAACATTCAGATAACAATAAGCTTACTAAATTCATTTTATAATCTCATTAATCTGTAACCATGTTTCCATTTCAGTTTGGAGAATGGCTGAGAGTACCACTGTGCTGCGTTGCTTAAATATTATTATCATGTTTGCTTGTTTGCTTGATGTGAATAACTGTCATTATCGCTGAGGTTTTACATTTTGTACTTATTTTCAGTTTTTGAAAGTTCATATTTTGATCACTCAAAATTCTGAGAAGTCAGGATGTTTTTTCTTGTGTATTCTTTCATTCATTAATTAAGAAAGTAGAAAGTTTTGTACAAATGCTTTCAGTAAATATTGTTTACCCATCTCTTGCACAAAATGAATCAAAAGTCGTAAGTAAATCACACCGTAGAAGTATTATCCTGTCAGGATATAACTTAGACAAGAACTTTAAGCAAACTCATTAGCACACTAAATTTACACCTGCACCAACATTTGTTATTAGTTTGCAATGTAGGCAAGTCCAAACTGTCTGTACACTGAAACATGGGTGTCTCATCTACCCTGGCAGTGAGATTGCAAAGCCAGTTCCAGGAGGACAAGAAAGGACACCGCACAAAGGAAATGTGAATTTATAGCAATGGGGAGGACACACCAAACTGGTCTACACATATCCTGTATTCTGGCATTGTAGAGGCAAGTCAGGAAGCAATGTGAAAACATTTTGCAGGGTTGGGGATTTTAGTCCACAATCCATCCCACCTGGCAAAATGTGGTGTATGCAGAGTCCTCCTGATTCCTCTGTATGCCAGACTGTTCCCTCAGCTTTTTCCTCTCTCTCCAAGAACTAATGAGACAAATATCCTTATTCATACCTGGTCCTAGAACAACCCTACAGCAGGTGCTCTCTGGCTCCTTCATAGTGTTGGGCTGCAAAATTCTCGGCCTGTACAGTTTTCAGATGATTCAGCTTCTAAATTCATAGCAAATCTCTACTTAGCATCAGCAAATTGAAACTCCCAGAGACTAGCAACATGTCCAAATACATGTCCAATTTTGCAGTCTTCAGAGGGTTGATGACAAAAGTTGAATGACTCTCCCTTTAAGATTTCAGTTGCCTGCTTCTGAGAATGGAAATTGTCTGACAAACCTAACTGTATGTATTGCTGCTTCATGACGGTGGGAAACAAGGCTGACAATTTTGTGGTTTTGTGGGAAGGATCTTTGACAATGGGAAAGTGCTAGCTTATTGAAATTTTAAGTTCTTTCCTCAAAAGTCATTAAGAAAATGATGACTGAAAGTTTTGAACTAAAGAGGAGCATAACTCAGTCGTTTTTCAAATGAAATAATGCCTAATAGAATAAAACATAGTTAGACCTCAAGACATGTTCTTTACTTCCAGGATATTAAAGACAAGTGATGAAGATTCAGCAATCATGCTTTTCCATTTAGAGTATGTTCATCATTCTGAGTGTGTTACAGAAAGTGAGGGAAGACAAATACTAACTTTAGACAGTACTATGTGGCCAGACACTCTTGATTTGTGGTTCTGATTGATGTGTCTATATCCATTCTTAAAATAGTTTTATTCACTGAGCCTTCCTTGGCAATGAAATCTCAGAAAAGTCTTGCATGTCAGCAGCAAGAGTCTAGCAGACACTATTCTGACATTATTTCTGTGAAGTAGTTTCAATATTATTTCCAATTTTTATGATATTCTGCATCCCCTGAGTTACTCAGTACTACAAAAAATATGGATACTGTGTTGAATAAGTTTAAATAATGCCTCTCTAGCTTTAACATAAAATACAAAAGAAAAATTAGAAACCTTTTATGAGAAACATTAGTTGAAAAAAAAAAAAAAAAACCATGCATTTAAAGTACATTGCCCAGCAGATAGTAGTATTAAAACAAATTAAATCAGTGGGACCTCTTTTCTGTTTACTTATTTTTCAACCCAAGTAGAGATGCTTGAAATGGTTTTTTATGTAACAGTTTGGGGTACCTTTGTTTAAATTATTAAGAATCAAGAAGGTCTGGAATTGGAGAAAACATTAATCTTGTATTTTTTGAAAAACAATGCAAGCCCTCTGAGGCAACAGAAAATTAGTGGCACCACAATTTTTTAGGCGTTTTTCAGTAAGTATGTGCTTATTGTATGTGCTTTAATTTAGTTTACCTGTACTTGATACAATAATAGTATTTATATTTTGCTGTTGATATTATCTTCAAGTGTATTTATATCTGAGGCATTCTGAATCCCTATTTTTGTTGGTTTGTGTGCTATTTTTAGGAATGGCTTACAAATTTCCCACAAATGTGATGTCAAACACTGTAGTCCTATACTGTGCTAATTTAAAGATCCCTGGATATACTACGTACAGGTCGAAAGAAGTATTTAACTCAGGAAATGATTTGATGTCAGAAACTCCTTTGGCACCCCTGAGACTCCCTTAATCTTCTGGGAACAAGAATATATGAAGATTGTTACTAGATATCTGAGGAAGTAAATCAGGAACTTTATGAATTATAGCGGTAATTCTATTTTATTAGCATAAAGGATTTTCCAGTTTGAAGTATTTTGTCTAGGACAAGCTACTGAGTTGGAATTGTTGTACCACCCATATATTAAATCTTTTCAGATTAACTGTTTGCATGTGACATTAAGGGGAATTTCTCAGCACCCCACAGTTCTTGGAAGCAGTGCTTACATATAAGGGAAGGAGACTATTTCAATTGGCACATTTACAGACGTTATCCATATGCACGGCTGTAGTCACTGAGTGCAGGGAGAGAGATATAGCCGGTTCCTGCTATAAAACTGAACTGCATAAGATGATAACCATTGGCCACAGCACTTTTCACATATGCCGAAGATGTTCACAGGCAATTTGTGGAGACCAGTAAACTGAAAATATTCACAAGATATGTGGCACTAGGAGGTCACCGAATTTCAGCGATGTTTAGAGTTTATTGCCTTAAAACAAGTTACTGTGGAGGTTCAGTACCATATGATCACTTGGTCATTTTTGTATGCTATATTGGCATCCAGTTGAAGCAATTATTATAAGAGCATGTGCTTGCATATGCCATGTGTAAATGTTGCTGAGGAAAAGACCCTTGAAAAAAAGTATGGTAGGCTAAAAATAAGAAGTTACAGAGAGAGAAACTATTTCAATTCAGGACATCAATTAACACTGATTTGCACTGGAGTGCATTTGAAAGTGCATGTAATATTCACATGCCAAATGAATTCATTAAAGACCAGTGTGATTACAGTGAATGTCAAATGAATTAATAACAATGGGACCTTTAAGTGTTACCATTAATTTCACAGTGTGTTGCTGTTTTATTCTTATGCGCTCTGAAGCTAAATGACACTCTACTGTTACCCTAGTAGATTAATTGTGCATTAATAATCTATGGGTGGGCCAGCAATCTGGTGGGCACTTACATTTCATTGACACTTGGATACTAAAGATCATAATTTCCAGTTTTCAGTCAGGAAAGCCATTTTAGCTTTAAAATAGGCTCACATCATGTCTTCTGTATGAGATTAGAGTTCGTTAAAAGTGTTAAGTTTTTGAATTCTAGGTCCACATTAAAAATTAAGTGTGATTAAAGAGTTAAATCTTTGATTGTTTTTTTCTGTACGTAGCTCTCCACCAGTGAAATATGTCAGTGATTTCTGCCTGCTAGTAGACATCCTGGTCTGTTCAGGGCATTTCTTTTGCTGCCTAATATTTGAGATTACTCGAGTTGACCTTTGTTTTAGATGGGGGTTTTTTGTTGTTTTTTCTGTTCATTTGTTTGGGCATTTGGGAGGATTTTTTAGTCGTATTTTGTTATGGTATTTAGATCAGTTAACTTTACAAGGCTACTGCTGTTAAAAGTGTGTGCTTCCATTCAGAGCTTAGAAAGCACATACCAGTTATGTACCCAATATTTTTATATGTCGTGCCCTGAAGGAAATAGAGCACAGCTTAAATGAGAGGGGAAAAAGAGAAACTTTTTCTTTTCCCCACAGATTTATAAGTTGCATATTTTTATTCCAAAGTATTAGATTTTGTTGTCTTACAGGGAAGTGGAAAAATCTAAAAACAAGATAGCCTGATGTCAGTTGTTTTTTTAGTCTTTTTTTGTTTGCTTGCTTGTTAGTTTTTTAAGCCAACAGAAAGGTAATTGATCTCAGAATTGTTTAGGAGTTGGATATGAGCATGTAAAAACTTACACTATTGGACATGACCCTTGTACGGATGTCTAAAAGCTCTTTTGGATACTCTCATACAAAGGCAATTGAATCAGTCAATAATTCATCTAGAATGGCACATTTCTACTTCATTTGTACATTTGTGAACAAGCCAGTGTGTACTACATGGTAGTCTTCATGAAAATTTGTCATAAGTCATTACACTGCTAATAAGCCATTCATAAAATATGATTATCATATAAGTCATTAATCTAATTTACTAATCATCTAGGTATTGCTTTCCTTTCTACCTCAGTTTTCTAGAATGAAATATACACACATAAACAATGAGATATTCTATTTATATCTCAATTGGAGTTGATAAATGGGCCATCAATCACATATTTTTAATTTCATCCATTAAACATTCTTCACATCAAGCTTTGCATGACACTTACAAACTTAAAGAAGAGATAGGGATTCGCTTCCAGCTGCTTAAAGTTTAAAATGAGAGAAAGTATTGTAATCCTGAAGCTCCTTCTAAATCTAGGAATGTTCCACCTGTTAAACACACTAGTTAGACTTGGAAACATTCCTTGTGTGTTAAACATAATGGTGAGCAGATACTGCCAGTTTGTGGTCACATCACAAGAATATACACATGCAGATACACAATATGCAAAAACTGCAGGAAAGAGAAGCCAGATCATCAATCAAGCTTTATACCTTTAAGATCTTTATGATCTATATATTGGTGTGAATTTCATTGAATAAATCAAATATTTATCACATAACACTGGTGAATCGCAGGAAAAATCGTAATCATATTTTGGACTTTGCTGGAATCAAAATATACATTCACAAATTCCCTATTCTTTACCTGCTGAGCTTTTATGCTCCTACATATTTACATTTGTGTTTGATTTAACAAGTGGAGATTGTCACTTGTCCAAGCTCATTCAAGAAAAAAAACAATGGCAAAAAATACATTTCAATTTCCATGTCTTATTCTGAGTGTATATGTAAATACACACACACACACACATATATAGATATATTCCTCTTCGTAGAGGAGTCTGAAAGTCCTTGGCCTCTGGATAGTATTTCATGTATTTGTTAAATAGGAATGGATTTCACTTGACACAGAGATGCAGGATAATGTTTTGATTGGAAGGGGTTGGGTAAACAAGTTTTTCACCCGTTCTATCATTTTGTGACACTTTTCTTACATTTGGATACCATCTGCCTCCAGCCTCCCTATTCATTAGCAACAGCTTTGTGCCCACTCTTTGGAAACTAAATATTGCTCTATATTTGCTGAGAACATTAGAAGCAGTAGCAACTGTCTCTTCCTCTGCAGCTGATAGCAGTAGGGGAGTTCAGCCTACTGAAGTTTAAGACAAGCAATGCAGGAGGACATTCCCAGTTTTGCCCTTAAAACTGAGAACAAACTTTTCTATTTGTTTTCCATTCCTTCTCCTCTGGCATGTCACCTGCATAGTATCCCTGTCCTCTTTCATGAAATGAGGACCTACCTAGTAAAGTATCTGAACTACAAATGATGAGCAAATCTGGTATCTGGTTTAGGGTTGTCTCTGATTTCCTCCAGCAGCGATATCATCTAGGTAGTTAGCAAAGACTCAGTTTGGGTTCGTCTATTCATGAGGATCTTTGCTTTTGAAGATCAGCTGCATCCTCTCTATAAACAATATATTTATGTTGCATAAACTAACTTTTCTGAGGATGAGTGGGGAGATGGTTTCCTATTATAAAAATACTGGATCAGAACCGTGTGTATATTCTAATGAGGGAGCTCAGAAGCATTCCAAAGTAGAATTCCATTCCAGACAAAGTTGTGATTTGAATGCTTGGGCAGAGGAAGGGTGATTGTGCTGTTGGGTCTTTCAGAGTTCTGGCCATGAGTCACTATTCCTTCCGCACGCAAAGTGCTTGTTAAAGAGAAAGAAAATAAAAAGGGACAAAAAAAAAAAAGAAAAAAAAAGGAAGAGCTTATCTTCACTGTAAGCCATGAATATCATTCCCAGAAAACTGTTAAAAGTTTTCTTTTTTTTCTTCCTACTTCGCCATTTTTCATTTTCTTTTTCAAAGTAAATTCTTCAATGAATATTTACTATTTGGAGTTTTCTCCTCACTGCTCTGTAACTTGGAATAGATAGGACTTCCTTTGAGGTAACTGGTTAAAAAGACATAAATGGAAGCAAATCTTGGTCCAGGATACAGGGAAATTATGATAATTATCTGAAACACACCAAAGTTCAATTTTTTTTGAGCTTTTCAAGGAGAATTGGGAAAATCCTCTGTTAAACCTTCTATCTTGAGCTGTAAGAGATTTTTCAGCACATTGAACTACTAGATCCTAGAAGAATGGATAAACTCCGTGCATATGTTTTTATCTTAATTTAAAACAAAAACAGTCCTCATTTACTGGGAGGAGGAAGCATATTAACATTAAAGTAGGATACACAGAAGAAGACTGCAGTTTTATTTTTAAGTGACTGAGTGAACTTGAGAAAAAGGAACCCAAACAGGAAAAACTTCCATCTCTTACAATCATGAGAACAGACATGTGCAGCTCTGTTAGAATCTGGATACTCACCAGGGATCTTACTGGCTCAATGCATCAAGAAGAAATGTCTGTCAAGCTCCTACAAACTTTGGTTTCCCGAACAACTGCCATATGCCAGAACTAACTGCATAAAGGCACTATGAATCGAGCATCAACACTGTGAGATTTAAGGATATTTGTAGATTTTCTTAAAATAAGGTTCCAGTAAATCTTTTCATTTCGTCAATTTCCCAGGCAGGTCACAACAGCAGCAGAGCGCTCAGTAATGCCCATTTAATCCTTTATTCTTTTGGTTTGATGATGTTTTGCTATTAGAGGAAGTTCAGACCTGATTCTGATGAATCACAACACTTTATCCTATCCAGGAAGGCATTAAGCAGAGTGACAGCGAGCTCTGCACTGCTACGGTACATCCTTACTGCTAGTGTTTCTTCCAATATGAAAAATATTTCTGTGCCTGCTGCAAAGCAGGTATTACCATTAAAATGATACTTAAACAAGCTCTCTCTTCACTAAATGTCTTAATGCTATCAGCCTAACAGTTCTTTGGGATTGCTGTAAAGTCTGGGGTGGAAGAGTGCTTTATTCCTGCCTTAGACTGCCAGACTTCAATTCCCACAGACAATCAGCTACACCCTCTTTGTGAGCCTGCGCATCAGGCAGACCATACAGAAGTACTGTGTCAAATGGTTAAATAAATAAATAATGTGCCTTGGGCCTGGAGCCAAAAATGCTCTCCCCTTGCACCAGTGTGAAAGGTAAGAGGAAAAGATGCTTCTGTTCTACTACTGATGAAAAAGACAAAGGCAGTAGGCTCGGCGTGTCATTTCTCTAATACTACATCAGAGCAGCTCACGATGTAGTGTTAAATGTGTCTGAAATCTCCTTATTTTTCCAAGCCTGTTTACCGATGCATCCCAACACAGATGGAACCTTTCTTCCTGCACATATTAATTCATCTGTTATTTATGCACTTCTGATCTTTGTGACATTTTGTCCTTTGGCCTGCAACCAAGTCATTTTTTATAGATGTTCTGAGAAAAGGTGGCCCTTGCCCTGCAGTGAGCCTCCCAAATCCCTGACACACACACATGCATTTTTTATTGTTCTCACATGTTGCTTAACAGTCTGCATTCTTCCTGCTTTACAGCAGAGCAGATGGGTTCCTGCATAGCATGAAACAGATGAGATGTTCAAATCGATTGTTTTATCAACAATCAGTTGTAGATAAAAATCATTTTAATGAGAGAAATTAATGGTGTTTGCAAACATGGTGTTAATTAAAGAACATAGCTTGGTCTTTTTTCCCTCCTTTTTTCCCCTGCACACAATTTTTGTTACCCATGACATCTTTCATTATTGACTCATGCCCCAAAGAAAAGGCGATTAAAATCTGCTTTTGTTTGATGTAGCTCTTATTGAAGAAAGAAATAGATCTTTCTGAAGCTTCCTGGTGAGATGAAAGTCTAATTATCTCCACAAATGAAAGGAAAAGCTTTAATTAGGCCTGTGCTGAATCTGCGCACTGTGAATTTGTGCATTGTGATGGATGGAGCTCACATCTCCTCAGTGACTGCAGTTGAAATAATGAAGAAGGAGAAGAGGTAGCCTGGTCCCATGATTCAGCTGGCAGAGCAGACTTGGAGGTACACCTGTGTTGTGAGAGCGTGCCCAGAGCAGCTGCCACAGGCCATGTTTTTGTGCAGTGCATTCGGCTGTTTTACAGCCTCCTCCTGAGCTTTGATCTCTTTTCAGACAGCAGGGGTCCTAACAAATCAAGCTTTTCATGTTTCCCTCAGTTTCACTCTCTTTTGCTTCACCATTCATACTTGAACTCCAAAGAGGACGGATAAAATATTGTCTTTTTCTGAATCAATTTGATCAGCAGCGGACATGACTGAAGTGGGCGTTTTGTCTTTTGTGAGATGTTTTAGGGTTGACTGTGGGGTAAAGGCAACTAAAGAATCGGAAATTGCATTTATTTATTTTGCCATTTATTTCACTAGTTATGCTTTTAACAACCTCTATGCATAACACTTGATTTGCTACGCCCTTCTTTTTTACGATGCTGTAGTGTCTACACAGTTAGGAAAGGTGACATTGTGGGATAGTATTAGACTGCTAATGGTTGTCAGAGAGAAATCTGAATTATGACAAATAATGCGCTATTCCACATTTTATAATGTTTCTGATCTATTTTTACCGTGTTGTATGCAGTTTACTCTGTCTTCATGTAGTCCACCTGATATCAGGAAGGTCAAATCACTACTTACTCACTTCACTTGCAGCCAGCATATTCTTCTTTTTGAGTCACAGAGCACCTTTGACATCAAGGGCAGTCAAGGAGTCTACGTCCACAACTTTGTGGGCAGGATAGCAGTAAAAACAAGAAGATACATTTGAAATCAAAATCAAATCAGCATCAACAATCTAATATTTTACAATTTCTGTCAGTATATCCTGTGTTGTTTAGAATTTATTGCTTTAATTGTGTACCAGCCTCTGGAACTGAGGAGCGTAGCAGTCAACTGGAAGCATGCAGAAATAGGATACAGGATAAATGACAATGTATCCCCTGTTGATTTGTTTATTTAAGAAAAGGAGGCATCTTAAAAAAACAGCAATGCTGTCTTTCAAAGCAAACATTTTGGAAAGTCTTTTTGTAGGTAGATATACAGCATCTATAAAGCCTGAAATTATTGAAAGCAAAAGATGCTGATTCTGAGTAATTCAGCAAAGCAGTAATATGGATTTTAATTTATACTGTGCGAAACAAACCTCTGGCTTTATCTACTGGTATTCTAAAATTTTATACATTAAAAAGTTACTCACAAGCTGAAATCTTACTATGTAAATTTTCTTATTTGTTTAGAGACCTTTAAAACAGCTGTCACTTTTCTTAGTCTAAAATGCCTTGGTTTGTTCTTTCTGCCCTCCTCCTGCCAGATCCTTTCCACAGTTTCTTTGTGTAGATTTGTCTCCTTTGTTTATGCCTTTGTAAGTATCTCCCTAGTGTTAGCACTGAGTTCACAGAGCTGAAGTCAAAAACCTGCCTTATACAATATTCTAATCCTTAGGCCATCAGTGCCGACATCCAAGTCTGGTGCCCTAGAATTACAGGGATGATGGTGAATGTATAAAGGTCCCAAAGCTCAATATAGGAGAAAAAAGCTGGGGGGAATACTGTAACACTGAGCACAGGTCTGAAATAGGGGCACAGCCAGGGGGGAAATGAGGAGGCAGTGGAAGTCTTGTTAGACTGCTGTGCCGAGATAAGGAGCAGATAGTAAATTAGGAACGAGCACTGCAAGAACACATCTGAATCAGACCCTCCAATTAACTGTTCTCTTTCGTTCTTTCAAGTTTGATTTCCTTTTAACCTTTTATTTTATTCTTTTGATCTCAGCATCTTTTTCTTTTTGTTCAAATGAAGAGCAGTGGTGCAATAATTTTTGTTGAGGAGGTGCTTTCATTGTCAGCTCCTGTTTCCAAGCACAGCAAGTGATGAACAAGAGTTCGAAATACTCATGCACCCTATCACTCAGAATATGAGTTTGAACAAAATTGAGGCCTGGGACAATTGAAAATGAAAACTGTTCTTCCTCAGTTTGTGACAGGGTTGCCCCTATGGCTTCTTAGCTGTTGAGAATCTCAGCAGATTTTGTGTGGGATTTTGTGTGTGCATGTGTGCACAAATACATGTTTAGAGCAATGGAAGTTTATGAAAGAAAAAATTGTACAAAGTAGGAGCAGTAGTATTTAGCTATTATATGCTGGAAAACAGAAAAACTGCCCATTGCCTTGTGAAGAACCTTGTAACATTCTTCTACACGCCTTCTATTTGGGCTAAGTCCAAATTGCTACATGAGGATCTTTGATAGGCAGCAGAGTGCCCACGGAGGGCTGTTGTGCAGCCATATGGATGGGCGAGAACTCTGTAATACACTTCCGTTTTAGTATCGTTAGTAGTTTCTACATATTGCCTACCAAAACTAGTAGTAGCTTAGTCGTTCTTCAAGGTGAGAGTCATTCCAGCCTTGTGAAGCACCTCGAGGTGCTAAATCACTGCCAATCTTGTCACCAGGAAGAGAACTGTTGTCTGTTTTGAATCATCCTACGATATACTTCAAGGGGCTTTAGAAAGAAAATTACATTATAGAGATATTCTTCTATTAACCTGTCTTCAATAAAGTCTTGAAAGAGTTGGGAATTCCTGATCAGGCATGCAGAAGACGTGAGGTCTGGGCTTGTGGTTGGTTGCTGGGTTTTTTTCTGAGCACATTACTGGCTGGCTGGTGCATGCTGATACACACACGGTGCTCTCCATTGATTCCGTGTTTATGGTTTTGAAGTTTCCAGACAGAGATAAAGACAGACATGCTCACTTCACTGTGAACATCTGCTAATTTTTAGTCCTGGAATATCTAAATGGGCATGTATTTTACAGAATCACAGAATGGTTGAGGTTGAAAGGGACCTCTGGAAAACATCTTATCTGAGCCTCTGTTCAAGCAGGACCACCTTGAGCAAGTTGCTTAGGACCATGTCCAGCTGACTTTTGAATAACTCCAGGGATGGAGAGTCCACAACCTTTCTGGGTACCCCATTCCAGGAGTCAGTAGCTTTCACAGCAAAAAAAAGTGTTCCATATTTACCCCCTGGATTTCCCAAACGACAGTATCCCTTGTAAAGATGGAGGCAAAGAAGGCATTCCATACCTCAGCCCCTTCTATGCGTTGTTGAACCTTAAGTGGCAGGCCTTAATTTTCCTTAGACCTCCTTTCTTCATCTCTGTACTAACAGAAGGCCTTCCTCCTGCCTTTGACATCCCTGGTGAGATTCAATTCTATTTGAAATTCCTATATGCTACTGAGACCATATATGCTAGGAAATCAAACAAGTCAACAAATAAGTTATGGAATAACTTATATGGAGTATTTTTATTTACTGAAGAGGAAAAAATGAAACATAAACAAGGTTGTAAAACACGTGTTGGTGCTTTTAAAAGAGGAGGAGAAGACAGCTAAGATCCTCGGGACTTCACATCAACCTGAAGTGTTTATGATGGTCACAACTTCCTTGAAATCAGGTGGATTTTTTAGAAACTGTGACATTTTGAAGTATCCCTGGTCTGATAACTATAACTTTAAAAGACCTGCAAAGGAACACAGCGGTTTTTCTTTAGCTCTCTAGCAAATTATTAGTTTAGTTTCCCATTCTCTGAATACTATATTATAGACAAGTCAATATTATTCCAGAGTTTATAAATGTATACTAAGATATTCTATCAATAATTTAAAACCTATTCAGTTATAAGACTTTTAGTAAAAGATGGAATGCTACAAAGCTGTTCCCTTCATACTGAAAGAAAGAAGAATTAAATCAAAACAGCAGAGAAAAACAAAGTCAAATTTTCTATATATTATTCGATCAGGTTATGCACTGGCATTCTTGAGATTACCGTACAGGTAGGCATATAAAATATGGTTTCAGAACCACTAAGATTTAAAGATGTTGTTAAGCTAAATCTAAGCAGCAGGAAACACAACATATTGGAGTTCCTAGAGGTTTTATATTTCTGATAGTCACACTTCAAATCACTCCTAGTTCAGGGTTTTCTAAAGAAGCAGAAGGCACCCAATCTGGAATGAAAATGACATTTACTGAATTTCAAATAAATTCTGTAGATGTTCACCTCACATTACCCTGGTATTTTGGTTCTATTGTCAACATTGTAGCATGCTGTTGTACTTGATCTCCTACTTGGTGTGAAATTAGGCAAACTTTTTTTTTTTTTGCTCACATTGTCATTACACAAGTTCATTTGGAGCTCAATAAAAACTGAAATAACTCTGTATTGGAGAGTCATAAAATTCTGTAACTAACTAAACTATTATCTTTATTAAGAAGACAAGTAAGGAAGTAGTTCTTTTTCACTCGTACAATTAAATCCTTTTTCACTCATACAATTCATACAATTAAAGAAAACCTTTAACCAGATATTGTTCTCACAAGACTCATAGGTTCCATAGACCTTGAAATCTTGGTATTCCAAAATCCCCTGAAATTGCAAGTTATGCAGGATTCAAAACCAAATTTTGGATTCAATGCAAAGTTCCATTCTCTTGGGAATCATCATTGGGTCTCAAATCCAAAAAATCTGCCTTGAGACCTTCCATTTGTTATTAATATTGTATATAGCCTTTTTCATTCAACTATGCATTTTACCACAATTATTTTTTAATTTTTTTTTTTTAATTAGAAGGAATACCAAACAACATGCTTCTGTCAGTTTCTGCAGTCTTTAGAATGGAACCGATACAGCCCACATAATTCCTTATGGCACTGTGATATTACAGGGAACCGTTTTCTTTCTCACAACCACCAGCTGCTCTATGAGAGCTGAAGGGTTTCTCAGAATCCCTTAGCCTTATGTTTCCTTATCTGCAGTTCATTTTCATGCCTGATTTCCCAGAATTTGCTTAACATTTTCAGAAGGACGTCATTCACCCACCAGTTGTAGCTGGATTTGGATTCATAACTCTTTTGAAAAGAGAGACTGATGTAATTCTTCATACCACTAACACATGATATTTTCAAATGATAAATATTCTTCTCATCAAAATATGATGGAAGAACTAACTCGTCCCATCCACCAGAAAACTCTGAACCAAATTAAGGCTGAACATACCGGATGCTCTTTTACAAAGATAGGAAATGGGACTAGCCATCTGGCACCTCTTGAGGCTCTTTAAACACTGAGAATTTTTGCTGGAGAAAGCATAGCTGTCTTCTGAATTTTTCCAAAGGGTTTTGCTGTTGGAGGGGGGCAGGTGGGGACTGGGGGTGCATGTTTTAGTTTGGGGATTTTTTTAATGGATTTATACCATATCTCTGTACTTTAGATGAGCAGCCTTATTCTGACTCAATGCCAGCAGAAAGTTGCTGGAGTTTTCTGCTGTAGTAGATCCTTGATGACTTGTTAAGGAATCTGCTCCATATTGCAGAGAGACATTCAGCAAGGTCTGGGTTGCACTCATTATAGCCTCCCCAATTGTAGCTGTACAGACTAGGAGTGTGCTGGGATCCCTTAGCATTGGCCCTGTTCTGGAAATGGTTGTTGTCTCTTTATGTGAGGTGCCAGCTTTTACCTCTTGTATCTAGCAAGAAATGATTAGTTGTCATCTCTGGGTTTATGTTCTGTTGTTAGTTAAGAATTCAGTGGGACCCAGTGCATCATTCAGGGTAATGTCTTAAGAAGCTGAAATCCACTGATGTCTTCAGGATTTGAAACCATGCCTCCATCCCTTTTGTTGCATTGTTCCAGAGATAAGTCATAATTGCAAAATAAGCTGAGATGCCTATCACAAACTTTTTTTTTTTTTTTTAATTATTATTTTTATTCACATTGTAGGTGAAGAACAGGCCCCTTTTTTATTTCATGTTTCCTTGCAAAAAAAAACATTATTACCTTTTCTAACATTGTTCTGACAGTGGTTGGACCATACTGCAGTAATGGACAATACTAAGTAGAACCAACTACTTAGTAATAAATGCAAGCCTGTGACTAAGTATATTCTGTATAAATACAAAAATTGCCATAGCAGGTGGCTCATGCTAATCAGGAGCTGCTGGAGGTCATATTTGAGATATTATGCAAATTCAAAACTAAAAAATACAGACTATGAAATAATAATTAATTACATTTGCACTTTGATTAAAGATTAAGTCTCAGTATAATAAAAAAAAATGTCTTTGTATTGCCTGATATAATTAGGCACTCTCCTAAATGACCAAACTTAGAACTGCCTATTATGTCCTAGCAAACCTGTGGGAGAGCCTGACATGTGTTTAGCAATCATGGGGCTTTTTGTGTTCATCAGAAAAAATCATTTTAAAACAATGTGGGAGGGGCAATCCTTATCTTTAAGGCAACTGTTGGATAATTGACCTCCTTTAGCATTTAATTTCTCAAACCTCTAGGAAGCTTAATTTTGAACATCAAAGGGGTACCTGTGGAAGAAACTGTTCCAGACTGGTGAGTAAACAAATTAGAGTTAATAGGGTCATTAGCTTCTGTGGTAAAATTTCAAACTGGGTATTCCTCACTAAGGACTGTAAATGTCAATGTTTTTAAGTCTTCTAAAATATAATTAGACATGGAACTTGAATACAAATGCTATTTGTATTCAAGTATTTTGCTACATATCCTATTAACAAACAATGTTTTCCATACTCTGGGCAGTATTTTATTAAACATTAGGGAATCTGTTGTTCTGGTCCTATGCATTGCTTGCCAGACAATTAGAATGGAAAGAAAAAAGGTACAAAGCTGCTTGCTCAATAGTATGCTGTAAACATTAAGGATGCTGTATGTTCTGTTTGGTATAAAACATGCTAGCCAGTTACCTTTGAGTAACAACTGTAGATCTATTTAACACTTAGATCTCTATGTAACAGTATAGGAACTTAAAAAAAAGAAAAAAAATAAAGGCAATAAACCCACACACAAAAAATCACCCCAACCCAGAACTACAAAAAACAACTTACATTTCCTCGTTTGGATGATGGATGATCTTCTCATCTGTTCTTTCTCTTGGTTCTATGGCTACATAAAGGGGTAACTGCTGATTGAATTTGAAACAGAGAATGCAGCAAATTCAATTCCTACATCCTCCCATGTCACTTCTTGCACAATACTGAAGTCTTTTTTTTCAATTATCATTGCATATGGTAGTAGAAGTACTGCTCCCTTTCTTCCACCAAACTGACAAATTTCTAGTTCAACCAAATTTCCACAACTTTGCCCACATACCTACTTACAGGCTATGGACCCTGGCATTTCCATTCCCCTGAAATTTGTGCTGCTAACTGTTCCCAGCAGCAGCAGCAAGCTCCTGGAAGTAAGGGTTGAAGTAAGGATTGTCAAAACAAGCTCCCTTTCTCACTTTGCAACCCTAGGAAATTTAAAACTGTGGGGTTTATTCTACATCTCTAGGAGGTCAGTACTTGACAATGACTTCTTTTTAATCCAGAAAATCACCTGCTGCTAGAAGTGTCATCATTTAAACAGGTAGAGAGGAAAATTTCCTCACACAGAACAATAACATCAGGTCAATCTGAGAGTTTGTGGAATAAGGACTAACTGTCAACACCACAAATGTGTTTAGCATAGAAGGAAATAAAATATTTGCTAGAAGTGCCAAAGGAGAATTGCAGAAAATATTTAGGCTGGAAAACTGCAGATGGCCAAGCACATCCAGTGGTAAATCACCTTCTCTCTGTGAAAACTGATTTGTACCAGCAGGATCTGAGTGAGTGCTACAGTGAATGCTACCAAAAAAACAGAAGGTAGGGGAGAAGAGAAAGGCATTTTAAATAATTGATCATAGCTATATCTGTGGTTACAAGCATAGCATTCTTAAGTCATTAGCCTGAAGGAGCAAAGACTTTAAAAAAATACTAACTTTCCTCACTAAATAAAATCTTGAAGTTTAAGGGGAAAAAAGGGGTTGAGGTCCCATTTGTCTATCATAAATCCTTTTGTCGTGATAATTTTGAGGTTTGGGCTGATTTCATGCTTTAATCTTCTGTTCTCCCTCAATGGCAACAATTTCTTTTTGCTTAACACAAATAAAAGTAAAAACCCCCTCAAATGCTTTTTGTGTGATGTGAATCATGTTTAAGTGATGTTTTGAAAAATCCTTGTCCATTAGAAACAAGCTTTTTGCACTAGGCAAGATGTTATAACTGAGGTTTTTTACAAAGTGGTTCTAGTTACTGTTTATTATCACTCTCTAATGCTGTGCTTCAAATAAGAAGTTTTAGTTTACCTCCATAAGTGCATCTCATAGCATTCATTTTTAAATAACCATTAGTTTTATTTCAACCTCCTACAGTGTTTTTGATAGAATGTTGCTATTTTCACACAGTAATAATTTATTCCCACTGTAAGCCAGAGTTTTAGACAAGTATGACTCCATTTCTCCAACTCCACTGATTTTGTGGAGACAAAACAATATCAAATCAAGATCACATAATATCTATGGCAAATTTGGGATCATATGCAGATCTCCTGATCTTGCATTCTATGTGTATTCAAAGGTAAGACTCATTTAACCTAACTTAAGCCAGACAAAAGTTAGGCATGTGGTTTTCCTTCTCTAGTCAAGGCCAAGACATGTGCCTCCCAAGGATAAGTCAGCTGATCACAAAACACTGACAAGGTTGGCAAGAGAAATCATGGTAAAAGTTTATTTGCCCTTCCACTAAAGTGGAAGGTAAATGCTTCTGCACTGTTCCATTAAAATGTTTCATGGTCCGGTATGTCTCACCCATGAATGTAGTAACGGATTGCTTCTAGCATGATTTTTCATTTTTTGATTGAAATCTTGACTATGAAGTATTCTGAAAAAAATACTTTTCCACCCTTATTTTAGAATTGTTGACAATACATCACTCATCTGGCCGTACTGGCAGTGCTACTTTCAGAACTTAAAGGAAAAGCAAATAAAAAATGGAATAAACATTGTGATCTGCATATTGGAATAAGACATTTATCTGTACACATTTGGCACTCTTTTAATTATTTTTGTAATTAGTTAAACAATAGACACAAGCAAGTATTAATTTCTTCAAAATAAAGCATAAAATAGCAAACTCAGGATGTACTTCTAAAACAATACCTAACTATTGAGTAGAAATTAAAGGCAGGTGGAATTTATTCCAATGGTTATTAAAATGTAACACAGAAAAGGATGCCCTTGATTTAACTTGTTACAAGCTGTAGACTTCCATAGCAAACTGGAATGCTTTAACCATACACAAATAGGTCAAACAAAGTTACGAAGAATGTAGCTTTCTATTGCAATTTTTTACCTATTCCCGAACATGTTTCATTGCTTTTTCCTTCCCATAGCTGTTCTTGATCCCTATTTAAGGGGTTATGTCAGACCACACTAGAAATGTCTAACACCAGAGGGTGCAGATTTGCTATTCCATGACTTCAGCACATCATCTGTTGGATAGCCTGACACGTATAATCAGGAGAGGTGGTCTTGCATTAACCTTTTCCACTCCCAGAGGATGAAATGATAATGAAACAACAAAAACAGATAATGAGGCAAGGAGAGCACAATTCTTGTGATTATGACTGAAAATGTTGGGGAGGTGGAGAGCTGATCAACTTTGTGCAGACTTTCAATCAAACATTACCAATTCAAATAATAAATGGAGTATATACATACATATATATATATATATGTAAATGTAAACCCAGACAGGGGCTGAATATAACACCTAGAACAGGAGTCTGTTAAAGGAAGGAGTTGGTTAAGTTTGTTGTTATGACTGGCTACCATTTGGCAGACAAACAACTTCCCGACAAGAATAATAAAATATATCATTATTTTGTGACTTGATTCCGTTGACATCCTTAGAGAGGATGATTTAGTGAAGCACCCGAAAACCCAGAATCTAACAGTTGTAGACAACTAAAACATTTGGTTTGTCCAGCCTGGAGAAGAGGAGACTAGGGGGAGACCTCATAGCGGTCTTTGACATCCTCATGAGGGGAGGAAGAGGGACAGGTACCAATCTCTTCACTCTCATATGAGCAGTGATGAACCCAAGGGAACAGCATGAAGCTGAGTCAAGGGAGGTTTAGGTTGGATATCAGGAAAAAGGTTCTTCACCCAGAGGGTAGCTGGGTGCAGGAACAGGCTCCCCAGGGAAGAGGTCACAGCACTAAGCCTGGCAAAGTTCAAGAAATGTTTGGTCAGTGGTCTCAGGCACATGGTGTGACTCTTGGGGTTATCCTGTGCAGGGCAAGGACTTGGATTTTGATGGTCCTGCTTGGGTCCTTTCCAACTCAGCATATTCTGTGGTTCTATGATTCTATGATTTGCTTAATGCTGTCTCTGCTGAGACAAGATTTGTGTGACTGCAGCCTACAAAGACTGATATCATGTGCTGGTAGCAAAATGGAGAAAATGCTTGTTCACTTTCATCTGTGACTTTATGATCTGGCTTTTTTGACGTGTTTCTACCAGTAAGAAACTACTTCTCCACAACAGTTCCTAGAAGAAGGTCAAATATTCAGTGGAATGACGGAGCAGATAACTAAAAAGGTACGGATTAAAAAGCAGCCACAACTAAATTTGTACTTACTGAGTTAAAAGCAAATGAGAATCTGGCTACAGTGGAATTCACCCCTGGAAAGAAGTGATGGTATCGGTTAGGTCAAGAAAGCAAAGATATGAGTAAAGCAAAATTGCATAGGCTAAAGTTTATTTCTCAAAAGCTGGATATTGTGGAAACGATGTAACGTTAATACATTTCCTTTGTTTTGTCACACTGACAAATTGCACACACCAAAGACTGCATTTACACTGAAATTACGTCAGTGCATTTTGAACATGAAAGCCCTGGGCATCTCAGGAAGTTTTAAAGCTTTTTTTCTTCAAATGTGAATTAAAGTCACACTTTAAATTGTGCTGCATGTGTTACCGTGTTTACTCATGTCTCTCTGGAGTTTTTAGCAGCTCAAAAAATAGGTATCTTCAATGGGAAGCATATGCCTCTAGGGCCTTTTATTTGAACGCTTCGGAGTCAATCAAAAGGCACGATTTGAGCAGCCATGGGCCAAGGCGGAATTCATCTGTTTGAGTCCCTGACCCTGGTAATACACTGCTTGAGTGACTCTACAGCACTCAAGCCATGTCCTGTAGGACTTACCGTGAATTACATTTGTGTGTGTCTGTTGTAACTCACCAGCTTTTCTTATGCCAAGCGGGGTTTGTTTTGTTTTTTTCTTACTCTTTTGTATGACAATCATATCACTTACTACTTTCAACAACAGTATCTCTTACAAAGATCGTAAATAGTTTTAGTGTTTACTTGTGACCCATTATGCAAACCACATCTGTATTGCTTGATGGCATGTAAAAATACTTAGAATTTTTTTTCTTATAAAAGTAGTTTGAAATTGTTTTCATATAATTCTTTGAAATACTGATTCAAGAGGAAAGAAACCTGACACAGTGAAAGAAAATAGAGACTGCATAGAATGTTTTTGTTCTTCAGAAAAAAAAAAAACAGCACATAAACAATGGATACAAAATTTTTGATATTCATAAACTGTACTGTGCTTTAAATGCAAATGGTGAAAACTGAAGTAGGCACACTACTCTGCTCAACCATAATTATATTTCTTCTTGTGGATAAGTGATATGGAACGATCTGTTAGTGTGCCCACTCAGAATTTCACACAGGCTGAATAGTCAATATAAAAGGATAATGTGGTCGACATTCACACAAATGGATTGTTCAGATTTCATCATGTTGCACCTGTGTGTTTTAAGGTACACTGGAACTGTGCAGACTCTTGTCGCCATTTCTGTTTCTGCTTCTCTGGCACACTGGCTGGCATACATGTATTCTGTCTTCTGAGATACTAGATCCTGCAAAACTGGCTTTATTCCTGACATCTGGGTGCAATCCGTCCTTCTCTACAGCTTTCCAGGTAACTTAATAGAGACTTCCCAGAGCTAGCAAGCTTTGTGACCATTCTGGTTTTATATCTCGCTTCTTCAGAGATAGTAGTGGAAAGAGGGGAAGATTTGAGCTTTGGATAAGTTCCAGAAAACTTACCAAAATATGTTTCACTTTAGTTCCTATAACCACGATATGTTACAAAAATAATAAACACTTAATACTAAGCATACTCCATCTTGAGAATTTTCCATTTAAAGTCATATTCATTTAAGAAACTCCTTATGTTTCCTTTCTTCCATTTGGCTTCTCCAAGCATAAGCTCTACCCAGACATCTAATTTCCAATTTCTTTTGTCTAGCGCTTCTCTTATCAGATTAATCAGATAATCAATTACTTTGCTTATCCCACTCATATTTAAAATTCACTGATAGGTCAGCTGAACAGAAGAAGTTTCGTTGCTTTGCCCATAATCTGTAGGGCATCTGTTTTATCTTTGGTATGAAAACATCTAAGCATTGTATTACCAGGGAGTCTAATTTCCATTTTTAAAAAGTCTCTGGAAAGAACCTAATGCCATAGATGACAATTTTACAACTTTAAATATGCAAAATCAGTCACAAATGTTACTTGATAAAAGTAAGTATTAAGTGAGCTCAGATTCTCCATGCAGCATAGTGCTATGCCAGTTCTCTTCCCAACATGATGCTTTCCAGTCTCTAATTTATCAAAGAAGTTCAGGGGAGGTGATTGCTTTTTAACTTAATCATTGATTGTGATTTTATATCAGTGTGTGTCCTGTGAAATCTGCAGTAATAAAGATGAGCACATTTCTAGCCTGAAAACACAAGTTTACTGTGATACCATACGCATTCAGCCTCTTAGATTCAGTTGTCACTGGGTGATCACAGGACCACAAACATCTGTGGTAAAGCAAGGGGGTAACTCCAGTTCTGAGCTGTAGGGAGCAGTTTGGGTGCTGTGGCTGCAGCCAGGTCAAGCTCTGCAGTCTCTGTTTTGTACACTTTTGTTATTAATATTTTTGCAGTTACTGTCCATTTTCTTATCTCATTGCTGTTGCTGTTAATTGTTCTTATTGCAACCTGTGACCTTTGCCTTTTGTGCCTCCAATCCTCTCCAGTCCCATGCAGCAGGGAGGGGAAGGGGGAAAAGGTAGCGGGGAGGGCAGAGTGAGCAGCATCTGATTTTGGAGTCATGGCTGGGGCACTAAACTGAGGAGTACCATTTCTAAACCATGAAAGGTGCCCCTCTCAAAAAATAGATGAGACCTGTGGGATGATTCTGTTAATCCCAAATTATTTCAAACTATATGAGCATTAATTCCGTAGCATACCTTGACAGATACTAGGCTCTTAGGGACCTTTGGCTTCGAAGACCAGCAAGTTTGACAAGGAGCACTGCACCAAAATTCCATCTGTTTATGAGGTTCCAAAAGGCTGAATTCAAGCCTTATGCTTAGAAACTATTATATTGTTTAATTTGGGAAAAAAAGGCATTGGACTGCTTCCCCAAAATATTTTGTGTCATTATCATAATTGTTAATCCATGGCTGTTACTGCAACTGCCAGTGATACTAACACATCTGTTAATAGTTGGAGAAAAACTAAAACCAAGTGAAACTTTGAAGAAGTTCATCTTGATTAATATACCCCTTTGATTTTGAATTGTGAATAGCTGCAGCTGTGGCTGTTCGGCCCTAAGTCTTCCTGACAAGATGAAGAACAAAATACAATTAAAGGGGTGGAGCAGAAAAAAGAAAGAAAATAAAAAAATACAATTTAGGCATTGATAACTAGAAATATTCAGGAGTATGCTTATTAAATGAAACTCAGTAAATTGTCTTAGTGGCAATAGTAATGACTAAATTACTCTAGTGTGAAGCATCACTGTAAATTTCTTTTGATGTTTATTTTTATTCTTACACTTAAACTATAAGTTATAAGGATGAATCATCCTGATGATTCATACTGGGTTTCATCCAATAAGCCTATAAGGTATGCATTTTCAAAGCCTTGTATCAGTTTTGGTAGTATCAATACAAATTCTTCATGTGAACAAATTGTAACTCAAACTGGACCAAACTGCAAATATATTTATTGCCATATGAGATCATGTTTTAGTGGTAAAAGTATTTTCACCTCTTCATGACAGTAGGTCACAAGTTTTGATCTCACCAGCTTCAAGGCATCAAAACCCCTCTGATTTACAGTAGATGAAATGTATTGATGATGTCTGTATTCCCAGAACACTCAGTTTGCTAATGCCAGTATCACAAAACCACTACCAGGAGTGCTCCCGTGCTACCAATCAAGAAATGCATCGGGACTTTGACTAACTGGACTATAGAGACAGACATCTTCAGCTTAAAGAAGTGATCCCTTCAGGGGCAGAACACATTGGTTTAACACTGTATAATTTGCGCCATTCCTATTCATCTTTTGAAAGATTATTTCAATCCCAAAGCTGTCGATTTTGCATTTTCATAAGAACTAAATCAGTTTTTTAAAAGTCAGAAAGTTACTTTCTCTGTTTCTGTCCTTTTGATTGATTATCTATGGTTCCACAGCATATTACGTGATCACAGCAATGTTCTTTGGAGATACAATCATCAAAGAGCATTACTCAGCTGGGAAAGTACATGTGGAAGGTGTAAATAATGAAACAGAACAGGGGGCCATTAAATACATTTTTTTGTTTTCTGTGCTTAGAGGCTTGTTTATAGGGTAGGGGGCATACTTTTAAAAAGGAATGGTGAAAAAAAAAAAAGGCAGAACTCCTAAATTGTACCAACCAATCCATCTGTTCAGATAGAGAGCCCTGCAGACCTGGCAAACCTTGAAGGTTTATCAGTGCTCATTTTGGCTTTGAAAGGTGTGTTTAGTCCCTCAGAAAGCTCTAGTTTATGTGTTAGGAGGTATATTCCCAAAGCAGATGTTTAATTTTTAAATTTATATGGTCCTTGTAATCCTAGTCATATAGTGCAGGGTATTTTATAAAGCCTGTTTCTGTGTAGCACATCAAATATAAATGATTGGAATTATTTAATTAAAGATTGGTTTAGAGGAGAAAAGAGCACAGGAAGCAAAGTGTTGAAACATGTAGCCCCTTGACTTGTAGCAGAGTTGAAGAGTAGCTGATTGTGTGTGGATAATTGCCATGACTTAGTTTGGCAGACCCCTATTGTTATCAGAGCTGCAAGGCTGCCTCTTAAACTGTTCAAACATGGATCTCCAACATTCATGTCCAGAAAGGCCAGCGGCTCTGTTAAAATTCATTGCTTGTTTGTTAAAAGAAGTGTATCTCCTTTCTGTGTCATTAATCCTGTGGATTTTGGTTTGTCGGGGATTTTTTTAAGAAAATGGTTCTGTAATTCTCTTTCTGATGCAAACTTCTGTAACTGATGTGAAGTGCCTGGTACTGAGTCACCTAATACTGGCCTGATACTACTTTTGTATCTGTAATACGCATCTTTAGGAGTGATCCATACAGAAGTCTATGATTCTTATTTGCACTATAGCTCTCCCTTTCTTTTTGTATAAAGGAACTTCATGTAATACTTATGTACAAACAAAATTAACTTATCCTAAGTAAAATAAGATTTAATTTAAGAGTGAAAGTTATGTCCATTAGAGCTGAACATGAAAAATATTGTGAGATCAGAATAAACATTACTGCACAGGTTGCTGCTGTTTATATTGAAACCATTCAGAAAATCAGAAAGGTATGAAGCCTTTGAGGAGACCTGTAAGCAAAATACATAGAATCCAAAGCTTTGTTATCATTAATAAGAAATACTAAGGGACTGGAGAAGTAGGACGTGTTTGTCTTAAACTAGCTACACGGAAGTTTGAGCACATTACTGTTACTATCATACTCAGTATATTCACCAACCTTTGCTGAGTGAGGTTAAATCAGCTAAAACATTTATCCAAAGGATTTTTATTGTGGACCTACAATCTCAACTTTTGACTTTTTTTTTTTGTCAGCCAAACACTGTCGTTTATTTTAGGATTTTATCTGATGTTGAATTGTAGGTATGTTAAAAAAGGGCTTCAAATTCTCCAGTTGAATTTAAAATAATTTCACATCATATTTTATGCTTGCTTATTGAAACACTAATGGCTGAATTCTAGATATCAACAACTCTGACCTTAATATAGATGATGTAGTAGTTGTTTTGACACATTGAAAACTGGTACCTTGAACAGAGTAAGTTTAGTTGATCTTTTCAGATCAATATGGCCACAGAACTTTTACACTGTAACATTTTCTTACTGAAATGACATGAAATTGAATTTTTATTTTTGAAAACTGTAGATTTCACACACAGTAGAGATATGATTCTAAATAATAAATCAAAATACACATCCTACCAATCAAGAGGCAGGAATAGAAGGCATGAGAAACCTTCTAATTTAGCATAGCGCAGTGTCTTGTGCATAACCACTGTCCGCTCATCAAACCATGCTTTTTAATCTCAAACAAGGAGGGGAAAAAAAGAGTCTTGATAAAAAGGACAGCTAGAACATCCTTTAATGAGATGGAAATGACTTGATATAGAACTGGGGGGAAAAAAAAAACAACTAAACCAAAAAGCAGTAAGCATTCTTGGAGGGGTGCAGTCTAAGAACCTGTGGTACTAGACACGGTAGAGTCACAGTTAAATTTCCTTAAAAATGGTATTTTACTACTATTTCTTTTGAATCTAATACTAGTTTAGTGTGACAAGAATAAGGATGAGAAAAGTGGGTTTGTACAACATTCATTTTCTCCCTGGGGAGAAGATTTTGCCAGGGGCAAAATGACATTACTCTTATCTTGAAGTTAAAACAAAAAAGTTAGTAATTTTGTCCTGCAATACTTTTGTATGTACCTTGACATTCCTCGTTTCCTGATGGCAAGTTAATCCAGTGGGAGACCCAAAAGCAATAAAAATTTGGCAAATAGCATACAGAGTTGAAAAGCAAACTTTTAAGAGTTTATGGTACTGAAACTGAAAGAATGTCATTCGTCTAGTCTTTCTAATATAAGAATCATTGCTCTCTTTAATAGTTCACAAACCTCAGCAAGTTATATGGAACATTATACACAAGTGTTTCCTTAATTTGTCCAGTGGATAGTAAATAAATTATGATTAGGGTTTTTTAACGCTTCATCCTAAATATGAAGGTAAAGTGTGTTAAAATATTATTTCTTCTTTAAGGAAGGACAGCAAGAAGACTAAATGACATGTTAGGTAATAAATAAGATGGTTGAATAATTGAAATATCTTACTAATCAACAGATTAATTCTTACTAGTGATTTTTTTTTTCCGGTAATGATCTTTGGAAGTAATCTCTCATCAGTAAGCTGTCACAGTGAAGGAGAAGATTTTAGACTTTTGCTTAAAGATGTACTAACTGTGCTGTGCTCATACGTGTTCTCTATAATTTTCTTCTTCAGTTGCACAGAAAGCCAAACAAGCAATACTTACAAGCTCTTAAAAGCTGCTTTTAAAAACTGACAGTTTGATATTCAAAAAATAACCAATACATTTTGAGATGGCACCAATGTTTTAAAGTTCTTTTTATGCTTTTTTAAAAGTATTTCAGTGTAAGCATAGCTTTTCATAACATAAAAGGGAAAGTGATCTTTGGTGTCTATTAACACAAACAGGAAAAGTTTATCTTGAAATGCAATATTCTTTGCAAGAATTCAGTTATAAAGTCTCCCTGGAAAACTTGAACTCTAAATGAAAAAGCCAGTAAATCGCTGGAAAATATTTTACTCTTAAGCATGGATATAACTCATTACCTGTTTGGGCCCTGGTTCCTTAATCTGGATCAAGTATTCTGATTGTTCCTACATCACCATTTCTATAGATGTTTTTGCCTATCAAAAACCTGTGGCTTGAAAGCCTAAATCTCTTCCAGATGTGTAGATATGTCTAGGGATAAGATTTAGCCTACTCAAATCTATATTAGCACCTTTCTGTTTAGATTTTCAAAATCCATTTTTTTTTTTTGTATGGAACCAGAAATAAAAAAGCATACATTAAAAAGCATAAAACCCTAGAAGTGCAATTGGAGTATTTGATGCTTTGCATAATACAGCTCAGAGCATAAAGACTGTGATTGCAAATACTAATTGTTAGGTTTAAAAAGCCCTAGAGATATAATTGCTGCTAGTCTGCATGTCAGAAATTTCAAGGTAAAAGACATCACATGTTTAACTAAAACACAGCTAATTAGAGCAGAAGTAGATCCCTTTCAAACTGTAAGATGATGATATACACAATAGAGCTGTTAACTTCAGAAAACTGGGTGCTGATGTAATCAAATAAGGAAGCTGATTTCTTTTTTGTGCCTGTATTTCAAGAGAGATTCAGATCAATATGTTGTTTTATTTAATTCTCACATTTTTAGAGTACACAATTCAACAAGAAAAGCCCACCCTCACTCTAAATCTAAAAGTTCAACCTTGTGCAATCTTTTCTGGATGTTAATTTTTAAAATTAGTCTTTTCATTTTCATTCACAAAGTTTTCTATTTTTGAGCAAATTATTCTGAATTCCCACTTCCAACACTTTATATCAAGCGTTAAATAGTCATATATTTCCTCTCTTGGGATGTATTTGCAAATGATCTCAGTATTGTTGGTCAAGAGTCACATAAATCCTTTTAAGAGAGCCTTAGGGATCCTGTAGTGCAAGCATGTTCACTACTGACTACTGAAACCAGTCACAAGCAAGATCCCTAGGGATCAGCAGCTATTCCATTAGGACAGCAAAAGTCAGTGCTGAGTGAAAGCGTTGGAACTTCAGTATAGAAACAAAGAGTCAATAGCTTCAGTATCCCCTCAGTCTCAAATATGGTCCTTCTCTCATATAAGAAATGAGCCAGTTTATTGCAAGAGTATGTGAAAAACTCAACCTGTCTTGTACCTGCTCATTAGCAGTTTGATAATTTCATTCTCCATTTCTCACTAAGAAGACACAGTATGTCCTGTTCTGTGAAACTTGTTGAAGTTATTTTTAACCTACTGGACTAGTAATTTCCAAAGATATCTTTATAGCTTTTTTCCTTTTACAGTTTGTTGCAAGTCAGAGACTTTACCAGGAGGGCTGAAATTTCTCCTTAATTTTTCCTCACAACTTAAGTTTTTGGCTGCGCTCTGGTGCATGTTTTGCCCAAGACCAGCAAAATTCTGAGACCATTATCATCAGATTCTTCCTGGTAATTGCTGACTTCCTCCAGCTTAGCAGGAGAAGGCTTTTTGTACGCTGCGAATTGTTTTGAGACTCTTAAGCATATATGCATCCAGGAGAGAGTGCACTGTGTAATAGCCACAGATTAATTGGTATTTTTTCCTGTCCAGATCTCTGCATTTGGTATCTTCTTTTTGAGTTGTAAGCGGCACACCTCTATCTTCACCTGCAAGAACTGAATTTCTGTTCTCTCCTACACTTCTTTGCACTACACTTCTTATTTGCACTACAAGTTAACTTAGGGGTTTTTTTCTGTAATAAGACTTGAGAAAGAATAAAAAGACAGTAGAAGAGTAGTGGCAAAGGATAAACAGCTAAGGAAAAGGGGTTTCTCTGTACTGGAGCTATTAAATGACTTTACAAAAACAATAATATTCTGAAATGGAAACCTGTATCTGTTTATGTAAAGCAAAAGATATGCTAAATCAGCAGAATCTGTGGATTCCCAACCACAGAAATATTGAGTTTGCATCTTCACTTTTGTATCAGAACATTCATGCTTAAAATCTGCTTGGAGTACAAAAGGTTAATGTCAAAATTCTCTTTAAAAGAAAGAGAAAATTAGTCCTTGGATTTATTCAGGAGCTGTAATGAATATACTATTCTATACAGCAGAAGAAAAGTTAAAATGATTTATGGAAATCTCTACAATAATAAATGTACAAAATACTGTTCTTAACTGTACTTAATTATTCTTTGTATAGTTATCATCAATACACATTGAATAACGTTAATAGAAATTATCAAAAAAGTGACAGATAAGAGCTAAATAGACTTAGCTGTTCCAGATTTGATTTGAAATAGATTTTGAAAGAAAAGATCTGAAATTATCAACAGCTACTAACAGAAACAAAAAAGGCAAGCCTTATTACCACTATGTGTGGGTCCTTTTTTCAACCACCCAAGCTCACTTTAAATTATTCTTCCATTAACTCACTGCGCTGCCTACTTCTAGCCCTTGCTGAGCAAACATCAAGAGCTGCACCCAGCATGTGTCCTGTAGCTCAGAACAGGAAGCACTTTGGTACTCTGTATTCATGGGGAGAAATGAGAGGAGGGAAAAAGACCATGGGGAAAAAAGGAAAGAAAGGAAAAAAAAAAAAAAAAAAAAGAGAAAGAGAGAGAGAAAGAAAGAGAGATAGAAAGAGAGAAAGAGAAAGAAGAGAGTGGGAGAGAGAGAGAGAAAGAAGAGAGAGGGAGAGAGAGAAAGAAAGAAGAGAGAAGAAAGAGAGAAAAAAAAGATAAAAAAGAGGAAAAGAAAAAGAGAGAGAAAGAAAAGAAAGAAAGAAAGAAAGAAAGAAAGAAAGAAAGAAAGAAAGAAAGAAAGAAAGAAAGAAAGAAAGAAAGAAAGAAAGAAAAAGAAAGAGAATAAATTTGACGCATAGATTACTAATACCTGGTGAGCACAGAAATTAAGCATTGCACTTGCTATTAACTGAGGGGGGCCTATTTCCTGAACAATCAGTTACTTATCTTTGTATTCTTGGCACTGTTATGGGTGCATTAACTAGGTAATTGTTAATACAATGTCAAACCCAAGTACAAATGAGGTGTTCCTTTGTATGTGCTTGACAAAACAAATACAGTTTATATCAAATAGTTGTTCATTGTAATAGTATGGAACCCTTCCTTAGAGTGCAGGAGCAGCTTTTACTTGACACATTCAACTTTATTTCCACTTTCTGGCCAATTGTATTTCTTTGCTTTCATCGCCAAACCCAAATTTCCAGTCTTCCTTGTACTCAGCTGTGCAATATCCTGAACAGATATTTGGCCATTCTCTATTTCTTCATTGACTATATAGATAATGTAACTTTCTTGAAAGACAGTAATGCTGCACAACTCATACATCCACATGACAATATAACATCTTTTGCTCTGTACGCATTTTATTAATTTCCAAGAAAACATAAGCTTTATGGGAAAAAAAGAAAGGTTAGTCAGCTGAAGGGAAACAGAACTTACAGATGCTTTTCGTCTTTTTACTTCCTTAGTGAGAATGTGAACATTTAAATGTATGCAGCAGAAGCAGATGAAATTACATTCTCTGACACTCGTTAACTCTGAAACAGATATGTGATTGATTGCAAGGTGGCGTAGCTGCTGGCATTTTTTGTCGGCACATTTTGATGATACAGTTACTTAGGTGAACTTCGAGTACATCAGTGACACATACAATGTTTCAGACACTATGAGTGATTTCAAAGCTAATAATTTATGAAAGCTTTTGCAGCCAGTTATTAGATTTGTCTCAGAAGAGATTGATTTTTTGTTTTAATCCTCAGTTCCTCACTATATATCCTGTTTATCTCATCTTATTTAGTTAGAAAACAAATAGACAGAACTTTAATTCAGAAATGTCTGCTTTAAGTACATGTCAACACCTTAATAAGGTGGCCTGTATGAAATGTTTGGACTTGAAAATACCTATGCGGCAGATGAGTCTAGAAAAAGGTGAAGAATATATGGAATGAAGTACCACAAAAAACTCTTAATTTTAAAATAGACCAAAACATAAGGGGAGAAAAAAAATTATCTAACAAGAAGTTTAATGCCTTCTTTGTGAGATTGTTAGACTTACAGTGTTAATAATGCGAGACAGAGCAAATCTCATATCCTCACCAGTGTAAAGGAGAAAAAACCTGACACTGAAATTGACCCCATTTACGTAGCATGTCCACAAGTTCATTCAGGACTGCAGAAGTCCAACTCAGTTCAAACACAGTGATTGGGACACTCCTGAGAAGTATTAGCTAATAAAAAGATGAAAGTCTTTCTCTTCCAGCATCCAGTGTATATGCAATATTGGATCACTTAACTGGAGTATTCTGAAATATAACTGGAAGAATAGTAATGGAAGGAAGAAAATAAACTTAATTAATCGCTACTGTAAGTTGTGGTTAGATCGCAATGTGATATATTAATTTCAAATTATTTTCTAAACATGGAAGAACATATTCAGCAATTCTAGAATGCAAAAAATATACTTAATCCCTGAATATTTTGTTTGTAAGATTTTCCTGCTGAAATTATTGCAAAACAATTATACGTCCTTATATTTCTAGACAATTCAATGGAAATGCAAGTTTTATTCAGAACAGTCAGTTGAATGATTTACTTTCATGCTGTAAAGTTTTAATTCTTTTAAAGCAGACATTCCTCTATAACAACATTAACATGTAGATCTACATCCAGCACTAACATGTAGCTCTTGTATTCATTTCCTGGAAAACTCAGGTATACTCACCACAGAGCAGCATCTTTTTGATTAACCAAGTAGAGTAGCATTTCTTTATGAGACATGGATTTATTTATGGTATTTAAGGGAGGTCTTACAGTCACCCTTTGTGGCTTCCAGTGAATGGAAATGACTTTAAAGATTTTACTACAAGCATAAAAGGCATAAATAAAGGATGATTAGCAGGTTATATTGCTACTTCAAACAATAACTTGGAACTTTTAATAACATTGCTTGTATTATTGCTAAAGTTAGAATATCAAATTAATTTTTGGCCTAACAGCAGTGATACTAGTAAAGCTGGTTGAGGGCTGAATTTGGCCCGCTGCATTTTGATTCAAGATATTCCGGAGAATTTCACACGTAATTGCTACACCTAGAATTCAGTTCTCTAAACAATGTGTAGGAAAATTAATCTCACAAGAAATCAAGCTTGATAATGAGGAAAAATGGATTATCAGACTTTGTATGACTGCTAGAAGAAGGATTACTCTGTGGCAATGAGCCTCAGTGGAAAACTAGGTGACAGATGAATTGCCCAGGAGTTGCAATGAAATATGCCAATTTGTCATCTCCATAGTCCCAAAATACAAATCTCATGACACATTTTTTTCTTTAATTAAAAAAAAAGAAAAAAGAAAAACAAGGGCTTTCTTCGCATTGTGTTTCATATAAAACAATAAGAATACTTTCAAAAGATTGGTATCATAATTTCCAAATATTCACTAAATTGTTGGATGTTTTAGGAAGTTACACTTATCTTCATTATCAAGAAATAATTTACAGTTATTCTTCTAGTAGATTTTAAATATTCCTTCAGAATAAGTTAAACTGAGCAGTCCTAGAAATCACAACGAAATCCTCTGCGGTTGACCCACTGTTTGGGTTGCAGAAGATATCTTGCCTTTTTAACGCAAAGTCTGCAAATTCATGCATCTGGTTCTGTTAGTGTGTAAATTTAATATGTGAGCCTTACATATTACACATTACTACAGAAAATGTGTAAATAAATAAAAATCAATGACATGAAAACAGCAAAAATACTGAGGACAGTGTTGCGAAAAATAGACTCCACTTTGAAATTTCTGAATTTGTGAAATGTAGATGAGAAATGTACATGCGGTGCTTAACATTGGCTAGCACTCAGCTTCCCCTCATAACATTCTTTTTGATCACACTAATAACACGCTATGAAGCATCACTCTGTGGGATGCAGTTAAAGCCTATTTAAGCCAAAGGAACTGCTCACACTCTCCCAGGGGAAAATATCAGAACATTTTTATTTTTACCTCAGTCACTCCAGAAAACTTCGTAAGGGATAGTCTTAACCAGCGTTACAGGGAAATAAGTACCACCAGTATGCCTGGACAAAATGGGAGAGAATCGAAGAGTAAATGTGGTGCTGAAAAATACTGAATAAGATGATTCAGAATTAAATGCTTAAGGCTTACTTGAGCTTCAGTCGTGGAAGGTTTATGCAAATTAGGCAGTTAATAGATATTCTTGTCAGGGATCTTTATAGAAAACGCAGATAAAAAAATCCCACTCTACCTCCTCTCCCAATTCTCTTCCCCAGATCCCAAGAGCTAATTTTCTGCCATAGAGGCCACAAATTTAGGTCTTACTTTTCCAATATTTCTGTTCTCATAAAAAATTAATTTAATAGCATTTCAAACTTAAAGCTGCCTACTTTTATTTTATCTTTTAAAGTTGTGACTTTTAACCATCTGCCTTTTTTTTTTTTTTTTTTTTTAAGAGAACAATAAGATAGTTAGCTGGCATATTAAGGGATGGTGGATTTATTCCTAAGTAATATGTGAAGAGTCCTTGGGATTTTCCCAAACTGGGTAAATAAATCAGGTTGAAAAGTCTTCCCTTTTGCAATATCTTTGCATCTAGAGGGAGAAAACATGTGTAACTAATACTGTTAGTAAAACAGATTCTTGTTTAGGCACTGACAGACATATCAAGAAAAGAACTAAAGCACTAATATAATGAGCCTTGCTATACTGAACTTTTAGTCCTGAGCAGAGCAATTAGATGAAACAGAAAAATAGGATAGAAAACACATCTCTTTGTTCATTGAAGCCTATTTCTGTTACTCAATATAATTGTATAGCTTTCATAAACAGATCAGACTCCGCCTTAATGGGAACTGGCTTCTGAGTACTTTATTTTTCTTCACTGTACTATTGATATTGGGATGCTGTTCCAGATCCTCACCGCTGTCTGATCATTAAGAATACTTTTGATCTCCAGCCTAATTTTATTCATGGACATTTATAACATTTTTCTTCTGCCAACAGTGCCCTTTAGTTTAAGTAGGCCTTCTCCTTTCATGACATAGAATTATTTTCCAAGTATAATTATTTATCGAGAGTGATTATATGTCTTCTTAACAACAATGTGTCTTCTTAGCCATTATTTTGCTAACTTAAGGAGGATAAGCACTCTTACTCATCCTTTGTATGATAGGCACTCTATTACTCTGATCCTCTTTTCAGCACCTGTGGAAGTTTGGTTTCCCCTCTGTTATGCTTGAATAGATTGTATATTCCCTGTTCAGATCCATGTAGAAGTAAAAGTTCCCAAAGAGAATTTGCAGGGACTGAATGGAGAGCCAACAGAAGTCATCATGCAGAAATCTACCTTAGACAAATTCTAATGTTTGTGAATCTCATTTGAAAGCATGTGTCGTAATACTTATTATGCTAAATCTGACATTGTGCAGTACTCTAGACATTGTGTTTAGGGATAACAGGCTCTTCAGCATTTGCAGCTCAGAAGTTTGTCTTCACAGGTTAGTGTCCCTGACCATTCTTTGCAAAAATAAACAACCTTAACTTATCTTAAAAACTGATTAGGTAGGGCATAGTTTTGAATTAGTTAAGAGACTGAGAAATGTAATATTTCTCATTAGATGATGTATGAAGCTTTATCACCGTGTTTAGAAGGCTGTAATAGGGGAAGCCAGCCTTAGGTAAGGATAAATTAGAGAGTTTGGTAGAAATGTTAATTTATCAGCTTCAAGGAAGAAGAGCAGAATAATGTCCTAATCTCCCGCATGTGGTATTTCAGTGTTCTATTACAAGCAATGAACATAGAAGCAGAGGAGGAAGTAAACAAGATCCCATCATCCTCTCTGGCTAGAAAAAGTGGAGGCGGCTCAGAGTGGCTATTTTGGGGACTCTGGTTGCCATCTTTGACAGGAAGAGCACAAAAATATTACTTTAAAAACACTTCAAGGTTTATAGATTTGGAGGACTTTTCAGAGACTAATTATGTGTTCAAAAAATCTAATATCCAGCTGAGATGTATGAGCAGCCAAGGTATATCCTTATTCCTGAGGTTACTGTTTATAATGCATGCTGTTATTTTAAGTCGATAGTTATTTTAAGTCAATAATTATTTCAAGGTAAGCATATTCTCATATTCTTAAATCTTTTATACCGGTGAAATTGAATCTGAGTAATTTGGTTCATGTCAAACACTATTCCTTTGGGTCACTATTTAAAGGTTTCCAGTCTCCTCTGAAGTATGAGGGGCCTCATCATAGATAGATTTAAAAATGGTCAAAATTTATAGAATTAATTTTCTGAACTGTATTCTGAGCTTCCAATAAGGAAGAGGGAGAGCTGGAATTGGAAATTACATTTCTGCTAAAGCCTTGCGTAACCTTCTGTATGCAAATGCAATGATTAGAAAACTTCTGAGGAGATGATAGACAGAGGTATGAGCCTTCCGCTCTCTGAGCACTGGTCTAAGTACCAGCCTCTGAAATATCATAAGACAGAAACTGCTCCCATTGTCTTGTTTCAGATAGTCTACTCTGCATGAAACAATTGCGTATTAATTAGCTCAGAGAGAATGCAGAAGTGTGAGGATAAAGAGCCATCCTAATGGCTAAAGTTTCTGTACAGGGAGGAAAGCTGCTAGTGGCAATTTTTAGCATAAAATTTGTTAATGCATTTTACCAGTAATTAGTAAGTGCCAAATGGAACTTTTTTAATGAGCCCCCAATAGTGGAAAGGTTTTGAGGAGCTGAGCCATTAAACTAGAAATGTATTCTCATTCTACCTTCTCTCTATCACTGTGATTTTTGATTTATCTGTATACAGTGGAATTGCTACAACAGGAAGGATTAAGAGTCCTTGTATAAAAAAGCATAGTAGATTGATGGTGATAGCTTGGGAGATGTGGGTTTGATAGCTCCTTGGCAGAAGACAAAATAGAATCTTTGTCCTGTATCTTCTTGCAGTGTGAGCTATTAAATAAAAAGCAATGTGAGGAGATCATCCATTTAGATTTAGAAGAAGTCTATAAGCTCAATATATTCAGTGAAGTGCTTGATCCTTCAGGCATAGTCGGGATCTATGCTTAGCACAATTTTTTTTCCTTTTCGGATTCTGACTATTTAATCATGAAACTGATGACTGTTCGAGAATATGTGTTTTGAACATAAATAAAAAAGTACAGTGAGATGCCAAGGAAAAGCGTTAATACCAAAAAATAAGATTCTGATAGTATCGATTTTTCCTTTTAAAATTATCTTTTAAATTTTACAAATTGAAATTGAGGATTACTTTATAATTGTAATTTCTATTTAAAATAAATACAAATAACGCTTTTGCAATTTTGGAAATTTTTCATTATCACAAATATTTTCATAAACTGATGTTGAAAAAATTAGATCTCAATTTGTCATTTTGGTTAAGGATGAAATTTACTAAACTATGCAGAAATCTAAACTATTCTTGTGGAAGAGGAAAGCAATTAGAAAAACTATTATTTGGTTTTAATAAGTCCCATAGAGGTTAATATATCAATAAAATGGTACTTACTTGACAAGTTAAAAAGAAAAAAAAAAGCTCTTCAAACACTGCATTTTCTAATCATTTATACACTTTCATTTTTCTTATCTTTACTGGGGAAAAATGAGACCTCAACCCAGGGCCAGCACAACCTGGAACAATGCCTGTACACAGCCCCACTGTAACCAGGGATCAGACCTGGTGAGCAGGGAGCACAGACTGCACCAGGTTCAGCTCCCTCTGCTTCCTACAGCCCCGCAGCACCACCCCAGCGTGCCTGGCACCTTGGAACCCTGCTGTATGCCAGCAGCACCAGCCACAGGCTCCTGACAGCAGAGCAGCGTTCCAAGGGGCAGAAATACAGCCTTCACAGACCCTCTGCGCTGGAAGGGGAAACACAATTATGTTAAAGGACCACAGGAACACAGTGGGGGACTGCAAAGAGATTCAGGAGCACAGACCTTTTAGGTGGAGGTGAACAATGTTAGTAAGCTCCAGAGCCTAAGACTTCTCACTGGCCCTGTTTACTTAAATGGTACAGGCAGCCTTTGATATTTCAAAGACTTGGTTCTGTACAGCCTTAGAACTTATCCCAAAGTGGCAATGGTTTCTAACCATGTCCTGCTGTTGAAAAATTTAAGTCTTTGATAACTTTTCAAGTTAATTTGGATATTCTGTACATATTTGGGATGGTTCAGCTTTTGAATTAACATCTGGGGAAAATATGTATGAAAGATCAGTTCCATGACTACTTCTTCATAGGAGCAACAGACAAATATGGAAATTTTTCTCTTGACACCAAATATGCCTGTAGAGCCAAAAATATGTCAAGATGTTCTATCTTAAAAACAGAGCAGAAGTGAAATAGAGATTTGAGCTTGCAAAGGATGAAATGAGCAGATGTTCTGTCAACAAACTGATCACTGTACAACAAATTTTAAAACAAGTGGAACCAAGACATTTACCACATTTTTACACAAATCAGTTTTTCTTCAAGCTGTAGCTGAGACTGTTCTCTTGAGCATCATTTTGTTAAACACAGAAAATTAAAAGAAAAAAGACATTTTAAAAGCCAGATTTATTTTAATTCTAAGGTTTTATTTAGAAGCAACAAGGTTCTCTTCTTCAGTCAATATCACCTTCTGTTGCTGAGTTAGGTAAATGAGTTATTTTTATAGTAGGTAGAAGTGCTATCATCATGTAAAGCCTCATCCAAAGTTTTCAAGTCTATACATTTTAAAGGGAATAGAGAATTGTAGTTTGGGGACTTTCCACTAGCTTTCAAACTGTTCATTCTGTGACCCTGTGGTAAATCTACTGCAGCACTCCGACACCTTGGAAGTAGTCATTACAGTCTCCCCCTATATCTGTATCTGCTGCTATAGGTTATCAATAAGAATATGCACAGAATT
This sequence comes from Cnemophilus loriae, assembly GCA_013397755.1. Taxonomy (NCBI): domain Eukaryota; kingdom Metazoa; phylum Chordata; class Aves; order Passeriformes; family Corvidae; genus Cnemophilus; species Cnemophilus loriae. Next base: position 4,343,750 of record VZTF01004373.1, on the reverse strand, counting down.
TTCTGCAGGATTTTAAGGAGGCTTAGCAAACAGGTGAATCATCCAGTCTGTCTCTAAACAAAAATTAGCCCAAGCTTTTGACCAGTATCCAAACAAATCACTTTAGGCGATTAACTAAAAGAATACGACAATTAAACTTGGCACCAACTAAACGCAGTGTCTCAGCTGCATTTAGTGAATGGAAACTGGTAGACACTTTTATTGCACGAGTAGATGGCCTATGTGCCAAGCAATGTACCTGGAGCTATCTGACAGAAAATACACCAGGACATTCAAGGACTTCTTAGCCTGTATTCCAGTGTGTCTTTGAGAAATTTCACACCTTGAAGTTGATTGCCTCTGTAACCAAAAATACAAAATTTACAGGATACTTTATGTATCATCGAGGTAGGAGCCAGATAGGGTGCTCAATTTACATTGCCAAAAGGCAGTTGAGCTGTTTGTTGAAAAGAGAAGCTGCCTACACAGGTAAAGATGCCAGTTCTACTTGCAAGTACCGTAAATGACATAAGATACTTACATCTTTACAATGATGGACAAGAAAAATCAGCATGACATGTTTTTTCCTTAGAAAGTACTCCTTTATCTTTGAATCCAAACTAACACAAAATTAATATCCATTAGCTGTTAGCAAACGTTAGCTTTTTTATTGCTGTAAGTTATTAGTCGTTCATAGTTCTAATAAAGAAGGTGTTATTATGCAGATGTCTAGCGATCTTATGGTCACATTTAGACAATGATTTGAAAGAACTATACATTTCACTGATTATTTTTATAAACTGGCATTCCAATTATTACTTACTCACAGACAATTATGCACTTGACTCTCAGCATGTATTATAAATTTACTCTGTAGTCTTGTCTCTTGACCAGGATGTTTTAAAACTTCTATGTAGCGATATTTTTAGAGCACATCACAGAACCACAGAATGGGTCAGGTTGGAAGGAACCATAGTGGACATATGGTCCAACCTACCTAAAGCAGAAAAATTCTAGCGCATATTGCATGAAATGCAGAACCAGGCAGTTATTGAATATCCCCAGTGCAGGAGACTCCACAACCTCTCTGGACAATCTGTTCCAGTCCTTGGTCGCTCGCACAGTTAAGAAACTCTTCCTTATGTTCAAGTGGCACTTTCAGGGCATCATTTTCTGCCCATTGCCTCTTGTTCTATTGGTTGGCACCACCAAGAAGAGGCTGGCTCCATCCTCTTGCCCCCCTGCCACTTTAGATATTTTTACACATTAATGAGGTCTTCTCTCTGTCATCTTTTCTTGAGGCTGAACTGGCCGAGCTCCCTCAGAACTTTCCCTTTTAAAACTTGGATAGTCAGAAGTTATTATAATACATAGTACATAAAGATTGACTAATTTGATAATATTTTGATTGTAATCTAACAGCTATATTTTCTTCATATACTGGCGATTCTTATTTGCTATTTGTGTAAACCTTGTGTCAGTGTGACCAATCAGTATACTGACAGCCATAAGAGCTTATCAAAATGAACATCATTGCACTACAAAATCAGAAACCTTGTCAAAAATATTCCCTTTGAAACAGTCAGAGATCTGGCCTTTCATATAAAACTCTCGGTGCATGAAAGATGGAGCTGTTCCAGTGCTGTTTGCTACACTTATGGTTTAGAATTGAGGTGCATTAGAACTGGGAAGGAAGCACAAACGAAAACTTTCTGTCCACTGACTTTATGAATATATTTAAAGGGAATGCTTTCCTTGACCTATCAATATCATTTTAAGAGTCAGTTTACAGAATGTTGCCAAGTGGGCTGTCTTTCAAATTTGAGTTGTCACTCCATTATTTAAAAAAGTTAATTCACTGTCCTGTGCCTTTCATATAAAGTAACAGTACCTTTCATATAAACCATGAATACATTCAGCCCTGAGAAAGCTTGGTATCTAATTCTGTGTAGGGAGGATGTCAGCTAGAAAAAGGAGCTGAGGATTGCTGAAGCTTGAAGTGAAAGCTTCTGGGAAGCAGATTTTCTTGAAGTGTTCTAGCTGTAGAAATGAGTTTGAGAAAAGCTGGAGAAAGTTTGGTTACATGTTAAGTTTTGTACATTGATGAATTGGTGCTGTAATATTTTCTTGTTATGCTCATAGTTAATTACCTATCACATGCTTGCTGTAGCAACACGAGGATAAAAAACAGTAGGAAGATTGAAGCTGATGATTTTTATCTGTCATTCATGATGGAAACACACAAGCCTTGCACTACTTGAATCCAAATGCAAAGGAGAAGAAAGGCAATGAGTGATAGTCTGCCCTTCAGCAGATTTAGAAACAATGGTCAGACACAGACATTCAGCAGTGCCTCCAATAACAAGAGATGTTAGAATTAAAAAAGTACTGCCAAATGCGTATATGCCAGTTTGAAACCATGAGTCATGACAGCTCTGAAATGGAGTAGTCCCAATGCCCACCCACTTTTTTTACAGTGGGCACAGAAAAAGGATTCCAGGAAGCTTCTGTTCGTGCAGGATGTGCTTTATTAATACATCCAAATTACAGATGAGTACAGAACCAGGGTCTCTGCAGGATGGGCCCTTCCCTGCCCAGAGAGCAGACATGCGGTGCTGCTCTGGGCAGCACTGGGGAGGGGGCTCTGCAGGGCCGCAGGGGTACCCAGGCCCTGCCTTCCCACCCTGCCATCCCTCAGAACACACAGCAAATTGCAGGGAGGTAAGGAGAGGATTTTCCCTTTCAGCTCCTGGGCTGCACCTGTGGCAAACAGGCGTGGATGGATGTCCAGACAGGGAACTGATGATAGCGGTATTTTCTCGGCTCTGCCCTGGCACTCCTGGCCTCAGACGGGCACCGTGGGGCAGCTCTGGAGGAGCAGGCCCTACTCCTGCTGCCCTGGTCATGGAAGATCTTAATTGCAGTGCAAAAAGTGCTCTGTGACACTAAACAGAGAAAAGTGGAAGTTTTCTATGAGTGCCTGCGGTAGGGGATTCATGTTAAAGAGTGCTGCAAGTTGGGGAAAGAAAGTCTTTTGTCTCTGAAGACGTAGGGGAATGGGCATGTCTGTGTGAGAAAAAGTCCATAAAATATTGCTAGCTGATTTGTGGTAGAAATTTTGATGGCTGTAGTTAAATGAATTCAGTAAAAATTTTACCAAAATCACAACGTTTCAGTCCAGCTTCCACTGAGCTTTATATCTCTGGCACCCCCACACATAATGCACAGGCTTAGTTCTGTTATTCTACCAAGTCATCAGTTATTTGTGATGCTGCAACGTTATTTTTCCAATTTTTTTTTTTAATTTGTTCAAATGCAGAATGCAAATTAATCACCCTGTTAGGTTAGCTCTGAAAATGGTGGGCAATTACAGGATTAGTAGTTAGTTAGAGCCCATTTTGGTAAAGTTAGAACTCTTTAGAAATGTTGAAAGTTAGAACTACTACATCTGCCTTGGCTTTGACTGACCATTTTATGTCATTCATCAACACAGTCTAAAAGTCGGTAGCTACCATATTATTCAACAGCAAAGCATGGGCTAATTATATGCTCACACCCATATTTCCCCTTCTTTTTTCTGTGGGGATGGAAAACTTCACAAAGGAAAGTGGAGAAAAAGTTGTTTTGAAAGTGAGAATCATAATGATGAGCTGTTGTGTGGTAATCTACAGTTACATAATATAGGGGCATAGGGGAAATTGAGTGCTCTGAATCAAGCCAAGAATTCCTGAAAGTTTGGTGTCAGGGGGTTTTTTTTATGCAGGTTTTTATTATTACTGAATTTTTGAAATATTAATTCTTTTTGTTTGAAATGTTTATCCAGCTGTATGTTTTCTTACTATTTAACAGCTAGTATCATACCTGAAAAAAGCATCACAGAAAACTGCATAAATGGGAAAGCTGATTAATTTTCAATGGAGACATCTTTTTATGACCTCCTATTTGTGGTTCAGGATACTGAGGTATCAATAAATTTACTTGTACTTTTTCTACCCCTAGCCTCTTGGTCACCATTGTCTTTCATTTGACAAAAAGAATACCTACCTGCTAGCAGTGGTGCATCCAGCTTCTGCAAGAGGCTAGAAAAGCAGGTAGCTAGCTTTTTATTTTTCTGAAACATGCCATTTTGTTCTCAGATGATGTCTGGCTGTTGCTTCTGAATTCAGATTAGATGATATTGCACTGTCGTTTGAGCAACAACTCACAAGGGAAGGTAACACGAACTACTGTATTCCAAGGCTTATTTTTACCCATTTTAACTTCCAAGGGGAGGAAATGCATATTCAATTTGTTATTTCTCATTCTTAATCTTAGATCAATTGTGAGTTATTTTGGAAAAGTCGAAGAAAATAAGGGGAATCAATTCTGAGTGACAATGTTGTGAAAAATTTACATGTTTCAGTTTTACAGAAGTGTTGTGACCTTTTTTTGCTCTCCTGTATCTCAGAAGTATTTGGTGTTAAAAGTTCAAGCTTGTCATGCACTTAATCCTTGATGAGAACAAGTGCATCTGGTGTGTCTGAACAGATTTGATTTAGAAACAGAAAATTTACTTTTAGTCCTATCTAGTCCAATCCAGAATGGAAGATAATTAAACAGTTCCAGATGCATGCATGTGGCATCTTCAGCAGACATGAGCATACTTTTTCATCCTCACCAGTAATTCTATTCTGGTTTGTTCTAAGTTTAAAATGAGAAGGAGAGGGAAAGAAAGTTACCTTTCCTTTGTGTTGTCTCACTTACCAAACCATTTATTCACATTGTACACATTTTATTACTGAAATATATTCTAATTATGATGTACATTTACCAAAATACTTTTCTGTTATATTTTTGGGGCAGCACTAGGACTACACCAAATCAAGGTACTATTTAGCGTGTCATGAAAGCATAACTTGAGGTATGTATTACTCCCATAGCTCTGGCTTGACACAGAACTGAGTGAGAGAATGATTAGTCTTTAAACCTGGAGTAGGACCGTGGATCCACTGGAACCACATCTGTTAAGACAGTTTTTCAAAAGCACTTATTGTTTCATATGACTCTGATTCAGTATAGCCCTGCATTTAAAATAGGAAAAAAAGGAAGAAAATATCAAAAATTCAATTTTAAAATATGTACAATATTGAATCTTAGAGAAGACGTGATGGAATAATTTACACAGAATTCAGTATGCTTTTTCAAATTTCTAGCGTGAAGTTTTCTTGCTGTGAAGGATTAAACCCTAGGATTAAGCTCTAGCAAACTTTTTGGGAAGCATTTAGGTTTCTTTGGGGTTCACTGATTTGGGACTTGCTGAAGGCCCAGAGAATATCTGGCAGGCAAGACATTTCCTGACTTCCAGTTGCAGAACTGGGTTTTTTCCCATCTATTGTGAGTAAGCAATTTTGGTTCTCGGGATACTTGGCTCCACACCTTTCTCAAAACCCCATAATGACTCAACATGAAGAAATAGATGAAGTTTCTTCTTGTATCTGTTAACAGATTAAAGAGTACAGGCAGAGGTTTTGTATGACCTGTTATTGGCTCCTGAACTAAGTTATTCAAATTCTTACTTTTGCTAGCAGATTTCTGAGTATACAAAATGGCACATACCTTTCAGTGTATTTATTTTTCTTTTAGATGTCAGCTTGTTCTCTGGTTATATTTCATTCACTTCTCTCAAGTCAGTGATAAAAATCTATGCCAGCTGTCAACATAGTGTATTCCCATAGAACCACGCTGGTGGGAGAATAACTGTTTCATCCACACTTCAGTTTTTCACATCCTTTCCTTCTAAACCTGTTACCCCCGCTACAATGTCATAGGAAGCTTTCTTTTGTTTTCCTCACTGCTCTCCTCGGGAGGAAAAAATATGCAGTTTGCATGACTTACCTACAGTGATCTTCCAACAGATAAGAGAAAAAAGAATCCAAAGCATAAGGAATCCTTAGATCCCTACTGCAAGGGTGTCCTATCAGTATTGTAAGGAAGTAAATTAATCTCATTCTTCACTGACAATACAGCGGTTCAAAGTTTTATTTGCAATATGTGGCAGAATAACACCTTTTAATACATTTTCATTAAGTAAACTGCAGCACAGGTGTGCTGAGTTCGAGAATATTTACTCAAGTTAAAAGAAACACAGGAATGATTATGTGTGCCAAAGTAATGCATATCATAGGACAGTCTCACCTGACAGTTTCTTCATCAGGACAATTGGAATATATATTTAGAATGAATACTCTGTAGTGCACTGGCTACTCTGTTTATTTACAGGCTCTAATGAAATGCATTAGAAAAGCGAAAAATGGCCATTGTTTCTTCTGCTGATTAGCATTGCTGCAATTTATTTGTATGGCTTACTTTTATATGAATAAAAAAAGAAGTGCTGCAATATCGGTAGGTATTCCTAAATACTCAAGTGTGCTATAAATGTAACCATCCCTTTTATATTTAAATTAGGTATTTGATATAAATCAACAAAGCTCAGTGGTGAAAACTGACAACTCCATGCATAATGCTGTAAAGAGAATGATTTCTCAAATATTTACTGCATCTATAATTTTTTTACATGCTGGCAGAAAAAATACCAACTGAGTAGCCCATGCATGTATATTTTATCTATTTTATAATTTGTGTCATTTTAATCCTCATAGTACCTCATTTTTTTCTTCCAGTAGACTAAATAAGAAATCTATGATTACTTACAGAGTTCTTAACAATGGGAGACTCTATTAAGCATGCAGAGAAAACAAATGCAGCCCATGAATTTAATTCTAGTTTTCATTATCTTTTATTTGTGTATCACACCCTAAAGCTGTCGATTCTATTCTCATATTCATCTTCCTAGTAAAATGTTTGGAGGCAGAGGGGAATTTGCTGAACAACTGAATTATTGATTCACTTTATGTGACAAGAAATCCTTGTATTTTAAAAATTCTAATGTCTTAAGTTACTAATGAATTTTTCCATTATTTGTAACTCTGGAAGGGTCCTAATTCCTGATGGTTAATTCATAAATTATTATCAAAGTACAGTAAATATTTTATGTAGGGTACAGTATCATAAATTGAGAAATCTCAATAGCAAATGTACCTACTTTAGCATAGCATCTCAAATTCTTTTAGGAAATGTTTCCTGTCAGCATGGTGGTGTATTTGGCCTCTGTTCAACCTCTTGCAAACCATTTAGAATGCTTTTTTCCCCTGCTTTGTGTCATTTGCTTCTTACACTTTTTTTCCCTATTTGCCCGAGAGATATCTTGGTGTAGTTGCAGAATCTGGCTTCACTGAGGACCTGCTTTTTGTGGTTTTAAGCTGGATTGACTGAAGCAAAGGAAAGCTGAATTACTTGCCTGAGGTTGGCTCACTGGGGATTAGAACCAAGAATCCCCTTGCTCACAGCCATTTGCTCTAAACTGGAAACCTCATTGCCTTCATATTACCCCAGCGAAACAAGGGGCATAGCTGACATTTAGTTTATTTCTAATGGTTTACATTCCTTTTTTTTTGTTCAGATTTTTGGAGATTCTTTTTCCCAGTCCGTCCTGTTTTTGGACATAGAGCACAAATTTTTCTTCGGAGTCATATTTCATTTAAGATTTATCTTTTCAGAGAACGTGGTACATAATAAAATCTGTCTCCTTTTTAGTAAATCTTCCTGTTTAGCAATGGATAACTTCTTCAGTGCTTGGTTCTTATAAGGAATTGTCAAAAAGACCTATCGTAAAAGAACACGCCCAAAATACGTGTTTTCATAACTTGTGACACTTTGTAGTAAAAATTACCATCTGCATGTATACACACACACACCCCCTCCCCCCCCACAAATACATGTATTTATGCATGCAGATTTGCACACCTGTACCCATGCACAATACTGTTTTTTAAAACTGAAGTTTTATGTAATGGTCAATGATTATACCATATTTTAGGAAGAAAGGCTCCAAGATAAGTTTTTTGTTTCCCCAATACCAAGCCATAAGGCTTCTGGCCTATGACAGAATCCATAGAAGTTCTGTGCCTTCTAGCAATGAGTCTATTGAGTTTCCAAGCTATAGGGTTTCCAATAATTTCCTGTAGCAGAGTCTTCCCTCTTACTAACAAAATCCCCAGTGCTGGAAGTGTACTCATAAAAGTTTATATGCTGAAGTTAGAATTTAGAGCCCAAGCTGTGGCACTGCAAATTTTTCTCATAGCTCTTTTATGCCATAATTTTACTGGTGATGTTATAGTCACAGTTGTTTTTCCAATTCTGAATGCATAATTAAAGTGCAGTTTTCAGATCTGGTGGTAGAAGACACACTGGCCTTGAGGGATTGGTAATTATGAAGAGATTCCTAATCTATTATACATGACAGCAGGAAGACTCAAAAATAAGGAGTAAAAGCTAAAGGACAACAACCTAGAGTCATCTGGGAACAGACAGGGAAGTACACAAGGTCACTCTGTGGCATGCAACGTTTCTTTGCCATCTTAAACAAAAATATTGTCATGGAATATAGAATAAAATAATAAGACTTCTTCTACTTTTCTTCTTTCCTCTCCCTGCACAAACACAGAAGGGCTTCTGTGTTGAGATGACTTGTTCTCCTGGGCAGAGAAAGAAAAACATTTATCACATGATATATTTTAGTCACATTTCTGTACCTATCAAGTGGTAAACATGCTATAAAACCTAAACAGAGGAAAAAAACTGTGTTGTCTTGATTGGAAAAAAAAAAAAGAGAGAGAGAAAAAAAAGCTGTAATTTTACTAAATTTGGAGGTGGACCACTCTGTAATCCTGAAGAATTTCTTTCATGGATGTCTCCACATTTCTAAGTCTAAAAGTACCTCCCATTTCTTTGGGCCTGTCATGTTGCCCAGCCATTTCTCATTTCTATATCAAAGAAGACCAATGAGTTGACTTTTTGCTCCATGAGCTTGTTTTACATAAAAATGACAGGTAGATTCACAGATTAGGTGGAAGCTGAAATACATTTTTCACAGTTTCTTCCCTCACAATCGTAAGGGACATGCTCTTGAAGAGTATCACATTGCAGTGAGTCAGGTGATCCCCATGCAGTCTCGGAGACTTCTTTTAAATGTTTAAAAATATTCCCAAGGTTTCTTTAGGTCACTAGGAGATTTCTTAACAAATCAAAGAAAGGAAACAGAGTAGCAACATGCCTAATTTGTTAATAATTTAGAAAATTACCATCATTCAGACCAATTCAAGTCTACTCCAGCTTGTGAGGCTTAAGGGAGACCAGATGGTGGTAGTACATTGGAAGGTATCCAAAATTGCTTTTGAGTTAATTGATATAGTGGAGAAGAGATCTCTGAAGAAGTATATATCCCCAGGTAGTTGATTGCTTTGGAATTCCAACAGAGAAGAAATGTGTCAAAAATGAGAAACGAAACATAAGTTATTGAGTGGTTTTCTCTTAGATTTAGCCCACTAAATTTTACATTAAAAAAAAATGAAATAATTTGCTAAATAAGGAAAAAGTGGACGTTGCAGAACTAGATGGAATTGAGAAAATAGCCTTTAGTATTTACCTTTAGTATTTACACTTCATTTCCATTGTTTAAGTGCATAGAAGAAGACTTATTTTTAATTTGAACCAGTAAATTTCAATCAGAATGGCTACGTTGTACCTTCTAACGGTATATTGTTACATACTGCTAAATGAAAGTGTCCATGTACTAAATTAGAACTGCCAGCAAAGGTTGTTTAAAGTCTCTATAAAATAGATCAAATGAAACTGGAAAAGTAATTGATAGCTACAGTGAAATGGAAAATGAATATAGAACTTTAAATCACAAAGAAATCAGGATTTACATAGTGAATATTCACTCTTCTCTTAGGCTTCGTAATTGAACACCTGCATTCTGCCCACTTAGTAAGCAAGGAATCTACTTCTACTATATATTTGACATTATAATGAGTACAAAATCATAGAATTATTTAGGTTGGAAAAGAACTCTAAGATCATTGAGTCCAATCTTTAATACTTAACAGACATTGAATATAAGCTTTGGTAGCTTAGCTTAGTTTTATTTTTTCTTCATTCTTTTTTTCTTTCTGTCTTTTTTCATTTTCTTTCTTTCATTTTTCTTTTCCTTTTTCCTCTTGCCTTTCCTCTTTTTCCTTTTTTTTTTCCTCCAAATATACGTGATTACGTGTATTTAGTTCTTAACAATGAGATAAATCCTTAACATTTTTATTAATTTCATTTTGGAAATGTTTCATCAGGAGACAGCATTTTCTATGCTTTTCTTTCACATTATATCTTTCAATCTTTTTAGTGTGCATTCCATTAGAAGAGCAGTCAATGTGACCTTCTTCTATGGGGTTAATAAAGAATGCATAGTTTCATAAGCTTGATTCAATTTCCTTAATGTGAGCACGCTGAATAAGTGACTATTATAGTATTTGTCTGGTTTTCTGTGCTTCAGTGTGCAGTTACCAACCTTTTATATGAATGACCACATCTGGTGTGCATTTGGCCACGTAAGGTGAGACAAAAGCAAAATAGATTTTCCATAGCATTAAATCAAATTTCCACACATTGTACTCTCTAATGTGGATCTAAAATGTATCAGGTCATATATTATTTAGCTGCATTGCATTTTGTGCTTTTTTTTAATTCCATCCTACATTCCCAGTTTTAATAAATGCATGAGTAGATGCAATATTCGAGCATTATATCTTAGAAATTCAACACTTTCAACAGATTCTTCAGACTTCAAAGAATTTAATATTAGTATCATAAAAGGTCTTTTGAAGAATAATACTGGAACATAAGAAAAATGACTGCCTGAGTGTGCCCTATCATTTTGAAAGTGTTTTATTGCTTTAATTTCCTGTCTTACTAAAGTAACAAGTGGCATAATAGAAGATATACTGTAACAGAGTTAGTAATTTATTAGAAGGCCTGAGCTGGTTGAGGACTTTATGTGATGTGAAAAAGAAAACCTCTATTTAGCTGAAAAATGGAGACAAGGTGCAACATTAATGTTGCAGCAGCTTTAAATGGAGTACTATCTTTGACTGATAAGTTGCTTCTAGAAGCCTAGTATGTTTGAATAGGATAAATCTGTAAATATAGGTCTCACTCAGTCCCTCTTGTGTGTGGATAGGCTCCTGGAAATCTAATGCTATTTCATCCGTGAGTTGCATACGAGACGATGTCGCTATTCGGATTCCATAGAACAAAGGCACTATTGCAACTATATTCATAGAATCATAGGATAGCTTGGGTTCAAAGGGATCTGAAGGATCATCTACTTCCCATCCTTGTTGTGGGCAGGGACACCCTCCTCTACACTGAGCTGCTCAAAGCCCCATCGAGCCCAGTCTTGAACACTTCCCAGGATGAGGCATCCACAACTTCACTGGGCATGATATGTATTTTCATTTATTTATTATACTTCCGCATAAGTGACTTTACTAATTCTGAGCTTTGGCGATCTGGTATAGTCAGAGTTTAAGCTATGCTACGTTTTTAAAGTTTTTTCGCTATTCACTCTTTATAACATGTATGCTGGAATTCATTTCATACAAAGCAGAAAAACCCATTTTGAAAAAGTATAGAAATGAAAGATGTGACAGTAACTAACCTGTAAAATTATGATGCAAGATTAATTCAAAAGGCAGTTATTTCCCTAGAAGGAACGATGGACTATTGGGTTGCTGTTTACAGTGTGCATAGCAAGATATGCAGGCATCTGTATGCTTGTGATGGAAGTTGCATGTTTATCACTGCAGAGCAAGAAGTACAAGAATCCCAAAGGCTTCTTAATCCCACCACAGTTCTGCCACTGAAGGATTACAAAACAGCTGGTTGTAACAGATTGCTTGGTATTGCCAGAAAACAAAACAAAACAGAAAATTGTAATAGTGTGTGAGCAATGCCTTTGAAACGGCATAAAATACAGTTTAGCTGGAGATTTTATTGATAACACTGTTTTTAGTGGATTGCACACTGTGTGAATTGCTTAGAGAAATTTTATTCTTATTTCTTGTATTTGGTGTCTTATTGAACAGTGCTACTTCTGTTTTTTTCCACTGAGACCCTCCTAGTTACGTCTTAAGAAGGGCAAATAGTGTGAATCATATAACAGAAATCTAACATTAAAAACTTACGTATTAAATTAGTACCTTGGACTCTTAGGGGCTCAAGAAAAAGCCCCAATATTACTGGTATCCCCTATGTTTGTCTTTGAAAGAATAATGGTTTGAAAGGCTTATTGCTTACTGAAGCACAAAAGATTTCCTCTGGGCTTGCCACAGACAATCCTCAGGCACGTTAGAGGAGTCAACTAGAGTTAGTTCAAAGTGAATTACTCCATTTTAATCGTGGTGACTTTACCCTCTCAGTCATGGCATGTAATATTGTCAGTGGTTTTTTTCCTTTTAAATGACATGTTTGGTCACTTTTTTTAAGGCGTATTTTAGAGTGTTTGTGAGATTTATAGATTCAACAGCTCTTCAAAGACTTTCTGTCTTGCTTTACAACCCCAAAATTTTGTATTGTGTCTATTTCATCACCTTGAGGCAGTTCTTAGTTAAAATATGTGGAGATGTTTTACAACTGAATGAGATCTTAGTATGATATATAACCAATTATATAGCTATAATGAGTCCAAATTTTAAAAAGCAAATAAAAAATGTTGCACTAAGGATTACTAAGGACTAACATTACCCACTCTCCATTTATTTGCAAATAGGAAACAGGCAAATAACCATAGTATTCACAAATATTACTGTCAATAAATTTAAAAAATTCAGCACTTTGATTACTTTAATATTTAGCTAATTAACTTTGAAACCTTGGAGGGTTTTATGCATTTTCTAAAGTCAGTGCCAGTTTCATGATTACTTTGATCACTTCCTAAACTGCTAAGTTTATCAGGATAGCAAATAGTAATTAATGAACAAAAAATGTGAATCTGTTCCTTTATCGGTTCTTTCTTTTTTTTTCAACACACCTGAAACAGATTGTTGCTGAGATACTTTTCTTTTTTATAGTGTAGCAGATTAATTACTGAATCTTCCAGGAAGGATGCAATTTTTTGCAATCCTTTTCAAGAGGTTAAAGAACCATCTGGACTTGATTCTGAATTTTATAAAGAGTAAATCAGTAGACTCTATCATAATACAATCAGTCCTGTATTTTTTTGTTAATACAGGTTATAAAACTACTGATGATGATGGTCTTTACCCTTAGCCCTTCCTGTATTTATGTCTCTGGTCCAATAACCAGAGGGATCATGGAGGTGTGTTTTATCTTCATTTTAGCCCTCTTGGTATTGTTTTAGTCCAAAAGGGAAATCAAATGAGATACAGAAGATGCTAAACTTGCAGAACTCTCAGGTCATTAGAAACTAATTAGAAACAGCTTATGGATTTCAATGATCCTTTAGGTAAGATATGAGAGAGGGATCAAAAAACATTTAACATCTTCACTTCCTCATTCTTTCCAGACAACGTGTGACAGAGTTTCTGACTTATTTTCTATTGTTGCTTTTTTTTACAATACAAACCTGTATTTTGCAGAGTAGGTGAAGTGCAAGAAAATACTGAGATACCAATGTAGACAGTAGGTCTTTTCACTATGACTTCATTAATTATTATTTAAATGTTACGATTTTCTAAATAGATTAAACCCAAAAATCTACCTAAATTACAGGTCTTGTCATGTATAATCTATATGAAAATAAAGGTGTTGTGCTATGAAAAAATTAAAAGATACAAATTAGTAATAGCTGCTGTTAATATTAGCAGTTTTATGCAAGCTGTTAGTTATCCCTAGGTTTAGAATGCTAAAGTCTATGATGTTTGTAAATCTTAGAATCATCTCTGCTGTTACATCTCAACATTTTCATGTGAAATAGCTTTCTTCTCCTGGAGCATGAATCATTTTGTGACAACATATCCATCACAGATGTCCAGCAGAGTTACAGGGACTAAGTTGGACTTTCTTATAAAGTCTTTCTACCTGTGATATGCAAGAGGTACTTGTCTCCTCCCAAAAACACACCACCTCTTTAGCCTGAGAATGCCTGTGAGGAAAACTGCTGACTACAGATGTCACTTGCTGGTGTGCAAACCTAATACTTTCATCTGTCCATCTGAACAAAGCTGACAGTAAAACTAACAATAAACAGTCGTATTTTGGACAAAGTTGACTCTTTTTAGCACAACAGAACTTTTAAATGCATGTGTACTCGTCTAAGTCTAGCTGGAACCCATGACATAGAATTAATTCTCTGTGGACAAGGCTGAACTTTTGATATTCCAGCTGGCCAGTCTGCATGTTAGGGAGCTACAGAATAGTTTATGTTCCAAGTTTGTCAGTCAGTAGACCTAGAACTCCATTATTAACTGTTAATAGTACTTGGATAGGAAGCATAAAAGACTTAGCAAAAAAAAATTCATTTTCTGAGGTCTTCTCTTGTATTTGTGCAAATTTTAGCTAAATTTTCATGTCTCCTCTTCATGTTACTTCTGTTGACTTACAAGAATTTCTGGAGCATGTCTGGTCTTTCTTTCATAAACACCTCAGTCATTATTTGTCTTGCACTTCCATGACCTGACCTTTGACTAAAGAAGATACCTTTTTTAAAATCAGGGGCTTTTAACTTACTCTTCCCTCTAAAAGCCCTATCCTTGTTTATATAGCACCCTTTCTCTTACAGCAAGTGTTCTTTATCTCCAGAAACTCCTTTCTTTCCAATCAATCTTGACAAAACTGGCTTCCTTCCCAGGTTGATTTTTAGGATGGTCATTCTTTGGTTGTTGGAGACCAGTTGCTGAGGTTAATGGTTCCCTTATGCATGTAGACTGAAGAATATGTGTTACAACCTATCAGCAAATGCTTGATCCACATCAAAGGAGGACTTCAGATTTATGTGTTTTTATGGACTGTGCATAGACTGATTCCCTAAATCATTCTGATTTTAAGGCATTTTTCAGTAAGAATTTATGAAATCTCTTCTTGTAGTGCATGTTATCTAGTATTCTCTCTCCATCAATGAAAAGCCTCAGATAACTTACAAAATGAGAAACATGCAGTGATTTAGCAATTATAAGCAACGTTTACTGGTTGTTTTCATTATATTTCACATTCATCAGTGTATTTGGGGGATCTTTTCGTCCATCTTTATTGGGACTTCTGCAAATATACAGAACATTTGATAGGTCCAACTATCTTAAAGTTGTCTATAAAGGGACACTATAGAAAGATTATTTAATTATTTAGATAAATCACTTTCAAAATAACAATAGCTCCCAATACTTTCATGTAGTATTAATGACGCCAAGCTAGAGGTGACAGCAAACAAATGTTTGTTATGTGTCATTTGAGAAACTGAGAAAATCCCTCATGCACGATGCTGAATGAATAAGAACAATATGGAAAGAAATAGCAGCTCCAGTACAAGTGTTTTTTAATTAATCTGTTGAACTGTATGACATACAATATGATGTGAGAACAGTAAGTATTTTAGTCACGGTTTTCATTATCTGAATTAATGCTGGGCTAGAATGCCCCAGATAATGAAAGAGCCTATTTCTGGCCGCCTGCTTGGAAGTTTCTGAGCAATACATCCCATACATAGCACCTTTCTTATGAAAGTTTATTATTTTAGGAATGGCAATAAGTCTCTTTATATAAGTGTAGTGTGAAGTTAATGCAGGTTCAAATGCAGTATTGTGGTGTTCTGGTTTCCTCAATCAATTAGGCATGGAAAAATAAGAAGGCACAGGACACAGCAATCTTGGGAATAAACTGCAGATGTGTGTGAATGGCCTCTGCACATAACTGGCACTGTCCAGCAGGTTTCATCAGTTTGTGCCTAGTACCATAAAGTTTTACCTACACCACAGCTAACTACACAAAGTAGTGCCATATTTTCGATTTGCTCACTTGTCACTGGCTCCATAAACTGGCTGGTCTGAAACCTTAAAGAGACAAGTAGCAGATAAGTGGGAGGGTTGTTTACATCTGAATGCAAAAACACCAAGGGAAACAAGAAATTTCTTAACCTGGGAATATTTAAAAAGTAATAAAGAGTAGTTCAGGTATGCATGAGCATCAGCCTGAGGATGGGATGAAATGTAGCGTGGCTTTAATTTAAAGAGACACTTTATGGGTTTGGTTTTTTAATAAGGAAAATGTGATAGATATGATCTGTAAAGACTTCAACACAACATTTGATGTATTGCCTCAACGGAAACAATCAGTAAAGATGGGACCAGTAAAACACCAATAAATTGGTGAAGAGCTGGCTAAAGAAAGCTATCATTTGTGCTGTGCAGCAGAAGTGTGAGTTTGAAGTGAGATTATTTATGTATGTTTTTAGGATTAATGACACTCATGGATATTATTATTATTCAGCCTAATCTTTCCTTCCTGTATAGTTCATAACTAGGTATTACACTTCACTATTACTAATCTTTGTTGTTCCTTCATGTTCCCAAAGTGCCTCTTCTGCATAGTTTCCCTTTGTTATGAGTGTCCTAGGTCACTTCTGTGCTATTATTTTTTTTCTGAATAAATATATGACTTTATCTTCTAACAGAAAGGTTATTTTTATGTATTCTGTTGTGGTTTTCTCCTTTGGTAATCTTTTTCAGTATGATATGTGTTCACTGGGCATCCAAGATTTGTTTTGGATTCAGGTCAAGAAAAAAATTCTTATAGTTACTTCTGGCCCTCTACTTCCATTTAGCAGCAGCTAAAATCTTGGAGTTACAAATAGGTTAGGATAGAGTGGAGGGAGTAAGGAGGAAGTAAGGAATATAGAGTTGTCAGAGCTTAGTAAATAACGGTAAGTGATGATAGCCACTGCAGGCCTAACTCATGCTGACATGATTGGATTCACAGAAAGCCACAACCATATCAAATGAAAAGAACACTAAAATGTAGGAGTTAAAATGGGTGCTTGCTCTCTCTCTTCAGCCTGGCAGAATAGTAATTAATTAGTCCTTTCTTCAGATGAGAGGACCACCTGGTTCTGAGTTCTTACACTGGCAGTTTGATAGATTTACTGATATAACTCTTTCTGCTGTGTCACACTGCAGAAAATAATAAATTATTGTGTGTCAGAGAGAGGAAGCATGAGTTAGTTCTGTAAGGCAGTAATCAGGAGATGAAAGAGGAGTAGTCTTGGGTTTCCAATCCTTGTATATCCTCCAGTGATTGTTTAATGTAAAATGAATAAATAGTCCTGAAAGCACAGAGGAGGAAACAGGGAATTGCTCAAATCAATGAGTTCCACAATCATACTCTTCTTTTTCTTCCTCTTTCATATTGCCATTTTCTATATACAGAGAAAATAGATGCCCCAGTAATAATTTGGTTACTCTCCTTCAAAGACAAAATATGATTTTTAGATTGGGCTAAAATAGAGTCTCACCATATTTTGGTGGGTGCTTTGTTTGTTGGTCAGTTGAGTTAGGTAGGGAAAAGGAGAATAGGAGAAGGAGAAAGGGAATATTAATACTGTAATTTGCTTCTCTTCTGGGAATATTTTAAATGAAAAAAGTCGTACTTGTTCTCCTGAGAGAAGGTCATTTATGCTTCTAATTTGAGGAGATTTAGTGGGTTTAACACCAGTCAGAAATTAAACTCCAAATAAGCCACTCCCCTTCCCTCCCACCCCATCTGGTAAGAGAGGGACAAAGGCAGAGACTATGGGTTGAGATAAAAGTTTACTGCAGTCAAAAAGCAATGGAATAAGAAGCGCACAGTAGCAGCAGCCATGTCAATAACAAAAGTATGCACACAAAAAGAGTGTTTTGCACCCAAAAGGTGTTCTCCACCTCAACTTAGTTCTCCGTGGCTGCAAGGACAAAGACAAGGTGGTAGACGCTCCCCATAGGTTGTGTCCTAGTGGCTCCTGGAACAAAGATGGCAGCTGTTCCCACAGCCAGCTCTCCTGTCCCCGAGCCCAAGACAACAAGAAACAATGACGGACAAACCCCTGATCGTCCGCATCCTGCCGTGCTGCTGCCTTGGATGCTGGACTCACTCTGCACGGCTGCTTCTGGCACCGGCATCTCCACTCAGCTCCCTTCGGCTCAGCTGCTTTCAGCTCAGGCTGGACTCAGCTGGTCTTGGGCTCACCTCCTCCCTCAGTTCCACACGATGCTTCTCACACCACTGCTGCTTTCCATCGCCGTGTCTTGGCACTGCGTCTCAGCAGAACGGGTAAGGGGTGGGCAACCATAGCAGAGGACAGGGTTTGCAGGGCTGATCCTGACAACGTTCCTGCTGGAGAGAGGGAGGCAAAATGGCACACTTCTGGGGGTGCACTCACCTCTTCGCCCTGAAACCACATGCCCCAGTGATGTGCACGGTACAGAATAGCAGCCTAATCACGCCCTCTGCACATGGTGCTAAGCTCCGCCCCTACTCTGGAATCAGGAGTGCATCCTGAATTGCAAATCTTGTTCTGCTGTATGCTCAAATACTTAAAGCTCCCAGTGAGGTTTTATGGTCATCTGTTGACCTTCTGAGGTGTTTCTCTTTACATTTTTTAAAGAGATCTTACAAACCTCATTTAGACTTTTGAATTTTACAAACCAGATACTGAAAGCTTAACAGTGGCACATAGGATCTTTATCTCTTTTTTGTCATGTGGAAGTTTTTACGATGGCATTCATTTCTTTTACTTCTAGTGCCTTGAGGTAGCTGCCTCAAATTACTAGTTGCCCTTCACACATATGATAAAGTACTTACATTTATTGAATTATTGTCTTTTTTTTCTGCCGTTGGTCATATGTAATGTAAAATAATTCACCTTGTAGGGACCTATCTTTCTTACAATTAGCTATGCCGTGTCCGAAATCATGACCTCTAATGGTTGTGATGCAAGGTTCTAAGACTTGGGGATTTTGCTTTGGTTGCAAATGAACTTTTTTTTCAAAGAATGACAAAAATTAGACCTTCTCTTGATACCTTCGGGGTCAAGCTAAGTTGATATGCTGTTGAAAGACACTAATGCATTGAAAATTAGTGTAAATAGAAAAACTAAAATATCTATCAACAAGAAAAATGACAGGTTGATCTCCATGCTGGCAAGATGCTGTCACATCACAATTTCTTGAATTTTAGGTTTCCTGAAATACGTAGCTTTTGAAATAGCTTTTGTAAAAGGTAAGATCGATAGATTAGATTGTAGGTAGAAAAGAACTTTCGTAAAAACAGGGGGTTTGGGGTTTTGTTTATCTTTTCTTAAATGTACAATATGCAGTATTTCCTATAGTCACTAAGGAGTTTTATTTCACAGATTTGTAGCTGTTACAGTAACTTTGTACATTGACAGTGTCCTAAATTTCTCCTGCTCTCTTTTTGTGTCATAGCATATTTGTAGCTTTTGGTCTTTCCTACAGGTCTTGCATTTAGTAGAGGATGTTTGTTGAAAGGATCGTCGGGAGACATGCACACATCCAATGATGGTCAGCAAGCCTCAACTTTATTGCAGTCAGCTAACATATTTATACATACGTTAATACGGCTCATACATATTGCAAAAGCATAGCTCATCATTGGTTTATTGCTTAAAGGTCAGCTCCACCTTCCTGTGCACACTAATGGTTACAATTTCTCAATTTCTCAACATTATGGGTTACAGTTCTTCATATTTCTGCTGATCTCATCCCCTTTCCCATCCTGTTGTCGTCTAACGGCTGAGCCTAGGGACGTGCTGCCCTTGAGGTCGCTTATGGCCTGACTAACGGAATTTCATCATGTCCCCCCTTGCTCCTTAGCCAGCTATCCACAACACTCTCCACAGATGTTGAGAAAGTTCTGTGGACTCTGAAAAGTTGTTGAAAAAATGTGTCTACTCAGAATCAGAAAAATATTTTTTTGTTGCCTGCAACTTAGAGAACTAGATTTGCCAACTCGAGTGATGTGTATTGGCATTGTGTTTCTAGCATGTATCACAAACTGAACTGAAGCTCTTATACTTCAGATTTAGAGACTGTCATATACAGTATCCACTCTTTCCAAATATCTAGAATATGTATTTCCAAGGTAAAAATTACCTGCTTTACTGATCTAACATTTTGACAGCCTCCTTGTGATGTACTTATGCCCTAGGTATCTGAATTCAATTTAAAGCTGAACAAACTGAGAGCAATTAGCTGCATAACTTAGTGAAATACAGCTTTTGATCAGGCCTCTAGAACTGATTCTTCTTGCAAGTAACTCAACAGGTCATAACTTTTTTTTCTATATGAATATCATAATTTTTTTACACAGGCTTTCTGTAAAACTTTAAAATACAGTGTATAGGAGTTAAACAATATACCCCATGGAAGGAAATAATCTGTAATCAGTTTGATACTTTATATTATACTTTTTGTAGTCTTAAATCTGAAGAAATACAGATTATAATTTTCTTTCATAGGAAACCATGAAACAGTCTTCTTTCAGTCCTAGGTTAATGTGCAGAGAAGCTGTTTGTCCATAGTAGAAGACATATAATTTCCATTAATATTACAGTCATGTTTAAATTTGAATGCTTACTTACTGAATTTTATTAGTATACTATCACTTAGTTGTCATAGAACAATTCAGTTATGGTTGTTCCAATCTTTTACTTAGTATAACTAATTTTTTATTTTTCACATATCCATCAATTTTGCTTAACTGATGAAGCCACTTAAAAGGAAGCATTTATTATTAGTTATTAATCATATTTGACATTGTCTCTGTGTGGGGACAACTAGAACTCGATGATCTTGAAGGTCTCTTCCAACCTGGTAATTCTGTGATTCTGTGATTCTGTGATTTTGAGCGAAACAGAAGGTAAGAGGAATATAGAACAATCTTATATTTCAAAGCATCACAGAAATGCCTTCAATGTTATAGGCATGTAAAACAACCAGTGTCTTGTATCTCATCTTCTCTATTCGTGGTATCTCAAAACATTTTAAGGAGTTAAAAATGTTCAAGAGCAGGGGAAAAGACAGCAATCCACAGATGCTGGAAGGTTTTCTTTCCCCTTGCAGGCTTCTACCGTTAAATTGAAGCTTCATAATTATGTAAGAGTTATCTCTGCAATTTCAGGGGTTTATTTTCCATTGATACACATAGGATTTTCCACAGGTCAGGCACAGGAACAGTGGTGGGTCATGATGCATCTGTTTAAAGCTCCCGACACATCAAAAGCAAGATAGATGACTCTTGTCAGAGGGAAACATGTTGGACAACTGCTCCCTAAGGCTCTAGTGTTCATAGTAATTGTTAAATCATTTACATCATAAATTAGCAGGAGCAATATAGCTACAGTAAATGACTCACATATCTGCTGCTTTGTATTTACTTTAGAGAGATGGTAACTGTCAAGTTTCATAGGTGCTGATAAAAGCAATACACTACTTTAATTAATCTTGTGTTACTTCTCAATGTTCAGATCTAGCAGAGATTCTCAGAAAAATACTGTGAAATATATTTCAAAAATTAACTCTATTTTAGTATAATTGTCATGAAAATGCAACCTTTTAAGCGGACTCTCTAATATTTTTCCCTCCTTAAATTCTAATTTCATTGCTTTAAATTTACCTTATGGTTTATTCATTCTTTAGAAACACAATAGGGACATGATTCATGTTTCATAAAATGTACAAGGTTACAATTTCTTATCAGTGTCTTAAGAGCTTTTGCTAAGAAGATGTAATAGATTTGTAAGAAAACAGAGATATTACCTAATAGTGCCTGCTGTAAAATTACATACTACTTAGCAATTGCCTTTATTAATTTTCATTGATGCAAGATGCCTCTCATGGAAATACAGCACCTCAGTACAATCATGTAGTGTTGCTTTGTGGTGCTATTCCACCTCTCCGGCATTTGTTATAAATGTTTCAGTTTTGCTTACCTACACTGAAAAATGTAAAAGGTATGGAGAAAATCTCCGATTTCCATCTTCGCTCCCTTACTGACAACGGGCCCAAAGGGTGTAGGAGCAATGGAAACGTAGTGTAGCCTGCCCCTTATAGAAAACATCTCATGTAATGTTAGGCAGGAAAAAAAGATCTGAAAAAGACCAGGCTGATGCTAACTGCCTAGCTGGAAGATAGCTGCAATCTGAGGTTTAGAGTTAGAAATTACAAAAAACAGAATACTTTCTTTTTCACCTTAAATGCCACATAATAGGGGTTTCTAATGGATGAAGAAATCATAATGCCATCCCATGTTAATGTAAAGTGAATTGAATGGCTTTGAATAAGCTAATTTGGAATGAAAAGTTGTTTGCACACTGGAAATTCACAGGAACTAAAGGCTTTTATTGTGACCTTGAAACCATAAATCCCACTTTTAATCAGAGAAGTGATGTAATGGAAATAACACATTTCCAACACCTCCTTGATTTCTGCAATAGATAATTCTCTTTGATAACGAAACAAATACTTTGTGTCCTCTGGTTTCTAAGATGATCAAACTGCGAAGTTCCACATATTCCTCTTGTCTATGTTCATAGGAGAGGGCATGGTAATTTACAGGATAAGTTCTTACTAAGTTTTTATGTCTAAATAATAATGTTCCTTTGTTTAAATTGTTGAGTTGCATTTATCTGTTCACGTGCAGACTCCCAGTACTGCAAGAAACTCTGTATGAGTACAGGCATCTGCTTTCACAGAGTAATTTCCGAGATCACATCCAGGAACTGTTGCCTTAAGAAGCATTGGTGGCTGCTGCATTTGTAATAAGTGCTGTGTTTTCAACACTTTGCAAAACACAGACAAAAGCTCCCTTTTCTGCCATTGCCCTTCAGTTAGAAGGGTGTGTGTTTCTCTTCATGTAGCTTCTCTTTGTAGCATCTAGATACTCTTCTTATCCAGAGCTACTGTATCCCAGAATAGATGTCAATAATAAGTGGATAGAAAAAGTGTCACTGATATGCAATTTCCAATGAGTCTGAAAGGGTTTATATGCCAAATACATAAATAACTAGAGACAATACTATTCCAAGTCTGCAAAGCTGAACACATAGACGATTCTCTTGTTTCTGAAGGAACATATTGAACCCTGCCTATGATAGTTTAAAATAATTATTGACTTTTGTGCATGTAATACAAAGCTACAGCCATCCAGACCTAGAGACATGAAACAGTAGTGTGACTGATGTCTGAATCTGAATTAAAAATACAAAATAAACTGATATAATAGCGCAGTGTTTTTTCATGTGAGCAGAAATAATTTTGTTCTTAGGAAAAGGTCACTCTTGGAGGTTTTGATTTTCCGATATAAAAATAAATCACTTCATTGATGTTAAATTTAAAAGTATAACTTCCAAAGTAATCTGTTACCAAGGTAAAGAACAATAGCGGGTTTCTTTTGCATCTGTTTTAGTATTTCTGTAATATTCTGCAACATTTAATAGTCTTGAGAATGATCCCTAGACTACAAAAAATGGGCTAGATTTCAGGAAGATTTAAGGAACATTTCCAGTTCATATTCTGCTACTGTCACTTAGAAAGAACTAAAATCACTTATTTGATTTAGCTTTTATAGCAGCAAAAACATTTTCCGATCAGAATATGCATGCCAGTTCATATTACTGAAAGGCATGCCTGACTGAAAAGGGTCAAACAATTTATAAATTGCTGTTTAAAAATGAAAAGTGAGAAAAAGCTGTCAAAAGCAGAAGGTGAAGTGAAGTTGATTCTTCACCTGCCAAGGCTGGATGCATTGAATTTTAAACAGACTTTTAATATTGTGTTAAGAATTATTCGCTCTTCTTGGTTTATTACTAGTTGCAAGCTGGTATAGTTTTATGCTTCTTGAAGATGTTAGTCATAAAGTAACAGAGTACATGCTGTGTAGCATAAGCTAAAGGGACAGATGTATGAGCTGGGAAGATTTCCAGATTCAAGGTACTTAACACCGAATGCGTTAGATGTTCGAACGCATTGTGGGATCTTGTAAGTCTGTCATAAAAATGCACCAAGGCTGAGCACGAATTCTGACTCCATGCATGCTGGCCTGCATCTTGGCCTGCTACTCAACACATTTGTTTGTTTCTGATCTATTTGAAGATTTTATTTTTTTACAGAAAGAGTGTATTTAGAATTTGTGTTTCACAGGAGTAGTGATATTAGGTTTAAGTTTTATTGCCAAAATGCAAATATTCTGTTAAAAATTCCTGTGGTTGAGGGGACTTTGTTCAGGATTATTATGCCTTACTGAATCCAGATAATGTTGCCAGAACTGATGCTCTCTCTGTCTTTATAACTAATGCTATAGCCTTTTAATAAGAGTTGGAAAATAATTTAAGAAAGCGGTACATGAATGACGTGAAAATATTCTTCCACTATTCTTCCACTGTTCTTCAAAAGAGAGGAGGATTCAAATGCATCTAGGTCTGGATGACTGATTGAAATTATTTTGTCAGTAGTTCAGCAACTAAAATGAGAAAACTGGGAAGAAGTTTTGAAGTACATATGACCACTGATTTTACAAACAGAATTTACGATTTTTTGAGTATCACTACTCATCTTCACCAGAGAAACTTTAATATGCTACTTGTCAAATTCTTCAGAAATTTAAAGACATTTTCTAGGTGATTTAAAAAAATATTTTGCTCTCAACAGCAGTTCTTTAATGGATATGAACACAAAAACAAGCAATATACAAAGCTCTGCGTAGGACAACTCCCAGCCCTGCACAGGACAGCCCCAAGAGTCACATCATCTGCCTGAGACCATTGTCCAAACACTTCTTGGACTCTGTAAGGCTGATGCTGTGACCATTTCTCCAGGGAACCTGTTCCAGTGCCCAACAACCCTCTGGGTGAAGAACCTTTTCCTAATATTCAACTTAAGCTCCCCTGACACAGCTTCAAGCTGTTAGCTTGGGTCCTGTCACTGGTCACCAGAGAGGAGAGATCAGTGCCTGCCCCTCTCCACTTGCCCTCGTGAGGAATTTGTTTGTGAGACAACAATAAATATTTGTTTTTAAAGATGCTATGAGGATAGGCTAGGGAAATGATTCCTGGAGGAAGAGGTGGCTTTGAGGGCAGCTAATAGCAGCCTATCCATACCTACAGGTATGTTAGTGAGAAACTGAGGCAGGCTCCTCACAGGGGTGCATGGCAGGATGATGAGACAACAGTCATAAACAGAAGCAGGGTAGGCTGTGACTAGATAAAGAAAAGTTTCCTGCAACAGCATAATCGAGTATTGGACCTAGAAGGCCTGTGGGAGCTCTGGCCCAACTGGACAAAGCTCTCAACAAAATGGTCTGAAATTGATGTAGGCTCTGCTTTGAGCAGGAGACTGAACTGGATACCTACTGAGGTTCTTTCACACTTGAATGATTCTGGGATCCTGTGATATACAAAAGTGTGGGAAGAGGATAAAAGCAAGAAGAAGTGTAATGATCTGGATGGTTAGTGGTATTTTATGGATACGTATTACTGTTTCATAAGCATAGGGATCTGAAAGTTAGGTGAAATTCTTTTTCATAAAGCCACAGCAAATCCAGTTCTACTGCTTAGTTCAGGAGAAAGGAAAAAAAATAAAAGGATTTTAGTTCTGAATTTTTAACTTTTGAGCATGAGACAAATATTGCCCTATTCTGTTTTGCATCGTATAATCTAGATATTTATTTAAATATGATTCATCTTTGTTGTTTCATTCAATATGATGACTGACCTAGGACATGATGAGAGATTGTTAGATTTGATGCACATAAACAATCAAAATCCACACTTAAAACCTCTGAAACTGACTTAAATTGAAGTGTAAAAAGAAAATGACTTAATTAAATGGTTTAATCCACCTTTTCTTTTCTTCTCCTTTTTTATGGATTAGGGCTTTCTGGAAGAATGGCACCTGCAATTTGATTAATGTGATAAAATGGGTTACATTACCGTGACTTTTAATCATTAAGTTTCAGGATAATGGCAGATTTTTCTGGTAAGGTTTTTATTGATGGTCTATTTATAGATATTTAGGAAAATTACGGGTTTCGTGGATTTGGTTTTTCTTATCTATTTAATAAATACTAGAGGGAAATCAGAAGCAGAAGTCTCAATAAAAAAAAAATCTCAAAGTCAGTATTTCACACATTTCTTGGTCTCTGGTGTGCTACAAGAAGATCAGAAATTACCTCATTTTCCTAATTCTGTAACTGGCTATCCAAGATTGCAATGGGAGTTAGAGATCCATAAAAGTCTAAATTATTATTGCAATTGGAGTTCATCATCTTTCATTTACATGGCTCTGAGCACTTTCAAGACCTTTTTTTACTGTTGGTTGTAGTATATCCTCCAGTTGTGTCATGAAGAGGAAAAGAATGAGAAGACTTTTTACAGCTTCCTAAGCTTTCCCCATCACCACTTCATCAGTGTGAACATCCACTGAACATTTGTATGTGTTCTTTCAGCTTCCAACTTCATATGTCATTAATACTATAATTTTTTATTTCTGTATGGAAAAAGGCCTGATTTTTCTTTTATATTTGCAAAGCACCTCACACACAGAAAAATGTAAGTAGGCAACATAAGAAAACAACATCTGGAGATGTTATATTCCTTCCATTCCGTAATGGTTTTGTAGTGGCATGTGTCTGCTTTTAATTTTTCATTTATTGAATAATTTCAAGTCCAGTTTTGTTAAGGATAAAAGTTTAGCCTTCAGACTGAAAATTTTGATGCAACATGTTATACTAAAATACTGCCATAGGTTTTACTACCATAACATTTTCTGTTCAGAAAAATATGAAAACAAAATGTTAGAATCTAGGAAATTATTCTTAATTAAAGTAGGCTATTGGAATTTTTTATGTAGTTCAGTATATTTTTCCCATTGTAATTTCTATATCTACTGTTTTAATTTATACTTATCCCTCACTTATTTTGATTAGCATAAATACAGTCTCTTATGGCAAAAGATTTTGAGACTGGGACATAGTGTGACTCTTGCAAATGGTGCTATTTGGGGCTAGGAGGTGGACTCAATGATCCTAAAGGATCCCTTCCAGCTCATCTTCTTCTGTGATTCTGTGGTATATTCCTTCAGAACTCTCCAAGTCTCCTTAATGCTGCCTCTAACTCTGCTAGTACTGATCAATTTTGTTTCTTCATAATAGATTCTGCAAGGCAGAGGACAAATTTTGTTCTTGTTTTTTAATCATTCAAATCATGATCATTAAACTCAATAAAAATATTTTTTCATTCATTTTCAGTCAAGAGAATGAAATCTGTCTTGCTTCTTTTAGTGAGGAAGGCCACAACATGAAATCTTATGTCAAATCTGAAAAGCTCCCAATTTTATTTCTGTCATCACTCATATAACCTATATGAGTGACTGAAGTGAGCTGTGGGATGTATGGGATTCAGTTACGGGGTTTAGCAGCTCTTTAAATGGCAGTTTGTGCCTTCCTCTGTTTTGCATGGGTTTATGAGCACTTCAGTCCTGAGTCTGATTCAGAGAATCACATTCTCTGATATTCCAGCAAATAGAAGCTACTTTCAAATTATTTATGAGGGTAGTAGACAAATGTATTCCATCCTTTAAAAATCCTGAAGGTTAAAGTAGACTGCTTGATGTCTTTCTTAGTAGAGGAAAAGTTGTAATCAGAGAAGACTGTAATAGAACTCTACTGTCTACTACAATATAGTAGACACTGTTTATAGTATGCTGTAATACAAGTCATGCAATGGGAAACAATTCTATACAAATTGCTGCTTATTGACACTGTCTGTTTTACAGTATATAGGCACATAAAATTAATTTTAACTTTTCGTAGATTTTACGTCTATGTAAATCTTGATTTTCCCAATTTTCATTGTGTGAGTTGTGTTAGCAATCTGTTCAAGTTCAGCTGTGGAAACAATAGGTTTCACTAATAATTGGGATTCAAAAACTCTGTGTGTGGCTGCATGATTTTTGAAGATGCTTGTCATTAGATCACAGTGCTTATTACAGGCACTGTCTAAAGAAGAACACAGAAATTGCATCGGCAATTCATAAGGGCCAAAGAAAAGTTGCAGATTCTATGGGAGACACACTCAGAGAATGTGTCACAGGAGATTGTAAAGCCGTGGAAGCAGGGAAAAATTGAGGTTTTAGTTCATTTGCAATTAAAGTTTCTGTTCAAAGTGATATTAGCTTTTCTTGAAGAAGTGGCTGAATGGCGCCTACATAGCCTGAAATTTTAAGGTTTGCCTAAAGATAAAAATATTGATAACTATAATTCAAGGCCAGAAATTACTTTATTTCAGTAGTATTGATTTTTCTCATTTATAAATACTTTATACTGATGTCTTGGAAAATGTCACAAGCATAGATAGAAATAAAGATTTCATCTTTTTCTCACGTCTCAAAAAGAAAGCACCTCCTATTAAATGCTCCTTCTTGACAAAGGTATGTGTTTATCTTTTCCAGTTTGGGTTGTTCAGGGTTGGGGTTTTTTTGGCAGTGGATGTTGACTAAAATAATCAACAATTGCATATAGGGAGAACATTCATATTTCCAAAACATGGAGCTCAAAGACTGACCATATTTCACAGGTGTTGAATATTCAATAAAGCCTTCATCCGGAAGTGGCATCCAAGGTCAGCTCTTTTTATAAGAACACAACATAGCTCATAATTTCTGTTCAGCTATGGACATAAAGGATGTACAGAGATGAGCTAATGGAATTGTACCACCATTTCCATGTTAAGTTTAATGTCATCTAATTGTGAAACACATGCGAATTTCTTAGGGTAAATAGTGCCTCCTACTTCTCTCTAGACCTGACCGTAGTGGAATGTCATGAGGTTTTCTAATTACCACTCAGAGGCAATTGAAGCAGCACTCACTAATTTGGATCAGCTTGTAATTGTCCCATGCCAAAAACAGGAAGAGTTAGAATAATAAGAAAACAAGATACATAGAGAGATAGAGAGGTAGATAGATCGATCGATCGATCGATAGATAGAGATGGGGTTTTTTACAAGATTAATTCTGAATACTTTAAGTTCAAAGCTGTAGATTTTGGCACCTAGATTTTTAATGTGGGAGTTTCTAGAGATTGCTTAGTTCTTGAGCCAGTGTGCGCAGACTGGATAGTACAAATGGCTTTTGTTCTTGGAGGAAACAGTTCTTGAGGGGACACACTTCTGTGTTCTGCCAGACTGTAATTTTCATGTGTTTAATAGCATTAGGGGTCTGTTTAAAGATATATCTGAACAAATAGATTTTGTAGGCAGAACTTCTTAGTTTTGCTGTAATTGAATGAGTGATACCAAAATGATTGCTAGCTATTAGAGGCTGTAGAAAAACACATCTTGACATGTGTCTTTCTGTTAAACTTTTTTTCAGGTGAGTCAGTAATGCATTACATTGCAAGTTATAAAATCATGTGGGAAAAAATGTTAGCTTTTACACCACTACCAGTGACTAGAGAGAGACATATGCTGTATTTTCATTAGTGTGCTGCCTGGCTACTTGGGTAAGCTTTAAGCACAACGCCAGTTGGCGATCACTTTCCAAACAGCAATGCAAAATGTGCAAGGGAAAACAAAGCTATTGTGAGATTATTTTTAAAAATTAAGCTAATGTTCCAGAAACATGCTTCTAACTTCTTCTTCTAATTGGAAACATTCTAATCCAATGCTGCTGAGTGAAGCTGATTGCAGACTTAATTGCTCTTATGTAATAACTAATATCTGGCAGTAACATGCACCGTATAACACTGGCAGGGTTTGAAATCAGTTTGTTCCCTTTGCCCCTTCTTTCTTTGTTGTTCTGTTTACTGTGCCCAGTTAATGTGCTCTTGTGCCATAATAATCTCTAGCTAAATGGTAATTGCTCTATTGACAGCACTACTGTACATTTTTGACACATCATTATTCATACTTAACCACTTGACCTGGAATAAATGTTAAAGCAATTACTACTGAGAGCTTTTCTATGAGAAAATTGAGGCAAAGTTTAAAGATAATCAAAATGCAAAGCTGATCATGATAGCAACTGGAAAAATGGCAAATCCTATTAAACAGATTTTTATTAGCCAAGTTGATGCCAGTAGATATTATCTGGTAATTTAGTCTTATTAAAAAGAAAATAAAGCAGCTAATTGTTTACTATTCTGGAACTTATTCCAGCTTGCAATTTGCAACTGAAATTAAGCTTTATGTGGCTCATCTATTTTGTCACATTGAAATATGAAAATCATTTGGTACAAAGCACATCTGCTCAATCCTTTCCATCTTCCTGGCAAATCCTCATTCAGTATGTTTCATACATGTTAAGGCATTCCATTCATGCATACAGTACCGGTATTTTAGATATTTCTCTCTTACAAACCTAATATATTCAGATCTTAAAGCTCACCATTTTAGTACTTTTCTTCCATTATACATACTTTTTAAAACTATAAGAAATGTGTAAATGTAATCTGTTTTAAGCTTGGAGACTTTAGAGAGAATTTGGAAACGGAGAGGAGCGGAGTTATTGTTAATGCAATTGTGTGAAAATTGTCCAAATCTCCCAGACCAGCATTTTATTTTGATAGTTAATTGCATATTTGCTCTAGTTGTGATTGTATTCTTAAAGGAAAGTAAATGTTCTCCAGTTTAGTTGTTTAAAAAGTGGCATTTACACTGATCTCAAATAATTTCAAAGGACTCAATTGCAGCACAATGCCTTCAGTACAGTGCTTACAGTAAAAGCTGTAATTATAAGAGAATGCCAAAAGACATCAAGAAAGCCTTAAAGGGATAGCATAAGCTTTTACTGCCCCCATCTGAACTATGAGGCTTGCTTGAAAACCACCATTAGGATGCAGAATACTGATTGTTGATATGTCACTATTGCTGTCATGGGAGAAGTGTTGTAAGGGCCAGAAGCTTACAGTGGTTTCTATATTAATGAAGCTTTTCCACACTTAATGAAAGCAAAGAAAGATTGGGGGTTTTTAATTAATAAAATATTAAAAACTAGGGAGGAAATCTCTTTTCATGTCGATCCACATTCAGAAGAGCAATAAGGTTCTGCAGCTGTGCTTTATCAGGCAGAAAAATCTTTTGTTTTTAAACATGCTCAACTCCCTATTAACTGCTTCAGTATCCTGTATGCCTATCAAACTGATAATAGATTGTTCAGAGGGAATTTAATAACTCAATTCTTAAACTTTTCATTCACATTATCACTTCTGACTAGTTTTAAAGGTGCTTTTACAATAAGTGTAAAGAACCACAAATTGTCTAATAAATTTTCAAAAACTGTTATGCAGACTAAACTCTTCTAGTTCTTTCCTATTGCTGCTGTGATTTTTATTCATAGCTGAGAAATCTCTTTATAATATTTCATTTGGAACATTATATAGTGTGTATATATTTATTCTCATAAATAAGTTTTGTCAACAGTTATCCTTTCAGTGCTGAGGAATTTAGGAGTTTGTTTCAGGTTTGACTTCTCAGTTTTTTGTTGAGATAGGTACCTCAGAATTTAAGCACTGCAAAGTATTTTGAACAGATAAAACCTTCTGTTTGGTTGATTTGCTCTTAAAATTTCCTCATATTTTTATTCCTACTCTGTTTCCTTTCCCATTAACGTGTATAATATATTAAACCTTGGGGTTTTTTATAGCCATGAATGCAGAGACCAAAAGTCCTGTTGTGTGCTTTTGTCTTCTGTTTTCTTGAGAAGACTAGGCATCTTTTTAGCTCAACAAACATGGATTCAGCATTTTAATGCATGTCTTGTATGGTAATGGGTGATTATGTCATAATTGCAAACCACATTTTGTTAATTCAGATAATCTTTCATAAAGGCCACTTTTTGCTGTTGACTGAAAGACCACACAGCCTATAGAACAATCAGCAGCTTTATTTCAGCAAAGAAAATTGTGCACAGCGATTCCAATCAGGCCAGGCCATTTCAAATTCTATTTTTAAATAGACATCTTTTCCCTCTTCTTGTCAAACTGAATGAAGCATAGTATTTAGTATGTGTTCCTCAGATACAGTAAAAGAAATATAACACAACCAATATACTGTTGTTTGCTGTCAGTTGGCATTTTGTAGCAGAGAGGACTGGACAGGTAAAGAGAGTAATTACTGTTGATAGGCTTCGCTGGTCTGGAGAAGAAATAACAAGATTGCTTATTAACATCCTGAGATTTTCGTACCACAGTGCATATTGAGATTTGTTGAATTTTCCAGCTTTGGAGTCTTTATCATTATGTTGTGCCAGGAAAAAAAGTAGTCTGTTGGAGTCTACAAATTCCTAAATCCACAATTTTCTGAGGAGAAAGGGTATAAGAGAAAAGGATCTAAAGGCTGAAACTGTCACATGAATTCTGACTTTTAGGAATTTATGGAAACTGGTAAGATTCACCAAACTAACTATACATTTGTAACAGAAAATGACCTTGAAAGTAGCCTGAGTTCTAAACTATTTACTCTTGTTGAAATACTGTACCCGTGCCAAAAAAAGTTCTTGGATTGTTCATAGCAATCTGTAGCCATTACTGAACCTGGCTTGGCAGATTCATATGGGATTTATTCAGTGCACTTTTGGGAAAAAATTTGTACTGTCTGATACTTTGCTGCAATATTAGAATAGCAAATAAAGAGAGGAAGTAATTTCTCAGTCTAAGAGAAGATTCTTCAGAAACACATTCACACTACTGTGTTAACAGGGTTCCTGCTGCTTTTAAAAATAACTGTTGGAAGACAGTAATAGAGAGTCATGAAGACAGGGAAATCAGGTTCCTCTCAGAAGAGGATTCAAGCCCAGTATGGTATGGCTAATACTGCTTAATGGTGCTACACTTTATTGAGTCCTTTCTTGTAAAAGGTGTAGCAAATGTCCAAATATCATCTATGACATTCACATCAGGTTCAATAAAATTTTCTAATATGTTTACAGGCTTGTAAATCACATGTGAACAAGAAAGCAAATGTAGAGATATTATCTTATGTAAGCTATAGATTCAACTGTAGGGAATAGGAAACAAAGAAAAGTGTTTGTTTCCTTGTGCAGCTTCACTTCGTATGAGGCTAGCAGTGTGATGATTCTTGGGTATGTCTTTCTCCAGCTCAAATATTTGGCTAAATTTATACTCAGATGAATTATATACCTCTGTATAGAAGGGTATTTCTGAATCAAATCTGCTCCAGGTTTCAGCAAATGTTCTAGGTGTCAGTGAACACAACCTCACTGGTTCAATAAAGAAATAAAACTAGAAAAAGAGGCAAATAGATCACAGATGTGGTTCTCTGCTACTTATATAGCAGAGCTATATCCTTGATACTTTGGTTGTTGTGAGTTAATCAAAGCCTTCAGTCACACTCTTTCAAGGCTTTTCAGCATAGCAGACAGACAGATATTTGTCAGACTGAAAGAAAAAAGACGTGTTAGTACTGCGACAGTGTCAAATCAAAAGCTGGATGAGGATGGAAGTGTGGCGGAATGTGGAAGGGAAGACAACGGAGCTCTCTGCTTCCTGGCTAAGGGGAACCCTTGGCTAAGGAGGAATGGATGTTGGGTTCACAGAACTGAAGACATCAAGAGAGTGAGGGACAAATACAGCTCCTGGTGTTACAGAGAGGAGATCATAGGAACGCATGCACATGTCAGACAAGGGGCCTTGCATTGGCCGTAATGGTGTTAGTGAATAAAAACTTTAGACTTCACTAGGAGGTGGATAGTATGCGTTCCCTCGAGGTGGATAGACTAGTGTCTCTTTTGGGGCTAGCTAAACATGTGTTCTGGTTTAACCTGACAGGTGGCTAAACAGCTGCTCAATTCACTCCCTCCCACACTAGAATGGGGGAAAGAATTGATAAAAAACCAGAATAAAATTCATGGCTTGAGATAAAGACAGTTTAATAGGGAACATGATGATGATGATGATGATGATGATGATGATGATGATGATGATGATGACGATGATAATAATGTTCAAATAATTAGAATAGATAAAACAAGTGGTGCACAATGCCATTGCTCGCCACCTGCTGACTGATGCCCAGCCAGTTCCTGAGCAGAGGCCCCAAGGCAGTTTTCCCTCTAGTTTATATACTGAGCATGCTGCTATTAGGTATGGAATACCCCTTTGGCTAGTTTGGGTCAGCTGTCCCAGTTGTGTCCCCTCCCAGCTTCTTGTGCCCCCAGCCTCCTTGCTGGTGGGGTGGAGTGAGAAGCTGAAAAGTGCATGGCTTAGTTTAAACACTGCTCAGCAACAACTAAAACGTCAGTGTGTTATCAACATTATGCTCATCCTAAACCCAAAACACAGCATTGTACCAGCTACTAGGAAGAAAATTAACTGTATCCCAGCTGAAACCAGGAATATATGGTTATGAGACAACCTAGAAGACAGATCCAAGCAAAGATCTTCTCTTATATTCAGCACACACTGCTGCCTTGTTTAACTGTATGCTAACACAAATGCAGAAAGCTTTGGTTTAGAAAAGTAAGTCTCTGAAAGAGAGTGTAACTAATTGATTTGATTGTGTTATCTGCAATGTGATTTGGTCCTGTTGTTTCACCAGCTTATGTGAAAGCTGTACTAGAAATGAAAAATCCCTGAAGCGTAACCAGTGTTCTCCAAGATGGAGGGATTAGATTTTTTTTTCCCCCACAGAAATTTAAAACCCATGTTCTCCTATCATAAATATTGCTGGGCTGGTGTTATTCAGATGAATGCCATATGGATCTGGACAAATCTTTGAATTATTTTAGTCCCATAAAACATTTTCTATGAAAGCAGATAAAATTCTTCCACATGCCTAATGCTGTTTAAAGTTTAAGATGTGATTTTTTTTTCATACTATCTACATGAAATTTCAGGAGAGAAGCACTACTTTTCAGCAACAGTAACTTCAATATACATAATCATTTTACTCTTTATTCTCTCTTACAAAAGTAGAGATCATTCCAGGATAAGAAAAATGGATTCTTACTGTATTAATTTTTGAAACTGTTGTTTTAGTGGGTGTCACATGGGTATTCATGTTACTGGATTAGTTTTCTTCCTAGATTGTCATAATGGGGTTCAGTTGGAGTGATACTAAAATGCTGAGTTGTGTTCAATAGTCAGAAAGTAAGTGTATAGAAAAAAAGACATCATTTCAGTGACGTGAACGAGGCAAAATGTTGTCTTTCTTACACTTGTTAGAGGACACTGCAAAAGAACTTGATTTTACCAACTTTGAAGAACTGACTAATGCATTACATTTTTTGAGATTGTTTGTTATGAACTCTTCTAACAATGTAATTATAAATGTGCTTCCCAAAATGCTGTTCTCAATTATTGAAAATTGAGCTGGAAAACTACCAAATATCTTATTGTGCAGTTGGCATCCAGAATAAGGCACCTTGAACCAATAGCACATTTTTAAATTTAGATACCGGGTAAGTGATTGGGTGAACACTGAAGGTGGCAGATCTGGAAAGCTCCAGATGTGCACATCAAGTTCTGCATGGCATGATTTCCATCGTTTTGCTCACTTGCAGAGATGTGCCAAAAACTTGGAGAGGTGCCTGCAGATCACTATAACAAACCTTGAGTCCTTTAATGTTTAAGGGTATTAGAAAGAAGAGGTATAGCGTGTTAATAATAATAATAATAAATCTATGTTTTTTTAGCTATAAAATATGTAGAAAGTCAAATCTTTCTTACAAGACCTGATGTCTGTGTTCTAATTCCCAGTAATTTGACTGAATTCATAGATTTATACTCTTCATGAATGAAGCGTTGTACTCTTCTAACTCATGAGCAAGCATTTTTAGTAAGCATGCATAAATACTTGGGGGGTGTGTTCCTAAGTTTTATCTTTCAGTTTCTGCATGATGGCAGCAGCTGAAGAAAACAACCAATTTGTTGCCATGTTTGCATTTCTGATAGCTCAAGCTTATTAGTGCCCCAAACTACAGAGTGATACTGATACATTAATCCCTCTGAACAGGAAAGAGATCTGTAATGTAATTTAGAAGCATGTACTCTAGTCCCGTTTTGAATTGATTGATCCTGGTTTTCTTATCACAAACAATGACAAGTGTTGAAAGTATAAAGAATTTGTGTAATTAGAGGTAAATTAATCAGGATACATTTTCTTTCCGTGAAATACCAGGAACGTTAGAGAAACTGCCTTGCTTTGTTAAAGTGCTAGTACAGTTTCCAGCAGAAATACAGGGCAAATATGTTGACTGGAATTCATTTTAGAGCACTAAATACTGCATGTGCTGCTTCAGTTTTCAGCACAGATTTAGAAACAGAAAAAACAGAGAGGCCAATACAGAAAACCTACACCTCATTTGTCTGTGTCTCATGTGGTGTAGATCAGGAGTAGTTTCTACAATGTTCATGAAGTTCCAGTATTTCAAAAGGTACCGTAAATGAGATCAGGATTTGCTCCATGGTATATAATGTAAAAAGAGCAAAGAGCCTAAATGAAAGAATAACTACAGCTGCACCAGAGTGAATAAAAGGTACTAATGTGTTTATTTTATTACATTAATTTTATTGATTGTGTGTATAATTTATTACTGTTGTAATAAAAGTATCCAAATAGCCCAGGAAAAGGAAAAAAAGAACCAAAACTACACGTTTGGCATGGACAAGTTATTTCTGCGAGAAGATCCATGGCAGACTGTATAATTTCTTTTAGTACTTCACCTGTGACACTATAAATAATACATATTTGTTTAAGTAGAGCTATTATAGACTACTATTTATGTTGTACATAATTTATAGACAGTGGTCTCCTAACACATGTAGATAATGTTCTCTATAAAAAAAGGTTCAGAATAAAGTAATTTTAAAGAAATGAAGCACTTACTTAAACTGAATTGAATCTGAACCTGCAATTTGAAGGCACAGATTGATAACTGCTTTTTTAAAGAACAGTATTAACTTCCTTTTTCCAGCCTGTGAACTTCAGTGTTATAATATTTTTTTTTAATTGGCATGAAACATTAAATAACAACAGAAAATATGAATGCTTGAACAGAAGTCAGATTTCTGCTGAAACTTCAGAGGTCCTTCTTGTATTTCAGATGATGTTCAGGTCTCTAGTTAGAAATACATCTGTAGAATTTGTGTACATTTTTATGCAGGTTGAATGGAAACCTGACCCAAATTACACTGAAGTTGTAAGATCATCTTTGCATCTGTGACTAAACTCAGATAGGAAATTGTTTGGGAATTCTGTGTTCATGTATCCTTGGGGAAGAATCCTATTAAGATTATCTTAGCTACTGTGCAGCCTGTAATAGCTGTATTTATTAACATCCAGAAGGACAGTGATTTCCTCCTGAGACAGCAGAAGAGCCTTTATATTGTAAATCTGTTATAACTTTCTAATTTCATGTGTGAACACATTCCTCCGTGTCTCATTTTTTCCAGGACAGTTTGGAAAATTACTTATATCAGTAGTAAAATTCCCCATTCCCTATACGTGTGTTTTTATAGATGGTTGTCTACTCCAAGGTCTGGGGTTTTTTTCTATTTCAGACTGATGTTTACTACACTGTTTTCTGATTTTAGAAACATGCTAGAGGTTGTGTTGGGCAAAGTGTGTTGCGCACAGGGCATCAGATAAAAACAGTAATATTTTTAAGTTCCTTCAATATATTTTCTCTCTCCCACACTTACACTGCATTTTTAAACTCCTGAGTGCTGCATATTTTTATGTATGTTGACTCAAGTCTGGGTGAAGGTATATAGAAGCTTTCTTTTTAAAGCAGCAGCTCTGTTTTTCCAGGTTAAGCCACGGAATAGCATTGCAATCTTTGTAGTGAGCATGAACTGTGTGTTACTTATTAAGGGACCGATCCAAAGTTTTCTTGAGTTAAAGTTTCCCGTTGACTTCGTCAGTTTTGGCTCAGGCTCCAATGGCTGTTCTATATACTTTTGTTAGGAGGATTAAAATGTACTCCTTCATTAGTTAAGTGCAAAGTGAATTTCAAATGAGTCAGAATATATTTAAAGTATAACTGTCAAATCATTGGTATTGATTTAGACACTG
Organism: Cnemophilus loriae; assembly: GCA_013397755.1. NCBI lineage: Eukaryota > Metazoa > Chordata > Aves > Passeriformes > Corvidae > Cnemophilus > Cnemophilus loriae. The sequence goes on along the minus strand of VZTF01004373.1, from coordinate 4,305,814 downwards.
TTAAACAGGGGCAGTGGTAACACACAATGGTTTATTCTTTGTTACGACTTGCTTATAACCCCCATTGATGATAATGGGAATTACAGGCATGTCCTGACAGGAATGTGCCCTTTGTAAATTCCCTATAAGCCTTAGATTAAGGAGCCACAGTTCTGTGAGAGTTCAAATACTTTTTGTGTGTAGATGAAACTTTGTGAGCTCTCCTGTGTCCTTTCTTAGCAGTTCCTGAAAGGTAGATCTTTCAGAAAGAAATATATCCCAGAGCTGTTGTCTTGACTTTCCTTATCTGACAGGGAAGATGCCAAGAAACTGTGCCGGAAAATAGGCACACTTTTGTCCAAAGTGTGCAGAAATAAAAGTTAATAGTTTGTAAAGGGCTCTGACTGGTTCTACAGATTTCTAGTGTAAAAAGGAAAGGTTTGTGCAAAACTGGTAGGAAAATAATAAAACATGTAAATTTTTTTTTTTTTCATACTAATAGTGTATAAGTCAGAAACTAAAAGGATAATCAGAACAGGATATAAGCAAAATATTGTGGTAACTTCCGTAATTATTCATATTTTCACTGTAGTTAATGAGGATGCACACTTTAGTCTTTCTGAAGTAACCCACTGCCTTTGCCTGGTGTACTGTTATGTGAACCATTTCATTCCCCAGGTACTATGCTTGCTATCCAGATCAGAAGGTTATATGTTTGTTATATTTCCAGGCATTTTCAGTTCTGTAAAAAACAGTATAAGATAGCGTTAAGTTTGCCATCTACACATCCATTTGCTTTCTTCCAGAGCATTACTGCTCTAATGGGACTTCAAGGGGCCACCCATCACAGAGAATATGTGGAATAGGAACCTGCTGGTCACTCCAGCTTTTTCCTGCACTTCTTGCTTCTGAAATTCTTCTGGTGTTAATGCTAGTATCATTTTCTCTCATTTCCATTCTTCTCTACTTGTAGGTTTGGGGGTTGATTCAGTGTTTGCTTCTTTCTCAGCCCTACTGCTTATTCTAAACTTAGCAAGTTTCTACCTTCATCTTCTGCATTTATCTGGTAACACCAGAAGTTGTTAGGCACCTCAGTCTGGTTTCAAAACTCTCTGACTATTAAAAAAACAGAAAAAAAAAAACCACAAAAAAAACCCAACCACCACCAACAACAACAACAAAAAAAAAACAGAAAAACAAACAAACAAAATGAAACCAACTAACAAAAAAAAAAAAACCAAAAAAAATAAACCACACCAAAAAACTTTGCAGGGTAACATATAGGACTGCAAAACTGCTGATTCTTCTTTCTTGACCCTGATGCCTTACAAGCACAGCCATAGCCCTTACTTTGCCAGGAGAAGAAGGTATTGCTTTTGTTCTGTTCTGCTAATCTTAGGAGAGGAAAGTGCTGAATTAAGATACCCTGTCTGTTGGGTCACTGCTATAATGAGTAAGATGTATCAAATGGTGCTCCAACCTCTTTTTGTACTTTTAAACTGAACTTTCTGTCAGAGCCCTGTGAGCACTAACCAGCTTCACTGTTTCTGCCCTGCCAACACTGCCCACTCACAGGCACAGGATGCCATTCTGCCCCAGCCAGGGCCCTTGTTCCTGCCCCAGTGGTGCCACAGATCTGCCTGCCCCTCATCCTGTCACCAGGCGCTTTCATTTCTCACTGTGGACATGGCTTAATGCTCTGCTCTGGCTGATTCTCTGGCCCTGCAGCCAATGCCTGAGTGTCCTGGCCACCTGTCTCCAGCTGTGACTGTGCTGCAGGCTGAGAAGATGGCCTAGCCACCTGCCTTGGGAATGCAACCCTGCTCCTGCTGCCTCCCCACCCTCTCCATCCTGCTGCACTCTCTGGCAGATCTCCTTCTGAAAATTTGAATTTTGATCTGTATGACGACCATGCCCCTCAGGCCCCAGGTCGGGTATTGAAGCCTGTCTTGATTTCCAACACACCCAGGTGGCTCTCATGTTCCTCCTTACCTCCTCGTTGCTTTGCACAAGAGGGTGGCTGCTGAATTTTCAAGTACATCCTTAGTACTCTGCTTTTTGAATCTGACTTGGAAGCTAGGCAATAAAAGCTGTGGACCTCCATCCTCTTGTGAATCTAGATGTTTTTTCCAGGTCCTATTTGAACACTTTTGTAAATCATTTACTGTGTCAAAAAGTACAACAAACAAAATTACTCTCTTTTAAACCGTATGAAAAGGATTAATGATTTATAATTAAACATATCAAATATTAATAAACATACAAGCAAACAAAAAAGTGAATGAAACAAATGTTGGTGTTCAGAAAATTATGAAAGTTGACCATCCAATATCAGTGCACCAGGAAAGAGATAATATGTATCTATGGGGATGTGGTTTTCAGCATTTTGCGAGCATAACACCTACATTAATTTAAACCCACTATTTTTCCATAAATTGTTTCTCTCTGCAGAATGTTTAGTTTTTCTTTTTTTTTTTTCTTTTTTTTTAAGTAGGTAAAGCACAATCCAAATCCTGTAAACATTTCCCCATCTGTTAGTGGGCCTTTCTCAGATGAGTTTTAACTTAAAATATAGTTTCAAGGGAATTGCTACCATTTGTCTGACTTGTCATGACATTTTAGTGATTAAGAGTTTTTGTTTTGGAGACAAATGAAAATTAACCAAGTAGAATCACTTTGCATATTCTGAGTCACTCTGCCCTTTTGCTGTGTGAGGGCAAACTAGTTTTACTGTTCTGTGCAGTCTCGGTACAATAAAGTCTACTGTTAGAACAGTCTTTTGAACTTAGTTGATGCCAAGTGGTGAAATGACTCAAATACCAATCAGCTTATGCAGAAATGTTGGCGGGCCAGCTCCAAACGACCGGCATTGTTCTGCTAAAAGTGTTCCCATGAAGCCGGTGAACTTGCCAGTGCCACACTGGATGCATTTTTACTGAAGTGAGTGTGTATACAAAGAATTATTTTTCCCCTCTTTGCCACTTACATATAATTGAAGCAGAGATGGACTTCTTACAATAGGGAAGATTCTTTAGAGTTCCTACATACTACGTCATCTAATTCATCATGGAATTTGTTCAGCAATTCCTCCCACATGACATCTTGCTTGACCTAAGAGAAAAAAGAAGCATGCTGCCAACATAATTATCCTTTATTTCCTGGTGCAATAATTTTAAAAAGGGAGTTGTCACATTTGGTAGGCTTTCTGAAGGGACAATAATTATATCACACACTCAAAATTAAATCCTCTTCTGAGTTTCTTTTTCATTAACATCTCTACTTTGTGGGGAAAAATACCCTAAAAGAACAAGTGAAACTATTATTGAGTACTATCCTTCCAACAAAGTTATAAATCATATTTTCTGTGAGTTTTGAGTTTTCGAATTGGATTAGGTTTGTCATTTTTTTCTTTACTGCATGGGTTTTCCTGAACACAATAAGGATTACATTTATGTCTTTGGGAAATGCGCTTCTGTGTTTACCATTCAGTTATTCATAAAAATGAAATTTATGTCCCTGAATGCTCTGAATTTCCCTGAATTAGTGGACTTAAAGCCAGATATGATTTTAGTACTAATAAGAAAATGTGAAATGCTCAGAGAATGATTACTTGCATAGATGTTAATATTTTCAAAGAAAAATTGTGACGTTAGGAAATCAAATAAGAAAAGATATTGAAAACATTATCAGAAGCCATACAGTATTAGAAAATAAGCCACTCATAATTCTGCTTCTCTATCAGCAAAAAAATAAACTAAATATATGAGAATTTAAAAAATAACATATAGTAAGTAAAAAAGAAGCTAGTAATTTAATATAAAAGTAAAATTCATAAGGCTTTTTTTTATTAGCAAAACCTATAGGTTAAAAATTCTAATTTTTAGAAAAGTTTTAAGCATCTAACACTTGTTGAAAGTGCCTAGGGTCTGTAGAAAGCCAGTGAGAAAATTAAGTTACTCATTTCCTACAGGACTTCTGAAAAGTGATATGTAGGTTCCTCAGTTAGGCTCACAAAACCCTTTGATTCCAAAATTGGTTTGAGAGAGACTAGTCCTAATGTGACATGAGTTGAACACAAGTTATGTTCACGATAGGATAAAGAGAAAAATTTCCCAAGTCAGTTTTCAGTTATAATAAAGTTAATTAGGTCTATCTGCAAATAAATTATTTGATATGATAATAAATTAATGTTTCTTCAATTCACCACTTTTTTAATAAAAATCCCATCAAAACAATATATCAAAAGTGAAAGTAGAGACCTTTTTTCTTTCACTACCAAGATTTTAATCTTTTGGTCCCTTATTTTCTTTTTCCAAAATTCCCATAGAAATATTTTTGAATTAAAAAAAAGAAAATTTCTTCCAAGCTGCTATTTGTCCCTGGTTTTTGATCCCTTGATTTCACAAAAACTGTATTAGGTAAGGATCAAGGCTTTTACCGAGAGTGTTACCAGTAGTCTGTCTGTTATACAAACCTGAAGCAATCAGATAAATTCCTCCTGTGGAAAGGACCAAGCAGCAAGACACAGACCTAACAAAAAAGTGGCAGAGAAGTCACAAGCTGGATCACAAAGTGTCCGACTCTTCCATGCAGTTTGTCCTAACAGTGCAAATAGTACAAGTAAAATTTCAGCACTTTTTTTCAAATGAGTGACAAAAATCCAAAACCTTCTTTTCTCTTTTCGCGTTACTGAAATCCCCGGAAGTTAAGTTATTTTCTCCTCAAAAACCAACTGATATGCTGTATCCAGTAGCAAAATAAAAAAATAAAAAAAAAAAAGGAAAAAAATGCTTGTTCAGAACCAGTGCTTAGGGGTTTGCTTATAGGTGTCATTGTGTCTCACATCCCTGCTGTGAAAATCAGCTTGCATTTGAATGTGCATCTTGACCCATAAATGTCACCCTGGTCCACTGAGCATCTTGACTTCAACATTTCCTGTTGTAAAATGGACAATGGGATAACACTTCTTTTTCTGAAGGAGGGACCTGTGACAATGTGTTCATGTGTGCAGTCAGGAGAAACTGCAGCACTCGGGATTTAAAAGCATGTCATCAGCCACTGAGCGGGAGATCACAGGAGAACGAAGTTGCTGGACAGTTTTTGAAAAACACAAGGATTATCATTTCTGTTTCCAAGCCACTTCTCCTTTTCACAGCCCTGAATCCTTCTTGGCTTCTCTCCATCAATGGCTCAACGATGTGCCCCATACTAGAGCAAGTCTAGCTGTGTGATACAGCAAGTGCCTTTGAACAATAAAGTAAGAAAACGCTGCCATTCCTGCACACACATTGTTTATGTTGCTGGCCTTTTCTTAATTACATGCATTTTCTAGTATAAAACATCTTAACATTATGCTCAGAAATCAAGAATGCACTGAGAGGTTCATGTAGAATAAAAGTATTTCCAGCTTTACAGTCTCTTGATTGTTGTATAACAGTTTCCTTTTTTTTTTTTTGAGAAAAAACACATTTTTGCTGCAGAGGATGTTTACAAGTCAACTTATGTTTTTTATGGCATTGCTTCACAACCAGGATAAAGTGCACCTCCATCAGATTGCAACCTCGGTCCTTCTGTTTAAGGACAAAGTACATAATTCTGTTAATGTAGGAGACCGAACTTCTAGCACATCTACTTGAAATTTAGGAATTCAGATTTTTTTTAAACATTACATCTTTATAATAGTATTTATACACATTCCTGAAGACATGGGCAGAGTACAGTGGTTCTGAAATTGTCCATCATTATGCTTTTAGAAACTACATTTCTCTCTGATTTTAATTAAAGTATGCAAAGCATGATATTGTCTTTTCAAAATAATATAGAATTATTTAACAGTCATTTAACTATATCCATTGCTTAAATACCAGTTTTCACCCCATTGCATAAAAGGAATATATGTTACATTTTTTAATCATGAAGAATGATCATGAAGATCAAAACATAGCACATATGGTTTGATTTACAAAGTACCAAAAGTTGTCTCCATTTTTTGCGTATATCTGCTTATGTATAGATAACAACCTTAATGTTTTCATATCTTTTCTTACACTAGAAACTTACTTTATATTATTTTGAGTGACCTTTTCTCCATGATCAGTATTATAAATGAGAGAGGATTTGAATATGTGCACGGGGAAAACCTTTATTATTTGAATATGCATCATAAGTACAATATCTGGTGTTTTCCCAAATGTCTTTAGCGGGACAGCAAGGCTAGAGCCTGATAGGAAACCTGATATAAATGTCATCTCTTATCAGCATCTAAAATGTAATAATTAACACTAGTACCTTATGCACTGAGACATTTTCACAGATATTCTCCAAAGCAGTATTGAAGTGTTTGATAGATCTCATTAGAGCACTTTGATGTCTCCGTTCCTCATATTCAGTAGTAAAAAACCAAGATTAGGATACAGTTGCTTAGATGGAGATGGGGGAAGATATTAGGGAAAAATTGCACTGTTTAGAGGTGGTTAGAAAAAGCCACATTTTGTGAGGGAAACGGAAAGATGTGATTTTAACTGTATGCAAGGTTTTGAACTACTAATTGTATTTTCATAACTTGTATGGTTGCATTTGGCTATATACATACTCCTTTAAAGAATATTGCTCATTAAGATTCAGAGAAATTAATCAGAAAAAGAAAGACAAAATACCTATAAGGAGAAAGGAAATAATTTACCAAGAATCACCAAAAAGTTACTAGATCTTGTGATTCATGTGCTGTATATAAAACAGCCTTTTGTGGTTTAGAGTTATAGGAAAAGGAGATCAAATATGCAGCATGGCATAGTGTCTTTTTACCATTAGTTGTTTTGCATCTGAACTTATTTAAAAAAGCAACAGAGGACTGCAGACGTTTTGTTTCACTGTAATAAAATTTGCAGGTTTTAAATCCTTTCAAAATAAATTATATCACGTGCTCATTCTTTTTAGTTCTGTTTATTCCCTGAAAGCTATACACTCCTACAGGCATATTTCTTTCCTTTGATTTCTTTAACTTGCAGATTTTCCTACTGAATAGGCATCCTAAATGTAATCATTGCAATATAGAGTCTGAAGAATAGATGCCAAATTATTGAAGAAAATACTTGAATATGTCACAATTATTTTCACAAATAAAACTAAAGCTCCTTTTTAATACTGAACATAAATTCAACTCTCCAGAACTTGCAGAACTCCTAGTAAGTTGTAGAGTGCCTACAGTGGTGTTAAAAAAAAAAAAAAAAAAGCTAAAACTTATGTGGCGGGTAATTAATGTATAAACAATGGATTCTAGAATATTGAGTCTTAATAAAGGCAGTGTGTTTCATAAATGCTACTGTTAATATCTTCTTTAAACGTTAGTTGCACTTTTTTATTTTTCCATTTTGATGTAAAAGGATGATTGGGTTTCTTAGATATGTTATTACAGGAGATAACTTGTAAGCAAAATGTTGTCTATCAGAATAAAAGCCTTCTGATCTATTGTAGTTCTGGAATAATAAATAGAAATAGTCTACTTTTAAAAATACATCTACATGCACATTTTATGTGCAATTTAACATATTTAGTACTCCATGCTCAATTCATTCTCTTGAAAGTTTTACTTCAAAACAACTTCATTGTTTTAAGTGACTAAATTAAAGCTTTTTTAGTGTTTCCTGCAATCTCCCAAAGCAGAAATAAAATCAGTTTTAATTTATTTTATTTGCATACACTGTGGATGTAATTATTGCGGCAGAGTCTTTTTAATTGTTTTCAACTAGGTGCTTGTCTTTAAGTTGAAATAGACTTCTAATTCTACATTGTTGATATTCCCTTGTTAATTTTGACAAAGCATCATAAATCCAGGTATTTAGGCTTATTGAATTTTGAAATGAGGTGATTACTTGGAACATGGATGAATGAACTGATGCAAAGCAAAATGAATTTTATGATTTACTGTCATTTACAAGTTCCTTTGGAACTGTTATGCACAAATTATAAAATGTATTAAGAGGTAAGATATCACAGTTATAATCAACAATGTAAAATTTTCTCAAACAAAAGTATTCAGGCGACAGCCCAAAAAGAGTAATTGTTGAATAAGTGTTTGTTATACACAGTTAGTTTTTATTATAGATCATGCTTTTCCACTCCAACATTTCAGTAAGCAGAAAGGTATGTAAGTAGACTTCCAGCACCAGTCAGTAATGTTAAACTTCCAAAGCTGTTACCATTATAATATGTTTTAAAATATTAACGTATATTAGAAGGGGCATATTTAGGATGAAATATCCCGTTTATCATTTTTTTACTTAAAATTTATAGTAGTTATTAGCTGAAGGTAACAGCAAACTACTATACTGTATTCCCTTGATCTCTGGTCGTCCATATTTCTATTATTGTGGGGTTTTGGGGGGTTTTAGTAGGTTTTACATGAAAAGAATAGAGATCCAATAATTTTGCCAGTATTGTACAAATGCTAAGACATGCAAGTACAAAGTAAACCATGGTGGCATTGTGTTTTTATTTCTAATTAAATCCAGACTTGAGTAAGAAAAGAAAGAAATAACCTAGATATACATTCAGAAACTTAAATTAAAAAGCCGCAGACCTTGAACTCTACAGCTCTGCAATTTTAATTTTAGGCACATTCTGAACATAAAGGACTTTAAGAGATAAGAGCCCCAAGAACAGTTTCTCTTGATTTGAATTACGATTCAAAGACCAAAACTTTCCCTGAAACTTGAATGAATTGCTGCAGGCCTCTAGAAAGGCAAATTGTGAGAACCCTGTGTAGTGGTTCTCCTGTGCTGGTGCAAGAAAACTTAAAATCAGGCTCTGCCTACTCTTCTAAGACCTGGGTTCCTGTCTGCTCTAAAGCGGGAAGTGCAAGAACTTTGTGCTTTCTTACTTCTCTAAACCCTGCACCCACATCAAGGTTTGGGCAAATGATTCCAAGTTTGCAGCCTCCTCTTTTTCCTGCAAGCCAAATAACTCTAGATGAAATTTTATGGAGTAGATATAATCTAGAAAAATAGTAAAAACCTCAGAATCTTGATGTGCAACCTTTACTAATTAAGTTCTCCAGACATTTTACAACCATTTGTAAGAAGCCTTTTATTTTATATTTTAATCCTTTTGTTGAATAGGAGTCCCATATAACCATTTTTATAGGTTACTTAAAAAAGATTTTACAGTAAATTTTGTGCTTAGGAAAAGATATAAAGATTTCCGTACAAAAGTAAAAGTAAAATAATGTTATTTAATATCCTAGTTTTGAGGCCTTATCTTAAAAAAATTCCTCTTTTGCCATATATAATATTTCTAATTCTGCATCTGCTCTCCTGCTTTTTTTTTTTTACCTTGGCGTAATATTGTCTTGATACATCTGTCATAAAACACTAAATACTGCATGGATGCAGAGCAAACTCTGGATGTAGCACGTTCAAAGTCTTACATTGTTTTCTGGTATGAAAGATAATTACAAGGTGATCTTCCTACTTACAAACCATAATATCTGCTTTCAGTTCTTTTCTCTGCTACTGAAAGCAGAGAGAAGACAAACCTTATGGCACAAAATTTTTCTTCTGAATGGCTCCATCTCTTATTCTTGAATAATAAGATCATAGAATCATTAAAGTTGTAAAAGACCTCCAAGATCATCAAGTCCAACCTTTGGCCTTATACCACTATGCCCACTACACCATACTGTGAAGTGCCACATCCACTGGTTTTCTGAGCATTTCCAGGGATGGCGGCTCCACTGTTTCAGTCAGCATCCTGTTTCAATGCTTAACCGCTCTTTCAGTAGACAAATTTTTCCTAATATCCAACCTGAACCACCCCTGGCACAACTTGAGGCCATTTCCTCTTGTCCTATCACCAGTTTCCTGGAGAAAAGACCAACTCCTGCCTAGCCACATACTTCTTTCAGTTATTTGTAGCGGTTAATGGAAATAAACTCCTTAGCTCTGTCTAGGATGGGAACAGTGATATAGCCTCAGGTCTGAGACTCACATGGGCTCATTAATTAATGCTACTATAAATATTATTGGCTTGAAATCTGTGCCACTCTTACTCCCATGCTGGTATGTCTCTGTTATGGAGACATTGCAGATAATGGCAGGGTTGTTTCTGTTTGCCAAGTAGAGAGGCATCATGATAGGCTAGTACAAATAAAGTATGTAATATATTGCGGGGAGTTCTATTGGACGTACTGTTAGGACTTGATTTTGTCCTGCTTTTTTATGCACCATGTGATGAACTTCACTGAACCTACAGCCTACTGCATATATTTATATGGATTCTGGTTGAACAAATAATACGTTTTATGCGCCTTTATGGCAAACAATGTTTTGTGGGACATGGCTATTCACATACTTTGCATTCTTCCATTTCTGGTGTTATGTCTTCACAATTTTATATTTAATTAAAATTCATTGCAGGAGACTTACTGTGTCAGTATAAGAAAAGTGATGGTGTCTCTGCCTGATTAAATGATCAAATATATTTCCCACAGAGAACAAAGATGCATTTATGGGTGTGAAAGCAATTATTCATAATCTTGAAACTTTTTTTTTAATTTTGTTTTTCCTCATGTCAGTGTTGATGTATTTTCAGTGAAATGTTAGTTCAAGATCTGTTTTCAAGCTTCCATTTGCAATTTCACTTAGTCAGATTTACCTACGCTAATGGGTAGCTAATATGAGTCAATACTATAACAGAAAAAAATTTTAATCCCACTAGTGGTTTTATTTTATAGCTATTTACTTTGAGGCTTACCTCACGTTTACACGACTTTACTACAAGTTGTCTGATGCTCGTTCAGTTAGTTACACTGAAGACTTTAGAGCTCATAACAATACTGCACAGGTTTACCGCAAAGTACAGGATATTGAGCCCTTTTGCTGTTTAGGGATGAAAATGAGATGTAAACATTACAGTTACTGAGTAATTATCCAGTGGTCAGTTAGGTACAAAGTTCCTTAAAAGCTGGACTCTTTGCCTTATTCAAATTTAGACTCTTAATTACCTATATGTGAAGAAAACATGCTCTGATAAGAGTTCCAAGGTTGTTTTTTAAACACCTTGACAGAAAACCGTTTTTTTGGGGGGAGGGGTTTATTCAACCTTTGTTTCAAAGGTGAAAACTGTATCGTTATATTTAACTGGCTACCTGCAGTTCATTAGTGGCAGCATCATTAAGTAATACTGGAACATTTGTAGTGGCTAATCTTTCAAGCATTTAGCATTCACGATGACCTCGTTAAAAGTAACAAAGGTCAGGCTTCAGTTCAGCAGAGTCGCCCATTCACCGAGGCGACTGGCATAGCAAAGTAATCTCTGTGTGTCACTTTTCATTAATCATGCTACTTTCCTCTTCACGAAATTCCAGCAGATAATTGTTACTAAATGCGATTTGCAACACCCTGTGCTGTGGTTGAAGGACCAGAAATAGGCAAACAGATAAAAACATTGTTTAGCTTGCAGGCAGCAAGTGTTTGCTATTCAAAGGTATCAATGCATAAACATTGATTTAGCCATGAGCTGACACTTATAAAGCATTTGCTGTTTCCAGAAAGCCCCGTGGTCAGGCTAAGTAATATCCAAGGGCAAGTACTTTTACCTGTGTAGCAAGGTTAGATTCTATATAGTTGGTCTGATCCTGAAATAAATCAGTTTTCATAATGTTAAACTGCTTCAGCACTGCCATAGCTCACAACAAAGTATACTAAATTAAACATGTGCACATGTGGTAGGAAATGTGTTCCCATGTAAGTTTGCTTATGACTATATTAAATAAATATTTGATTAAGTTAACAGCTTTATACTTTTAATCATTATTTAGTATTTATTTAAGTATTTTTATTTTAGTACCTTTTCCATATCTCAGAAATTATTTCATGAGTCTTCTCTATGCTCAGAAATTTCTAGGATAAATTTATCTCTGTTTCCATCTGCACCTTGTAAACTTCAGTGAAAACTGAGCAATTTTAGAAACACACTAATGTAATTCCAGAGAAAGAAATTCTTATATGTTTGTCTCATGGCCCAAAGATGCAATTTTGTTCAACACCTGGACAGATTCTGTTCTGTCACAAATATTAAGCTGGTAGAGTTTTTAGAATTTGCTCTGGTGTTCCTTAGCAAAAGGCAGAGTTTGATTGCTACTAAGGAAATAGGATTGCATTCCTGTACTTGTGCAAAATCTTGATCTTACTGGCCTGCATGTTCAGAGAGCAAAAACAAAGGTGAAGGAAACTATAGTTTTAGTGTGAATGTTTTAGATCCATCACCTACATCACAGAACAACTGGTAATAGAAGTGTTTTATTTACCAGTTTTTCAAAGAGGTTTAACTTTCAACTTACAGAAAATAAGCTAATGCTAAGTCAAACAAAATTCAGGAGTCAAACCTACTCACATCACATCTCAAATATGTGGCAAATAAGAATTTACAGCAGTACAATTTCTTCAAAATGTGATTTTCAAAGGTAACTGGAAGTGCCTGCATTTCTTTTGAAATACCACAGAAGAATACCATAATTAGTCGCAGGCTTCTTATGTTTAGGTATAAGTTGCCGTAGAGTTTAGTCAATTCATGATTATTCAGGGTAATAGTACAGAATAATTCAGATAAAGCAAAACCATTGACAATGCAAAACTAGACAAACTAAATTAAAAGAACATATAATGTGAGAAGGAAAAAAAAAATTAACATTGCTGAAGAACCGATGTCATAAATTATTATGAAAAGTCTTCAGTTAAATGATAAATGGGGTCCATATATATAGTGTGATCATTTGCCTTGAAAATGGTGAATGGTGATGCTAGGTCATACATAGATCAGGTGCATACCGCTTCTGATTTGAACCTAATTTAATCTGAGCAATCAGAATTGACAGTAGAATTAAACAAATCTGAAGTAATAGAGCTATGACACAAAAATACTGCTTGATGTTAATAACTCAAGCATGAAATAGGTTTCTTGAATTTCACAGCACACAGTTTTCTCAATATGGCATTTCTAAGCATGTTTACAATATATTCACTTGAGGAGATTTTGTTTATATTCCCCTAAGTGCCTCATTTTCTCAAAAATCTATCCTTTTTCTAATATTGGGCCATGACAGAATTTACGTCTTTCCAGATGCAGATGTGCCTGTTTTGCATTTAGTAACCATCACCTACAAGCTAATTTTTTTTGGTATAAAAGACATTGGACAATTAATTTCTATTCGTGCCTATGGACTTCTGTCACGTTCCCAATCAGCCATCTCTTTTCCAGCCTGAGAAGTCCTGGTTTACTAAGTAATTTCTTGCATGGAACCATTCATTCTTGAATAGTGTCCAAATGGGATACTGTTGCAGTATTTAATTCCAACTTAAGTGCCATCTGCTAGTAGAATATTCTCTGCCAACATTTCTCTTCACCACTTAATAAGAAAGGTAATACTGTCTAAAAACCAAGAATAGGTTCTCAGGTACTTTCTACTACTTATATGTCTCTTGGCTTCTCCAGCAACTGGTAAATTCGGTTTTATTCAAAGGGTCTGTTCTTTGCTTTTATTTGGAAGAGGGGGATGTTAAAGGTTTGTATTTTGCAGCACGGAACATTATCTCTGCTGTGCATGAATTGTTTTCAGTGTTCAACCTATGGTCAAACAGCATGAGCAACATTCAATAGAACGTCGTGTTTCTAAAAGGAATTAAATCAACAAAAATCTTACATAGTTCAAAAGAGAAAGGCAAGAAGAGTTTGGGAAGTCTGGGTTGTTTTTTTTTTAATATAGATTTCATTTTGAAAACATCTGGCAATTCTCACCTGCTAATTCTTCAGAAGTTGTCGAGGTTAAAAAACGTCCAACAGGCACCTAGGCAATAGCTGAATAAATAGTTATGCCATTCATTTATTGCTTTTGGCTTTATGGTATGTGGAAGAATGAAGGCTGGAGGTGAAGTAAAAAGTGTTTTCTTTCATAATGGCTTCCAGCATAGACTTCCTGAGGCTAATTTAAAGCATCTTAATCTAAACTGAAGCGTTTGTATGACTACCTACATCAGCCCGGTCCAGTGTGCTATCTGCGGTTTGTAAATATCTGTACACACGCATACAGTTCTGCAGAACTGAACTTTTTCCCAGATACATATGCAAATTGCAGAAGTATAGTACCTTTAACTAGCATACTATAGCAGATTTAGTCTATATTACATGGAACATTTTGCCGTGGATTGCTTTAGATACTCAAATTCTCTATGGTTCAAAAACCCTTCTGTAACTTGCAGAAGGCTGGGAGCATCTTATAGGATAGTGTTCCAATGTTCTCACAGCTCTTCCATTCTTGGAAGCAGGATTCATGCTCAGCCTTCCTTAGAAGGCTTTTACAAGGGATGTAATACGGTAACGAGTGATGTGAATTCATTTTTGCAGTGCTGATTTTTCTCCTCCATAGGTACAGCTGTCGCTATCAAAATTGCATTTCATGCTTCCCCTTCTTGAACAATCAGAGAATGCTACTTGTTAGTGAGTAATCTTGCATATTGATATCCCTGTAATACGATGAAATTTGAGGGTATATAATAGATTAAATTTGGAGACTAACTTTGAAATCTTCTAATGATACAGATGAAATTTTAGGTCAGAGTGCAGGAGAGGGTAGTCTGTGAAAACATTGCCGAGCCTGTGGAACTCAACTGACGCTTTGGGGAAAGTTTTATCTGGATTGTTCTCTGACCACAGAAGCAATTTTTATCTGAGAGGAGTTACAAAGAAATATTTTTAAAACAGAAATAGTGCTAAGATTTTGGGAAGGTATAAAATCGACATGTGAGTAGATTATATATATAAGGAGGTCTGGAGGGTGCCAAGTGTCAAATATATGCTCAGCCAGAAAATGCATAGCATACTTTTAGTGCTTAATAAGAGAGTTGGGATGCATGAAACAAATTTACATTTTCAGAATGGCAATGATACTACATCCAGGTGGATATTTAAATAAGATTGGAATAATTGAAAATTTTGTTTCTTCAGAATTTATTAAATAGATCTCTAAAATTGCTCATATTTGGAGATCCATGTGTTTCAGTAGGAACTACATTTGTGCAGTATTTTGCAGTATTTTTGTTGTCCCTCTGTCCTGACAAGGTAGATCTTTCTCAGAAAACCATAACAAAAGAGGAAGAAAAATTTCAACAGAGACAGCTTGGCATTTGCACAAGCTGAAACAAAGTGGCTGGATGTACTTAGTGCTATACAAGAGGCAGAGATGCCATTCAGAAACTTCTGAAATGCACAGCTGAAATCCTAGCTTTGAATTTACTGACTGTACTGCTGCAACCCTGTTCTAGACTGATGGCCATGAAAAAGAAAGATAGGCTATAAATACACAAATATAATCTTGTTTATTGTACTTCTGCTAATTGGTAAATGCAGGGGAAAATAATAAAATTATTAAAATTAAGATTTATAAGTAACTGGATCAAACTAAAACCCCTTTTTAGACACAAAAGATTCCTTGACATTCTTTAAAAAGAAAAAATTTTAAAAATTGCAGTGACTTTTCAAGGACCTGGAAAATAAATCCTTGGACTACAACCTTTTCTGGTTCAGTTCAAAAAAAAAGAACTTCAGAAGACGATGCAATTTCTCACAAGACTTCTGGTTTTGAACACATTTTAAATATAAATCAGTTTCCTTTATTCCAAGTAGGAAATTTTATGGGCATGGTCCACAGAAGGAAATGATGACCTCAGTGTTGGCGGAAATGGTAGAAGAAAATGATATTTCAAGGTTAATATGTTCTTATGGTTTTGTTTCAGAAATTCAGAGGCAGAAATCTCTTTTTTAATTGTTCGATAAAAACTGTTCAAAACAAAAGTAGTTAAGTTCATCATCTAGAATTTCTAAAAAACAAATAAACATTTTGTCTATTAAATTTTAATAGCTACATTTGTTTTAAAGGGGAACAGTATGGGGAACATTCTATTTCTATTCTCACTAGATGCTACAATCGAAGATTTTAATAAGTATTTGGAGAAGCATTACATTTTAGTATAAGAAATAATTTCTGTAGGGAAAGTGAAAGAAGATTGATAATTCTTTTTTTAATCTACATTTTTTCCCCCCTCTCTGCAACCCAAAGAACAGCTGGCATTTTCATTATCAGGAAAATTCAATTGAATAGTATAAAAGATCCTCTATGAAACATCTCACTTTTTTTCATTTACCAGGTAGAATTTTTAGCTTTTTAGAGTATAATGGCCTACCAGTGCTGTATCAATCGTTTTGTTGCATCAGTTCCCAAGGGCTAGGGAAATACTGCAGCCTTTTCTTTCTTCTAATTTGATAACGCTTAGAATCATCAACTGTCAATGGCAAGTGCTCTGTAGGTTACTTTCAGACAGTGAAAACCTTCATGCCTTGTTTTGTCTCTAAAAATATGAGCCATTTCACTGCAGTCATATAGGGTTTTGTTTCATGCTAAGGGCATGTTCGCTCAATTGAAAAACAATCGGGTTTGTGTGAGCTGCGGAGATAAAGTAATTTCAGAAAAAGCAAACTGAAGATCTTAAAAATTCTTTTTCTGACGCAAGTACATCTGAAATTACCTTTTGTTGTTAAAAACACATACGAAGAAGTGCATTGAGGGAGAAGTTACCTAGTCAGTTTAAAAATGAAAAACAAACATGGATTGGTGTAAAAATGATATTCTAAAAATTAAGTGGTTCGCATATGCATTTGTAAACAGGCATTAATAGTAAAAAAATACCCTCAGAACCTGTACCTGGCCATATTATTTATTTAGAGTCTTTATTGATGTCCTTTGCAAGCTAATTTGTGGTTTTGCTTCTTTTGTGAATTATAAAGTAATCAATAGCTTGTAAAAGTAAATAATGTCTCCAGTCAGTGCACTAGATAGCTAGTATTTATCCAAGATCTCACTTCAGCTATGGAATTATAAAAGGTGTACTACTGTAACAACTACAATAATTACTTTAATCATACTGTAAATAAAACAGAAATTGCAAAACCACTTTTTCTATCAGATTTCTCTGACAGCTATCATGATTTAGGGAGCTTTTACTATACTGTAGTGGCAAACAAAGCTTATAAAAAAGACAACTGTGGAAGTATAAAACCGTTGTATAAACATCAGCATTATAGCATAAGTAGGTTTCCATCAGCAAATAATATAATATGATATAAATTTTTTTTTTCCTCAAAAACAAAATCTGTTTTTTTCAGTGCTTCTTTCAGTTTTGGATTAGTAACATCCATCTTTCCTAACTTTGGTGGATAAACAGCCTTGGCTTGTATAGCCATTTCTGATACTGTGACTTAGAGCTTTAATTTGATTCTGATCCCTCAACACACATCATGTGTTCAGGGATGCGTAAATTTGAATTTGGAGGTTGCCTGCTGACTTCTAAGTAAATAGGAATTTATGCAGGCACCAGCATTCTTATAATTATTTTGTTGGTTATCTTGCTGGATCACATCTAAGAAGCACAAGAATAATCTGAGAAATAAGTATATGTGCAAATATAATACTGTAAAAAACTGTATGGCTTTTATCTCTGTAAACTATAGACTATGAAACTGTTTTCATTATTTCAGAGGTTGTGGTATCATCTTTGGCTAGGACATCAAGAGCCTATCAAAGTTTTCTTTGTAAAAGTGTCTAAAAGAGAGATCAAAAGACTCTGGAACTTTCACCCTGTGTGTGGCATTGCTTTCAGATTCTCCCCTTAGGTAATGAAGATTTTATCTCAATAAAAGATCCTATCTCTGAAATCTGCAGGAGTTATAACTTCTTGGTTTCTGGTTCCTCCATTGTTTTTCACAGTTCTTTTAGTTCACTTTCATTCACACCTCTGTTTTCTTCCATAGTAGAATCCGTTTTTCAAGAGTTTGTTTTCTGTTGGAGCTGTGTGTAGCCCAAAAAGGATAGCGGCATTTGGATCCTCCCTTCCCCTGGCAGCATTCCGTTCTCCCTGCCAACACTGCTTTCTTTTCTACATCCCAGTCTCTGAGGTTCAAAGAAAAATGCTCATCTTTTTCATGTTATCCTTGTCTCTTCTGCGCATCCTGGCTGTCTCTTGAAAGAAAGATAAATGTTGTACATATGAACTACTTAAGCAGAATTAAAAATTTTTACAGCCAACTTCAGGAATCTTTCCTATACATCCTCTAATGTTTACACATTGCTCTTTCTGCATACTTCCAAAGATTCCAAGCCGATCTGCATAAATTCATTACCTAGAAACATAACAATTTTAGGCAACTGTCAGACTGTAACAACAGTAAGCTGCTTTACCATTTTTCCATTTCCAGTTACTTTTTGAACCACTTTTTTTTTTCCAGCAGAAATCCCCTTTTTCCATTGCAGCTCCTGTGCACAGAGAAGCAAAAAAAACAGGTACCTTCATCTCTTATTCTACATCACTGTGATGTTTCCTCTCCTAAAGGGAGAGCTTTCTTTAGGTAGCTTTAGTTCGCTTACACATCACAGACTTTGGTCAAAATTCCTTTAGGATATGCTTTCTGCCTAAAAATTGAGAATTCATTAGTGAAATTTATTTTTTTTTTAACAGACTCAAGGGTCATAATGACTTTGGTATATTAATAGTCCACAAAACTGATATAAGTATCTTCTGTAATCTTGTCTATGACAATTAAAGACCTGCCACAGCTAATTACAGCACATACCAGTGATGTACAGCTTCTTTAGTTTCCTGTGTTCTTTACCTTGACAGAATTCTTTTAACAGAAACTTAGTGTCAGTTATATTCTTTTTTAGAACATGCTACTAGAACATGTATTTTCAGATAACTCAAAACTACTATGTGTAGAACAAAGTCTAATTTTACTGTATGCAGATGTAGTGCTTTGCGAAGATGAGAAAGTCTAAACTTAATGTGAATCTGTTCAATGTTCAATGTTATCGCTCTCATCCCTTCCCACCTTAAAATGATTTTTTTTTCTTTAGAGGGCACTTAAAGAAAATAAGATGCTTTCTATGCCATAAGATCCTAGTAATGTCATCTCTCAATACTAAACTGTATATATATATTTCCTCTACATAAGGGGAAAATTTTAATGCACGACAGTTTATCACAAGAGGCATCAACAAACTTAGTCATATTAGGACATGAACCAATTAGCCCTGTGAATTCCATATGGATAGTGCTGTCACAGGGTATAAATATAAAATACAAATACCGTGATATGCAGTGAAATCTTATCAGGCTCAAACAGGTATCCTAATTGTGCAAGTAAAAAGAACTGCTGTAACAAGGGGCATTGGTGCCTGCAGGCAAATCTTTGATTCTGTTCCTTTCCATCTTGTAACATTCTGCACTGGATATCCTTGTAGTCTTTCTCAGCACAACCTAAAAATACTCAGATAATTACAAGAGTCAAGAAGAGTAACACCTGAGCTGCCATTGTACCACAGATCCTCCTGCTGTGGATATCACTCAGAAATTAGGTGGACAACACTAAAGTAGTCATTCCTGTGAAAGTAACTGAGCATGCTTGAAGAAAATAATTTATAATGGCTACCAAAAAGGTGTTTTGCTAAATAAATCTGGTCTTTGATAAATTAAATACATTTATTTGCAGATTAAATACTATTAGAGTCAGAATCCTTAATGAAGTGTCAGTAAGCGACCTCCTGTTTTCATGACAGCCAACACAACCAGAACATGCAGTACGAAAACCCCTCTGCAGGGTGAGCTTTGAATATAAGCAGAGCTGTCCAATGTGTTTTGAACTCTCCTTTGCAAGGGCGATATTACGTATATTAATCATGCCTTGATATCCTCGTGGTATGCAGAGCAAGAAGAGAAACCTGACAGAACTCTGATTTCTTATTAATTTTTAGCCAATTTAACAAGTTGGTTCCAAAGCCTGAAGAGTTACGTTCGTTTTAAAAATAATGTATCAGAATTTTGACCATCAAATAACTCTCAAATCTGCATGAAATCCAGTTTTATTCAGTGATGCCAACCAGATGCTGTACGCCTCAATAGGCCTATCAGCTCAAGTGGGACCTGATATATAATGAGTTTGAACTACACTGACTAGTGATTAAAAACTTGTAGGTGTTTGACTGATAAAGCACCAGCACCAGTTCTCAACGATATAAAAAGTATATCAAAATCTCAATTTTTTTTTTTTAAAATTGCTCTTGTGCAGAATCTCAGAACATAGGAAGGGTAGGGGATTTCTACTTTCTTCTTTCTTCTCTCTTGTTGCCTAGGTTTAATGAGAGCTGGAACATGTAGAACTGTGTACAGAGCTTTCAGCAGAGTGAAAACAGCTAGAACAATAAAACTTCAAAGTTCCAAAATCAAATGATCAGGAGTTACAAATACTAGAATTAAATTTGTCCATGTAAATTTCAACTAGGTGGTTTTTACATATCAAATGCTACAGTCTTCAGCTACATGATTCCTTCTTTTTTCCAGATCCTTTATTCAGACCACAGGAGCAGGCTGGGATGACCAAACATCTTTTTCAGTCACCCTGGCACAAAGAGCACTTCGGACTATACAGTTGTTACCCTTTGGGCTTTCGTGTGATACTCATCACTATTGTATGAATTCCACACATTACCATCAATTTCATTTCAAACCCCACCTGTGGGGGCAGGAGATTGTTATCTGTAATTGTCATAGGAGCCAGAGCAGATGGATGGGGCTGGCTCAAAGACTCAGAAGCAAAATGAATGATTTACAAGGAATCCTAGTATAGGATTATTCACGCTTACTCCGGAAAGTGCAGTGCTTAAAAGTTCCCAAGTCCACTAGGGTTTTATGGATGTGCTCTTGTCACCACTATTGTGATTCTGATGGCATTGGATAGGAAACTGGCCTCGTAAGAGCTTGATGCTTCAGTACCTACATCATGCTCTTGTGCTCTTTTGCTGGCAGCACATACACTACATCTTGATCTACAGATCGGTCTTGAGTCTGTCTATCCATACACAAGCTAGTGAAAAGTTAATGCTTCCCTTTTAGCTACCTCACAGATAGAAATATTAGAGAATTTTGAGTGCCTAGCTTGAAGTCAAAAATTTCAGCAAGAGCCAGAAGCCCAGGAAGTTACACCGTTTCAAGGCTATGCCTAAAATTCTGTGTCAAGCAGGAATAGAGACTAAGGTAAAAGAATCCAGTGGTCTGAGTATGCAGTTTAAGATGCTGAGCCCTATTTGTAGGAAGTCTGTGAAAAGATCTAGAATTGTCTTCTACATAGCAAACGTTTAATAAATGGAAAAGTCCTTCTGATAGAATCTGCTTTCTTTATTTCACATTTTGCAAGTTCTTCCAGAAATCTGAGAGAGGTCTAATGACTAACAGCACCCTTCATGAAGTGATCCCCAATCATGCCCAGAGCACATTCCTTGCTCAGTGAGGCAGAAGAGCTTTGGGAAAAACAATATAGGATCATACAAGTATGGAATAGATCAAAATGCAGATACCCAAGAAAGAAAAATCTCATTTCTCAGAGTTCGCTTTTACAACTGCAGTAATACTCGTTGCAATTTTTTTTAGTTTGGTTTGAGCTTTTCCTGTTCCTACAAAACTAAAAAGTGACTGAAAGTGGTTAGGTGGTGTTGTGAAAAATACTAGGTTTATTTTTTTCCCTACTCTTATCCTTATTCTGGTGGAAAGGGGCGGCATGTAAGGAACAGCTTGGTTTCACGTCTTAGAGTTTCAGTAAAAGATACAGAATTACATAATGTCATAATCATGTTTTAATTCAGTCTAGCTGTCAGAAAACAAGCTCTCAGAACTATTTTGAGAGTTGTGCCCTTTTTCACATGCTAGTGGGCTTTGGTTGTATTACAAACGGTGACCACTAAATTACCATTGCCATTTTAACCCAACCAAAGACTACAGAAAATAAGCATTAAAACAGTAAAACAATACTAGTTAATAATAATTATATAAAATTGATTTTGGTGATGAATTTAATTTCTGCTGACTTGCTAGATACCCATATGGTTAACTTCAGAATCAATCAAGAATTTACTTGGACCTTACTTAACAGGGTGACATACAATTTAAGTACATGAAGTGTGATAAATACAAGCTGTCTTGATGAAGATCGCTGTGTTGACTTAGATAATGATTGAATAAGAGTAGTGTAATAACAAATATGTGCCTATTTATTTTAAAGTAGAAATCAAGCCAGCCTGTTAGAATTATCAACAGAAAGTTTAGTATGGTTAACACTTTCTTTAGTTACATACAGTAAGCAGAAGCAGTGTCATGCACACAGAAAAATATTGTCACACTTGCTACGAGCCACAGGGCATAGGCAATCTAAGGTATAGTTTCTTTATTTTACTACCATTTTACAACTTTAACTGATGCAAATAGAAAGCTGAATGTTGTATTGCTCTTGTGGTACACAATGCCGCTTTGGTCAGACAGAACACCCTATGAGGCTATTTTTATTTCAATTTTCTAAGACAGTTTAGAAATTTGTCTCTAATGATGAGAAGGAGATACTTTTGCAGATCACTGCTTGGCTAAAAGGACAGTTTCACCATCGTTGTGCAGATTCCTTTATTTTAAATCTGAGGTGTAAACTAGATGTTTTACTACATTGTCTAGACACAGAGGTCTATACAGAAACAGCACACAGGAAAGAAACGCTAACTTTCTAGTGAATATCTTCCATCTGCATGATTGCCTTGCAACAGCAATTGTAGTGGTGTGGTCCTTAATCATGACTCATAAAGCTGGTGTAGCCTCTGAACCAGAAGTGTGGTACTTGACTGTCAACAACTGGGTTACCACTGAAAAAATGACTGCCAGGTTCAACTTGAACACTTTTGCATCGTTAGGTTGATGACAATTTTTTCTACTTTTCCAAGCCTTCAGAAAAGTCTTTCCCACTAAGTGCTGATGCTTCAAAGACATAGAGTTAACAAAGTACCAGTCTGACTTTGGGCTGTGACCGTGGTTATTAACAATAGTAAGTAAACAAAGCTTATTTATGACTAAAAATAGTTTTTAAAACAAATTTTAAAAGCACTAGGTTTGCTACTAGCCTGCCAATGACATAGTACTGCCAAACTTTGTGGCATTAATGTGCATGAGTAGATGATAGTAGCAACAACTTTACTCAGATGTTTCAGCTTTCCACCACAGGAAGCTGGGGACAGGGAAGATGTTGTATTTTGCTCAAGGATAGTTCTGCAGCCAGAGAAAAAACAGTACTGCTGGAAGGCTGTGTGCCAATGTCTTCAAGTTCCTTCAGTGCTCAGTTCAAGCAGATAAGGGGGCAAAAACATTCAACCTAAACTTAATTCTGGTAAAGTATTTCAGTTAAGGTATTTTTAAAAATCAAAGGGGATTTAATCAGCATTCTCTAGACTAAAGGCTGTCAGTAAAAGTGGCATGTACAACTCTACACATTATGAAAATTAATAATTTTTTTCCTCAGTTTCAATATTCAGGTGAAAATGGATTTAAAAAAACCCAAAAAAACCAACAACAACAACAACAACCAAGAAAAAAATAACCAAAACAATCAAAAAACCTCACAACCAAACAAAAATAAATAACACACAAGAAGAAAAAAAAAAAATAGAGAAAAAGAGTAGAATTTTCATAGATTCCAGAAAGAAGATGCATGAGAGATGGATGTGGCCCAGAAAGGGTGATGGGCATATGCTCCCATGGATTCAAAGAGACTTGAAAACCTGAATTACTACTTATAGCTTAGAAAGAAATCTTCTAGGTGCAGGTTCATTCTTTCATCAAGTTAAATCAGCTGGTGAGCATCAGAAAAAGATGTTCACATCTTTCCCAACATTCCAGTGATCCAGAGAGAGATGATTACATTGCAGTAAATGGCCCTATTACAAAGTCTGGTGAAGTTTTTTTTTTTTTTCCTTTTGCTATCTGTAAACACTCTAAGGGTATTACCCTACCCTGACTTGCTTTTCTTGGTGAAGAAAAGCAACTTTAATGAGACCTTTACTTTCCTCCCCTTAAAGTATCAGCCAGCCAGCCCAAGAGGGGAAGTGGTAATTTGCTACTCTTCTCTGGTTTACTGTTGTTTAGGCAAAGCTCCAACAGCTGGTAAATTGATTCAGAGGTGCTGAATAGTAGCACAGAAAAGCTGTCGTAGCCTTGCTTAATCTTCTTCCTGATTGTAAAGCCAGAGAACCTTTCACTTTTAATATCTTTGGTAAGTTAAGCTGTGTTAAACTGCATGCCTAAATCTAAGGGGGTGAGATGTGTTTATGTTTGAAGACATCATATTAGTTTTGAAGGTTTGCTCATCTGTTAGAAAATGATCTCTGACAAGGTGCTCTTTTTGTCTGTGAGGGTCATTGCAGGTAGGCAGCAGTCAACTTTATTTTGTGAAGCAGAACAGAAAAGGCTAGGCTAAAAATTGCAGTCTGATGCTATGTTATTAAGCCCCATATGTTGCAGCCCACAAAAAGATGGTGTTGCAGAGAAATGTGCCAAGTGTATTGGGGAAAGAACAGATAGCTATAGAAAGAGAGAAAGAGCTACTTTTTTTAAAGTTTATAGTTGAGGCTGCAGCAACCTTAGGACTGTAGATAGAAATGCTGATACAGGAGCTTTTTGCAGTGAAGTGGACTTAATGTGGAGAACAGATAACAGGCAGATTTTTCTCAGAGTACCAAATGTGTTGTGGTCCCTCATATTCTATATATGTGAAGTTGAGAGGATTTTGAGTCTGTCAGCACAGAGGTCATAAGGGAGAAAACAAAGGAACTGGAATTAATTTCAGTGCTGGTTTCACTTGCACATGCTGTAGACTATCAGCATGTAGTACATAATATTTCTTAATCTACCTGTCTGCTTCTCAGAAAAGAAATTATACCTGTCATTTCTTTTCCTATTATGATGTTTAGGGAGCGTGTCAAGGGTGCACTATATTAAAGAGATAGCAGTAGAAAAGTAAGCGTCATGATCATTCAGATTTCTGAAAAAAATTGTCCTTTAACATAGCTTTTGTGTTCTACAGCAGAAGGAGGAGGGTAGGGCAAGGCTACAGCTCAATCCAGATCCTGTTCTTTTAGCCGTAATTTATTTTGTCCCATAGATAATCCCATGATCAGCTGGATTCCCATTTATACCCTTAATTGCAAAGCCTGAGTGTATACCTTACTAGCACGAAAAAGATAGAAACGTTTGTTGGGTTTTGTGAATTTGCTACTTGCAGATAGATAATTTTTCTTACAATATGACTTGTTGATACATGATGATGGAACTGGCCTCTGTTTTAAATACCATCTCTAAAAAGGAATAAATACCCAGACACTGCTGGCTGGATCATTGCTTTCAGTACTAGACTGCTGCAGTATATGGCATTCTGAACAGTCATCTGTTTTTCTTTTTTAAAGTTGCGTATCATCACTTATAAATCGTTAGTACCAAAATGCCCTTAAAATTCTTCCTACATTTTTTGCCAGCCCATTTACAGTGATACTGCCTTTAATTATAGGACACAGACTACTTCTTAGCAAATCAATGCTATTTTAAGCACTCTTTGCAACCTTAAATAAATGTATAACATCTATTCAGTACAGTATAAAAGACTTCTCCAGATGGCTTGATCATGACAGATAACCTTATTTATTGTTGTGACAGTACAGGGGCAAGCTGCACCTGTGGTCTCTTCCCCGGTCTGTCTTGCAGGCTTCTATTTCAAGCAACAAACCTTACCAACACTTTGGCAGGATTGAATATGGCAGTTGACCTAACTTCAGACTGAAGCCATGCTCTCAAATTCTTTCTCCAGTTTCACATCAATCAATGCCTTATTCATCCTTTACACAACCGTTACGAGTGTTTTCTTCAGATAGAATATGCCACCATTTCTTCTTTTACTTTACTGTTCTTAGTCTTAATACTAGGACACTGCTCCCTTTTCTGATAGGGTGAACCTGGTGAGCCCAACTGTAAATTTTGATTTTGTCTCAGTGACACATTTCTGTAAGGTGTTTTGTGACAGAGATCAAAGTTACAAAGAGCATCTCCCTATAAAGGCATGTGTTATCCATTCCCTACAGAAACACATCACAAGTACAGGAAAGGTTGATCACAATAGGTTCTCTTGCCCAGGTCAGTGGAACATGCAGGTGGCTGAGCTGCAGGAGGTGGTGATAAGGCTATATAACATCAGGGAAGCTGAGAAGGAGTTAAATAGCTGTTTCCAAGTGCAGTCTGCAGTGAACCCAGAGCCTGCAGGCAAACAGCTGAAAACTTCCCCCAACAGCACACACACCATAGGAAGGGGGCCAGTAATACATAAGAATGGAAGCTTGCAATGGCAAGGACCAGCAGGAGAAAGAGACTTCCTTGAAGCCTGAGGTGCCCTTACAGAATCCATTCACTGCTCTGCGAAGTGAAGAGGAAAGACTCGTCACCTCAGGAGAGCTGCTGGGGCTGCATAATGCAGTCCAGTCTCCTCCCTGTGCAACAACCAGTGCAGTTAAGAAGAGGTTACAGGTAGTAAATAGTAGGTGACTCTTCTAAGAGCTATGGAGGCACCCATTTGACAACCTAAAGTGCTCTCTAGAGAGGTGTGCCGCTCACCTGCAGCTCATATCAGGGATGGCACCGAGAGACTATAAAGTCTTATTCTGTCTCCTGAGTACTATCCACTGCTGTTGTTTCACATGAGCACCACTCGTACAGCCAGAAGCAGTCTGAAGAGCATCAAGAAGGATTACAGAGTCCTGGAAGCAGCAGTAAGGGACTCTGGAGCACAGGTAGCTTTTTCACCAATCCTGCTGGTCAGAGGAAAGGGGTTTGAAAGGGCTCCTGACTCCAGTGAATTGACAAATGGTTACAGGACTGGTGATGCATCCAGGGGTTTGTCTGTTACACCATGGCACTCACTTTGAGAAACCTGGGCTGCTGGGGGCTGAGGGAGCCCATCTATCAGAGAAAGAGAACAGCATCTTCATTCATACGTTTGACAAGATGATGAAGACTTTAAATGAAGCTTTCCGGGGAAGGGGAATTTTAATCCATTCCACTCCTACCAGTTTGATGCCAGTGCCAGCAATAGATGCCCAGAAGCCTGCAGAGGTATCACAGGTCAGCAGGAGAGCACATGAAGAGCAGCACAAAGGAATTCCAGCTGCTTCTACCAGTAAATCGGCTTCACTGGGGGCATAATTTAGATTCCTCTATGGAAGCACGTGTAGCATGGGTAATAGACAAGGATTTAGACAAGTGCATGCCTGTAGGGAGATGATCTTACCGGCATCACAGAAATGTGGTGGGGTGGCTTCTGTGACTGGAATGTTGGAATGGAAGGATATAGGCTCTTTAGGAAGAACAAATATGGGAGACCAGGAGGTGGTGGTGTTGCCCTCCCTGTCAGTGACAGCTGGAGTGCATGGAGCTCTGCCTGGGGATGGATGAGGAGTCAGCCAAAATCTTCTAGGTCAGGATAAAGGGAGTGAAGAGACAGGTGACTTTATAGTGGGGGCTTGCTACAGGCCACCTGACCAGGAAGACCACATGTATGAGGCCGTTTATAGACAGATAGGAGCAGTCCTATGTTCAGAAGACCTGGTTCTCAATGGGGCACTTCAACTACCTCAATATCTGTTAAAGGGACAGCGTAGCAAAGCATTAGCAATCCAGGAGGTTTCTGCAAATACTTTCCAGATCATAACTTCCTTCTCTAAATGGTAGAGGTGCCAACAAGGTGTCCTTGCCCATGGTTGGAACTAGGTGGTTTTTCACATCCCTTCCAACCTAAACCGTTCTATGAGCATGGCAGCATGACTCTACAAGTAAGCATGATGTTGCTTAAAACTTATTATTCTCTCAAATTTAGGCAAGCCCAGGTACTTAATTTTTAACCTCAATTGTTTCTGCACAACCGTGTTTCATTCTCAGTATCTCTCCCGCATCATTTTTACGGTACTGCCTTAATCCCTTCCCTTCTATGGGATTTTTGTTAACATTTTAATACCTTTTTTGATCATAAAATTCCAACAAGTGAAAGAAACCCATTAATCAAGCTGAAATCAGACAGCCAGAAATTTTGCATAAGTTCTTCTACTCTTATTAACTTTTGGATTTTCTATATTATATTTTATTTGTGATGATTTTTTTTCCTACCAAAGTTTTATCCAACAAGCTGTAATGATATCAGCCAGCCCAGTTGAAGAACACAAAGTATTTTTAAAATATTGCTTCCTTTGTCCTCCAAAATTAATTAAAGTTTTTATAATTATGTAATAATATAAAAATAAGACCATAGTGTTCTTAACATCTTCAATTTTTAACAATGTGAGAATATAATAAAAACAATCAAAAGTTTCCCAATTAATAATGAAGAAAAGAAAAATTTTGATATAATTTGTCTGTTTTCTGCTGTGATCCTGTGAACTAACACAGAAATTGAGATAAGGAAAGATAAGAAAAAGTTAATGAATAAAAAGGTATACCAAAATGAGGCAGCAAAATGCTGAAACCCAAGTTATCACATACAGGTGTATCTTAATTTAAAACAAACTCTTATTCATTCGTCAGCAATGGTTGTTGTCTTGACAGTAGAAAATACTGTGGTACTGCTGTCTGATTAATAACTTCCATTTGCAATTTGGGTGTTGCTGACTACAATGGAATCACTTTCAAAGTGACTCCAATGCTATATGATAAATGGATGGATTTCAGGAAGAGGCCTGGATCTATAGACAGTGCTGGCCATGGAGAAATTGCTCTCTGCTTGTTTTTCTACTTCTAAATTTCAGTTAAATTTGAATTCAGTTTTCTTTATACATTTGTATTTTCCAGTGCCTTGTTACACGCTTCTGTATAGTTCTTGCATAAATATTTTACTGTTGTCACTATAATTTCAGCAGAAACTACTGAAGATAAGAAATGTTCCGCGGGGCTAAAAGCCACGTATTATGTTTATTGGCATATTTCCTTGTGTGAGTACATTGATATTCATCTAGAATTTCAGATTCTTGTAATTTTTCGGGAATAATCAGTTAGATGTTTCATCAGTTAACAAAGAATAAACTGTGGTCCTCAAGTTTCAACCCCATAGTCTGTTTCTAGATTGAAAGCTAAGTCTGTGTGCTGTAGGCTTCTTGGCTCCGATCATACACCAAAGTTTATTTTTTATAGGAGACTCAGAAATTTTCTGTAATGTTAGTTTAACTAGAGGAAAGAACACATCTATGGTGATAAATTAATCAATTTTTTTTTTCATTGTTCTGGTCTCTTTTTGAGAAAAGAAAAATAAAAATGTTAAAGCAGGATAAAATGATTAATTTTTTTCCCCAAAAGACTAAAGTATTAACCATATGAGAGACAATAAATACAATTCAGTATAAATAGGAAAGCATTTGTACTTTTTTGTGTTATTAATTTTGTGTTAGGGAGTAGGAAAGGCACTGATCAGTAGGAATAAGGACCTCTGCACAGTACTGCCCATCAGCATTTGGCTAGTGTTATAGATGTTGGGAAATCCCTGCCCATATCTCCAAGAGCATCTAAATATGCAGATAAATGTTCAATGCTGCACTGAAATTTATATACTAGGCACCTCTGAAAATCAAACTGTAGGATGTAGATTAAGTAAATACAAGTACTCACCAACATGTCCAAGTTAGAAGCTTGGTGCTCAACACTCTCACTAAGACAAGTGTAAAGATGGAAGCTCTTTTAGTCTGGTTTGATATCTGGAAATGCTTTCACCTTTCTTTGTTGACCACAGAGGAAATTTTGGACAAGGCATCAAACTTTCAAACTTCAGTGAAGGGTTCAAAGTTGGCCAGGAGGGTGCCTGAAGTGATTTTAGTATCGTTCCTCTTTTTGATTTTCTGTTCAATATAATTTAATTGCTATATAACATTCTTCACATGTAAGAAACATTTTCTAATTGCTATTTTTTTATTATTCTTTCCCTGTGAATTAATCCAGCTGTAAATCACTTTCATGACAATACATGATACCATGTGGTTGTCAGCAAGTTTTGTGTTGGATATTTAGTACAACTGTGTTGACATTCTGCCAGGCTCTTGGTGAGAGCTGCTTGTAAGAAGTCTTGTAGCTGAATCTGATTCAGTTTAAGGCAGGTCACAAATCTCAGTCACAGTTCAGTAGATCACCCAGATTTTATTGTCTGAGTTAGCCTCTTTTATGGCTGGCTTCCAAAACAGCGTATTGGAGTATGAGGTCAGAAGAGGCAAACTAGGAAACACGAAGGA
This sequence comes from Cnemophilus loriae, assembly GCA_013397755.1. Classification (NCBI taxonomy): domain Eukaryota; kingdom Metazoa; phylum Chordata; class Aves; order Passeriformes; family Corvidae; genus Cnemophilus; species Cnemophilus loriae. The sequence continues at coordinate 4,275,627 of VZTF01004373.1, read as the reverse complement.
CTGAGAAGGCACCATGCTGCTAACATGCAATCCATACTTTGCTAGCAGTCGTCTGCTTCAGCTCTTGGCATTGTACCTTCTGAATAACAACAAATTAAACCATTATAAAAATTGATATAATTGTTCACAGGAACAAAGGTTCTCTGTCTCTTCTGGAGTTTAGTGTATCTATTATCTCTTCCATCGTCTTAATCTAGAGAAGCAGCTGACGAGAAATGTGTTAAATGTTACTAGTGGGAAACCCCAGATAGCAAGACTCAGCACTTTTCTTCACTTCAGAGAATACAAATGACAAGCCCTGGATAAATTCCTTTTTCTTTTCATTTAAAACAACCTACCCATAGTGCCAGCCAATATTAAACACGGCCTTTCCTGAAATCTGTTATCATGTGAAAAATAACTTAGACCTACAGAGGAGTAAATACCAGATTTTGTAATATGCATATATCCATAGCAGTAGCATATATTCTATTTTGCAGAATGCAAGTTGAACTTTTAAACAGCAAGTTTTAGCATTAACATTCTCAAGAGAGTATTGGTGTGTACTGCCAGCATATCAGATAAGCTGAAGCAGCCCACTGAAATCTACCAGTAAATACAGTAATATTCCAAGTCAGTACATTCTGGAGAGTGTTTCTGTGCCTATTCTGTAGAAAACAATTCCTGGCGGCAAAAATTTACAAGAAAGCATTTGGACATGAAATATTAAAAATATTTATTAGTGGCATTAATTTTCTGAATGACATTAGCATAAATGATTGTCCACATTTTTCTGAGTGTCTTTAAAAGCCTGCTTCCTCACTATAATGTTACTTTCATCACTCACTGTTATTTAGAATAAAACAATTTAAACAATCTAACAGTGATAGCTACTGCTTTTTTCACTGTTAAATTCAGTGCTGTTTTTCATTACTCCTCAGGTATATTGATTAGATTGGAAATTTATAGCATGTGTTTCTCAAACAAGTGTTTCAGAAGAATATCTGTCTCTGAGTGCATTTACAGATAGTTTAGTAAAAGACCATGAAATATAATAGCAATGAAGAAGGTCATAATACTTTTTCTGCTATTCCTGGATGCAGAGTAAATCTTATTCTCCTTTTGACATGCCTTCCCACTCTGCTCTTTTTCTGTGCAATAACCTCTATAATTATTATTACTTATATAATTTTAAGTATATGTTAACTTGTGTCCTTCAAGAAGCTACAATATTTGTAACACTGAATTTTTATGACCATTTTTATGACTGTTTTTCCTTCTTTATTTTCATATTGGAGCTTGATTTTTCTTGTCTTGTCTCATCCTTCCTAGACCAATCTGAATGCAGTTTTGATTTTTTTATTAGTACATTGTATTTCTTATTTCAGCCATAGCCAAACAAGGTTTATCTTGTTCTCTGGAATGTAAACTTATTTCTTCCCTAAGTTTTACCTCTTTTCATGCTTGAGTTGTTAGCTGACATTTATTTTCCAGATCAGATTTTAAAATTTGTTTTCATACTTCAATTTATAAATGATATAATCAATTATTTATACCTTATTTTCCTAGAGAATCCTGGGCAGAATATTTGAGTGTCCTCAGATAAGTCATGCCATGAGGAAAGATCTCTTGGGCAGCTGACACCAGTTAGCCCAACTGGTTTCTAACCTCTCTTGAGCCCTGACATGTCTCAGGCCAGCCAAAGCTGCCTCCACATTGCATCGGTCCATGACTGACACCGATGCATTGTGCACGCCCACCTGCCCCCTTTGCTGAGTTTTGCCTTAGTCTGCCTATTGCACATGCAGTCAGAGACAGTCTGGGCTATGAGAGGGAAATACAATCTAACTTCAGCTGTGTAACAGCCTTCCTTCAACATCAGCCTACATCAGTAATTTCACAAGGGTCTAATAATCATGGTGGCGTTCATACAACCTGGCTGAAATCTGAGTGGTGTGCACACAGTATTACAGAACTTGTCCAGTTTTTCCAGGCAGACCTACGTACACAAGAATACTTCTGCCTTCTGAAGAGCAAGCAGTAGATTTATGCCCTTTGCATTGTTACTAATAATGTCCCATAGCTGTTCATTTTTAACTAAAGAACTAGTTTTATAAGTAGATGGCACACTGTCTCCTAGATGCTAATTAAAACTTATTTTTGGTCCTTAGGTGTAACGACTACTCTTCTGGGATGAGCTCTTAATTAATGCACAGAGATCCTGAAAGTCCCACCTCTCAGCAGTCATGATTGACATCCAAGGATACAAAAATTGCACTAATTGAGCTTTCCATTTCCATACACTTTTCTGCAGCCAACTCATCAGAAAAGGTAGGAGAACAGATGAGCATAAGAACAGTTATTTTTCAGCCATCTATATTCTCCTGAGGGCAGGGAGGGGGGAAAATCTTGCAGGACTATGGAACATTTTTAACTATAGGAGTCAACTCTTCAGATTTTATATGTAAGATTTGTTTTACTATGAAAATTGGATTTTTAGTTCATTGATGTATGGTTGCATAATGGCACAGTATTCAAGTAAAAAACAAGAACACCTTGTAAGTCAGTTGGGCAATGCTTTGCATCACAAATAGTGTTGCATAGCAATATATACTTTCTGAACAGAACTTGTGTGGTATTAAACTGAGATATTTCAATGAAAGAGTAGTGGCTTATCTGGAAATTTTCTCTTAATTTTGACCCGCAGTCAGTATCAGAGATTTTATAATATTTGTAAAGCAATTATTTCTTTCTAGAATTCAATTTAGTACTTCAATAATAAACTTTTCTTTGTGATTAATTTAACTGCATATTTTTCTGGGGTCAGTTAAGATGAAGTCATTGAATAAAGTCCATTATTCTCATCTGAGCTGAAGCCCACAAAAAAGTACAGATGAGAACATGGTAGATGGAAAGGAATAAAGGGCATTGGAAGGTATCAGAGAGATATTTGGCACAACATTTGCTTTGCAAATGGTATATAGGAAGTACAAGAGGCAGCCAAGAGGAAAAAAATGGAAAGGAGGCCAAACATATACCTACATAAAGATTTATCTATGTTTTAAAAAGTAATCCAGGGTACAATAAGAAGATATTCAGTCTCAGAAAACTTTCCTGACCATGTTTTTTTGACTGGATAATTTAGAATACTTAAGCTTATTTATTCCTTATTTACGGCTTTAATTTCTGGTGTCTTCTAACAAATGTCAGTGAAAATGAAGCTCATGAAATAGGCATCAGACGTTCATGAAAGAAATCTGTTCCGTTTCAGTGTTTGTATTTTAATTTACCTGGTATATCTCCTCGTTTCTAGAAATGGGAAGCATTCAAGGTGTGTGGTAAAAAAAATGAAACATATGTCAGAATCCTTTAGGATTCTAAAAAGGAGCCAGCAGTTTATTCAGAGGGGTTAAGCTTGAGGGCTAGAGGAATTACACTTTCTTGGGGACTATCCATGCTGAAGAAGATTAAAGTATAAATGCTTACTGCCATATGCTTAAAACTAGAATAGAAACAGATCTAGCTGTTTGTATCTAGATGAAGAGATCCATGGGAAAAATGTAAATATGCATATTCTGGGGACCAGGCTCTCTAACTTCTGAGATATTTTACTCCTCAACTGCAGTATAAAGGCTGTAGAGAAAGGGGTTGAAAAGAAAACTAAAGCAAGGATTACATAAGGGAGGTCCTGGAGAGAGAGCCATCCCATCAAAACAGTACAATAATTTTGCAACGTCCCCTGTGTGCCCATCAGGGTTCTAAAATTGTGTATTTTCTGTGCAAGATTACAGGAGGCAAACTGGGAGTATGGGTGCAAAATGACTTAAGAGTTCAGGCCTTTTTATTTCTTCCTATAAAAATTTAAGGCCAAAGTGAAACTTAAATGTAGAGGTAAGAGTACAGCGATATAAATGGAGGCTAGAGAAAAAAAAAGTGGGAAATAAAAATAAGTTATTAGAAAAGTGCCTGTCCTAAATGCTCTTCATATCTAGAATAACTTTACACTATTAGGATTAGTGCTAAGCTGTTAATAGATATTCTATGAGAATGTTAATTTCATCTTTTTGTGAAATAACTCTTTGTCCAAAGTAACCCATTGCAAATTTTTATATTTACCGATAATTTATAATGCTACTATGATTTCCATATTGCATGCATAGAGGCAAAATACCTAGGTTTTAAGCAGATTTTTCTCTCGGTTGCTAGACACGCAATTCAACTTTCTCAAAGTAGCCAGATTAGAGTGTGTATTATTTCCTCTCTAATTTGGCTACTTTGAAAAAGATTAATTGTTTAAAACATTTTGGTAGAACCAAAACATGTTTTAACTTCTTAAAGAGAACAAAGATGCTTTTGTACAACATAATACAGTCACTAGCATGTCAAGGTCTAACTTTATTATCAAGCCTTCAGAATTTGTGTTTTTTTATACTTAGGAAATGGTAAAAGCTCACTGCAAGTTTCAGTATACTGTATATATGTAGAAATAGCTATTAGCAGGAAATATATGCATACGTTCAGAGTGTTGGCAGTGGTTTTAAACTGTAGTTAAAATGTATTTTGTGCTAATTCAAAATAATAGTTCTAGCTATAAGAGCAGCTTTAAAGATCGTAGCAAATGTCAGATCAACTGAGGCCAATGTATGCCTCTTGCTTTTGGAAATCAATTAGACATTAATGATAGGTATTTCATTTTGAATAGCTGCAACAATTAATTATTCTCAGGGTGAAATGGTGGAGCCTAGTCTCCTTTGGCTTTTGGAACCAGTAAAATAACAGAACATCAGTCAAGTTAATAAAGTGTGCCCTTATTACACATTCTGCATCTGTACATAAACTGCCAGCATATGATCAAAGACTGCAGCTGTTTCAGTTATATCACAGTCACATCATAGACATTTCATAGTTATAGCAGAGAGAGTTCCAGGGACAACGCAGTCACCTTGAAGACGCACAGACTTCAGTGGAACCTCATTAAATTGCACCTTGATATTATATGAAACTGGTAGGACATCTATTAGGTATGGTATATATAATTTCCATGCTAAAATTGTTTTGTATGCATGTTTTATGCATTGCTTATATGTCTTCTCAATAAATCCAGGGTTTTGTTCACACAAAACCTCAGAGTTCCATGTTTACATATTTTAGTTTTGAACTGGTAGTTGCCAAAAACCAAAGGATTATTCATAGCCAAGTGGCTGTGTTGTATTGCACATGTAAAGGCCATGTGAAGGCATTAATAAAATATGAATTACTAATTAAAATATTTTGAATGCAAGCTGGAATATTAAAGTGTGTTTTCATAGCTGTTGACGCATTTTTCCATTTCATCTCATGGAATAATGTTTTGCTTAAGTCAATGGGTTTTTGTAATTGACTTTTTACAAAAGTAGGATTTCACGTAGTCAATTTTTAGTTATAATCAGATGTGTTTTATTAACGACAGATTATCTTTTCTATATTACCAAGTTTCAGTCTGAGAAACACGAAGAGGGAGAGCCCTTAGTAAGAAAGTGATTCAAAGAATTATTTCTGAAAAATATATTTTACGTATTACGTAATGTTCCACACGGAGTAGCTAACTGCTGTATTGCAACAAAATTAAACTGGCAACTTCCTTGTCTGGAATTTGAAAGGCACTGTAACGTCAGCCTCATTCTTGTTTTAGTACCACATTAGAATTCATCAGAATAGCATAACTTTATCATTTACGAAGCTAAACTCAACGATAAAATATAGGCAGCCACCTACTCTGAGACTTGAATCTTAATAATTTTACAAAGTTTTGCGGGATTTAATTCCCAAAGCAAAATGAAGAAAAAAAGAAGTGTCCAAGTTTACTCAAGCAACAGTTCTAATAAAAAATACAACCTTGTGTTATTAGCTGTTCTTCCTAAACCTATTCACACTTTATAGATAAAGACACATCTGTGTATTTGTTCTGATAATTCTCAGTGCATGTACAAAAAAAAAAAAGAAAAAGAGAAAATGGTTTGTAAACCTAAAATAAGTTAGGTGAGATAATAATCTATTATGGTAACAGTCAAATTGCTTGTCATGTCATGAAGGGTTATGCTTTAATTAAGCAATAAGGCATGACAGGGTGTGAATTACAATGTAATAATTCTTGTCTAGTGTATTGTTAGGCAAAAGGCCAAAGGCCTAGTGCCACTGAATGCTGCAGGAATGAATTATTATGCTGTAATTTAAACAATTCAGTATCATATTTCAATAACTGTAAAATATTACATTTTAAATTTTAAAATGCTTACTATAATTTTTCTATACCTAATTGCTCCTCCAGTAAACTACGTAGTTGCAAAGGCTATTACAGAAAAGAGTCATTTTCTCTTTAATATATTATGTTTAGGTTTCTATTTTAAATAAACTTTGAACACACTTGTTTCTGAGATATTTGAAAGATGTTATTTTGATACCATTCCTTCCTAAAATAGACAGAAAACATACAGTTCTGAGGAACAAATGCTCTCTAAATTCTTACTTTGAATTGTAGTCTAGTTCTGTCCAATTAAAATAAAGGGCTTTGTGAAATTACCCTTACCTAGGAGCCTTGCATTTAGTGTAGGCTTTGCCATCACCTTTACTTTTTAAAACCACATTTTTTCTTCCTTCAAATCTTCCTTATTGACACCTTTTCAGAAGACAGATCATTTACAGAGCCCTTCAAATTCACCTTTTGGACTAATGCTTTTCCAAAAATTGTATTTTATTTTATTTTTTACCTCAACTTCAAAAGCAAAGTCAATAAGAAGACAAAAATACAGGATTGTGAAAGAGGTCCCATTATATTCCCTTGCTACAAAGCACAAAATCAAAGATACTGTAAATAGTTGGAAATGTTTAAAAAAGTGATGAATATTGATACTTTTCTGCATTTTCATTAGTCATAGGATATAGGTCGAAAATCCCATGTAGTTGAAATTTACAATGCATAATATTTCCTACAGAAATATTATGCTAAGAAATCATATCTTATGGGCCATGTTGCAAAGTTATTTCACAGTTTACATGCCTGACTGGAAAAGGTTCAGCAGGTTCCATGCCTTAACTGAGAGAAGTTAGAAGCCTCCTCCATTGATACATTTGTTTGTTTGTAGCTGAGTGACATCAGTCATGTTAGTGGTATCAAAAAAATCCCAAAACTATTTATTCATACTTGTTAGATTCAATAGAACTGAACTAAAATATAGGAGCTTTTCTCATTCTTTTACATTGCTTTTGCGGCAATGATGTAAATCAATACAGCTTCCAGATGTCACAGGTCTGCTGTACAGTATCACTCCAATCTAAATCTCTCTGTGTGTTCTGCTTTTCTTTTTTTTCTTTCAGTTGCATTTTCATGTTCAATCTGAGGCTGACTGTTGCCTGATGCACTACTGAAAATCAGATACAGGAGCAATTTGCGAGTTGCAAGATTGACTCCTTAGCTGATTGAAGTTTGTTGTCCTTAAGTAAAACCAGAATTTGCCAGTTGACTTAATCACATTACAACTAATATACTTCCATTCAGTGTTGCAATATTTGCTATGATAATACTTGCAAACTGTGTTTAATGCTCCTTTTTTTTATCATCACTTCTGTACTGTAGTGTAGATGTAGCAGTAGTAATAAACCTTATGTAAGAAAAGGGTGGGTGTTTCCTTTAGTATGTGAACAAAGAGACAATTTTTTTCCATAACTCTTGAATTACAAGCAAATTTGCCTTCAAAGGATTCTTTGTACACTCAGAAAATCTGTCACTATGACAGAGTTCACAGGAGGAAACAATTGATTTAATTTTCTCAACAGTTGAGTAGCTTTCTATTCTTCCTAAGTACAATTCATCAAAAATAAAGTATGTTTCACTTCTGATATGCTTTACCCCGGACAGTCAAGGCATTTGCTTTTGTTTTCACAGTTATTAGGCCATTTCTACTTGTTAGCTTTCAGCAAACAGTTTTCTTTAATCTTAGACTGCAGTCTAGATAAGGAGTCACAGCAATTATTTATCATTAAAATAATTTTAAAGCTTGTAAGTCCTATAAACTGATGTTTTGACTTACTTTCTCCATTTTTTTAGTACAAATTACAAATTTATAAAAATCTGTATAAATACTGCATAATTTTAGAAGAAAAATCAAGCAGCAACAAAAATGTTCAGGGCAAAGAATAATAAACTGCCATTTCAAGCTTCTATTTTCAAAATAGTAATGCTTCTGAGATTTGATTAGCAATGACATATTATATGACAAAAGAAGAAAAAGGATTTAGAAATGGAAACTAAAAATAGTTGTGTAGTAATTTAATAACCTGGCAGATTTTATTCCATCTGTTAGGAAGAGTTTGAAAGCCATTTCCTGCTGCCATTCACTCTGCAGAGGCTGCAGAGTTCAGAGATGGAATCAAATACCTGATGTGAAAATCTGCTATTATGATTCATATCCAAAGATTCATATCAATATCTTTGCCTAGAATATTTTGTAGGTTTATTTATAAAAAGAAAATATGGATCTAGAGGTTTAGGATTATTATTTATCTGTCTTATTGTCAATGCCACACCTTGAGGCAGAAAAAGTACCAAAAACGTTTATTCCTTTCAAATTATGAAAATTGTTGAAACTATTTATGTGAGTGGACAATTCAAAAACCAAATTTCTCAGACAGGTGGCCCAGGATTCAAATTTTACGAACTTACTTTCAGGGTGAAAGTACTGTACCGAAAGAAAGTACAGTGTGGTATCGACCTGTCCTTTATTGTCATTCAGAACTGATAAGCAAATTGGGGGAAGAGAACATCAGTCAAATTAGTGGACAGAAGGTATAAAGGAGAACATGTGTCGTGTAAACCTGTAGCTGATGAGCTGGCATTGCAATAAACCATAAATAAGTACGGGCATGCACAGTTTCTGATGATGGCTTAGCTGCAGCAACTCACATCTATCTGTATACAGCTGCATAGATGCTACAATTGGTTATTTCTGGGTGATACTTCACAGGTGTTCGATGGATGTAAGAAAACACAGATTACTTTTTGTCTTCAATAACGGAAAATCTGTAAGACTCGTGGTAATGTTAATCTAATGGACAGTATCAGACTGGGGGAGTGAGAACGTAGGTTAGAATTGTACTTTGGTGAGTGGCACAAACTGCTGTCAGCACTGTTAAACTCATTTTACACAGAAAAGGGTCTTTTGCGTTTGGTCATTCAGGAAAGGAATCGAGGGAACACTGAAACTTCACTGGCAGCTGAGGTTTGTTTTTTTGTTTTTTTTTCCTATAGTGGCCAGAAGAAATACAGATAAGTGTGTTTATATTTGAATAAAATAATCTACCTTCCTGTTAGATAGAGTTTTCATGAAAAATTAAAACTCTTATGTAATGCGCTTTCCACCCATTTACACACTCTCATGCTCTTTGCAAGTTTTAAAATGCTCTGGCCCAAAACTATGTTTTATTTCACCTGAAATACTAGTTAGAAACAAAAATTAAATAGTTCATTTTAATCACAATAAAAATGAGTACTGACAGATCTACCTGGCAGTGAGGGGTTTTTTTATGTTTGCCTTTTAGAAAATTTCATCCCTAATTTGTAGGAACCATTGCAGGTATATGATGGAAGCAGCATGAATATTTATTCTGATTCTGCAGGATGTACACTTGCTCATATATTTTCAGAACTGGGCCAAAGCAGATATGTGAGGGTATAAATCCTTGTGCTGGACTATTGATCCACCAAGTTATCTGCTCTGTCAGATAACTCGTTTCCCGCCCACTCTCTGCAAAACAAATGTGATACTTACAAATATGTGTTAATTGAAATAACACCTGTGTTAATGATATTCTCAAGCAGAAGAATCTTCTATTGTAAAGACTGACACTATCATCATTTATCAGGCCTAAGATTAGCCTGATGGAGTAATTAGACATTCATAATACATGATTGCCCTGCTAAAGCCAAACTCATAATGGGTTAATATGTTTTCTTATTGCAATAATTTTCTTTTGTCCCAGTAAATAGACCTTGGATTTAATAAGACCAGCTCAAGCAAACAGATTTGTTGATGTGCAAAAATGTGATTGATGTGTGTTACCTGGGCTTAACCAGCTGTAAGCAAAAGGAGCAGGAGAGTTATTAGCACCATGCTCTAACCAGCTGAGTTAGTCTCAGTTGCTGACCCATATGTCCTTCAGGTTTTAAGTATAAATAATATGGACTGCAGTCTCATAAAGTACGTTCTTAAAACTAGCTAAAAGATACAGTTTTTCATGTAGAACAGCAATGAAACGGTTTCCTTAGATAGATCAGGCATATACGGAGTTTTAATTAATTAGTGCTGATTTCTCTGAGAAAGACTTATGTTCAACTTCTCCTTTGTACGAAGCTTATTCTAAGCCTTCCTTCCCTTGCCCTTTGACCCAGCATTAACACTTGGACAGGTATACCTTGTGATACAATATTTACCTTTGTCACTTAATTCTGGCATAAAAAATCCATCCAAAATGTAACACTCTTGCATATGTGTCCACATTCTAGCAATGGTTGCTAGAAAGAAATAACAATACATTCAGAATTTGAATACCTGAAATCCATTATAAAAGTAATCTTGAGGTAAAATAAATAATTTAGTATTCCTAATGATGTAAAGTATGTGAAAATGAAAAAATTATCTCAAGCTTTGCATTAGTATTATTTATCTAATCCTTCTACTTCCTTTCAGTTGTGTGTTAGAAGATTGATCGATTCAGACCAGATTTTAGCCTTTCCATTTATAAAGCAAGGGTTTTTTAGATCTATAACTGTGTGCTGCACACCCCAAGGTGGCTTGAACAGCCAATAGGAGTAATAGGGGTGATTAAACCTTGTCACAGGGGGTTAGATGCGGTGCTTTCTTCCTACATGACAGGCTGTGACAGTCAAACAGCACTGAAGCAGAACAAACGACAGTGGCAGTTTGCTGCGAGCAGTGCTACTGTCACAACTCCCACTAGAAAGCTGAACGCTAGGTATTCAGCTCAGGGAAGTTTCAAATAGACCATGCAAATTCTGGTTTCAAAAATTTCCCTGCAAATCAGTAGTGACATGCATTAACTGCAGAGTGATTGTGTTACTGCGTGAGTGATTGTCCACTGTCGGACGCTGGCCATGATCATCATTTATGAGTGACACTGCTGATCCATTTACATTTGTGCTTAGCTGTTCCTGTTATGGGAAATCTGCCTTCATTTGGGAGAACTGGTGTACTAATGCAATTAGAATGAAGGTTATCATCACTCTTTAATGATTGCATGTGTTTGTCACTCCGAGTAACTGTGTACAGCATGCGACAAACATCATGCACCTGACTGAACCCAGGATAAAATCATATATTCAAATAGATAAGCTTTCATTCCTGAGTAAAAGGGACTGACTCGAAGACTACCGAAGAATAACTTTGAATTTTTGAGATTCCTTGTATGGCAAAAGTTGACCAAGGAAATACACCCCAAAGTTCAGTCTTTTCAGATATAGCATTTCAGGATTTTGTAAGAAAACAGGAGAGGGAAATTTTACAAGAAAAGGAAGCTAAACGTCTTAGTAGTCTGCATAAGGGAGAGGCGTACTATGAATATTTTGTTTCTCATTTCAAGCTGAATTAAGACTATTCCAAACCCAGAAGAGTAGTACTGTGTGCCCACATGTAATTCTGCAAAGAAGGGTAGAAGGGGGTTGGGAAAACTTCAAGAGAATCTCTACAAAATCAATAGCGACATAATATTGGTAAGAATATTTTCATTATTTCAAGATACATCTTTTCTGAATATAGAAGTGTTATGCTTAGATTTCTAACTGCTCTCACAGAAACTAATTTTGAATAAATTCTGGTTTAAAATTTTCAAGTTACTGTTTGTTGCTCTTAGCAATAAGATTAGATGAAATTGTCTCACTTTAATTGAAGGTTACAGCAGTGTAGTTGATGTTGGACTGAAAATGTCCCTTCTGAAAGGACTAAACCCCTCCTTTTGTACTTATTTATTTAAAATTAATCCCAAATTTTTCCATGTCTGTTCAGATAAAGTTTTAATCTTTGAATATTTTTTTATTTTTACTAATCTTTTCTAAATGATGGTTAGCAATTAATTTTTCAACTTTTGTTTTTCAGCACTCTTTTTTTTTTATTATTTCTTGTAGCTGTAGGTATTAAACAAGTAAAGCTTTACATGTGTTTTCTCATTTTCTCATAAATTCATGTCCTGACTGCCCAAACCTAGCATCTTTTACAATTTTAAAATCAGTTAAGGAAAATCCTATATTATTAAGGCAAGAATGCCAAAGCTTATCCTAGATCTGATCATGTGCCCCCATTCTTCAGTGAGCTACCCTTGCACTGCCAGACATGTTGCTTCTTGCAACTCCTGAGCTCTACTTCTCTGCTACACCCAAAGCAGTAACAGCTGTGATAACATTTCCTGGTTGAAATACTGACATGCCACTGCACTCTTTCATGGCAGGTCATCTCTTTCACTCTGTTCTCTCTCCGGCAGACTATATAAGATTTTTCACAGAAGAGATCCATTCTGAAACACAAGTTCAGTCTCTCCGACATACCTGTCCTTTCCTCAGCCCTTTTATGCCCTTGTTCCTGACAGGATTTGAGACGTGCTGGGAGGAAAGGATTTGTAGGCAAAAATGGCTGAGAAACTGTATAGGGAGCATTGTTTCCATCTGGTGAACATTGTGTGGTTTGTCAGAGAAAAACTCATATCCATCTGTCTTTTCTGGGCACATAAGAAGAGATTGCTCTCGAGTAAATATTATCAGTGTTCTGGACAGCAGCAGGAGTGGTTATGAGATGAAGCAGGACTTTCACCATGCAGTAGTAAATAAGAAGTTTCCTTTTGGAACAACTTTTCAGTTGCCGGTGTCTTTTTTTCTGTCTTCTCTTCCCAGATTTTTGCAGATCCTCAGAGGGTTGGCTGGGGGGTGTCATAATCCGGTTAAAATGTGTCACTGAGCTAGGACTTCAGCCTTGTAAATCAGGACAGGAGCTTACAAGAGAGAAGGATGATAATGGCTGCCTCAGAAGCTGCACTCAAAAAAAAAAAAAATTAATGCCAAAGTCAACAGCATTAATTTGTTTGCTTAATAATTTCAGCCCGTGAAATTATTAACAAAAAATTTTTATTAGGATTTGAGAGTCATCCTGAAAAAAACAGACATACGCATTCAGTTAAAGAAGCCTCTTCTATTCAAATACCTATCCAGAGCATTTTCACAAAGAAGTATAATTTCTTTAAAAATATGCAATTTTTAAGCAAAGAAAGCTAGAGGAGGTGATGCCAATATCAATATGAAATGGTTTTTAATTAGTAAAATTAGGTTAATAAAATTGACAGCAGCTGAGTAGAGAGTAATCATGTTCAGAAAGCTACTCAGCGGTTTGTTTAAAGTAAGTCATTAAACTCATGATTTAGTTGTTCTGTCTTGCTTACCCACCACACAAGCAGTTAATACAAAACATTCCATTTTACTGTTATGAAAGAAAAAATGTGGTTTTTTAAAAGAGCTGTAAATTAGGTTGTGCTGGAAGCATCCATTTTCTTGCCTCCATCACTGCCAACTCCCACTGCTTTCTTTGATAAATGATTTGCAGACTACTATTATTATTTATGTGTTTTACAATTACTACGAATGACACCTCCCCTTCCTCAGCCCTAAGCCACAAATCTGAAATGAATAAATGCTGTTTATTGTGACAGTCTGCCTTTTGTCTGTGGAACAATGACAAACTACACCACTGACAGCCAGTTGCCGTTTTTAACTACTGCTCTCGAGCTCAGTCTTTGAGTGTTCTTCAGAACATGACAACAGTGGAATAAAATGAGTGAGATTGTATTGTGTTTGTTTAGCATGCCGTGACACCATTGTCCAATACACTGAGTAAACTGGAAGAATAAATTACATAACCACGATAGGTTTTAGTTCTCTATATTTCATTGAGATTTGTACAACTGTGGTCATATAAAAATTCATATATTATTGCTTTTTAGCATCAATCATTTTGATATTCGTATACGGAACTGCTTTCTCACTGGAATTAAGTGAGGGAGGATAAATAAAGGGAGCACATTTAATTATTTGTCAAATCTAAGAACATTTCTATTTTCTCTGTCTGAGCTCTTCAATAGATCTAAAGGCAGCATGGAATGACTTTATCCGTATGAATTTTATAAATGTCTTCTGACCCGCAGCTAGTCAGTTTTTAAGTGTTAGAATGACCTGTTTAATATCTAATTGTGCCTGGCAGAGCAGAGTTAGTAGGTAAATCAGTTCTTACATTTTGACTAGACCTTGGCTTTTATCCAACTGCAAAGTTGTAAATATGCTGGGGTATTTATTTATTTATTTAATGTAATTTTCTCAGTTTGAACATTAATCTAGCATTTCTTCTTGAAACCAGATCTTATCCTTTTGTTAATGCTCCTCCTCGGTTTACACACACTTGGTGCATGTGTGTGCACACACAAGCATACAACAATGCTAGTTTATAATCCTTTTTCTCTGTATTTATGAATGTGTGTGTGCTTAAACGAGTACTGCATTGGTGTTTTACTTAACTAAATAAACACCGCAACATCACAAAGGATCTTCTGGCATTTGTATTACTTTAATAGAATCTTGTGCTACTATTAGTAATGGAATAGAGATGTCTAGTGATTAACTCAAATTTTTGTTCAGTGTGTAATGCTGTGTCCAGTATCTGACCAAAAAGGACTCTTCCTGAATTGCATCCAGTGTTCTGACCAATGTAGGTCTTTTAAAATTCATCAGTTTACATGTGATGTTCCTTTTCTAATTTTTTTTTTCTCAAAGCAAAGATAATGGAGAGAATATGAGTCAATTCCAAGTCTGCATTGGCACTTCCAGCTTGTAAAAAATGTATTTCTAATGGAAAAAACATGATCTTCAGTCTCGCTTGGAACTTACCATAATTTCATTCATTAAAAACTACAGTTATTTTTTTAATGCATCTCAGATAAATAATTTGCCTTCTTCTCTTCAACTATCTATATCTCCTTTCTTATTGCCTTTTTTTAACTCTTTGATTTCCCTTTGAAGTCTCCTTTAACTCTTTTATTTTTTAGACTTCCTATCTTTCTCCTTGCAGAAACACCTAGATTCATTTTCAATGTAGTTTTCTAGCTGCTTTATAGTGGGGTGTATTACTTTCGTTTTACTTTTTAAATACAATTAAAAGCTGTAAAGCAGGGAGCAGCGTAGCTTCAGAGTGCACAGATTCTTGTCCTTGCAACAGTCATTCCTCTGGGATTGCAATTGTTGTACTAATACCCAAGAAAATCCTTCAAGAAAATTCATGAAGTAATGTAGGGTATTGTATATCTTTGTATACTGATTAATAGATAATATAAATTCACACTCTGTTCATCTACGAGGCCAGTAAAGACAAATAATACTCTTGGATGTTTGAAAGTACTTTGTGAAAACGTTTTTGAGGCTTAAATATGGTAAAGTGTATTAAAATACAGTGTGGCAATATAAGCATTAAAATGCTCATCTAACTAGGTAGGAAGAGGGCGTTTGTGTTTTCTGTGGGCAGGAAGTCAGAGTTGCAATTCGCTTCTCTTACCAAAGGCTTGCTCCACACTGAACCCAGAAGAAAAATTCTTCTAATTTCAGCCTTTTTAGCTTAGTGGTTTTTTATGGTGTTGGGCAGCAGGAAATTAATGACTGAATCACATAGCATAACAATATATAAAATCAAAGACTGACACATACATTCAGGAAAGAAAGCAATTTGGACGTTCTCATCTAGGTGTTCTAATCCAATAGAGAACACTTCATCCTCTTGCATTGCTTCCTGGCTCCTGAACACATTCCCATTTGAATAAACAATGTTGGCTCATTCATGGAGCTGAAGTATCCTTCCTAAAGACATAAAGTGTGGTTTAACTATTTCAGATAATATCTATGTTATAGCCATTATCTAGCTATAATAAGGTACTTGCCATCCATCAGTAGAGCTATCCAAACATTAATGAGTTCTTTTCTAATCTGGAGGGTGCTTAAGCTTTCATGATAGTTTTTCACAGCTGTATATTGATTTGGGGTTTTTTTTCACTTTCACTATGAATTTTACTGAGATGATTTAAGAAAGGCACCTTATTAGTCATTTCCTGTGTATTATAATTGAAAGTTACTGATAGTTTAAAATAACATTTTTACACAAGGACAGTGGATTGTCTCTCAAAACCTTAATACAAAGCATATAGCACTGCTTCTGATATTTAAGATGAAAATCTAACAATTGCATGTTCAAAATTAAATTGGTGCTAATTGTCATTTCAATGTATGCACCGAGATTGATAAATATTAATAAAAATGTCAGGAAAGCATATGGAAAAGATGCCTTACTAGTTTAACACAGAGAGGAGGCTTCATGCTTCCTAGAAACTTCTGTTATCAATTAAAAAAACTCCAAAATAGAAATAATTTGACCTGCAATACAAACTGCCCAAAGTTAAGCTTTCATCAGGAGTGTAACAGTGAATTCTAATTTTCCAGGTTTAGGTTCCTAAAGTGATTTTAAATGTTATAATCTATGTAGATATGAAGATTCACATGAACATAAAAATTTACTTGAGTTGTAGTGATCTGATTAACTTTGCTATTTCTCAAACCTGTAGAGAAGTTGCCATTTCACACAAATGGAACAGCTTTAAAGTAACTTGAAACAAGGTACAATGGTGATGCTAGTATCGAACAGAAATCTTTCTCATGCTCGTGAAACTTTATTCGGGGTTGATGTAGTCACTTGCAGAATAACAATCAATGGGATCTTCCTTCAAAAGCAGAAAGGTTGAGGACCCTTCATTAAAAGAGTGCTGTGTCTCTTCCCCACTACTCTTGCCCAATCATTGTAGCTGCAAAAGCCAGAGCTATATGTATTCAGCTTCTCTTTTCCCTTCTCTGGTTTCATTCATTGCAGAGCTGGACACCATGGGATCAGTGAATGTCTCCTATTTCAAGTGACAATACATTAATTTAAAAATAGGAATATACAGCCATTTTGACAATCTGGATTTGGTATTCTAATCTAATAGAAAAGCTTTCATGCACTAACATTGCCTCTTGGCAGCCTCAACAAATCTTCATCTGTGAGAATAGTACCACACTGATCATATGACTGTGCTATTCACACTTCAATTTGGATATATAAAACAGGTTTTCAGTTATAAAGGTATTTCTCTTCCTTGCGCCATGTGGTCACTAGAGATATAAGCCAGAAGCAGTAACAAGGAAACTGTAAAATGACCAAAAACGGGGACATTAATTCAGACCCATTGTGGTAATGGATCAGTAATCATAAAATCATTTTCCTAAACTACTCATTTGAAGCACCCATACAGGTAGCCTAAATTTTTTTTGGTCTGCCACCATGAGCATTCTATGAGTGCTGCTTTATGTCTCACATCCATAGATTTTACTGGAACTTTGACATGCAAATCAACAGTGAACATCAGCAGAAAAATGCAGACATAGGGTTTGACTTGTGACTACCAGACAGTCTAATTTTCCTGCCAAGTTGCTTTAGGTGTCACATCATGAGCTTGCAAAACAATGTGGAAATACCTTCAGAACTGAAAGTGACTTTAATTAATACAGTCACCAAAATGACATAAGTAGAAATATCTCTGAAACTGTTGCCAGTGTTCGTTTAATTCCTGATCTTAATCTCTAAAGAAGTTACTACATCAAGTACGAGCTAACAGAGCAAAGCAAACCTCAAACAAGATGCCATGTGGCTGAAAAGCAAAATGAAACAAAAATATTGGAAGCTTTATAAATTTTGCCAGAGATTTCGTGTTGCCAGTTAATTTTCTATACAGAACATCAGAACCATTGTAAAAAGCATCCATAGTTCCAGTTAAATTAATTGTCTGTTTTGATAACATATTGAGCATAAGCAATTTGCATGAAGTTCATCTGTAATAGGGTGCTAAAGTCTGTTGGTTTTCAAAAGGATATCTTACAGCTAAATACCTGCATTCTATTGATGTCAGCAGAAATTACTCAATATTCAGATTTGCAAATTATTCTTCTGTTGTCAAGTCAATGTTTCCTTCACTAGTAAGGAAAATTACAAAGTCTAGGTCCATATGTGGTTATTAGAACCTCAGAACATTCAATTTAAAGAAATGTAATAAAAAATTAAAGGTTTATATACAGATGCTCTTTCTTTGATTAGTTTTCCATCAGCATGAGAGTCGACAAAATATTTAAAACTTGTTTTTAAATTCCAATACTGTCTTCAGAATACTAGGGTGTTCTCCAAGCACCGGAGCATTGTAGAATTCCCAGAGCAAAGAGATGTACAGATAAAAAATAGGGGATAAGAAGATTAGAACTAAAATATATGCCTTTTTTTGTAGAATATATAATGAAATCCCTATTAATATGTAATCTTGACTATGAAGTTTCAGGATGGATCCCTCAGACTTTGCAGAGGATTTTGGAGTAATTACATAAATATGCAAAGGAAATGTTTTAGTTTCCTCATGTTATCTGGCAGAAGCTTACTGCAAATAACAAAAGAAAGGAATGTCTGGAAGGATGCTAACATCTGGTTTTCTCTAGAATATGCACTGCACCTGGTGCTGCTGAAAACCTAGAAGCGGGGAGCAGTCTACCAAGGAGGAAGTATTAGCCAGTGGTGAAAGTTTATTGAATTTTTTTGGATTGTTGAGGACTAAGAATTATGGAGAACACCATAAGAACCTGACACATCAAATGAAAATAAATTCAGCAGTGTCTGATGAAATTCATCCTCCCTAAGAGGGAAACAGCACACACTGCAGTGAGTGAATTACAGTACCCTTTATGTACTGAGGGACTCTGAATTAGACATAGCCTCTCAGGACAAAGATCTAGGCATCGCTGTAGACAGCTCAATGAAGACATCTGCTTAAAATGTATCAGAGGTCAAAAAACTGAATAATATTTGGGCTGTGTAGGGAATATTATGGAAAATATTACAATGTTACATAAATTGATGTACATCCTTACCTTGACTGTTAAATTCCATTTTGGTCAACTCTTCTGTGAAAATTGTATGAAGAGGAAAAAGGAAGGTTACTCAAGGGCACCTATAGTTTCCTCCTGCTTAGAAGGGAGAAAAGTAAAAAGAAATATGAAATTCTGAATAGTGATCAAAATCTCAACTCGATGTTTCCATTTTTCAATCTTGATAAAGTGATCAGCTAGAGACAAGTTCTTTTAGGAAATGTGTGATTGTATGTGATGTATGATTTAGCACTTAGCACCTTGCATTTCTTTCAGTTTGCGATTTGTGAAAGTGTTTATTTAAATGCCTTGAGAATAGTTTTTTTCTAATTGTAACAAATGGTTTTTTAAGAACAGGAAGGTAGAGGAGATGACTGTTGAGGCTGCTTCCCTAGGCTTCTGTCTGTATGTTTTGCGGGAATACTTTTCAGATTATGATGTCAGAGTGGCAATTAAGAATGCACTAAGAACAACCCTGTAGCCAAATGCTCCTGTAGAGCACTTTCCCAAATATATTTTCAAAGTGCTTTAATACCCTTAGCTGGCTACAGTGATCTGAGCTGTTTTAGATAGTGTGCACACTTCTCACTTGTGTACGTTGTAGACTTTAAGATGGCTAGAAACATGGGTTAGTTATTGTAATGGCTGTTGGAAAAGAAGACAGTTATCAAATGGTTTATTATGATTTGAAAGAAGGACATTATAGTGGAAGATACTGTCACAATTATCTGCGCAATTAAACATCAGAACAAAAAGGAGTAAAATGAGGAAAAGGCTCTGGAGCCTTCTTTCTACCTTCCTTGCTTTCCTTTATTTTTGTTTTTCCTATTTTTTCCCCCTCAATGTTTCTCTTACCTGTTTTCTTGAGTTAGAAATGTTATTCTACAAAGGTGAAGACTTCTTGATAAATTCTGGTTTTCTACACGGTCAATTTATTACTTCTACTATATGTAGAATAATATGTTCTGTTTTTTAAATTTTCCTTGTCCTTTGTTCCTGGAGGAATTAATGGAGTTCCTTCTAGTCTTCGTCTTCATCCTGGGAAAAAATACTACAACTCAGCCATACAGCAATATTTAAAAATGATAAAATGTAAGTAAAATGTCCTTTACATTTACATTTTAAATTTCTAACAAACATATTCTTTAATCACATGCAAATGCAAATAAGAGGGATCATCAAGAAGGATAATTTAAACTATAAAATAAAGACATTTGTCCACACTTCTCCCTTAAAATATCATTATGAGCTGAGTTAGCTAAATTTTACTGAACTTCAAAAAAGTGTTGAAAGGGCAAGAAATGAGGAAATGAACTCCCTGCTGAAGTCTAGGTAGAAAACAGACAGTCGTAGGTTTCTGGGCATAAGAAGTATGAGAAAAATGTTGGAGAACTGAAGTGTGCTCTCAGTAGCCTGGTAAGCTTTCATCTGATAGATAATGAATTAAGTTAGTGTCATGGGTTGATCGTTAGACAGTTTTTGATTGCTACACTGGCAGTAGTCAGTAGTTCTTAAATATCATAAAGTACAAGTAGTACAACAAATCCATTGAGAGCCAAAGACTATGATTGCAGTCTCATTTCTAATGTCTTTTATGGCTATTGTATAAAAATTGGTCAAGAAATATTAGATTAGTTACATAACTGATGTTCGAATCCATCTCTTTTTCCATTGCACACTGCCATAAAGTAATAAATTAAGATAAGGGGGAAAGTAAAAATTTAGATACCATCTGCATAATAATGAGTCCCTTTTTCTCATTCTAAGATTTTACCAGTACTTTCTCTGCTAATTATGTGTAAAAATGACAGTATAGAGTAAGCAAGATTCTCTACTTTATCAAGTTATATACATCACGGAAGTTAAAACCTCCTATGTTCACAGTAAAATTGTTATCAATCAAATATGTAAAGATATGAAAAACTGATGGTTTTGTTTTGATAAAACCTATTCTTTAAAAAGCCATCTTGACTAACATCAGCTGCATTATATTCCTTCTTATCTTTGATAATACCTTTAAAACTTCAGTGTTTTACCTGGCACTGTTGACAGGCCACAGGCCCATACTTACAAGAGCTTGCCAACGGGTTCTTTCGCAGACATGTTACCCCTTTGACTGTGGACTCTTAAAATTTCAGCCCAATTAATTCCCACGCATAGTGGGAAAAGAAAAAGTTAGCTCATCAGTTAATTCTTTCAAAACTCTTCTACTTTATCTGACATTCTGATTTTAAAATGATGGGTTTGAAAACTGTTAAACATTGTTTCTAGTTACTGTCAACAAGGAACTGATTTCATTACCATGATCACATATATGGAAAGCTTTCTGCCTGAGTACAGAATGAAACTATTTTTTGATAATTCTGAATATATTTTTTTATTTTTATTTGTGATGGATGTCATGTTTTCCTTTGTACATATTCCTCTTATCTTTTTTTGTAATACATGTTTCTTATACTTGTCATTTTTTCCTAATTATCACTAACAGTTTCAGTTTCATTCCAACTGCCTAATGTGTTGTTCTTGTAACTGGTATTAATTTCATTAGTGTTTCATAAGTGTTTATTCTTAAGGAACCAGGATATGTCTATTTCTCTTTCAGACTTCACATTTAGTGCCTGAAAATTAAATAGTCTAGCAATCTATAGTCATGCAGTCTGTGCTTTATGATTTATACGGCATGGTGAATGATCATCAACCTACCTATGCGGTCATTTTTAGAAGACTAATTTATATTTAGAGCTTTTATTGTTTCAGAAAGAATTTCACAGAGTGTAGGCTAGCAGAGAAATATCTTCAAAGTAATAAGATTTTTCTCAAAGGAGTAGAGTAGACTTTATTGAAGATCAAAAAAATTCAAATCTATTAAAAGTGACTCTATGTGATAGAAATCTACTAGAGAATTACATGAAAGTGGTAGGAGCAACTTCTGAAATGTGTAAGATAAAGCTGAAAAATAAGCTGAACCTCAAGCTACCATTTATTTTCCAGCTCGGTGATGTCACTATGGCTGTCACAAGCTGTGTTGTCTTGCACATGGGGCTGGAAGCCTCATACAGTAAATCCTTGTTCTCCCTTTGATTCCTCTGTGCCTTATCAGAAGAGAAATGCACACATACAACTATGCATAATACAAGGCAGTATTATTTAACAGAGTGCTCCTGTGACATACGCAAACCACTCATTTCTTGTTAATATGGCAACAGCAGAAAGTCTCTAGAGGTTTGTCCAACCTTATAATGAGAGGCCTGTGTTATGTGCAGTTCTGTAGACTCAGAAGTGGCCATGGATTCATCCCCTGCTGTGAAATTTGGCTGCTGCCTGAGGCCCTGTGGAAATCATGTTTCTTGCTATGCTCGACCACGTGCAAGCCTCCCTGCTGAGAAAAGCAAGGAAATTTGCTGAACTGTGTTCATCTATTTCTCTCCCTCACCATCTGAGACAGAGTGAAAAGGATCTGCAGGGCAATATTTCCATCCTATTTTTTTATTTCTAAGAGGGCAGTAGGATGGTCACCAATACATTCTTTAGGATGTGTGGACTGATGAAGTCAGTAAGGGACTTGATTTTTGGAGGACAGTCAGACAGACTAGGCAGATGGAGCAGACAAACTCGGCGACTGTGAACACATTGAAAAGACAATGGAAGGAAGCCTTGAATATTCCTTTCTGCTCAAGAAGTTCCAAGACCACAATGTAGGAGAAAAAATGAAAGGTGTAATGTGAATCATCTCCGCTGTTGTTACAATGTGCCAAAATCAATGAAACAGTAAGAGTCACATGTGTGTTTTTATAGTTTATGTATCTAATCTCATATAGTCAATGTCTGCCCCCTTTTTTTTCATCTGGGAGA
This sequence comes from Cnemophilus loriae, assembly GCA_013397755.1. Classification (NCBI taxonomy): domain Eukaryota; kingdom Metazoa; phylum Chordata; class Aves; order Passeriformes; family Corvidae; genus Cnemophilus; species Cnemophilus loriae. The sequence continues at coordinate 4,252,733 of VZTF01004373.1, read as the reverse complement.
TGAGTTCCAAGAGCCAGTGAAATGTAAGGGGCCAAATTCTGAAGAAAATCGGTCAAACTATGTATTTAAAAGCAAAAAATAATTACATACAAAAAATACTGTACAGGAAAGGGTATTTTATATGCTGCGGTGCTGAAATGTTTAGAAAACAAGAAATCAGAAAACTTACTATATTTTCCCTAAAGTGTACAATTAAAGGATTTGAGCTCAAAAAGAAGGCGTGTTTAGTATTTGTCAGGGTCAGAGTCTGAAGAATAATAAACCTGGAATGAAAGAAACAGGGTGTCAGATGAGTATAAATGGAAACTACTTTTGAGAATGCAGCTGATGTGATGAGGGGGAGTAAAGGCAATTTTATTTGCTTTGTGTTCTTCTTTTTTGGTACAATGTTTCCTATTAAAAAAACTGCAAAGAGCCTGTCTGGCATAAATAGTAAGTGTATTGGAGTTAATAGACCTGTCATAGCGTGTAATGATTTGAACTTGTCAAAAGAGAGATAAAATGTTGCTGATAATGCTAATAGCAAAGGTTTAATAAGCAGGCAAAAGACATGGATTTTTTTGTTGTTTATGCAGTTGTACCACAGAATTAGGGAAAAGCAGGCACCAAGACAAGACTGGGTAGAGCATTAGAAGAGTCTATAGTTGTAAAGAGATACTTCACAAGGGAGAAAATGTGACTTGTTATAGCAAGAGAAAAGAAGGCACTATATAAATACACATTGAAGAGATTTGTGCTGAGAATGATTTCAGATGGACTGGAGAGAGAGGATCATAAGAAGCCAGTGCAGATATCAATGGTTCCTTTCTCAGTGATTCAGAAAGGAGTGTGTCTGTAATAAAAAAACAGATTCAAACAAGAACAAAAGAAAATTGAGATGTAGCACCTACCAAAAAGTAGAAGGTAGAAGTGTAATGTAATAAGGAAAATCAAGTAAAGGAAAGATTTCCGTTTTTTAAGTGTCTTTTTTATATCTATATATTCAGCCATATGTTTAACACAAAGCAATAGCTACTCGTGTTTGTGTATGTATATATGTGCACGCAGGTGCTGTTAAGTGTAAATACTTTGTTTCTTTTGAGAAATAATGATGAAGTATAATAAATCTAGTACCCCATAAAATACTAAATTTGCAGTTTTTTCTGACACAGTATGGTATATACATACATACACTAATATGGGTCTTTAAGTAGAATACCATGTTTTCGATGTATTTTTCAAATATAGCTTATGACCTAGTTCTGGATTGATAAGTGGTATCAGTTGTGGGAATCTTATAGGGTTCTGTCTTTACGTCTTTTTTGCAATAATGAACTACCAGAAATTCTTTTGCTTCTGCCAGACTCCTGAGTTCACCAAAAATACATCAAAAACCAAAACATGCCCCCATCCCTCCCCACCCCCTAAAAAAATAATCTGTTTCACCTATTGTCCTCATAATAGTTTGGAATTAGAATATATAGAATTATATGTATATATAATCAAACTGCTTTTGAAAACAATTATATTTCCCTTCTTAATTTTTATTTTTTCAAATCAATTGATTATGTGAAATCATTCCTTAAAGTCAAGAAATTTTCAGTAGAAGGGTTAGCTTTTGTTCTGAGGCAGGAAAAGAAATCTACTGTATTTAAATTAAGAGATTTTATATGGTGATTTGGAATTGGTAAGCCAAACAGTAGGTAGATACAGACAGGGCATCTAATGCAGAATAATCAAATGCCTCAAAATTGAGCTATACATATAAAAAGGGAAAAAAGCCTACTGTTGTTGGCAGTTGCATGAAAGTGGGAAAAAACACTTCAAAGATTGCTATAATCCAGTCATTCTAGAGTATGATAATACAGCTGATATACAGTATTCTGACTTTTTACCTCCCTAGAGTCTACTTCACTTAGACCACATGAATAAAAAAACTCAAGACCTTCCTCATTAGGACTTAAAAGAGCATTTTTCGTCACACCAGTTGTCATCTTGGCTGCATTATCTGGATTATATTTTACTTTTTTTTAAATAAGGTTTTATAGATGAATATTCGAACACTACTATAGTGTTTCCAAATCTAGTAAGCTTTTTTCTTGTTTTTTAATATCTAGTAATATAATGCTTGCAATTCTTTGTCTAGTTTTAAACTGCTCTATAAAATAATTTGCTGCAGTCTTCCTCAGTGAATTTTTGCTACCTCAGGTGAATAATCTGTAGGGCAGTTCAGTTCAACTGCATAAAACAAGTAAAAGGTGTCATGTCATTGTGAGTCCCTCTTTTTTATAGTGCTTGAGTTCAAATTTTAGAAAGAACTAAAGTACATTCTAGGTAACAGTATAGTCTATAGTATGGCTTTTATTTGTGACTTTGGGAATAAATTGCAGTGTGGGAAAAGCAGCTGAAAACACGGATAAAAGTCAAATGCAGGATTATTGTAGACCCTGTCAAAATAAATGGTAGAATATTTTTTAGTATGTAATTAAATGTCAAGATTTGTGAGTTAATGGAATTTCTGTAGTCACATCAAGGTCAGACGAGCAATTACTGTTTATGAATTATCTGAAATCTTGTATAGCCTCTTCTAGCTAGTCTTATAGCATCTATTTATATTAGACATCTTTGCCATTTCTGATGTTTCTCCCCCATAGTTTCTGTTAACAGCAATGTGGTGCATTTTGTCAATTCTGTAGTTGTTTGCAAAACCTTCCTTTATTTCACTGAAGTGCTTGCAATTAGCCCACTTCTCCCCATTGAGAAGCATCTTTGTAATAACAGCTTTCCTGGCAGAGCTTTTGTTAGGGAGATTTTAAAATCAAGAGTCTACAAAGGTTGGGAAAAATCCAATCATACAAAAGTTCAGCAAATCCTTTTCAAGGTCATATCAGTTAAGATTACATACATTTTCCACTTCAGCAAACAGTAGAGTTTTGCATTTTTAGGGATGAATTCAGAATGATAGAAGTAATAAAATAAACCAATTCTAAAAGAAATTGTTTGCTAAACTCAAAGAAAAGCCTGGATCAATCCCCCTACCCCCACCCCCACAGTCTTTAGTGGGGTTACCTTTCTCCCCCATGTAGCCTCTTGTATCACTTCCTTTGAAGTCGTTCACAGCGTTTGCTTTGACAGCTGCTGGGTGTGGGAAGTATAAGGCTATAGCAAGTATCTCCACAGCATAATCCGCCCAGTCACCGCTGGTCACTGATCCAGCTGCATGCAGCAGCTTAGTAGTCAAAGGGCATGGTAATTCCCTCCTTCTCTCTTTTCTTTCTTCCAAGGCAAAATCTTCACCTGGTGTTTTTGATTCACGCATTCTAATTATGATGGCTGCCATCATCAGCCCTGTGGGTGACGCTAGAAATTCCCTGAGCCAACAGCTAATACCACAGCTTGTTAAGCAACCATGTCAGCCTGATTTTAGGGCCCATTTTGCAGTTCACCGCAGGCCTATCTAAAAGCATCAGGAGTCTCCATCTTGCAGGACAGACTCATTGTCTTTCTAAATGTCTCCTTCTGATAAGCAGATCCAAATATGGTTCATTCACTGTGGATTTGAAGGCACAGTGGGGAACTTGGCTCACATAGTGGGTGCAACAAAATGCTTAATATTTTCACTTGGTATAGAGCTAAAGAACCCAATTTTCAATTTCAGGATACAAACATTTGCTCCCTGACTATGATCAAGAGTTTGAAATTTAAATCAGAAGTCTTCGAAAGCTATTCTAATTCTCAAAGGAGCAGGCTTTCCCATACTTAGTACAAAGAAGAAAATCCTTGGTTTGTATCAGAGTTTGAGCACACAGAATTCACACGATGACCAGAAGTATCCTTTGTTGCCTACAGATATTGTAGGAATTTTTTTTTCTCTGGGTAATTTTGTGTGAAGTGTATGATTCTGGTAACAGTGAGGTTACTAACAGCGCTATGAATGCTGCAGTCTGATCTGCCTTGCAAACTTTATTTGCTTTTAAATAATTGCTTCAAATATATATTTATCTATGCTGCTTCATGTATTTCTTTTTAATGCTTTGTCTAACCCAAGGTCTGGCAGTAGAAGGCAATGAATATCTTTCAGTTGCAGGAAATGAGAATTTTTTCAAAAAGTGTACTATTGCAACTCTGTATATTTAACTGAATCTCTGATCTGCAAACTACTGCTTTTATAGCTAGAAACAGGGCTAAGTTTTCTCTGACTTCATAGGCATATTTTTAACCAGAAAACAAATAGGTGGCCTTTCCTGCTGCATAAATCCACAATTATAATATTAATGCAACAGTTTTTGTTCTCTAAGAAGAAAATCAGTTACTTACCAATGAGGTATGTAAAAGTGCTTATCTTGCAGAACTATCAGTGTGAACCAGTATGCATACGGGAAGAGCTAATTTAAGATCTCCACAGGAAATTAGAGTGGCTCTTTTATTATCAACATCCATTTCCTAAATACTGTGTTGCTTTTGGCTTATATTCCATTGACCTATAATAATGATGCTGCAGACTTATTTCATCTCTTTGTAAGCTGGCAAACTGGCAGCTGTCCTTATCTGTAAACTTCCTTATGGAGATAACTAAGAAGCCTATTTTGTTACAGAAAAATCTAGAATTTTGTAGCCTGTGTCCACTTTAGTGATTGTGCTTTCATATGTAACATGCTATTGGAAAACTTCTTCCCCCTTATCCTTCTCAAAGGATTTATAGGAAAAGGGCATTTCCAATGTCTGGAAAATAATACACCATAATTGTACTTTGGCTGACATATATATTTTTCCATTTTTACAGTGTAGATTCACTTTGTAACCAAGTATCTGAGGCAAATCTTTTTGTGGCTGCACAAGACAATAAAAAAATATAAAGACTTGGTTGTGATAGATAGGAGTTAAATCTCACAAAATTTGTGTATCTCTCTAAATATTAAAGTTAACTAAACAGGCAGAATTTCCATTCTCCTATTTTCCATCCACTTTTCCTCAAATGTCTCTGGAAGGGTTTTTATCATGGTATAAAATTGTGAGAGAAACCTGAGTACAAAGTGGAGGAAAAACTGTTCATATAGAACTACGCCAGCCTATATGGACTTAAAATAATAGTGGTAGAGATAGATGTCTAAAATTAGACAAAAAGAATTGGATGATTCAGAAGAAATGAGTTCCATCATGTGGAAGATAAAGAAACACCAGGTGATCCTGGTCAGCCAACACGGGTTTATGAAAGGCGGGTCCTGCTTGACCAGCCTGATCTCCTCCAATAACAAGGTGATCCACTTAGTGGATGAGGGAAAGGCTGTGAATATTGTCTACCTGAATTTCAGTAAAGCCTTTGTCATTAATTCCCACAACATTCTCCTGGAGGCACTGGCTATTAATGGCTTGGATGTTTCATCGGTTAAGAACTGGCTGGATAGCTGGACCTAGAGTGTGGTGGTGAATGGAGTTAAATCCAGCTGGCTGCTGGTTGCAAGTCGGGTTTCCCAGGGAGCAGTACTGGAGCAAGTCCAGTTTAATATCTTTATCCATGATCTGGACAGGGGGGTTGAGTGCATTCTCAGTAAGTTCTCAGAGGACACCAAATTAGGTAGGAGTGTTGCTCTGTTGGAGGGTAGGAATGCTCTGCAGGGGGATCTGGACAGGCTGGATCGATGGGCTGAGACCGACTGTATGAGGTCCAACAAGGCCAAGTGCCAGGTCCTGCATGTGGGTCTCAACAAGCCCATGCAGTGCTACAGGCTGGGAACAGAGTGGATGGAAAGCTGTGTGACAGAAAAGGACCTGGAGGTGCTGGTCGACAGCTGGCTGAACATGAGCCAGCAGTGTGCCCAGGTGGCCAAGAAGGCCAGTGGCGTCCTGGTTTGGATCAGAAATAGCATGGCCAGCAGCACCAGGGCAGTGATAGGCACTGGTGAAGCCACACCTTAAATACTTTGTTCAGTTTTTGGCGCCTCACTTCCTGAAAGACATTGAGGTGCCTGGAGCATGTCCAGAGAAGGGCAACAAAACTGAAGTCTTATGAGGAGCGGCTGAGGGAGCTGAGGTTGTTTAGCCTGGGAAAAAGGAGGCCCAGGGGACACCCTATTGGTCTCTACACTACCAGGAAGAAGACTAGAGAGGTAGGGGTTGGTCTCTTCTCCCAAGTAAGCCATAGAATCAAATGAAATTATCTCAAGTTGCACCCAAGGAGGTTTAGATTTTGGATATTAAGAAAAAGTTCTTCACCAGAAAGGTTTTCAAGCATTAGAACAGTCTGACCAGGGAAGATGCTGAGTCACCATCCTGGAAGTATTTAAAAGACGTGTAGATGTAGCTCTTAGGGATATGGTATTGTGTTGGACTTGACAGTGCTGAGTTAATGGTTGGACTCAATGATCTAAAAGGTCTTTTTCAACCTAAGTGATTTTTTAATGTGAGATATTTTGTGGAAGTAAAAAGACAGCAGTAGGCTGAGGATTCATTCCCACTGCTGTGGTATAGAGCTACTTATGGAGAACTGCATTACATTGGATATACTAATGTGGTTTGTTGGCTTTAAGCTTACTTAAATTTTATTGAGTCTAGTCTACACAAGGTTGTAACGGAGCTTAAACTTGAGTCCAGCATCATTTTCTCCTCTTCATTATCCTAAAATATAAAACGTCTCTTCCACTTATGAAAATATCTTTTGTCACTGTAAATATTTTTAGATTGTGGTTAGGAGTTAACATAGTTAATTCCAAAGTGAACAAGGAAAAGTATTCCAGCATTTTTATTAAGAGATGAGCAAATGGACTTCACAAAAAAGTCTTTCAACTCAGCCAGCATGCCATTAAGAAGACCAAAACCTCACAATTATTATAAATCACATTTATTTTTAATTTGTTCTCATATGCAAACTCTTAAAACTTGTATTAGCAAGTCTTGTATTTTTCCATAGGACTTTGTATGAGAGAAATACTGGTTATGATTTCAATACTCGTGGACCAGTCTGCATGCTGTCAATCAAAGTATCCTGTCTGGACTTTATCTCCCTCCATTCTTTCCAGCAGGCTGCAGGCTGCTTTCAGGTCTCAGAAGATATAAGCCTTTCCTTTAAAAATAACCAAGAGCTTAGCAATGAATAGTACTGCTGCCTCAATTCCTTCTATTATAACATCCTGCGTAATGCTTTTCAGTTTACTTTTCATTTCCTTTGTAGTGCTGAGATCTGGGAAAATTAAGATCTGTGGTACTCCATATTCAAGAGTATATTTGGGACTTGCAGCTCGCAACATTCTCACATGATCTCTCCTATTAGTGAATGTGAAAACAGTTTCTACCCATCTCCCTCTTCCTATTTCCTGAACTAACAGATCAGTGGGAGAAATTTTCCATGCACAACATGAAGAAAGAGCAGCTTAGCTCAAGGATTTTTGGGTTTACCATTGATAGGAGAAGATGAGGAGAATCCAGAAATTTATTTTTAATTTTTATTTTAATTTTTATTTTAATTTTTTATTTTTTTTTTAATTACTTTTTGCCTGGACTTACATCTTTTAATGGAAAAACATTATCCAGTTTCTGGTGGTAGTGCTGGCAATGAGCTGTTAATTTCTTCTATGAATGTATTTAAATGTGTTAGCAAAATGCCTGGATGATTGTGGAAGAGTAATATAAGCACTGTATAGGAAAACTTGGCAGGGAGAAAAAACAACCATGAAGCATTCATTTGGATACTGGTCAGCCATAGAAAGCTCATTATTACATTAGACTGTTACCGTTAAGGCTTATGAGCAGTTATCAAAGTTGAAACTAGAGATCACCATGATATGTGCAAGTACTAAGCATAGTATTCTTTGTACAACATCAGGATCAGAGGGCGTGACAGTTCTTTGCAGTGTATCCTGATTTCTTGTAAAATACACAGCTAGCACTGAGGAATCAGTTTTGGTAAGAAGACCTTTTTTTTTTTCTTTTAATATGTTCACGGGCTCAGTCTTTATCTGATTCTGTTTGGAACCCCTAAATTATCTCATTCCTGCCACTCATAAAATGCTTTGCTTCTTGTTGCAGAACAGTCTCACAGCACATGAACTATCTCTTGATTAAAACAAAATTCAGAGATATTCTGGCAATATGCTTTATCTGCTCCAATCCTTAAATATTTAGTCTATGGGGTCAAGACAAAAGACACACATAGTCTATAACAGAGTCTGAAATGTGTATGGTGTATGACGGGGTCTCAGTATCCACTGCTGAACTTTACAAATCTAGTCTTATGGAATCACACTAATATGAAGACATAGCCATAGATTCTTCTGTTTTATGTAAGTTTGTTTACCCGTATTGGCAACTTGGTAACTGTCTTGTAAATTGCAGGAAATCTGGGAGAAATTAGAAGTGCCCTTGATGGGTGTCTCAGCACCCAACAGTACTAGGAAGAAGAGTCTTAGGAAATAAATCTTAGCTCTTTTCTATCCTTCTGTATTAATAAACATTCTTCCCTGCTGAGAAGAAATTGTCATAACTCTGATGTCTATGTCAGAGAAGCTTTAGCAACCTTCCTGAACAATTTAGCCTTTGAGTGTTTTGTCCTTAATTCCTAAACCTTATGTTTCGTTTTTACACTTAGTATGTATTTAAAAAATAACATTTCAAAAGGACTTAGAATACTGTAAGATATATTATATGCAGTGAGAAAGGACAAAAAAAATCTATTCTTTCCAAATATAATGAGGTCTGTAAAAAAACAGCTCATCAAAAATGTAAATGTAACTGAATTACTAAGTTCTCATTTTCTGAGTAGCAGCAATTAAATAAACTTGAAACTGGTGGCTATAATACTCAAGGTTGGATTTGATTAATAAAGCAAACGATAGCCTGCTGATTTTAAAGTAAAAAGCTGAATAAATACGTTTCCATTTTCAGCAATAAAATAATAAGCTATTTAGAGTAATTGTGATTGTCGTAAAATAATGTTAGAAACAATGTCTAATACACCCAAAAAAATAGGATGTAAAATAGGATGGATTTCCAACAAATATATCCAGAGTTTGAGTCAGATTTGGGATAACAGATATGGTAACAAATTATTCATGGCATAAATTATGCCCTAACTAGTGCTACAATAGCAGTATTTATTTAATCAGAGCATAATCATTGTTTGGCAATTACTTTTAAAAACTTCCCTAAAATCAAATAGATAATATTTGTACAATTGTAATAGCTGAGCTGTGCAAGCAATTGGAAAACTTACGCAGCTGTCCGAGGGAGTAAGGACCTAAAAGAATTTGGCATATCAAATCATCGCAATACAGTAACTAACAAAATAAAACCCTTCCTGCTAATGGAATTACTTGCATATTAAAGAAAGCGGAGACCCCTATTTGATATCTCAAACTTGAGAGTTAGCTCGCAAGAAGCAGAGAAGCTGGTAGCCACATAAATTGCATGGGTTAATACAGGTTGTTTCCTTTCCAATGTGGCACATTTCTAAAAGTGCTTTAACTCTTCAGAATATAACATTGGCCACAGCAGGTCAGGCAGTACTTCTATCTAACCTCTGTCTGTCACTAAGAGTGGCCATGGATGGATACAAAAGGGAGGAGAGCTATGCAAGGCATGTCATTCCTTCCCTAATATTCCTCCAATTACTGACTCTTTTAAGCTTAGAACTGTACAGACACAGATGTGGTCATATGTGTATGTCTTGTTATTTGTGGGTCTTTCTTTTGTCTCTCTTTTTCAGCCTCCCCTCAAGCCCATGAAGACTTTGCATATGTGTAGCCTTTCTTAGCAATGCCTTGTATAAGTATCCTCTCTTTTTCTTTCAAGTGTATCTTCTAGTTTCATAACTGGTCCCTTAGTTCTTGTAAGAGACGACCAGTCCCTACCCACCATCTCAATAAGACTTTTGATGTAAACTTCTGAAACCCACACAAATACATCTTTTAACAGATAAATGGACCCTAATCTATGCTGTTCTTCTTCACAAAACCATGCTCCCATAATTTTGATAGCTACTGAACTCCCTTCTGAACCTTTCTGAGATTTCTGAGATGGGGAGATACATGGTATACAAAGCATGGCAGAACAATAATTTCAGGTACAATGAAAATAGTACGGTGATGTTGACTATGTTGCATCATGATCTGTTCCTAATACTTGGATCAATTTCTGCTGCTAACCTTAACTTGCCCTTTGTGTTAGAAGTCATTTGGAGATTAACGTTATCTCAACTGGACCACTCTGTAGCTCAAGTGGATCATAAATATGCTCCATGATTCTTCAAAAGAACTTCAGGGCTTGCCAAAATTGTGCTTCCCAAGTAGAATACGTCCACTGGTGTGCCCATTAATCAGATTATTCATTTACCTGGCACAGACATCAGGATTACATATAGGTATGCAGTTCCTCAGATTTCTCCTACCTTCCTTCATTTTCTTTGAAATCAAGGAAGATTTAAGGAAGAGATTTTATACTAACGTTAATAGTACATACATTTTGCCTCTAGGCTCTTTTAGAAAATCTGGGTGAATATCATCTGGCGTGAGGTGTTTATTGCCTTTCATTTTTTGTCACTGTTTTCTCTAATAAATTCTACAATCTCTGTAATGTCAGATCCTCTGATGATTCTCTGTTAGACAGTGGCTAGTAAGGGATTGTTCCCAGTTTCTTCCACAATGAATGCAGGGAATTAGCTTAGTTTTTCTGGAATGACCTTAGGTTGTCTGACAATTCTTTTGTACCATCCTCATCAACTAGCGCTATGAATTCCCTGGAATGTGTCTTTCTCCTGATACATTTTAAGAAATATTTGTTATTATTGCTTACCTTTTCTACTAGTTGTGCCTCAAACTGCCTTTTTAGATTGTTTGGTTATGCTTTTACATTTAATCTGCCAGAGTTCATTGTTCTTTTTATTTTTTTCATTCTAATAAGATCTCAAGTATTTGAAGTGTAATTCCTTCTTTGTCATAACCTGCTTAACCCTTTTTTGATTGGCAATATGCACCTGGGATTTTTTTTCCAATGTGGCATCTTTAAATAACTTCCATACTATAATTCCCACAGTGTCTGTAAAGATTTACTTCTCTTAGTTGCCCTCTGTAGCTTCTTTTCAATAAGTGTTCTTAAATTTATTCTTGAAAAGCATGAAAAACATGGTTCCTGAAATCTTAAAGATGAAAAAGGATACTGTTTCACAGTGAGAAGCTTATACTGGACATATTGCAGCATAATTTTCCATAATTTATGCTGACTGGGGTTATAATGACAATGTTATTTTTATTTTTCAATTCTCTAAGAGAAGAATTATATCAGCATGTGCCAGAAGGATATTATTAAACACTTCCTACAAAAAAACATTCCGTTTTCTGACCTTCATTAGAAAGTTTTAAAGTTTGATCTGGTACTTCCATAAAAGATCCCTCATAACAGGAAAATATCAGAGTTGTTAGTGCAGCCTGTTGTCTAACAAAGAAAGCAATTCAGTTTTCCAGGTGAGATGTTTTAGTTTTAATAGTGTACACATGCTGTCTTGACACCAGGGCAGCCATTCCTTCCTTGGCTTTTAAATTATGGCACAAACATTTCTCATCGATTGCAATTCTAGAGCCATTTGAAAGCTCAGATTCGGCCCCATGGTTTCACTGTGCCTGTACAATTGAGGAGAATAGCTTCTGTGATGGGTACTATTATGGTCATTGTGCTCCTGTGAGGTGGACCTACGTCTCTGCTGAAGCTGAGACAAGTGTCTGCAGCCCTGAGTACTGCTGAGGGATTTCTGTGAACTGCCAAGATGTAGAGTGTGCTGTTTTCCCTCTTCCATGCAGGCTATGAAAATATACCAGTTTTTAAAAGATTATGCCACTACTCTGTGATTAATGCTTAATTTCAAGAAATAGGCTGTGTAAAGAGGGACTTTGCATCAGACTTCCTGAGTTTATGGAAGTAAATAATCATCCTCTGATGGTTTGAAATCGAGAGCTTAAGTGCCTTTTTCCACGATTACAGTTTTTTAAGTGTGATTCTTCAATTGGGTGCTTTTTGCCTGCAAAATTGAAATTCATGAATTGTACTTTCATGCTTACAGGATACCTATTTTGTGTGATTTATCATCTTTTATATTTAACATATTGTACATACTTAGACTGTATATTAATACACAGAATTTTGGGGAACTGAAAGTTTCAGAAATCCATTTCACAGCAACTCCTTGTACTGCTCCAAGTAGTATTGGCATAGCAATATTAAAATCGTATTTATTAATATCTCTTTCAGGATTTTATAAGCTACAGGCAGCTTTTCTCGTAACTTTTTCAATTTTGTTGTCGATTATTATCTGTTTAGAGGTATTTGACTTAGACATTGGTATTAACAGAATTCAAGATATAACCCATGAAAAATGAATAGTGGTTTGTCATGAAAATGGCAGCCCTTACTAGTGATTCACCATGTATCATGAAACCATAGTTTCCTAGTAAAGCTGTTCTTACACTTTTACAATCTGCATATACCTTTGGCCACAGTCAAAGACAAAATCACTGGCTAGAAGAACTTGTGCTGTGGCTATGGTCATGAAACTTTAAATTTGGTAAAATTTATAAATACCGAATGGCAGTAGCTGAATACTCAAGTCTGTTGTCTAAACTGATGACCTATAATTTTATATTTCAGAGTATTTAAAGCACAAATAACTTCTTGGCCAAGAAGAATATCTTTGTTAAACAAGCTTGAAATTTTCTGGAAAGAAACTTTTATTGTGCTGCCTGTATGTTTCACCTTTAATTCCCCAGTCCTATGTAGTAGAATACAAGCACATAAGCACTCTGAATTACTTCTGCTGGAGCAGATTATATATTGTGCCTCTTTTAGCTTTGCTTAATCCTATTTGGAAAGTATAGAATTTAATTCTGGTCAAAATGGGAAATAATTAACCTAGAAGCATAGAATGGTTTGTGTTGGCACAGACTTTAAGAATCATCTAGTTCCAGACCCCCCAAATGCCACCATGGGCAGGCAGGGGCACCACCCGCTATATCAGGGCTGCATCTGTCTTGGTCTTGAACACAGATGGGGTGTTCAAAACTTGTCTGGGCAGCTTGTTCCAGTGGCTCACTAGCTTCTGAGTAAAGAATTTCTTCCTAACATCTAATCTAAATCTCTCCTCTTTCACTTTAAAATCATTCCCTCTTGGCCTATGGCTATGTCCCCTTGTGAAACCTCTAGCAAACATGCGGCTGTTGAAGAAAAAGCTTGTTTGTTACTATTTGTGTATATTCCATGAACTGAATGAAGCCCAAATCCTGCTTGAAGTTCCAGTTTTTGAGCTGGTTTGGATCTACAGTTTGCTTTCCTAAATCTAGCAAGGGATCTTCAACCTTCCTTCTAGGCAATTTAATACAGCACTTTATCTTTTAATTCTCCTTTATTCTCTAAATGAAACTCATCTCTGCCTGTAAAAGTAGATGGGGAAATGAATATTCTGAACTATAATTATTCTTCATAAACTCTCAGAAGAATTGCTGTTGATGGGTTACCTCTTCTGTGAGGTAGAAACAGTAAGATGTCAGTGGTGTTCAGTTTTTCATATATATACTTTGTTCTAAGCAGTCTGTTTTATTTACTAATGTTGCCTTCTTGGCCTCTGTCCAATGGGTTAAAAAATCTGCCTTTGACCCATTTCTTCAAGATCTGAATGTAGTGATCTTATTCTCTATCAAGGAAATATTTAATCTTTTTTTTTATTTAGCCTATTCATGCATAATGACTAATTTAATGAAATGGTGTGTTTATTTCCAGGTTACTTTAAGTATTTTTCTCTCAAATATTACTTTGCTAAACATATTACTGCACTAAAAATAATTATGCCAGCCTAAAAAGTCAAGGAAATGTAATAACTCATAAATAACTTCTCAAAGGTGGACATTAAATTGCTCTATTTCCACACTTAATTCAGATCTTTTTTCCAACTGTTAGGCAATTCACTATTTACATAAAATAACTTACTTAATCTAGATGACTAGTTCTGGAAAAAAATTATTTGTCTTAATCCAGAAAAACAAATAGAAAAAATTATGCAGTGTCTCATTTGGGGATGCTGAACATTCTGTTCAAACTGCATTAATAGAAAAATGTATGTAGCTAAAAAGATCTTGTACAACTTTTAAGAATGAATCTCAGTTGGTCTTAGGAGCTCAGAGCTTTGCACTACATTACTGCACAGTTTCTCAGAGTTTTCTCACATGCAGTCACCTTGATCTTTAGGCCACGTATACCCAAGACCTGTCTGCAGGCATTCGTGCAGATATGCACTCAGCTTGTCTTGTTCCTCCATCTTCCAGTATCCTTCTTTCCCTCTCTTTGAAGATCAGGCTATACGCTCTTTTTTTTAATGAAGCATGAAATTCTCTCTTAGTCACTCAGAAAAGGGTACTGGGAATTCACAAATATAAAAACTGTTGTGAGACTCAGTTTCTCACTTTGCTTTCCTAATTCCTATCAACTCAATGTTAATTGAAAGAGCGAGTATTTCATTGTCTCACACAGACACATATACCCATATTATCATTCTGTGAAAATGGTTATTTGCTGCTCTCTGAACAGACCTCACTATTTCAAGCTGCTTTCCACTGCATTTTCTAGGTCACTAGGACCTCATTAGGTATTTCTGAGCTGTGTTTGCAGGTTCCTAATACTTGTAAGCCTGAAGTAAGTATTCTGTCCAAATGCTGAGAAACAATCCTTAAGCTTCATTCAAATGGCATGTAGTTTGCTGTTATTTTTCATTAGACATCATTGTATCTGTAAATCTGGAATAAAAAAGTCTAGCCAGAATGTTTATGGCTTTAATAAAAAAATGAAATCCCCAGATTATGACATTTTAGAAAGATTCAAACCAGAATAGTGCAATTCAAAATGAATGTACTCTTACATTGTAAAATACAGTTTATCTTGAAGTTATTTTATTAATTTATAATACTCTTTCTAAAGTTGATTTCAGTAAATTGCATTAATGCTGAGGGCACATTTGGAAGTCAGCTTTCAGTCAAACACATTAGATTACAAATCCAAGTTATAAACACTTTTCAGAATACATAGCAAATTTATGCTTCTTTGGTCACCAAAAATATACTGTTATGAATATGATGTAATTTATGGGGGAATTTCTTCCATGGTTGCACTTGCTGAACATTAAATTGAGAATTTAGATTGTCTTCTGAATTTATATAGTCCCTATAGAATTGAATCTACACCATGTAAAAAAAATTTCTCTATTCAGACGTTAATCAAAGATGAAAAGGCTGAAGCAAGCAATCAGCATAGCCATTCAACAGAACTGGGTATTGTACACTCAAGAATGGCACCAGGAACCCTATGGGGAAGTGACAGGATGAGACTAGGAAATGTTTGTGACTAACAGGATACAAAAAGTTCTTTCGCTTTCTAATGTAAACAGGTTCAAATTAGCCATAGTATAGCACTTCCCCTGGGGGTCACCTGAATATTTTAACAAGAGAGTTAGAGAAAGAGGACTGAAAATCTACCATGTCTTCTAGTGCCCAACCACAGGTAAAATAAATTGATTACACTTCTCTTGGTTTCAGAGATTTGTAGATAACAATTTATATTTCTGAATTTCAGCATGACATTGAAAGTGTAAGCTGCTGCAATAGCCACTTAGATTTTAGAGGCAGTTCAAAATAAAGTTAAGGCTTCTCTTCATAGCACTGACTTTCAAATCCTAAAGTATATAGCAGATTATTTGTACTACCTGCTATCATCAAAGAACAGAACTTAATGTCATTGTCAATTGTTCTCTATCAATTTTAGAGCATAATTGTTTTTTTCATCATATTATGTTGTTTTGGAAAGCATACAGTGCTAATTCACAGCAGTATTTAAAGTATAGTGCAGTATCATCAACTTTAATTGAACTCATCAGACTGCTAACTAATTTAATTCAAAAGTTCACATATAATTATATGAGCAAAAATATGTATGAAGTTATATCCATAGAAAATACTTACATTATAAATATGGACAAGGAACTGTCTATGATTCAGAAATTTATTGTATTAAATCTTGCATTTGAAAATATATTGACTGTTAAAAGCATGTGTTCACCCGGTGTCAATTTGTAGCAAAGGACTTTGTGATAATAATTGGTATTACTTGAAAATTCATCTATGTCATTGGAAGGAATGCTGCATATCCTGGAGGTGGTGGAAGGTAGCCATAACTATGGATGCACAGATCTTTGAGCTTGGGAGAAGCTGGAATCACATCCAAGCTCTCAGTCTGTGGGTCTTGTATGAATATAAAAAGCACAGATTCTATACGAAAGAAACAATGCTGTTGTAAACACAAATGGAAATCTCTATGAATCTCATCTTGGTTACACACAAGGGGGGTGTATTCTCCACTGAAGTCTAATGGGATGTGCATCGAGGGGAGAATAATATGCGCCATTGCCTTGTTCACTAACAGGTGAAGGGTAATATAGATGAAATTGGAGAACTAATGGGCAAGACAGTTCCATTAGCATATACACGGCGGTTTCACATTTTGCAGCAAAGTAAAGGCAAAGTAGTGGCATAAACCAAGGAAAGATTAAGTCTAAGACCTGCTGTCGATGTGATGAAAACAACTTGACATTTGAGTGTTTCAAGTGCTGGTTTATCACATGAGTGGCTCAAATGATTACTTTCTCTGTAGAATCTCACAATGAGAGAACCTGAAGGACCTGCACACCGTATCAGATATGGTGCAAAAGAAATGTTGAACTGTATGAATTTGGAGATATAGCATGAAGTTTTCATTATTTTGCACTTTCATAGTAAATGACTGAAGGGAGCCACCTGCCTAAAGGAGTAGTGTGATTTTTTGCTAAAAAATGAACCAGTCAATCAATTGATCGATCAATACTGAAAAACCTCAGTCAACTCAAGGCTCATGTCAATGATGTTTTAGCATTGTAAGATTCAAAGGTTCACAGTACATACAGACACACTTCCTTTTCTTCCAGTTCAGATGTAAACCATTTTTTCATTCCTCCATAGATATCCAAGAATGAATTGCTCTGAAATGAGGCAATTCAAATACATACCATATGATGTTTTAAATGTGTTTCTGAAACTTTTTAATATTGTGAATGGATCTTTGATATCTGCCATCTGGAGAAACACATATTTTTTCTGTGTTCTTGGTTAAAAAAAAAAAAAGGTCTTGCAGAATTGCTGATTGAAGATAATTATGCTCCAAAATAAAAACACCCCAAAAGATATTTGTAGCAATATTAAGAAAATATTGTACACTGCTCTAAATATGAAGCAAACATATATAAGACCTGTAGTATTACTATTGAATAGCTCCAGAAGACCTTTAATCTCATTTTAACTGGTTAACAATGCATCTGTAAGAAATCAGATGTCTTTCCTTTGTTTATTAGAAATAACAGATTAACATCTGCATAGGAATCTTAATATTCAGTGATATCAATTAAAAGCTATGCATTCTTTTCTCCTACAGGAGAATTTACATGCAATCATCTATTTTATTTTTGTCTTCTAATAATCCATTATGTTTTCTAGAGAGGTTTTCTAGAGGTAACAAGAAGAAATGAAAAGTTCCTTGGTTGGACCAAAAGGTTTATTACACTCAGTAAATTATGTCATTGTAGCAGTACTCAGTAGCTCGCTTTCACTGTGGGCATGAATGACAGCAGTATACAGTATCTAAAACATCTGTCTACTGTCAGAGCCTACATAGTACATCATCATAATTAAACAGTTCCTTCAAGTTGAATAGTCAGCATAATGCAAGGTATATAGACCCTTAAGACTGGATCTTTTGACTATAGGAGATCTGTTCTATAATTGTGTCTCTAATTGCACTGTGAGAATGATGATGATGTAAAGTCTTTTACAAAGTGAGTTTTCAAAAGAGATGTACTGATTTTATTTAAATAGGTCTTACTAGGTTCCCATTAAAATACTTTTCATTTTAATATAAAAGATACTTTAAAAAGCAGTAAATCTCAATCCTGATTAACACAAACATATTTCATTAAGCTTTTTAGCAATAGTTTGGAAAGCCACTGTTGGTTAACCTGTAGAAAACAAATTCTTGAAACAAAAACTTTTTTTTTTTTTTTTATATTCGTAATTCCTGTTTATGCTCTTATTTCTTAGCTAGAGAAAAACTTTATTTGCTCTTTGCACAAAGCTTTATGGGGGTGTTTTAATTATATGGAGTTACTTCTGTGCTGTATTAAAATTTTTGCTTGTGAAAGATACCTTTTGCTAGATTTATGTTAACAGGAAGGACTGTAATCTATGTTCTACATTCTTGTTAGCAGCCAGAATTATTACTGGGAAATAATGGTGCAGAGGGAAGCTTGAACAATTGTTTTGCTCTATAACACAGAGCTGGAAGAGTTGTGAGGTAAAAAAATCAGTGTTCCAGGGCAAGCTTTCAGAGGCTCTAAAACTCTCAAACTGTATTTTATTTTTTGCTAAGCATTGCGGCAGTCCAGTTATTGCTGTGCCTTTGGAGGACAATATATTCATAGGTGTGTGCACTTATTCTTTTGCTCTCTGCTCATGTAGCCAAACCATTTTCTTCACAGAAACTAAGAAGGGTGCAGGTATGATATATCCTGATTATCATTTCATGTTGAGAAGGAATAGTAGATCTTTTAGACCTATTTGATTTTGATTTCCTGTGTAGCACCTGTCTACCTTTGCTAGTAGTATTACTAAATCCTAGTAAACCTGCTGTGCCTAAAGGCAAATTCTACTTGCACACAACAGGAACAGGTTTTTGTCACCATACATCATGACGGCTGTATTGGGCAGGATCCACTTCAACTTAAGTGAAAGTTTTTCTAATATTGCTGGACTGACATCACTACTAAACTGACTGCAGTATACAAATTTTCTGCTATTTCCATGCTCTTTTACTGTTAGAAAAATAGTGGTCCTTGTCATGGTGAGCAGAGTGGGGCTACTGATGGTGGGCACTGAGCAGATGCAGCTGGTTGGAGCCATCTGAGCAGGTCCCTTGGTGTTGGGGGGAGAACTAGGGAGGTGGCAAGGAATGAGGTGCAGGGTAATGTTCATTTCTGGGGCAGGAGTATTTCCTCTCAGTCATGAGACCAGGTGCTCCATCCGCAGCATAAACTGCCTCTAAATGTAGTTTCCTGCCATATTATTCTGTTCCAAAACTGGAAGCCCTGTTTTTTTCAAAGAAAATACAAGAATGCAAGGAAAAAATAAATAAAATGAACATGTATTTATTAATAGAAATGGTGTTTTGAACTTACTTCCTTTCTATTTGAAGGGTTCCTGGCTGCAAAATTTTATCAGAAGTATTTCTGTTTGTTGTGCTTCTATTCCAGTGGCACTATGAACAATTTAACCAGATGACCCATATTTTCTGGGATTTTTTTTTGTTTCTTAAAAACACTGTCACTCTTGCTGTCTTGAATGTGTGCATGGTAGGAAATATAATCCTATCTGCAGTCAGAGAATTTGTATCCAAAGATAAAGTAGACCACAGGTTTTCACAATATGTTATTAAAGGAGCACAAATCCTCTTTAACAAAGGTAAACACAGCACACTCATTATAGTGAAAATTAATATTGAGATGCTTTAATTTAAAATAAATAACTTTAAAAATACTTTCAAGATGGCATTATCAGAATTTTATGAATGTAGGCCTGAGTTTTGAAGTGACATTGATAAAAAAGACAGTTTTTTATGGGCAAAAATTTCTCAGAGACCAATGCATAACCGTGTAGGACAATAGCTATAATCATCTTTAAATAATAATCATACTGTGCGTATGCAAAATATTTTCAAAGGTTTTCTTTACATATCTCTCTTGCAGCCTAAAGACAGACAGGCACAGGCCCCATTGAGTGGCTGGATTTTTAGCTTCCTGCCATTAACCGCAGTCCCCTGCTATCATGAGCATCCATGTCACATAATCCCTTTCATCAGTACAGAAAGCTAGTCACAGATCCCTAATTCTGAGGTCAGTTCTGCACCAGCACCATCCTCGATTAGAACAGCCGGGGGTAGAAGTGGTCTAATTTGTACCTTCTTATCCAGGCTCCTGAGAGGTTAGCCAGTGCAGCCCACTGTGGCCACCCCCTGCGGAAGCACTTCTAGCAACCCAGCGCGCTGTACTGTGCGTATTAAAATGTGCTTCATAAAAAGACAACTTCCTCTTTCCTCTCATTGCTGGCCCAGTTTTCCCAAGCCAAACTGTGATTCTAGTGGAGGGAATGGAAGATACTCTGTGAAAAGACTTGTGCTATTCATTGCTGGAATATCTCAAGCTAATATGAAACTGAGAGACCTCCTGATAAGTTCAGAAGGTGTAACAATCACCTGCATTTCATTTGGAGGAAGACAGTTGGTTTTGCTGCAGAATTACCTGTAATATGGCATCCTCTTTTCTTTTTTTGTTCGTTTTCTAGTTTTTAAAAATGTGTTAGATATGCCTATTCTATGAAATTGAACTTAGAGAAATATATGCCAGATAGAATTCTAACTGCTGGCATGCTGCCAGTCCCCTCTTCTGAGACCAGGGGGCTTATTCACCACTGCCCTTTCACTGCTGATGGCCATCCATAGATATAGTGTGAAGAGTGGCCTCCGTTTAAAAATTCAACATACATGATTTGGTAAAATGCACCCTATTTCCATTTGCTCAGTGCAAAGTTGAATGATTAAGGAATGTCAAAGACTTTGCAGACTTGCACTTCATGTTTTCCAACACGTATTTCTGTTGGCAATTTCAGAGCAGGTAGTGTGGAAACTCACTAAAACAAACCAGTGTGTGAACTTACATAAATCTGTAGTGATGCTAAACTGGAAGGGTTTTCTTGACATGAGGATATAATCTGTAAATAAAACTTAGCGTATTTGTGTCTGACAATTTTTGTTTCAAATAGCTGTTTGAAAATTTCTTGCACTTGTTGTTCCTGGAAAAGGAGGTTTTTAAAAAAATAATTTACATGAGATAGAGAATACTTATTTTGTTCAGATAGTCACATACAAAATACTGTTCTTATTCCAAAATTATAGAATTAGCTAGGTTGGAAAAGAGTGAGCATTTCAGGCAGCTCTCTAGGTACCCTTGTGTGGTGCCCTCTGGCCCCATAGACTTGTGTGTGTAAGTGGTGTAGCAGTTCGCTATCATTTCCCCTTGAATTATGTGGTCTTCATTCTGCCCGTTGTCCCTGTTTTCCAGCTCAGGGCTGGGTTCCCTAAGAACAGCTGGTCTTACTACTAAATGCTGAGGAAAAGGCATATGAAGTACCTCTGCCTTTTCCTCTTTCTTTGTCACTGCGTTTCCCTCCTCATCCAATAAAGATGGAGATTCTACTTAGCTCTCCTTTTGTTGCTAATTGATTTATAGTAGAATTTTTTGTTGTCTTTTATGGAAGTAGCCAGATTAAGTTTAAGCTGGGCTCTGGCGCATCCCCTCTTTTCCCTGCATAACCTCATGACATCCTTGTAGTCCTCCTGAGTTACCCATCCCATCTTCCAGAGGTCACAAACTCTTCTCTTTTCCCCAAGTTCCAGCCAAAGCCCTCTGCTCAGCCATAACAGTCTTCTTCCCCACTGGCTTGTCTCTTGCTACATGGAGACAGCCTGCTCCTGCACCTTTAAATTTTATTCTTGAAGAGTGTCCATCCTTCCAGGACTCCCTTGCCCTTCAGGACTGCTTCCCAAGGGACTCTGTCAATCACTGTCCTAAACAGGCCAAAATCTGCCCCCTCAAAGTCCAAAGTAGCAGCTCAGCTGAGCCCGCTCCTTCTCCAAGGATCAAAAGCTGTATGATTCCATGGTCACTGTGCCCAAGATAGCCTCCAACCACCACATTGCCCACAAGTCCTTCTCTGGTCGGAAACAGAGCCTTCCCTAGTTGGCTCCCTCACCATCTGTGTCAGGAAGTTCTCTTCCACACACTCCAGGAACCTCCTAGACCATTTTCTGTCTGCCGTGTTGTATTTCCAGCAGACATCTGGTAAGTTGAAATCTCCCGTGACAACAATGGCTAGCAATTGTGAGACTTCTCCCAGCTGCTTATAGAATGACCCAGATGCCAGCTCTCTCTTGTTTTATTGATCCTTTGGCAAGTAAAGGTAATAGTTTCATTTTTTGTGTTACTTAGTAGAAGGCACTGATTGTAGATCATCACTAAAATAGAATATAATGGAAAGTGGGAAAGAGAAGAAAAAGAATATGCAAATTCTAAAGAGCCTTCTTTAAATTATTACTCAATGTGTTTTTCTTCAATCAGTGTAAATGTTAAATAATGTTTTATAATGACACAAAAAATACAACAGCAATAACAGAATCAGAGATTAATGTCTTGAATGTGTGAAAACCTTAGGAAAGCTGATAAATAGAAAAAGAGAAAACAGTTATCACGAATTAAAACTACAAGACGGAAACTTAAACAAGCTTCAAAGGTCAATTTAAAGCATATTTTTAAGGAGCTCTTTATCATATTCCTCATCCCCCACAAAAAGTTCAGTTACAGGTTCTTCTTCTAATAATTTATACATAATTCTGATTTCTGGTAGAAATGTCATAATCTGGTTATGCTTTTATAAGACAGAAAGTTGGCCAGAAATGTGGGGGACAATTAAAACGGTTTTTCAAATATATTAATGGCAATAAGCAGTGCAAAAATAACTGTTAGAGGATGAGAATGGTCACCTCACAAACAGGGACAGGGACAAGGCAGAGGTGTTTAATGTATTCTGTGCCTCCATCTTCAACATGGATGAGGGACCAAGGGAGTTTCAGTGCCCTGAGGTGGAGAACCATGACTGTGAGAATGTTCGGCTCCGAGTCACCCCTGAAACTGTGCAGGATCTGCTGCTTCAGCTGGGTCCCTACAGATCCATGGGGCCTGATGGAATTCATTCAAGAAACCTCAAGGAGCTGGCTGATGCCATTGCAAAGTCTCTCTTGATGATTTTTGAGTGGTTTTGGGAATCCAGAGAGATCACAGCTGAGTGGAAGCTGAGTGACGTTGTCCTGATTTTCAAGAAGGGCAAGAAAGGGGACCCCAGAAACTACAGGCTGTCAGTCTCACTTCAGTGCCTTTTAGTTATGGAGAAGGTAATTTTGGGAGGTATTGAAAAACACCTGAAAGACAATGCAGTCATTGGTCACAGCCAGCATGACTTCATGAGGAGAAAGTCCTGCTTATCAAACCTGGTTTCCTTCTATGACAAGGTAAGCCACCAGTTGATCGAGGGAAGCCAGTTAATCTCATCTTCCTAGATTTCAGTGAAGCTTTCAATATTGTCACTTAATGTATCCTTCTGGACAGAATGACCAACGCAGCTGGATAAACACAACATGTGATGGATGAGCAACTGGCTCATGGGTTGGGCATAAAGGGTTACAGTGAGTGGGGTGACATCAGACTGGGGGTCTGTCACTAACTGAGTTCTGTAGGGCTCCATCCTCGGCCCTGTGCTCTTTAACAACTTCATAAATGACTTGGATGCAGGACTAGAAGGGATATTAAGCAAGTTCACAAATGACACAAAACTGGGAGGAGCTGTTGACTCCCTCAAAGGCAGAGGGGGTCTGCAGAGAGATCTCAATAAATTAGAGGATTGGGTAATCACCAACCATATGAAATTCAACACGGGAAAGTGCCAGATTCTCCACCTGGGATGGGGCAACCTTGAATGTACAGACTTGGGAATGAGATGCTGGAAAGCAGTGCCACAGGAATGGACCCATGGACCCAAGTCTATAGCAAGTTGAATCTGAGTCAGCAGTGCCCTGGCAGCCAGGAGGGCAACCCATGTCCTGGGGTGCATCAGGCACAGCATCACCAGCCAGGCAAGGGAGGGGATTGTCCCGCTCTGTTCTGCACTGGGGCAGCCTCATCTTGAATCCTGTGTGCAGTTTTGGGCACAACAATATAAGATATTAAACTGTTGGAGAGTGTCCAAAGGAGGGCAACAAAGATGTTGGAGGGCCTTGAGGGGAAGCCATATTGAGGAGCAGCTGGTGTCACTTGTCTGTTCAGCCTGGAGAAGAGGAGACTGAGGGGAGATCTCATTGCACTCTACAATTTCCTTGTAAGGGGAAGAGGAGGGGCAGGCACTGATCCCTCCTCTGTGCTGACCAGTGACAGGGCCCAAGGGAATGGCCTGAAGCTGTGTCAGGGGAGGTTTAGGTTGGATATCAGGAAAAGGTTGTTCACCCAGAGGGTGGTTGGGCACTGGAACAGGCTGCCCAGGGAAGTGGTCACTGCAAGAGCCAGACAGAGTTCAAGAAGCATTTGGACAATAGTCTCAGGCATGTGGTGTGATTCTTGGGGCTGTTCTGTTCAGGGCAAGGAGTTGGACTCAATGATACTTGTGTGTCCCTTCCAGCTCAATCATTCTGTGATTCTGTGAAAAGAATAGCAAGGAGGAAAAGAAAGTAAAATAGAAAGACATGATATAAGCAAATCAAAGCTCTGATGTAGTACTTACCATGGTCCGGAAGGAGGCAGATAATTCAGATAGAGAAATTATTAAGCCTGCTTATATGAAAGTACTTCGATATGTGTTTTACTTTCTCACTTCTGTCTCACCCTTTTTTACAATGAGACATCCATATAGCGCTTGCTGTGTTTTCAGCTAATTGTTGGTTGCGTGGTAATGTTATATGATTCTGAGAAGTTACTGCTTTCATTAAATAATAGCACTGCTCATTATGAAATATTTGAAGGTGGTGGATTTGTCTTGTGCTATTCTTCCTTTTTATAGTCATAAATGTCTTAACTTCTGAAATAAGATTTTTACCATCCCTACCCTCACCTACTCAGAACTAAAATTGGAACAACAACTTTCTTCCCCTTTGATGGCAGTTCATGAATATGGTTGAAACCATACTAATTAGGATGAAATTGGTACCTAAGTGTTTGCTGAGTATAACTATCCTTACTCTCCATAATACCTTTGGGTAATTTTTCTACAATTTTCATTTTGTAAGAACTCTCATCAGCACAAGAGTGCTCAGCAGAAGGAAGAGATCAGCTGCATCTGAGTGTCTGTTTAAATCCTAGCAGGCCAGAGTCCAACCATCTTAAGGTCACACAGCCTTAATCATTAGAAACGTCTTTCTCCCCTCAAACTCATTAAAAAATATTTTTTTCTGTGGAAAACCACACAGAAAAAATTGCTTTTTTTTCTTACATGACTATTCATAGATCTTTCTACAGCTTATAGATCATGTCCTAGTAAACCATATTAAAAGTAGGTTAAGAGTGGTGCCTGATGGAAAGAGAATATGGCATTTTTAAGTCTACATAGATGAGCTAACACTACAAACGTAGGTCAGTGTTCTGACATAGCCGCTATGTATTCAAGGTTGAGACAACGTGTATTTTAGTCAGCTAAGTAATAAGCCCAGCAAGATGCAGTCTGGGCAACGCTCATAAATTCTATCCTCATTACTGTCTTTTTCTTGCTCTGAAATCTGACAGTGGCTTGTTTAAACATAGTGCTAATCCAAGAGCTTTTTAGAGCAGAGAATCACAATGTTGTGCCTCTCTGTCCTTCGCTAGCATTATACTCTTTGCAGTGTGCTGCAAAGTTCCCAACAGCATTTGTGCTGCATAAAATACATCTGTGGAGAGGAAAATACACCTTGAGGTTCCAATATTCCATCTGCCTGAAGGGTTCTTATAAATAATGTAGTGGTTTTGGAAGAACCATTTAAATAGTTTGTCTTAAATTTCCTTAATCTTGAGTGTCATTCTTCTCTATGCTTTGTGATTGTCATAATGAGCACAAAGCATTTTTCAATTTACATCTTACGTCTTAGGACATGATCACTAAGTCTCCTTTTTTTTTGTTT
This sequence comes from Cnemophilus loriae, assembly GCA_013397755.1. Lineage (NCBI taxonomy): Eukaryota > Metazoa > Chordata > Aves > Passeriformes > Corvidae > Cnemophilus > Cnemophilus loriae. The sequence goes on along the minus strand of VZTF01004373.1, from coordinate 4,226,906 downwards.
TCCAGAGGGCCATTGGCTTTCAGGGTGAAGGGAAGAATGTTGTTTTAATTTTAGGTGTAGGTTCCATTTCAGGCTTCTCGACCGTAACTTTTAATGGGAGTTATATGCACATATCAAAGAAAATAGGTGCTTAAATATCTGTTTTGATTGGCTGAATCCCTTTAAATAATTTATATACAACTGTAATCACAATATTTCTTGTCTGATGAGTTTATATGCTTGATTCAATGATGGGGAAAAAAACCAATAGGCTAAGTTGTTGATACTAACTCCCAGGGAAACTATTCTGTACTAAAGGATTGCTACTGTAAGTATTGAAAATCTTGAAATGTTTGAAAAATTGAAATTATAAAACCACCGAAGGAAACTATTGCATGTAATCACTGTCGTCTTTTTCTCACAGCTTGACTCTATGACAGTTTGATGGGTTTATTGCAGTTGGCATGGATTGCTTTGGCTGAACTAAATGGCAGCTATCTCGCATGCCCTTGATTGTGTTCAGACTAATCAGAGGCTTTTGAAGGGATGGCTTTTGTGTGGTTTTGAGGAATGATGCATTTTAAAAACTGATATATCAAGACATTTTAAAATAAAGATATTCCAACAAGACCTGTATTGCCTCAATGAAACCCTATTGAGATCTATCTACCTCTCTTTTCAGTAACACAGGGGCAAAGATTAGGTTAGTTCTTTGTTATGACAGTATGAGTCTTTGCTGTTTTAAAAAAAAATGTATCTATTGCTTAAAATTACCATCTTATTATAACCAAATTAATTCTAAGTCAAACCTGGAGATCCTCAGCACAAATTCTGTTACAGTGACTAAAATATAATTGGCTTAAATGACAGTTAAATAGAGACTGGGGATGTATTTAAAAAGTCACAAATTATACAGGGAGAATTCTATTATTAAGGAGATTTAATGTTAATATATTTAATGAAATATTTGTTCTCCACTTTGTTCTGATCAAAGCTTCTGCTTATAGGTAGATAGATAAAGACAGATAAACAGAATGTAAACAGTACATACTCTTTGATAGCTACAACATAAAGCATATAAGAAAAGAAGGAGTTCCTCTCAGCTACTTCTTGTGAGATAAATTTACTGAATGTCCTTTTTCATTGCCTGGAGGGTGACATATGTAGTCCCTCACAAAATAAGGGCAATATGATTAGCCATCACTTAGATTAATTCTTTTCCATAAATCTATCAGCTTGAGCAGCTAATATTCGCATGTAATGCACTTAGTGTCTGAAGTTTGTATTATGCATAGTGAGTCGTGATGGAAAATTTGGTTTGCATTGTCTTCTTTCTTCTGTAGCAAAATGGTAAAAAATGCCTTAAATGCTTAGTCCAGTGTAGCTATTAAATGTCTCAGGTGATGTAGCATAATCTCATTGGAAAAAACTCCTGCTTCTCAATGTAGTGCGATACCTTCTCCTGCGATCAGCCTCCTTGATACTAGTGGAGGTTGGATGAGGTGTGACTGTCCACACAAACCAACACACACTGTCATTAGCAACATTTTCCTTTTCTTGGTCTGTAGCACTTAGTCAATTCCATCTCATTGCATTTAGATGCATCCCCTCTAAAGTACCTTCTATTTAAACATGTGTGTTTCTCTTCAGGAAATTTATGTAAGGAGTAATTAGAAATCGAATCATCATGAGAGGAATCACTTCTTTTCCCTTAATTCCCTTCTTTCTGGAATCCCTGATGTATTATGGCCTATACAACACACAACCCACTTTCATGTGTTCCCCTTTTACTAATCCCTTGCTTCTCATTTGTTCACTAGAGGTGGAAAAAGTCACAGTCTTGCTTGCTGCTTCTTCAGCCACTCTTCAGTCCACATAGTCCACATAGTCCAGGCTGTAGTGTTTCCTATTCTTTTTCTTAGATATCCTTATTGTTGAGAATCTTTGATGAAGGTATGTGTCATGGAACACTGGACTAAGCCTTCCCTGGGTAGCTGCCTTAGTGTAAATTACAAGTTAAAATTAAAATATATACTTGTATAGAATACGCAATTAGACTTCAATCTCTCCAGTGCTGGAATATTTTTTTTCCCCTCTTTGAAATCCCTCTAATTTGTCAAAACCTTAACCTACAGTTGACCTAATCTCTCTGCTCATGTCATTAGAATAATTCCAAATCTCTGCAGATAAGTCAAAATGCAGTGCCTATTCTAGTTCTGCCGAACACTGCCCTTACCAGGTTATCTGTGAATCCATTTTCCCTGCTACTGAGGAGAATTGGTTACATTCTCCCTTGCTAGAGGTCAGATCAGAGTGAATTTTGCTAATTACTGCTCAGTATCAGAGCTGACAATGGTAAAAATTAAACAGGCAGATGGAAAAAGAGCAAGACTGAGTAAGCAGTGAGCAAGTGTCAATGGCAATTATATCTTGGTTCCAGCATCCATTTTATTAAAGGTAATGGGAAAAACAGGGCAAGTGTTAAAGGGTTCAAATATGGCAATTACTTTTTTCCTTCTCACTGTCAAGACATGTCACTTGTTTTACTTTCTCTTTCACCTTTCTTTAATTTTTTTTTCCAGCTCCCAGTGAATCCTGTCTAAAATACGCTAAGACCATTTATGGGCCCTGTGGTATGTCTTAAGTTGGAAACAAAAGTAGAAAGATTCTTCCATAATGTAGGTTGGAGATCATCATCCCAACCCTCTTTGCCTCAATTAAGATGGCTTTTAAACTGTATCTTCATAGTCAAGGGAACTGGAATTCCTCCAAGAGATTTCAGCATCAACCTACTTAAGTGCAGGGTTTGTACTCCTAGTGGAATTTGTAGTACTGTGACAGCCATGAGGCTGAGCAAGACGCGGGAGTGTTGAATACTGAAGTACCAGCAGACACCTTCCTCTTTAAAGGAAAAAAATCAAATTCAAATTCTACTCTTTAAGAAAATGAGGTATTTACTTCTGTAAATTATAGTTAGGGTAACACAATAAGGTATATAATCATGGAAGTGAGAGTTATAGTAAGGGTTGTATCTAGCCCTTCAGCATGACTTCCATTTATATCAGTTATATTTCTCAGGGTTTTTTGTCAATTGTGACAATGAAGACTGATTTTTTTAAATAGTATACCCTGAGATTTCTGTGTCATCAGATGATACCAGGGGTGAAGGTCCTAGGCACAAGCTTTCAGTATCTCTGTCTAAAACTATTTAAATTTCTCTGGTATTCAGAATAGTCCTCACTATGAGTAATCAAAAAACCAGAATATAAAAGAAAATTGCAACCACAAGTGTAAGTTGCTTTTCCACAGATGAAGAAGCAATACATACAGGCTTATATGATACCTCTTCTGTAGAATAGAAAGAACACAATTTAAGTTTGCATTTTGTCAGAAGTGAAGAAGGCTTAGCTTACTAGGAATATAAATTAAATACTCTATTATTATTCACCATTGAATTCTGGATGGTACAGGTGCTTTTACAGCATTATTTTTCATCGTAAACTTTTATAATATTTTTGTCGTCTGATTTGAAATCTTCCAATCTAAGAGATCTTTACCCTTAGCAGACTGATCCACACTGTAAAGTATTTCAGTGTATGACACATACTTTCTTTTAGTTAAGTTAGTTGAATGATTAGGCATTGCCATTGAATGGTGGCCTGCAGTAGTGTTTATTTTACCCTTAAGTTATTTGCTTAAAAGCGAATTATTGCAAAAAGAAGTTTCAACCAGACTGCAGCATTTGTACACTTCTGGTATCTATTTTTATTATGAAAATATGAATTCAGATCTCATTCTTTATAAGCTTAGGAACATAATCTGGGTGGTACTTAGGCATTTAAAAATTCCATCAAATCAGCTCCTCCCATCTGCCCAAAATGTTGCTTCTGTCAGTAGTTTCTCTTCCTTTTCACTTTCTTTTACCTTTCTCCTTTCCATGCTTCACTAGCTTCTTATTTGTTTACATCTAGACAGCTTATCTTTGACATTGAAGTTCAGTCAACTCCCAAGTATTTATATGAGTGCCAGACTGACCATAAGAGAGACATAGAGTTGTCTCCTTGCACAGCTGGTTCAGGATCAGCAGAGCTTATTAAGCGCTGAGCCTGCATTGTGGGGATGTAAATGCATTGCTCCCACAGCCATCACAGGTGGGTTTGGTTCTGCAAGCAAGGTACAGAAACTTCCAGCTACTGCAGGAGCAAACTGGGCTCTTGCCACATTCATAAAACCCGATAAAATGCTGTTCATGGTAGCCCTGGCCCACTTCAATAACCTTTGTTTGCCTTGTCTCTGTCATTTCCATTATTTTCTATATTTTCTATTACTTGGGATATTTCAGCTCTCATTACAGGAAACTTCTTTCCTTTCTCCTCTAGTTCCATGTTGTTCTTTTTTTATACGTATTTTCTTTATATCTGAGCATTATATCCTGCATTTGTATTCTGTTGGGGTTTCTCCTTGTATCTTCCTCTTTTTTTATACTTTGTCAGGACGGTCTCACCAACGTCTTAAGTCATACTTAAGCTTCTCAGTATGATGTCTTTGACTAATAGGATTGTAAGTGCCATGGTAAGGAGGACCTAGTCGTTTCTATTCGTTCAGCACATTCTTATGCTATTTTATGTTTAATAGAGCATATTCTGCATCTATCGCCTTGTCTCTCCCAAAGAAGGAAAGACTGTAATGGTAAAACAAAAACAGATTCGGGTTCTCTGTAGAGTTATTTCTACTCTTGAAATTCACATAATGCTTAGAATGCCATTCCTTCTTACTTGTATGGTATTTTATTCTTCTTTGTACTTTTTGGCTTTATTTAGAACCAAAAGCAAAATCACATCCAGTGCAGATCAACACTTATAGATTGAAGGTCTGCCTCACTGCCTCCAGAGTTTACTTTTTTCTGATTTGGAAGTGCTGACATTTTAATAAAATATCCTGTTCTGATTGTGGATGAGGATCCAAGTGGATTAAATTAACATGGAAACATATGTGCGCTTGTCATACTGGAGTGACTTACCAAATTGTCTGCAATATCACCTTTCCTTAAAAGAGTGAATGAGCTCAGTAGTTTGGTTGTAAGTAAAACGTGGTGTAGTTTTTTTCCAACAGTATAATTACTTGAGCTTAGAGAACATTTGTTATTATGCTTTGTTATGGTCATTCTTTATGAAATCACCAAAGAAGCCAGTTTATAGATGCAATACCACCGTGTATCATCTGACTGCAATGTCCTTCTTGCACACAGTGTAATGACCTTTCATTGACTGGACAGATTTACAGTTGTTAAAGGCTTAATTTCACACATTTAGATTTCAGCACAATCATTATTGTCATGATGATTATGGTAGTTAGGGTAATAATTTGGCTCCAGCATACCATTGAAAAACTACTCTGAGGATGGTCAAAGTCAGCTACTTCTAATAACCAAAACAATCAGTTTATGGCTGTTCATTGCAAGTTTAAAAATGTTATCTTCAACACATTCTGTATATTTTTATATCCAGATAAAATTGGCAAGTTTAATGCGAACTAATTAACTTCTTTTAAAGTTATTGAATGAAGAAAAGTGGTATCTTGATGGTTGCCCTTGTTGTGTATTGTGTTCGTTCATTCCCTGCAACCGTGAGTGTCACTCCAGTGAAATGGTAAAGTAATTACAAAATCTGGATCTATCATGTTTTAATGCTGCTGTAAGTACAAATGCATCATCAGATGAACACATTTGGGACAGCACACAGCTCTAAATCAGAGGCTCTGATTTGCCAGTTTGAAAATAGCTCAGCTTAGCAGGGACTGAGGCTTGTTACGTGATGATTATTGTGTGACTTACTTAATTCACTTCCTAATTGACAGGTTGTTATATCCACAAAAGCTAATGCCACAAATGGCACTCTAGCTTGCACTATTGGTAGAAGCAGTGAGCACTGAATGGGGTATATGGACTATACTGTTGTCTTACTGTCACAAATAGTAGTTCAATGGCAGCAATTATGTACGCTAGTGGGACATTGGGGTAGCTTTTTTCTAATGAGAACAATGCAAGGCTCAGGATTTGAGGGACATCCATTTGGCACCTTTCACAGGAGCAAAATGCATTTCAAAAAGAAAGAAAAATCTATTAGAAGTATGATTTGTCATACTGAATCACCATATGTTTGGGTGTACCAGGTAAATATTCTCAGAGTTCGCTAAAGGATAATATTTCTTCTATATATTTTAATGATCTTCAGAGCCTTCCCAGTGGTCAAGAGGGCTTCTGAGTGTAAAATAATATAGCATATGTTTATTGTATTTACATATACTAATATCTGAAATAAAATTTTTATTATTTGTACTATTCTCTCAATACATACTGCAGCTCAAGCAGAATAACTTGTATACTAAAACGTGACACAAATTTAGGGATCTGTCTTTTATTAAGCAGGGGACTATATCAGTGAACCTATACAGCACCAGTACAGAGTGAATAAAAAAAGCAGTTACAAAGGAATGGGATTTGCCATTTGCTAACAATTCTTTTTTTGGTGCATTCTGACAATTTTGACCAAAGACAGAAGGGAAGGGAACAGAGAGAGACTGAGACTCAGAGGGAGGGAAGGAGAGAGAGAGGGAAGGAAGAAGGAAGCATGGAAAGAAGGAAGGGAGGGAAACACTTTCACATTTAAAATAGCCTCATGGTCCTGTCCTTCCTAAACAACAAACTGAGGTTTAGACTTGGATTTAATTTTTTTTTTCCCAACGCATTCTGTTTTACTGCTTTACTTGCTAGATTTATTGAATTATCTGGTATTCATATCTATCCCAAACCGGTAAGCTATTGATGGCTCATGTCTTTACCATGAAAACTACAAGGAGAACTAAGAGATTCCTAAATAGCAGTGTTTTATATTTAGTTACTGTTACTGGATCTTTTCAGAGGGCCATGAAATTATACTAAAACATACTGAAGTACGAAGTATGTTTCATCTGAAGTAATGCACATGTGACCTTACTGCACTTTTTGGTGTTTACTTATCCTAAGCCTAGCAGTAACAGGAGATAGAGGTCTTCCAGTATTCTATTCTTTTGCTACTGCAAATATTCTAGGTTATGGTACAGGTTCTAATAAGAATGCTTCTCCCATGAAAGCATTCCTCTCTCTCACAGATGAGCTACTGAGAATTCAGCCTTTTGTAGACTAAGCAAATTGTTGGATCAAAGTTGACCTACCATGGTGGTGACTTCAGCAGTACTTCTGCAGGGTCTGTGCTCTTTCTGAGTAAAGCAGTTAAGACACATTTTGAGCCCTCCTGGTCTTTATTTTGCTGCTCCTTCCAATGGGTTTTGAGAGAGGAAATGGACAATGGTGGCCATGTCAAGTTGCTGCTAACCCACTTGTCTTCTCTCACTACTCTCCTCTACTTAGAGGGGACAAGCAGGATTGCTTGAGGTAAAGTAATTGATATGTGGCAGGACTATTCTGGTTTCTTCTTCCCTGGTATCATCCCATGCCTCATCATGGATCCTCCTTACCACTTCAGCTCCTGAATTTCTAATTCCACTGTATCAATCTCCTTAAGCCAGCATCATCCCACTTACTTTCACTTTCCAACTGCTATATACCAGTCTCAGTGTCAGCTCTCTCTTTTTTATGATTTTATTTGATGAGAGAAATAGGGGATACTTTATTTTTCTTAGATGTACAGGGAGTTTCTTTTCATTCAAATATCATTAGCTAAGATGCCAATTTCTAATGTAACCTCTTCTGAAACTGTTAGCATCCTTGCAACTCATATTGCACAGTGTGATAGGAAGTTTATCCCAAAGGAAAAAACCCTGACTGCTAGCATCAGAGAGGAACACTATGGAAATGGGGTACTTTTCATCAGTTCATAGTCGTTTGATGTAAAAGCTAGGAGACAAGGAAGTTGTGAAATTGTGCTTTGCTGACACCTAGGCAAAAAATGGACCTTAAAAAAAATAAAAGACAGTTTAGGTTGTAAAAATACTTGAATCATCTAAAAATAAGAATTGTAAAAAAGAAAGAAATCATAGCCTTGTAAAAAAAAAAAATCTCAGCCATACTGTTGCTACGTAGATTAATAGCTATCTGACCATAATGTTCTTATACTATGCAGCTTGAGGAACATGAATGCTGCTTACAGTTAGACTATAAAATAATGAGTTTATTTTGGCTGGTAGTGAGATCGGAGCTGAACAAAGTAAACCCTAAACTTGAATATCTGTTAAATTACTGCCACATAGCCTTATGCATAAGTTGTTTAAGTATCTGTATAATTTTATCTGTAATTAATGCTCAAAACTGCAAGTTGCACGTCCTATATCTCATTTTGGCAGAAACAAAAGTATGGAGGAACACCTTTACCTGAATTTTTGTGATGAGAAATTTGTTTTGAATGGGATCCTATGTCTTTAATAGGGATAGGGCTATGAAGTTGTAGTTCTTCATTTACTTCCCTGAAGTCACAAGCTACTTGCTGAGTTGTGCTATAAAACTTTAATACACTGTATCTTCAGTAAGGTACCTCTAGGAGGTTCAGAAGAAAGAGTATCCATGTAAATTTAGGACTGTTTCCTCCAGGAAGTACTTAGGATATGGCATTTGGAGTTTTAAGAGCAATCAAACAATATAACGTGGTGATGACCCCGCATTCCCTCGGTCATCCCCCCTTTATATCAGTGAGACCCTCAGGATGATGTAGTTTCTATTGCATTGTTTTCTATTTGCTGCATTTGTAAACAATTCCTCAGATCTCTGCATATGCAAGTACAATATTGTTTGCCCAGTGAGTACATGAACTGCTGCTCTTTGGCAACCTACTTGCTGTTCAATTAATTGTGGCTTTACGTTTATTAACTGTATGGATAGACTTAAATAGTAACAGTCTGTCCACAAAACTTTATTAATACAAAAAGCCTACACCATTCAATACTTTACATTTTAAAAAGCAAAAGACCCATCTGTACCACCTCTCCATTTTTCACATACATAATTTTTCTGCAGATTTTTTTCAGAGTTTCTGTAAGGCTATAGGCTAATGAGGCCAGAGATTGGGCCTACACAACCACCAAGTGCAAAAGAACAGCATTAAAAGGGCCTAAATTCATATGCTGAGTTGAAATCAATTGGAAGAAAAGAGCCATGCCCCTCAAGAAAGGTGTTGTCTGCTTATAACTTAAAATGAACAGTTACTGTGCTACAACTACAATACTTTTTGGGAGTCGAAAATATTTTCTGCAAACAATCTCTTAAGCATTTCACATTTGCCTTTTCAGTTCTTAATTTAAATGTCATTAAACTACATCAGATCTTGTGGCACCGCTAAATTTCATAAAGACCTTTTGACTTATTTTGCAAGACAACATAAAATTTAATATTTCATTGGGAAAATGCTGCAAGAAGAAAAAATGAATCTGATATAAATTTCCCCCTGAATGTTCACAAATGTGAGAACTTTTCCTATCAGTGCATAGTAAAGACTTGCATTTTGTCAAGCAGTCTTGCTCCTTGAAAAAGTGTATTTGATACTAACTACATTAAACATAAGTTGATTTTTCATGTATATGGACCTGGGAAAATAGAATATCATCTAGCATATTATGATTTTGAAAGCTGTTCATCCTTTGTGTTCATAGCTTTAAATATTTGTAACTCCCAAGAATTTTATGAAGTGGAGTTCGTTACATATGACCTGTCTTTCAGTGGAACATGCAGGACTGTCATAACCATTGAATTCAATACCAGTCTCAGGTATTAGTTGTCTAATATTTTTATAACACATGTCTAATATTTTTACCTCTTCTGGTTTAACTTCATAAACCGTAATCTCATGTGTAATTTAAATCAGTGTTTTCTGGAAGTTCATGAATATGTATTTGATGCAAGGGATAGAACGGAACTCAATCCCAAGATGCTGTTCGGGCTAAGTGGAATCTCCTTAGGAACCGCTTCAAAGATCAATTCCTCTTGTCCATAAAAAATAAGTTTAAATTGTCTTCTATGAGCCTGCTGTTAGCAATTGTACTGTTACATTATGTATGATTCTTTGACTGCTCATTGCTTCAACAAACTGCACAGTGCTCCATTAGTGATTTTCAATTTCATGCTAAGCTTTGCAATTTATTAGTGTTGTTTAGGCTAATGTACTATTATTTTGCATATTTTATATCATATTTCATTTGCTATTCATATGACCTAACAGTTAAGTATTGGGGATCAATAAGCCCTCTAAATGTTGTCATATTCATATTAGGAAAAAAAGGGAAATCATGCTGGCAGCCCAATACATAGTCAATTATGATGAAGTTTTTTTTTTAGCAATTTACAGGTTTCCCTCCAGTTTGCTTACAGATCTGACTGCAGGTTTCCAAACAATGGCATAATGGCCAGATGCACTTACTCATAAAAAGAATTTGGTTTAGTAATGATCCCCTAATTGTAGATACCTGGACCATCTTCATGTGTATTCTTTGCCAGTGTGCTGTCTCTCTGTATGTAAATACCAAGATTAAATTCAGCTTAAATACCACCTACTTCCATGAAGCAGGTGCAGTTCCACAGTTATTTTGATCTTGATTTTGTCTTTCCCAGGGCTGCGCACTGATTCAGAAAGGGGAATATTTAGTATTAGTCTAAGGAACACACACTCCTCCCTCCAAAGCTTTTTAAAACTTACAAATTTTGTGTGCTTGGTTGACATATGCAGTAAAAAAGCACAAAAAATCAGCAAGCACCAATTCAAATTTTCAAATTAGTTTACTTCAAAAGTTCTGGAATTCCTTTTCTTGAAATGCAGCAAAAATGCAGAAAGCAGTACAGCTACAAAAACAGACTTTTGAAAGTATTAATAAAGTGATTTGACATGGAAAATACATATGTAAACATATGTCAGGTTTGCTAAAATATTAATGCCAGCAAGGAACAAAATGTCAAGTATCTTACTGGTACATTGCAAATAGGGAATAGAACTTAAATTTTGAATGCTCCTGAGGATGTGGAACAAGGCTCTAATGACTGCTCAGTAAATATTATAGTAAAATCAGCATATAAAAGAGTTATAAAGTATTGATACTCCTGTTTTCCCTTTGGATGTTTGCCTTTTTATATAAAATTTAGCATATGTAATTTTTCAACACTGATCCAAATCTACAAGAATTTTTTTAAAAGGCAAGATAGGTATTGGTTGATAAGCAGTAGTTAACCTTACAAGGTTCTGTTACTTTCTGTGATTTAGATGTTACATCTCAAATGGTAAAAATTCTAGGCTAAATAAAGAATTCTAAATTCTTTATTCATATTCAGCAGAGAAAAAAATTAAGACCTAATTTCATATAAAAACTTTGCATTTCCTCCATAGTTTCAGCAACAGCATAACCTGTAAGTAATTTTTGGATAAAATTTTTTAAATAATGAAAACTGACTTTAGTATTTTCATTTTGAAATCTCTGCATTTATAATGGAAATCAAACATGCTTACCTTAAACCTAAGCAAATGTTTTCCCGAAATCAGTCTGTTCATTGATTTCCAAAACCCATGTTGGTCTGAAGGCATAGGATTAGCCAAAGGCAGATTTAATTGCTTTTTGGAACCACTAAGTGCCGGATTCTCTGCCTGGGGGCTTTGGGATCCTTTGTGGTCCCAGCTTTGGGCAACCAACACAGCCAGACAGCCCCGGAAGCAAGATAGGCAAAATCCCAAGTACCAAACAAGTCTCCATGGGACTGATAAGAAATAAGGCCTTTTCCTCAAAACTCCATGTATCCACAAAGTATTTCTGGTTTGGCACTTCATAATAGTCAAATTAAATTGAGTCTAACTGTGTCAGGTCAGTGACATAAAATCATCTATAATTCTACACCTGTGTGTATACAATGCTTTTGTACACACACAGGTGCAGAATTATAGATCTATAAGCCCAGTATCTTCAAAACTGTAATTTGAAAGTTCATTAGTTGTTAATTTATAGGCATTTTTCTACTAGACTTTCCAGATCTATGCATTTCCCTCACTGGTATATTGAAATGCAACAGGTACACAATGACATCAGTAGTAAAATCTCAAACTACTTTCCTTTATATCCCTGGCTTCCCCATTTAGACAGCCAGTGAAGAGCTTTTTGGCATGTCGGTGGCTTCTTTCTCTGTCAACATATGGAGAAGATAGAGCTGCTTTCTACATTCCCCTCTGACACACGCAGCCCTCGTTGTACCCATCTGGATTTGCTGTGTTTCCTCATAGACAACCTAGCACATTTCTTTCTGAGGGCCAATGTAGGGAAAGTAGTGATGTATCACTCTGTGCCAAAACTCCTTCATGACAGCTAACGAGAGCAAAAGTTTCCTTCATAAGGACAGATTTTTTCATGTCATAGTCTAAACCAAAGATAGTCAGAAGATGCCAGGACAGCATAACGAGAATTAATATCGTATTTATAAAAGGAAATGCTTTCTCAAAATCTGTGAATAGCAGCAAGAGCCACAGCTTTGTCAGACTACAGAAAGGCTTACAAGTGATATGACTATCATAATAATTCCATTTGCAATAAATTCCTGGTCTAAACAAGGCATAGTTAAACTTCTGTAAATATTTAGAAATTTCTCCAGATCTGCTATGATTAAAGATCTGCTTTAAAGGATTATTTTCGTTGTTTGCTTTCCTTTTTGGTGAAAAATGTATACATAACAGTGGTCAAACAGATATAGACCATTAATGAAAAAGTAAAGCAGGCGTCTGTGCTGAGAGATAAATGGTTGTGGTTCACAGCACTAACAATCTCTGCTGATGCAGCTGGTAGAGATCGTAAACCCCATGATGAAAATATCTCCATATCCATATTACGATGCTCTGAAGCACTGCAGGCACAGATGGCAGAACTTGTAAGTTCTCTCAGAAACATAGTTATGGTTCACAACATTTTCAGATTCTTCTGAAAGAGCAAATATAGCTTGTAAGCCCTGAGGAGAAGTTGATGGCACTTGCAGACTATGCCAGTTCAGGTGGCAGACCTCGTAGACATTGGGAGAAAAAATAACTGTGATTCACAATGCCTGTCAGAGAAGTGCTAGCGTTTGCAAGCTCTGATGACGCAGTCAGCAAAGCAGAGTTTTGGCATGTTTATTTCAGGATGACACCTGAAAAAACGTGGGGGAAAATGTCCCCATCATGCAGCAAAGTGCCTTATATTTCTGGTTAGACATCTCAGGTACATAAAAGACTAAACCAGTCTTCTTAGAACTTCACCTGTCAATCCTAGGCAGTCTCATTAGTTTAACAGCATATTCAATACAAAACTACACAGAAAAGTTTTACTATGCTACGCAAAAGGGCAAGTTACATAAGATGTAAATGAAAGAACAGTGCCCTGTAATTATGTGTTTTCATCTAAATTATTTGTTTAGCGAAAAATACACGGGTATTTGAGTATGTTTGTGGAAAAAAATGGCCACTTCAAATGCCATTTATTTCTTTGAGAATTATTGAGAAGACTTCTGTTGACTTCACTGTGAATTGAATAACATCTGTAATGAGATGGCCTGTAAGTTTAAAAATGCTTAACTTTTCCACACTTAGACATTTCATTTTTAGGAGCAGACATACAATCATTTCTTTCTTAGTTGTTGAGGTAATATTTTGATACGAATAGATACTTAAATCTATAGTGATTAAGAAATGTATTTGAGTCACCAGTATTTGCTGGCTTGTAGAGGAAGTCCGGAAGACTATTGAAGGCGGAAATGAGTAAAAACCGCTTCAAAAACAGGGAAAGCCTCTGAGATGTGCAGTATTTCTCTGCCAGCAAACTTTACTACTTGAGCGTTACCCAAGAACAGACGCCTCCCAGTTGGAAGCACTGAGGCAGGAAGTGTTGTATGTGATGTGAGAAGAATAATTTTGATAATTTGGTGTTCTTGAGTACCTAGAGAGATATGAAAATTAAGTACCTGTGACTTAACAAGTGCTCCTTGCCATGCTAAAAGAAATACATGTATGTATTTCAAATAATGAAATTATTTGCCATTTATGCAGAACTCTTTTTATGTGTTTCTATGTTTACTTAAAATATATATAAATGCCTGAATGGACCAGTGGTATTGAGGACTGATCTTCAGCTTAGAGGGGTACGCAAGTGGATAGTATTAATTTTTTCTGATTTTCTTTTGTGTTTGAAGAACAACATCTGAGAGATCCAAATCCCTTCTTGTGGCTAAAAAAAGATTGAAAATAAAAGTAATTTAGACCATTTTTAAAAAAAGTTAAAGTAACTGAATGCTTAGTCACAGTAATAATTTAACACTGAAATATAAAAAAAAGCAAAGAAAACAACCCAAAACACACCTCCCAAAAAACCAACTCCACACACCAAAACAATAACTAAACGGAATGAAGAGATACAAAATATGTTCTCTGGAGGTGGAAAGATTAAAGCACAAAAAAGTAGGCCACAAGTAGTACTGTTAAGTATTGCCACACAACCAAAAGAAATAATTTTAGAGTTCAAAATTTATTTCTAAACTTTAAGTCAAATCCTGTTGTCAGGCAAATTGAAAATTTTGAAAGATGAATGTGAAGATCTTAGTAGAAAAATCTATGTTGAAAATAATTTCTTTTCCATTTTCTAAGAGATATTATTTTCTATCTTAGATGGAAATACCATGTTTCTATTTTTTCAGCACTGACTCAACCTTCATTATTATTATTATACAGTTTATGTGTTGTCAGAAAAATATTGTGAAAGTTAAGATGCATTTTATCCTTTCATCTTCAGTTTTGCTGGCTTATTTACAAATGTTTAAGTGATCCTGTGACAAAATGCTTGGCAGATACAACCTCCCATATTTACATTCTGGTGATAAAATTCTGACCATATAGATGACAGATATAGTTGTAGAGAGCACATACTGCTCTTCATCTGTGTATTTCATAAAGTATGAAGTAGGATAACCTCCTTTCCACTTCTTCCAGTAGAAATCTATTTTTAGATTCGATACGAATCTAAAAGAAGTGTCTTTTTGGGCTTGAAGGAAAGGCATTCACTGACACTGGTATTGGGGTTTTGTGTAACACATCCGAAACCAAGTTCAAGGTACCTTTCTTAATCCTTTTCTGTGTCACTAGAAAATTCAAATGCAGAACAGAACAAACTGAAGCAGGAAGGAATTAATTATGACAGAGAGAGTTTAATCTCTGTTGCTATTTTAACTAATAATGTGTAATATGAATGAACTGATAGCAAAGTAAATGCATTAGTAATATCTAAATACACTGCTTGTCCTATGCACAGGTTTTGCTGCCAGATAATTATGGCTTTTCATTCATTCTCTGCAAGATACTCTTATGCTTTAATTTCTGCTCTCAAATAATGTTTCTTCATATATTATTCTCATATTGTAATATCATTAAGGGCTAGAGACAAATAAAAAGATGATTTAATTCCCTTCTCCCCAGTAAAATATGTTCACATATCGTTTTCATATGAATGTGACATCTTATTAAGAGCCAATGAAAAAAAACATTGACATTATTTCCCAAGGCAGTGTTCAGGATTTCATGAAAGTTTCAGTTGAGATAGTGTGTAATACTTCTCAAGTATAGCTCAAGTACTAATTAATATATTTTTGCAAAAGCCATGTGAGCATATTAAGTAAATATTATTTTCTTTTTCTCATATATGTGGAAATTGAGGTACATCAAGGTTAAATGGCATGTGTAATGCATAATCAAAACATTTAAGTCAAGTTGTTGCAACATATTTCCAAACATTCTTTTGATGCTCCAGAGGAAATATTTGTAACTGGAAATGTCTCTTGTTACTGAGTCCTCTTTCTATGATAGTCACTACCCTCAACTCTAAGAGATCTCCAGGGGAAAAGATTAATTAGGTTTCAATTATGCTACAGAAAAATATGCTTTACATACTTATCATCTGAAAAGCATTGTGGTTTTTCTCTAATGTGTTTAAAAATTCAAAAATATTTTTAAAAGCCACTTAAAAAGTCAAGCCAAACTCAGACTAATGGAACATGGTGTCATCCTTGGAAGTGATTTATTCTCTATTCTTCCAGACCTTCCTGTATGATATTACACAGATATTGTCTGAATTTTCTGTGTATTATTATTGAAATTTTTCTAGAAGATTAATCAAACCAGTTGATGGATGTAGGGGATTATTTCTGCAGCTTTGCATGGTTTTTTAAAAGAAAGAAGCTTCCAAACCTGAAACATTAGAAAATCACCCACAATTTTTCTTGGTTCTATATATATAAGTTGCAGTTTGTCTCAACATTTTATTAGCATTTGCATTTTCTCATAAACATCTGGTATTTCAGTCTTTTTCTCAGGAGAAAGTTTGACTTCTAGACATTTCAAGTATATGTTGTTAATCTTATGACATTAAAGCAAAGTTACAGAAAGGATGCTTTTTTTTTTTTCTGTTGGAGTTTGTTTATCAGTGTTGTGATTTTTAAAAAATAACTGTTTGGAAATTAGTTTGAAACACCCTCTCTTAAGTCCTCTCTTCAGTAGAACCACATGTGAAACAGGAGCAAGCAGAAAATTTTTTAGGATTACCTTAAAAAAAGGTTGGCTAGGCTAGTTGAGTAAAAGAACATTGTAATACTTTTGTGTGAGGATTTGTTCTGTTTAGTACTGGAGAATGCACACAGCGTTTACAATACTGACTTAGCACCTATATTTTAGTTTGGTCTTTTTCAAAATTCTGCACCAGGTCTGGCTGATCTTTTTGTTCCCCAAACAAACACATTTATTTATCTGTTCTCCTTGTGGCTTGAAGCTCTTCTCCTTCAACAGTTTCTTGTCTCTATTAATTCACCTTACCCAAGGGCTCACATCGAGCTTTTCATGTTCATCTGATATGCTTGACATTATTGGAATCTTAAATTATTGTTCAAGTGAAAGTGTTGAAGTTCAAAACCTTTCAATCTCTTAGAGGGGTCAACACACTGGTATGTAAACCCAGTGCATATACATTGAGTGGTTTTGATTTGTTTTAAGTAGGTCTCTAATCTCTGCAGATAATGAGTGTGCATTTGTCACAGAAATTCAGTTCCAGCCCAGATCACAAGACGTTAGAGAAGCATTTTTTCTGTCATGAAGAAGAGAAAGACGTTGGTTACATGTTTATTAAATTATAGGCTTCTTTACTTTAATAGTCAGCGTTAAATGTCTTTTTCATTTCCAAGCAGTACAAAATCATTGACAGGCAAACTTCAATCTTTAATAGAAACAATACATTCCTTTTTTTTAAAAAAGGCTGTGTTAAATTTTGTTATCAATAGCCTCATCCAAAAGGGGATGAGTAATCTGGAGGCCAACAGAAATAAATATGTAAAAGAGTCCCAGGAAGAGTTGTGTGAAATAAATAGTTCCTGAAAGAGAGGCAGGTTGTTGTGAACATTTGGGACCGTTTGGTTATGCAGGTCATTATCTGGAGCTCTAGTACAGAGGTCAATCAATTTAAATAGAGCTTCATGAAGGCTGTCTAAGAACTTAAAAAGGTGAAGTATGCTAAAACTCCTGGAATAATACAGAATGTTCAATGGAGAGCACTTCACCAGTGACAGCACTGAAGTCATTTGCAGAACATTGCAGCTCCTTCAATTTTATAAAAATACGAGAGAATAGAGTAGAATAGAATATTGCATTTCAACTGGAAGGGATCTGCTATGATCATCTCACTCAACTGTCTGCCCTTTTCAGGCATATGTGAAGTACGTCAATTTGTATTTTTGTATTAAAAAGTCTCCACCCTCACCAATGAAAACATCCAGCTAAGATTGGTGCTGCTCTTAAAAGTACAGGACAGTTCTGTTTCCTTTACAAAGAGCACTATCTCTTTTTATTACAGCAATTTTGAAATTTTCTATTAATTGCTAGGAGAGCTCATCTTTGGATTCTTGTTAAACTCTATAACGCTTCCCCCTCCAGGAAATGTAGTTGACCCCTTCTGCACCTGTAACCCTGAGTGTACAACCTTTCACTGCCAAAATGCCTCCAAAAGGTCAAATCCTCAAATTGCGTAGTGGCTGGTTCACTCTTTTAATTGCTGGAAAATTTGCCGAATTTTCTGTAGAATTTTAGCATGTGTGAATCCTGAAAAGAATTCAAATCATAAAAAGCTTTCTTTTATGCAGTTAAATTCTATTACTGGAATACAGGCTGCTTCCCTGCACCAGTGGGGTTACCTACCTACTTCTACCAATGACCTGAAAACCAGTTCTTCATTCTGTTATCTGGAGACAGGCAGAGCAAAGTAATACAACTTTCATCTACTCTTGTATAACTTGTTTATCTTTTATAAATTTTTAGCCATTGTGTCTTGTTATGCCCTGTCCCTTCCAAATTGGTATTTCCCTTTCCTTATCATTTGTCCCTCTTAAGGTACTTATATGAGTGAGCCAAAAAATGTAATTGAATTTATACAGTATGAAAAAGACATGACAACAAGGTAGGATATATTGCGAGTGTGTATATAGAGTTATTGTAAATGTGTTTTCTGCAACTGTAAGGAATGTTAAAAATCTATCTATACTTGTAAGTGTAAGTATTTGTTTAAAACCTTGCAATTCTTAAGTAAAATCATAGAAAAGTTTTCCTCGTTTTAGCCGAAAACATTTGAGAAAATTGCTTTGCAGTATCTGTCTATTTTCCCATTGCTTTAAGTCCAGAAAAAGCATTCATTTTTCTTTAATTTAGATTTTATGACAAAGTTTTTGGAATAGTGCACTGAAATTGAGCCCACAGAATGGTATATATTTTGTGGAAATGTGACAGCTCAGAAACTACAGATCAAAGCAAGATATTCTTTTTTATATTAAATGTGAACCTGCCATTTGGATACTGAAAATGAAAAAGAGAGAAAGACAATTCTGGGGATGAGCTTAGCTATATCAGGTCACTGTTACAATATTTTTAGTACTTTGTTCAGGTCAGCAAAATCCTCTGCTATTGTGAAAGACCTTCTGTAAAGCCAAATATAATAAAAATTCTGTGGAAAACAAAGACAGGTGTTCAGTCCATCTGCTTTAGGTATCTAATTTAAGGTGTGTGTGTAAGTTAGTCTCAGTAAGCTCTCTATAGTCAGTGGAGAGACAAAGGCTGCTCTAGGAGCTCATTCCAGTGCTCATACTCTACACTGTGTGGTGGCACAGCCTGTCTCTTTCTATGCTGCCTGCAGACCTTGGCTCCCAGTTTAGAGACCTGAAGTTAAATGCATAAATTAGATGTTGTGAACACCAAAAAGAGTACTTTCTGACTTAGTTCGTGTCCATGTTCTATATGTTTGTATTTTAGCCTTTTACTTATGCCCAACATAAAAGCAACTATGGCAATTTAGAGATCATTTTGTCATTAGTGTTTTTGAGTGGAAAAAGGCATATCATTAGAGAACGTTTTTCAAATACTGGATCCTTTTATATACAGTGTCTTTCTCTGGTGCTAGCAAAATAAAAAACAAACCAAAAATCATTGAGCTATGGTTGATATTTAGTAACACAGAAAGAGAAAATAGATATATTTTCAAAGCTTCTAGTGGAGTTAACATGAGTTTCCTTGACAGATTGCTTTACACAGCAAGTTATTTTGTTTCAGACCATACTGGCAAATTATGATGAACCATCTGATGAGAAAATTTTCTTCTAAATGTTCCAATGAAAATATCACCTTTTTCTGGGGAAAATTTTTGTCAAAAGTTTATTACAGTCCTGGCTGATCTTTATTTGCTCAGAGTGTGGTATAGGTTATTTTACTTATGAATCCTTATGCAGATTATGCATTAGGAATATCCTTAGAAAGGTGTTTTAAAATCACAGCATGTGTTTCAGTCCCTCAGTTATCCAAGCTGTGTAACATCAGGAATACTATCTTGATAAATTACTGATGGCATAATGGCTATGGAAATGGTCACTGACTGATCATCAGTCACAGTTTATTTCATATCAGTGTCCCCAGTTTGCAGCATGAATTAAAGCTCTTTAGTATGGCACAGCTCTTCCTGAAAAACTTCTTCTGAAGAGCATTAACACCTTGTTGGGCATCATCTGCTGTGATGGGAACGTTGCAAGGCAACATGGCCTCAGGCAGCCCAGGGTAGTCAGAAGATCACTGGGCTATCACTTACTCATAGGAAAACTATTGGCAAAACACATTAATTTAGAAACCAGCAAATGTGCCAAATGCAAAGTCTCTCTCTGGACACATAGAATATCTTTTTTTTTTTTTTTTGCCATCCATTTGGCAGTAAATGATAGTGTGTGAATCTAATTTGCTTTTAAATTGCAAGTAAATTGTTGCCGAATTGTGACATAATGGTCTTTTATATCTCTCAAACAATTTCTAGAAGAGGAAATATGATTTGTACATTTTTGTGGAGGCAATGTAGTGTTTCATTATTTCTTTCCAACATATTTAATAATTGTAGTAATTTTAGGTAAGTGAACCCCAAGTAAATGACTCCCAGTGGTATTATTGCTTACTATTCTTCTAATTTCTAGTTCTTTGCCATTTGCAAAGGATTATCTTTGTATGAAACAATGAATAAATACCCCATGGAAAGATTTTCTTTTAAATGGAGGTTAGGGGCTTAAGACCTCATTTTCTTCTTACTTGCTACTTGAGTTCAGCTGCTGTGGACCCTCTCCAGCTGATCTTCAGAATTAGTTTTGGAGAAAAACTCTTTTTTAATTTTTTATTTTAAAGAAAATGATGCTATTTCACTTTAACAGATACCAAAATTCCTTTCACTTTAGCAGTTTGTACTAGGAAAAAGGTAAAAAAGCGCAGAAAACACATAGGAGAGAAAGTTTCTAATCTGTTAGTAGCTTATCAATCCTCTTTCTCCACGAAATATTAATATTTTGTCTTTAATGATGAATTTTGTTTTCATACATTGCTTCAGTTTTGATCTCTATAGCTAACATTTCTTACACGTATAATAGGAAAATTTTACCTTTTTTACCAAATGAATTAATTTTCTGATTTCCAAAATATAAATTAAGTAAAATTTTTATAAAAATATCTCCTTTGCAAATCTTTTCAGAGTGTAACTCTTTTCCAAAAAGCTCAGTATAATCTTCCTGTGTTGTTAAAGAGTTGTAGATTCTATTCTTCATGTATGCTCTCACCTTTTTTTGAGCTCTCCTTTGGCTCCATGGCTAACCTGCTACCTGACAGAGTGGAAGAAAGGCAGCGAAACAGTTCATTATAGTGTTCAGCAATATAAACAGTCATGAGATATGTAGGTCATTGTATTGGGTACAGAAAATCTATAATCATCAAAAATTATATATATTCAGTTCCAAGTTTTGCCTTTTTGGAGGTTTCTGAGAACATGTGGGAACAAATCTGAGGACAGAGCACGAGGGAAAAACTTCTTTTAGTTTGGTGCAGTGTTTTGTTGGTGTTGGTTGGTTGCTTGCTTGCTTGCTTTGGGTTTGGTTTTGTTTCGGGGAGGGAGTTGTTCTGAAACTCATTTCATTGTCTATGAAGAAGCCCAAAATACCAGCACACTTAGGAAAAACTCAGCTGTCGTATAAAGTTCACTATCACAAGTTTAAATCAGGAAAAATTTATGCTAATCAGAAGAGAAATGCTTTTAAAGTTAGGTCAAAATCTTATTCATTTCAAGCTTTAATTGGACTTTTACTACACTTTAATAATGAGGTTCATAAGCACCTCAAAACTATTCTTTTCCCTTCCAACTCGCTTGAAAATGTCTTTCCTGTTGCTGGGTGAAGAATTTGCCTTTCTGAGCCGTACATCGATTATCCTTGAATTGGAATAAAGAATCTCACTGTATCAGAGCCTTAGTCTATGGTCATAGACAGATACCGAAGATATTTGAGCACTTTCACTATTGCATCTTTGCATATAAAGCCCATGCTCGCTTTCAGTAAGCTTCCATACCACTCTGGGGCTTTGATGTTCAAAATAATCTTCAATGCAATTAATGGATTTATTCTTAGCTAAATTATGAAAATTAATTTTGATGTACATAACCCCATTCTTCTTGTTCTCCTGTAAAGTAAAACAGATTGTTAAATCTAAAGTAAAAATAAAAGGTCCAAAATCAAGGGTATCTGCCTATAGAAAGAGCAAAAATCTAGGTAACAGCAGATGTGTCTAGAGCTTTACGAACATCTTTGAAAAGACATTTCCATCATAAACACAATTGTGATATCGTGACAGCTCTTTTCACCTAATAAATCCCTGCCAGAAAAGAAAAGAAAAGAAAAGAAGAAGTCTTTAAGAGACTGGAGGAAATTCTGGAGTCTCTTTGCAATCCACTGGGGACTTGGTTGTCACTATTCATTTCATGTAGAAGGAACTCAAATATTTCGGTAAGGGTAGCTGTCTTTAAAAGCAGTGACTTACCGATTTTATCACTATTATTGTATCAGTCACAATAAATATTAACTGAGGCTTAAATTATAATCCATTATTCCTCTATGAAAGGGGAGAAAGTTAGATATTATTTAGAACTTGGCCTTTACAAAGTAAGCAATAATAGTTTTTTCCCAAAGCAAAAAGTGTGTATAATCATACCATTGGATGCATCCCTGTCAATTTGCATCGGCCTTTCTTGTGGTCAGTGGCGTGTTATCTATTGGTATTAAAAAAAGAAAGGCAAAAGAAGAAAAGAAACTAAGTCCTTCATTAAGAAAGAAGGAGACAAAAGTTTGGCTACTGGCAGAGTATTTCTGGCTTCATGAGCACAGCAAGCAAAACAATCAAAGAACCTTGCAATTTTTGTGTAAGACTACTGTAACTCAAAAATAGAAATTTTTGAGATAAGTCACAGAAACAGGTGACTAACTGCAAGAGTTTCACCTTGTTATTCTGTGTTGTTGATCTCCTAGTACAGAACAACTTTACTTAGTCAAAATCCTGTCCGCTGACATTGTGTGCTCTGGTGCACATATCTTATAAGACAGTTATGTGGTTAATCTGAGTTTTGTCACATAACAAGAAATTAAATGTAAGATGATTGTGAAAAACAGGTGATGTCTCTCATTGCCTCTGGTTAGAAGACCTCAGGAAGGAGGATGCCCAAGAATGAGCTGTGGATCTCACTGTTCTGATGTGTCAGATGGAATATGCAGAAAATGTGAGACAGGCACTCCTCTCCTACAGAGCTTGGTCTGGTATTTTGAGTGAGCCAAAAAGGTGAACTGAGTGAAAAAATGAACATTTTTGATAAATAAATATCCCTATTTAAGTCCTTCTGGAGACCTTTTTTTTTTTGATCTGAATGAAATGTGAACAAGGGCTTGAAAAATTAAATTCACCTGGAAGTAACCAGTGGTTTCCTGCATTTTGACCAGTCTCCATCAAGCTACTCAGAAATCAAGCAGCTGCACTTTAATAGTATGCTCAGGATTGTATTCTAATTAGGCCTGGGAAAAATTTTTCATTCTTGCAGTCCAGAGGTAATCATGGATAGATTATTCAAGCAAAAATTATAGAGAGATTTTTAGGCATAATATCATAAAGAAGAAAAGTTTTATTACTCTTGAAAACAAAGTGAGCGAAAACAGTAAAAATTAAAGGAGATCATTATAGAGGCCCTTTGTTGAGGGTGTCTGTATTAATGCTTTTGTTGAGATCTGGGTGTGTGCTTTTGAATTAAGTCTCCTGATCAGTCCTGCCCACTGTTCAAATTTGGTTCATATTCAGTATCTATTCAGTATGCCCGAAATGAGTTAAAACTAAACTAGAAGATGCACCAAAATGCACCTGAGGCACTCCTACTGAATGGACATTCAGTCCACGAAACTAATCTACCTCTAGAATTGCCTCTTCATGACATGCCTAAGGTGAACATTAGGACATGAGCACCAGTAGTTTGACTATGCAGTTTTCCTTCTGCTGGGCTGTTTTAATTGCTGGTGGTACCCGGAGCCCTTGACAACAGCTGAAGCAATGCCCCCTTAATATACATACAGTAGTGGATTTCTTTGGCTGCTATGAAGTGCTTCCTTACATCAGTGAGCACAATGTCTACTTCCCTGTATCAAGTTTTTGCCATGTGGTTTTCATCCAACACACAGTCCAAAACAAACATCAGAAAAGATTTCTAGAGGAGTGTGTGAGTCAAGCAATGCACAGAATATTCAACATGAGTAGGAAGCATAATGTTCCCTATCCAAGATTAGAGTAATTTTGTAAAATTGCTATAGCCTAAAGCATGGCACCATGAAGTAGAATTTCCTTCTTTTCTTTTTTGTTAATCCAGATGTTTCACCAGTATTGTGTTTCTGCTGCCACCTGTGAATCCTGAAGTTATCACTAAAATGAGTCATCTGTGCAATGTAGCAATGTCTGATGTGATGGCAATGGGAATGAAAAATCTTCCATTGACTTAGGTATCTTTGCGATGTCACCCACATTGCTCCTCTGCCGAAGTAAATAGCAACACTGAAGCAATATAAGAAATTAAATTTACAAAAAGCATAGATAAAGTGCTGAACATGCACCCAGAAATCCAAAGAGTAGTGTGTTAAAGGATATACTACATATCATAGAAATTAACAGAATCAATGGATTAGATATTGTGTTATGTGATAACCATTTATTAGTAGTACATATATTTAGATTTTCATCGTATATATAGATGTACTGTGACTCTTTTATGCAAGTTCTGTAACATCACAAAACAGTCATCAACTAAATAAATGATAGGTATCAAGAGCTACAAGTAGATTTAAGAATATTATAGAGGTTTACAAACCTTGATATTTGTCAGAGAATGCCATTTGGTAAAACAGTAAATAAATGACGCAACTGAATAAACGTTACAGTGTACGTACCCGAAACTCCATGAGATAATTATCGAGTGAGACATTATAGCACGTGCTTATGTGTAAAAAAAGGAACCAGCCACCAGGAGTCATGTTGCATCATTCTGTCCTCAAAGGACATTGCATGTTACCTAGGTATTTCCATGTACTTGAGTGGATTTAGAGTTGATACAGCTACCTGAATTTCACCTGGTTGTTTATGAGCAAGCATTCACAACCAGCATTTGGACCAGCCCTGTCACCTACTTAGCTGCATGATTACCAGCAGCAACAGCCAGTCTCAGATTTCAAGAGTAATAAACAGCAACTCAAACTCCTACACAGAAAATTGGGGAAATTAAAATAGTCTTTCTGTTGCTCAGTCAGCTAATTTTCTCTCCTTGCAAATATGAATCAGATGGCTTAGCCAAGAGTACTTTATTGAAAGCAGAAACAAAAAGAACAGCAGGGAAACATACAATATCTAATTACTCCATCCCCACCACGGAACCATAACTGTTTACTCTTCTGTTTGGTTTCTTGGTGAAGCGAGTTCTAGGCCAGCTGGCCGCTTCCTACCTCCTGCAGTAAAACCTCTTGCAGTTTGTGATTCTCAAGTTTCATGGCTTGGTCTCTTATCTAGCTGCACTGTTTTAGCTTGCTAACAGATTCTGTTAATTCGTTTTTGCTCTTAAAACAAAACACAAAAAAAAAAAACAACAAACCAACAAAATAAACAAAGAAAACAACAACAAAAAAAAATTTAAAAAAAGAGAGAGAGAAAAATAAACGTAAAGATCAATACACAATCCCTTCCACTTATTCACAGGGAACTTCCTGAACAGACTCTCAAGGTTGCAGGCACACTCGATTTAGTTGTTCAAGACATTTAGACACTGTTGCAAGACCCTTGCAAGATGAAAATAGCCACTTCTATTATTCTGCGTAAAAATATGATGGTGCTTGAAATATGCCATTTAATTTACATTAGAATAGTAAAGCAACTTAAGATAGATATAGACATATATATATATGTATGTATATGAGATTTTGTGGTTATGCTGCTCATCAAAATACATTTCCAGTCTATAGAACCAAATAAAAATCCATGTTTACTCCTCAAATATGAATATTAAACCATGTACAAATATTAGTAACCTAAAACATGTGCCTGGTATATTGAAAGAAGGAAAGTATGTGGCAAATTCCCATAGTCAATGATGTCCCTTTCATAAAATATTCTCAGCAAATCTAGTAGGCTATTCAGAGAACAACAAGAGGAAGCAATATTTGCTATCACTTCATGTTGTAACACAGCCTTTCCTCATTGCATGCCATTTTTAAATTGCAGACTCATGCAGCCCTCTACTTTTTTTCAAGAGGTGAATATATGCATAATTAGCAGCATACTGCACTTAACGTGCAAGATTTGAACAACTGCCTAAGTATATTAAAAGGTCTTTTAAGCAAAGTGACTTTCCAAAACAAAAATTCTTCATGAGTATTAAAATACAGTCTGCAAGTTTCAGCTCACTGTTTAAAAGGTGATGTCTGTGATTGATTTGGGCATGATGCCACTGAGTAATTTACTTTGGCTTGATTTTTTTTTTTACCCTTCTCCTGGCTGTTCTGGCAAAAGAAAGTATTTAACACAGCACTTATCCCTTTGTAAGAGAAAGATAAACTGTGTTTTCAGGAATGCATTTTTAGACCATTTTAAAGTGTTGCATGACTATACTGCATTTCTTCTTCCACTAATAATTAGAAACAAGCAATTCAATGGCAAATACAATTGAGGGATTTTCAGTAGCAGGAGGTTTATGAAGCACATATGATTGTAAATGGACACTGAGATAATGTGGTTTACAGGATGATAACTGTATTCATTTAGCTTGTTAATATTTTAGTATTTTATCAGGGTTCTAAGTTCTTCTAAGGTTTTTAGTATTTTATAATGTTTGCAGATACAACGGTCCTACAAATTTTCATGTAAAATTCATAATATGATTTCTATTCTCCAGCAATGCTTTCTAAGTCTTTTTATCAAAAAATTTTAGTTAGACTTTTACAAAGGAGCCTTTTTGTTTTCACATAATTTTCAGGTTGTCATGCTAGGCATTATGTATGTATGAGTGTCTTTGCTTTTCAGCTGACTTCAGAGATTTAAATAACGTTTGGGGATTCATTTGTCTATGCTCTATAAAATATATACTCTTGGATACAAACAAAACATATTTTGAACAGTGTCATCAGTATTCACTTGCCCTTAGTTGCATACTTAAAGTTTTTAAAAATTAATAAACATCCTATTCGAAGTATTGTGAGATAAAATACCTACTAAATATATCACAAATATCATTGTTGCTATTTGTGATTGTCAGATTTGAATTTACCAGTGCAAAATGCACTTGACAATGTACAACATTTTTTCGTGGTAGGTTGTAAACAAAGCCTTGCTAATACTATTGTGATCATATGTGTCAAATAAAACCTTTTCCACCCTCCAAGAATAATAGTTTAATAGTCTTTAGAGCCATATAATTTTGTCCAGAGCTATTAGTGGCACTTTATGTCATATAGTCATCAAATGCATTTCTATGAAAGAGAAGAGAATAAATATTTCATGGCTACAGCTTTTGAAGAACACTCTGTTTTTCAGTGTTGGGCTAGTCTTTCAACATATGTGCCAATCAGAAATCTTTAGCAGATGCAAAATGCATCTTGTCTCCTTGTCAGTGAAGAATGTAAAGATCGCAGGATGTGTCTGAAATATTCATCACATAGGCAAAAATCTGAGCATTGTAAGGAACTGCTGAGCCCTGTAATCACAACTTCGCTGTTTGCTCTTACCCCCTCATCATTGGCCCTGACCAGTGAAGAGTGTGGCAACTCACGATATTTTAGTTACATGATATATCTTGACAATCAGTGATAGTATTTAGCGTTGTGGTCTTACATGTTTTATCATATTACTTCCTTCATTTTGGACACGCTATTGAGTGAAATCACGTGTACATAATACGTTTTTAAGGTTATTTCCACCCATAATTAATTTTTGGTGAATAACTTCTGCTTCCTGTATTTCCCTGCAAGAGGAATACTGCTGACGTCAATTGCATCCCAGTCTTCATTCATGGGCTAAAGTAGGATTGCTGAAAACTGCTAGAGTAGATCCTACAAGATCTCTTCCTGTTACTCTACCTTTCAGCCAAATCCAGGGCTTATATAATCAACCGTAACTACTTGATGTAGTTGCATCAAGTCATATCAAATCTACTTTTGGCCCGTTACCATGTGAGAGGGTTTATGTGCACCATGCCCTTTGAATGAACCTGTGACCTGCTGCTGCGTTCTGGGCTAGCCACTCCATCACTGGGCACTGCTGGAAGCTATTAAATCTTGTATTGCTTTATCTCAGTTAAATGTGGTTAAGTGAAAGGACATTATTTTAACTGTCTGCTGTGTCAATGGAGTTGTGTAAAGCACTAGCTCACAGCATTTCAGCTCTAACACCGCTCTGAAAAGTTGGGAAAATTGAAGCTTTAAAAAGAATTAAACCTTTCATTAAATGCATTAGTTTTTCAAAATGAAAAGAAAGGTTGGATTCTCTTCTATACTACAAGTTATACAATTTAAATGGTATTTTAATGTCTTTTTAAGGCCTATTCACATTCTTTAAAGTATGAAATTTCCTCATAGAGGCAAAATAAATGGATTTTTAGCATAAACATGGTTCATTCCTTTGTATTAGTGTTTTATCATTACTAATACAGTGATATAGAAACATGAAAAATTGGAAATAAGTGTAGAAAGAACGCTGAAATATGTTTATTTAGTGAAAACTACCATGAAAACTGAACCACTGAAATCACGTCTATGGGAAATTATATACATGTGGAAAATGTGACACATTCAAATTTCTAAATCTACATTTTTCCTAAATGCAGATTTATGAACTAAAGTCAGTGAAGCTTCTTACATTTTTCTAGCACCTGAAAGCAAGAAATCACAGAGGAACAAAGCTATTTCATGAGCGTGACAAAGACAAGTCTTAAGCTTGTTTCACAGCATACCTGTTTGTCTGCAGGTAACATGAGAATCTCAATATACTCTGCCTAATTGTTTCTTCACTTGCAGAGAGCATTCTTAAAACTAGTGATTATTTCATTTATTTGAGAATTGGAAAATCTGAAATAATTGATTCAAAATGATTATGTAGTGATGCAGATGGGAAGAAGAAAAGGCATTTTCTTCGTGGAAGACAAGAACTTTGCCAGCTGGGAAAGAAAGGACTTGAAAAACAGTACAGAGAAACAACTGCCTGGAAAGATATGGTACGGAAAGAATGAGATGCAGAGGCTGATTATGAGTCTTGGCATGACCAGTAAGGTACCAAAAGCTCTATTAAATATCTAGACTGTATGTATCAAGCAGACAAAATCCAGGTGTAGAGAAATCTAGGATCTAAGGAAGATGTTTATTTGAAGTGGATTTTGCTGATTATAGAATTTATTAATTTAAATTGGAGTTTAAAGAAGCTGGCTCTGAAAGAAGGCATTTGTGGCAGGAGCAATTTTCTGCAAGGACTTTGACAGAAAAGGATTTTCCTTTGGGGCAAGTGTGAGTTTCTATTGTGGCAGGAGAAAGCTAAGGGGCAGAATACTGAGTAAGCAGGTGGTAAAAGTCACCCTGAGACAAGGAGTTGAAGCGTATCTGTAATTCATTACATACCCTGCATCAGTATCCTCAGTTAGTCCTCTCTCCCTGCACAAGCCTTCCCCCTTGCTGCATTCAAAAGCCTCTCTTAAATCCCTCAGCTGCCAGCACATATCACAGGCAGTAGATTTCTGTGCCACTCAGTCTCATTGGGCATAATGCCCAACCTGCTGAAGCAACGCTCTGTGCTAACTTCTAGCAATTTATGGTTTTACTGCTTTCCTGCTATGATAATTTTCCTTCATGATATTTGAAAACCCAGAAAAGCCATTTGTGACTGTAACCCTAATATGCCATCAAACAAAAAAAAACAAAACGCAAACCTGTGCTTGGTTAACTGAATCTACATGGTGTAACTCATTTATTGGAAAAGCATCAATATCCATGTCAAATTTAAATGAGATTAATAGATTTGCTAATATCTGGTCCTTCAATATTTAAAACTCTTTTAAACACTGCTTCTGTTGAACCCAGTGAATAAGAGATTGGAGTTTCTTTGTTAGGAAACAAAAAGGAGTACTTTTGAGGCTCTCTTCCTTTATCGGAAATAGGAAAGACACTTAAAAGATAACTGAGCTTTGCTAACTGTACATGTGTTATGTTTTGAGCTGACGAAAAAAGTCTCAGACAATCCCTTTAGTGTTCTATCTCTAGTCCATGAATGCCTGAGTGCACAATTCTCTTATACAAGTGAACAGTGGTTAAGTGATTCAGTATTTTCATTATTGATTTAACAAGGAGTGACACTGATCGGTGGTTCATTAAATCTTTTAACACCAGAAAAAATAACTATTTTCTTTCTATCTTAAGAGAAGTGGTTCCTGATTCCTGCATATTGCCCTTAATCTTTGGCAACTCCAGTATCTCCTCACTGTATTTTCCTTTCAGTTGTTTTTCAGCTTGGCTGTCTAATGAAATTAGATTCATCTGTATGCATTCTGTTCGTCCACCCATCTGTCAGTCTAGGCTCAAAGCAGAAGACAGTCCCATGCACTTAGCAGTGCTCACACATGGGAGTACTTCAGTGAGCCTAATGCACTGTAAACCTGCACTTTTCCTAATTAAAGGTAAGTTCCCCGTGTGGACAATCCTGGTATCTGTTCTTCCTCTGGGAGCCCCCAGATCACTGAAAGTTTTCTCAAAGGTAGAATGGACTGACTTCTACAGAACAAAGCTCATACATATCCTCTAAGTCTATATAAGCCCTTTGATTTCAGGATATTAAGAACTAATCCATTTTATGTATTTGGAAATGAAATGTTCCGAGAAAAGAAAAAAAATATATAAAAAGTATTGCAGGGAGCCTAAAATACTGTTTTAGGCATTTCACTAAATGTGAAAGTTTACTCATTTAAAAAAATTGACATTTCTTTAAGCCAGACAACACAAAGGCCTATTATTAGGTCAGTACAGACTGAATTTTTCTTCTTCCGAATTCATAGTCATGTCAACTTTTCTGTCCACACTGTATTAGACCTAATGATACTGACTGAGTAAAATCACCTTTTCTTCAGGTGGAATAGGAGTATTGGATAATGTTATATGTGTACTATAATTACTGGGAAATATATTGAGAAATATTTTTTTTATGTTCATTGGATGAACAAAACTAATTAGATTTGGTTGGACTCTGTGAATGAAAAAATTAAAAATAACAAAGTGTTTTAACAATTTTCTAATTCTTGAAGGTTCACAGCATTTCCCTGTAAATTACTCAAACCATATTCATATCTTTTTAAATTAATCATAGAAAGGTGGTTTAAATGGACCTTAGTACGTCATCTAGTCCATTCCAGTTGTCCAAAACTGAACCAGCCATATCCTTTTCATTCTTGATTGAGGACTTCGTAGTTGACTTCCAGTACTTCAGACTTCAGAATCTAGTCTGTTCCTAATCCTTTCCAATAAAATTTCTTTTTCCTTGATGCCGGAACAAAATCTTTCTTACTGCAGTTTAGCTTAATTATCTCTGCTTGTTTTCACCACAAGAAATGAAGAACAGAGTTTCTTTTCTCTTGTTTGCAACAGCTTTTTTTGTTTATAAAACCCTTCTTCCATTTCTCTCCTTCTCTCTTTTTCTTTTTTTCT
This sequence comes from Cnemophilus loriae, assembly GCA_013397755.1. Taxonomy (NCBI): domain Eukaryota; kingdom Metazoa; phylum Chordata; class Aves; order Passeriformes; family Corvidae; genus Cnemophilus; species Cnemophilus loriae. The sequence goes on along the minus strand of VZTF01004373.1, from coordinate 4,195,327 downwards.
TTTTTTTCAGTTAAACAATCCCAGTCTTTTCTCATAGATCATGTTTTCTAGATTGGTCTCTGTATTCTGAAATATTTCCGAAACATATCCCTTTGCCTTCATGTATGGCACTGAAATCTGAACATACAGTCTTGCTTGAGCTGCCACTGATTCTGAAAAGAACATAGGGAAAGTGCTTGCTGTCTTGTCAGTTGTGCTGTTGTTCATATATCCCAGTTCTCTCATTTGCCTTTTTTACAGTGTAAGGTTGTTGGCATCTTCATTGCTAACTCATCACTTTCCCCTTTAGCCCTGAGATCTTCCTCTGAATAATTACTACCTAATTAATTGATCCCCTTCCATACTTGTACAGTTGGGTATATCTGCTTGTCTTTAATACCTTTCACCTGTCCCTATTGCAAAGTTATCTGTCTTTCCCAGACCATCCTTCAATCTATATGAGACATAACTGAATTTTAATCCCACTCCTCAGGATATTTACAGTCTCCCCAAGTTTGTGAAATCTGCAAATTTAATAAATACACCTCCTTTTTATTTTTGAGCAGTGTTGGGTATAGCATAGAGAGAGTGAAACTAAGTAGACCAAACTATATGTTTTCTCCCCTTTAAAAATAGCAATCCATTTGCTCTTTTTCAGTCCTCCAGCATCTCGTCTATCCCCCATAATTTTTCAAAGGCCACTAAGCCCTCTGAGTCTGTTTTAATCAGTTAAGTCCCCTAAGATGAATTAAGTTTATCAGCATGGATGATCTGAGAATATCTATGTTATTTAAGCACTATGTAACCTTTCCTCTTCTTTTTCCATAGTGAGATCTTATCCATTTTTGCTGGTATTAATTGTGTCTGCTTGCAGTTGATCTTTTCATGAAGGCTAATACGAAAGAGGTATTAAATTGTTTTCACTATATCACAAATCTATAGATTACCCTCTTTGTTGAGCAGCAAACCAAAATTTTCCTTGGATTCGCTTTACCTAAATGTAAATTCCTAATAAAAAAATTTTCAGACTAAGGAGGGGCAGTAAAACTGTATAGAAACACAGAACAGGAAAAGATCTTCTGAGTCAGCAAGTCGAGGCCACCAGAGGCAGTGGTATCTTGCAGTCGTTTTGTGTAGCAGTCCCAGTGGTATCTGAATGGCATTAGATTACTTGTTTCCATTCTTCTTGTTGAAAGATTGTTTCAAAGCCTCATGGTGCTGATAGTCAGAACCTTCTTCTAAGTTTCAGCCAAAAATTCTCTCCAAAATTACATCATAATGGTGGCTCAAAACTGTCCTATGCTTGATCCATTCATCCAAAATTTCCTCTTCTGAGACTGACAGATTATGACAGCAATTTTTGTTCTACCACCTAAGTAACCTTATCCCAGGACTTTTCTTTTAAAGGAACTCTTCTCTGAAGTATTAAAAGTGAATATTCACTAGCCATTGTGTGTAAAGTTTAACTTTTAACAGTAAATGAATTATTAATGAATGCAGTATCAGAACTTTTTGAAATAACTTGATTATTTTTCATGTGGATTTCAGAAATACAAATCTCCTTTATAAAGCCTTTTGTGTGTCAAACTCTTGGCTGGCTTTCGTTAGTGATACGCTTCCTAAAATCATAGTTTAACACTAAATTTTATTCTAACCTTAAAAGCATGTTGGTCAAAAAGTACAATTACTTCTAATGTAGATTGTTCAAACCCAGTTTATTGACAGAGGAGTTCATACTCTGAAGTGACATGGAAGACCCAGTAGAGCACCAAAAAGGAGCCTATACTACTAACAGGGGACTTCGCAATTGTATCAAGAGCTTCGTGTTTCACTCATTTGTAGACTTGAGCATCTCAGTAAATAGCAGAACACTTTCACAAAAACATTTCAAAAACTATACTTCAGTCATGAAAATTAGGTTCAAGCTGACGTACAAGGTTTCATAGCAAAGTAATGGCTAAATGATGCTATTATCTGCAGTAAAATTAAATTGACCTGTTACCAATTTGTTCACTGCTGGGGTGAAACAGTATCATTTGTTCTAATATTTTCTTTTAACGGCTAAGAAGTCATTTGCAAAATAGTATTCTTTCCCTGGACATGAGTTGCTAGAAATTGGAGTGCAGGAACACACGCGCAAGGAAAAAAATAACAAGGCTCTCAAAGGATCTTTCTTCTGAGATGTTGTGAGAAGTGTGCAGTTACACACACACTAAAAGTTCATTTACTTCCACATTCTCAGCTCTTTCTGCCCTGTGGCTCTGTTGTGAGTTAGGAAGGCGTCCCTGCAGCGTCCTTCCCCTGCTCTATTCAGGCACACTAGTCTGCAGTGGAGGGGCAGAACACTGCCTTGAACTGGAGACAGATGCCTGCCATGGGGATAGCAAAGAGCTTCCAGGCTTTGCAAGAGGCCCTGGGGAGCTCTGAGAGATGCTTTCAATGACATTTTTTCCTGTTCCAGAGCTGGCAAATTATGTTACCTTCTGAGGAAGGAGGACCAAAGACAGGCTTTTGCTTTTCTGTTTAGGCAGCAGAAAAGCAAAAGAAATGAAATTGCAGCTGACTCTTAAGATTACAGGGAAAGCTTCTTTACTATATTTCAGGTCATTATATCTACAAGTGGAATCATAAATCTAGCTGAAATAATTCCAGATAAAAGCAAAATTAATAGATTCATTTGAAAATCTAGATACTCTCCCTTTTTTCATTCTTTAAATCAGATCATCTAAAGTCCCATTCAGTTTCAGCTCAGCGCATGTGTGCAGTGCCAATAAAACTTCAAGTGATAATTCGTAAAAAACACTTGCTATAAAAGAAATACTGTGCATGAAAGAACAATGTTTATAAAACTCTAGTAACTCAGCCAACTGAGTTACAAACATTCAGTCATTAAATATGTCATTTGATAAATACAAGGTGGGGGAAGTGGGTTGGTAAAACCTTTAAGACTGACCTATGTAGGTTACCTGGAGAAGGTGATCATTGTATTTCTGGTCAGGTATTTCTGATACAATCTTTTCCTTAGAAGCAATGTGATCCAGAATACAATGGATTAAGCTAAATAAGATACTTTTTTCTCAGCTGCAAGCTTTTTAAAACTGATCTTAAACTCAAAAACCTTTTTCTTATTTTTTTAAAAATTCCTCTGTACTTCTACCAGCTGCAGGCATCAAGATGGTTAAAGCGCCCCTTGAGGGACTTTCCCCAGTGCCTGTGAATGTGAGGCTTCTTCCAGTTGTTTGAAGACCTCATCTACCTTCGTTTTCTGATCAGGTCTATAGCAGATACCAGCTGCAAGAGCAGACTGTATCAGTCTGCCCACTAATATTCTCCCATCCTCTCTCTTCTGACTCCTGACCCACCCCAAGGCAGAACTCCATGCATTCCAGCTGCTCTCCATCACAGGGAAGGCAACCTTTCTGCATTGCCTTCCCGTATTGCCCTTCTTAGAGAGCCTTCCTAAGAACTGTAGCACTCTGGTCATGTGAGCCACGCCACCGTGTCTTCATGATCCCAGCAAGGTCATAGCCCTGTAGCTGCACGCTGACTTCTGATTCTGGTTTGTTGCCCATGCTGCACACATCAGTGTACAAGCATTGCAGAGGAATATTATCCACACTCAAGTGTTCCAATTCCCCAGAAAAAGTTTGAGAGGTTTCCCAATAAGACTGTTGTGCAGGCATTTTGTTCTTTACTCATCGTTCATTGCTGGTTCAGACAGGTATAAAAACTTCACTGGAGGCAGGCAATTGTCCTTAATTTCTAATAGTACTGACAAGTTTATCTGTCCTGACCTTTCTTTCTTCCAAGATGCATATTTGAGAGTGAACATCCAAGAACATCCAAATTCATCCTGAGAATCTCCATCTGAAGGCTCTGTTTTATTCTATTTAGGCCAAAATTACACCCAGACACAGGTCTTTCTCACCACAGTTGAAGTCTGCGAACTCATGCTATATTAAAATTCAGAAAGTAGGTGAAAGTAAAACTCCCTCTGAGTGGGTAAGTGTATGTCCAAACTGAAAATTCACAGTACTCCACCAACAATTTTCCAAATGATGGTTTCATGTCATTAATGTATGTAAAGAGCTTGTACCACACCAGGAGGAGGGTCAGTTCCATAGCTGTTGCCCAGCACATGCTGCTCGAATGTACAAACTCCCAAAAGTTGCAGGAGAGCATTCTCCTGACGCCAGCACACCACCCTGACCCTCTTTTTTTCTGCTGTCATGGAATTCAAGTCTCCCACTGCTATTATCCTTTACAGTCCAACACTGACCATGCTCTGGCTCAAATTTCTGAAATCTTGTTCCATATAAACTACTCTGGACATGGGTTCTGAGTTAGCTAGCAAAAAGTAATGGCTTGAACTAGGAAGGCTATATTAGATTTTTGTTTGCTTTGATTGTAATTGGAAAAGGATCTAAACAGCATTAATTTCTCTTGTATGATGGCAAGGCATTGCTGAGGGAGCACATCTAGTTGTGTATTTGGTATGTAAGAGAAATGTGGTCAGTTAGAGATTAGTCAGCAAGAGTCCAAGGCCCAGGCATGGCAGAACATGAGCTGCAGGGGTAGATGTGGCTTTAGAGCCCAAAGGACCAAAGTATTTGCTTTTGGTAATACCTCTTCCTCTTTCAGTTAGTAATTGCTAACCTATTTTTCAAGCTTTGCTTGTAATAAATCCTGTGTTTAATACCACTGTTACTCTGCTCTGGCAATTCAGGTAAAGTGATAAGCTTTTCGTGAAAATTTTACCCTTTTATATTTGAGTTTATGATTTCTTGGGTTTAGTATTGTTAATGCAAGGACTCAAGGCCTCAGTAGAAAGGATCTGCTTCCTGTAATCCCAAAAGAGAGCTATTACCTGGTGCAATGTCCTTGGACAATTTCTGAATTTAAAAAAAAAAAAACCAACAAAAACCACAAAAACACAAACCATCAGCATGAAAACTTTAGTAGAAACAACATCTGTTTTCAAGGACTTCCTCAGTCATGCTGTTTCCTTTGCAAGGTAAGCCGGTGTATTCTGACTCCCCAGGTTGTGGTACTGCAACATTAGGAAAACCCTTCATGGTAGGCATCTGTTCAGTTGTAGTTCATATACAGGAAATATATTCTAAACTCCAGATATGAGCTCATCAAGTAATTATTCCTTTAAAATTTGACAGGGAATAAATTAATTCAATATAGCTGTCACTAACTTTTTTGGTTTTCTAACTTGTTCCCAGAGATTTTTGCCACGAGATCTGTAACATTTATATTGATAAATAAGAAGTATTTACTCTTTGGAAAATAGTGAAGAAGATAGTTTTTTTCCAATTTGCTGCAAGGAGTTAAAAGTAGTATGTTTTTTGAACTGTAATGATTACCATAGTTAAGTGTAAAGTACTTATGATTGAACCTAAGCACAAAATATTATTAATGATTAACTACAAGATTTTAAAATTCTAGGTAAATTGTGGTGGTTTTAAAATGCTGAGAGTATAAATATAGCAGGGCGGGGGGAAATTTTGCTACAAAATATAGAATTAAAACGCAGTCCCATTGCCTGCTACAATATGCTGCAGGAGTTCTCTATAGCATTTCCTTCCTATGGTTATTGCTTTAGGCTCACCCTTCCAATGAAGATCGGAAAGCAGTGAGCTTTCAAATAAAAAGAAAAATTAATTCCCTGCTTTTAGTTGGTAAACTTATGTCAACACAACATGAAAAGGAATTAGTAAGTAGTCCAAAATGCTCTATGATACATACATTATCCATTTACATATTTTTCGTAGCTGGTGTCTTTTGTTAATTTAGGAATATATATGGGAGATTATTTAACCCCACCAAGGTTCATATGTTGTACATGCCAGTTTCACAAACTGAGTTTCACAGGTTTAAAATTAACATATGTTCTACACAGTGTGTTGTTAACGCAGACATTCTAGTGTGACAATCCATTTGCAACCTTTATGTCAAAAAATACAAGGTAAACCATATTAGCAGTCATATTGTAGTAATTTAATTATTTTCAATTCTTGTTTAATTCACCAAGACACTTCTGCTCTGCTGAATTGCAGGGGCTTTTTTGCTTTGTTTTTTAGTTTCATATTTGGCATTCCTCTCAGGAACTGACTTATGCTGAATGTGTTTTTCAGTGATAGAGAGATTGTTCCCTTGAGCCAGCACAAATGAAATCTGAAAACTAGAAATATATGGAACTATCCAAAAGTACTTCTGACTAGTCAGCATGCTGAGTACTCTTCTAATACCTTACTGCACATTCTCTTACAGTCTGCTGCAATAAACTGGGCTTGAATGGTTTCAGTTCAGTCAGGAGCTTTGCTGCTGCCTATCAATAGCAGTGCATGAAGTTCTATATTATGTCGTGTTGTAGGCACAATGTAACATGACACATCCTAATGTTAAAGGCATGCAGTAATAACAAGCTGCTGCAATACAGACCGGGAAACCGCCTACATGGATATAACCTGACAGGTGCAAGCTTACTTTGCCCAGCCTTAAGCTGATGGGACATGAGCCAGCTATATGCAGGAAACGACATAAATGTATGGAGATTTCAGCAGCAGTTCTGCAAATCAGAATCGGCTTTTGTCCATCAGGACTGGAGTGAGGCAAATCAAACTTAGCTCTGTAAACATGTTGCTGTCATTACTGTGTCTACATGTAGCTATTTTCATTATTTAGGTGAAGTCCACAATTTTTGTTCGCGTGTGTCTATTTCCTTATTCCTTGTTTTAAATCAGATTCCTGATGAAAATAATTCCCACAACTTCATATTGATTTCACTGTAAGTTTGTATTTTAAAGTCTTTGAAGCCTTGTAAATTACTTTCTGTAAAATGAATGCAAAACAGTGAACTTCTTTCCAGCTTCATCACGTTAGCTTCCTTTTTGCATCATCTCTTGCACAGTAAGGAATCACAAAAAATTGACAAAGATGCCAAGTGGAATCATTCATAAATAACTTCTGAAATATTCACAGAAAGAAATACAATTTGCAAAGTTACAGTATGAACAAAATTGTAACCACTTTTCTGTGCAAGTTTTCTTTCTTCTATATTTTTTACGTGTAGGTCTACAGTAGGAACATAAATAAGATAATTTAGAAATATATATATATATAATTCTTTGCAAAAAGCTGTGCAGGCTAACATGTTACATTCTCATAGGAAAGATTAGTGAGTATGACTTTTTAAAATTCCATTTTATTCATCTGTAGGATTCTGTCGTAGAATTTTCCTTACGGTAAAATATCATGTTAGCAATTCTTGCTGGCTGTTTGTTACTTTTAATTCCTCTCACTTCCTCTTCTGCCAAATATTTCAAATAGGACATCAAACCAACATATCCTTGTGACCCTAATACTTTCTGCTCTACCTCTCCTTCATTCTGCCACCTATATGAAAATCTCTCTTTTATTCCTAAAGACACCACTTGTTCCAGTAATTTCATGTACTGTTGCCATCTAACATTTCTCAGACCCAGCAGAAGTTTTTTCTCTCTCTTCAGTTTCTTTGTCTTTCTTTTCCACACATTGTAATAATAGTCTCAGCAAAAGCAGAGTAAAAACTCAGCAACTTTTGTCAGGGTCTTCTGTCTCACACAATGTCCTTTTGACTCTTCCCTTTACACTCTCGCTTTTTGTCAGTACCTCACTCGATGGTCTAGTCTTCATCCATCTTTCACAGGAGCCAAAGACTGTACCTTTCCCCCTTCTCATTATTTGCCCAATCTGTTTTAGTGTCAGAGATTCACAAAACTTACTCTTCCATTTATTTAACTTTGGCTAGTTCTGCATTTTTCTGCCCTATTTTTCTATCACCCTGAAATCTCCAAAAGCCCAAATCCTCTTCTTTGTTCCAGTCATTCATTCTTTGCCTCCAAAAATGTAAACATCACTCTAATATACTTCCCACTCACTCAGTTTTATAATCTGGCTCTCAGACATAATTCTGCCCTCACTTTGAGATGAGATTCCTGAACAGATTCCAGTCTTTCAGGGACAAAGTCTTCTATTATCAGAGAGATGATAAATGAGCAAGGGTTACACATTACCAACTGGCAGGTGATAAACCCATCAAAAATATAGCAAACAAGATTTGCTAAGGCAGCTCTTTCCGGTTCCCAGATGTTGCTGAGCTCCTCACTCAGTGGTAGTTCGTCATCCTTGCTGGTTGCAGGGACATTGTCTCCAAGAGTGACAGGTTCCTGCAAAAAACTCAGTCAATCCCTTTTCCCTCATTTTAACCACAGGCTGCCAGCTGATTAAAAATGGTCCCTATATTTTTTTTTGCCTCCTTCTTCTTATGCAAGAAATTCTGGTTTCTAATACTCTTCCACTCATTTCACGGTAAATCTAGAAGCCAATTTTTGGTACCAAGTTCACTGGCATATAAATAAACTAATTAGGTTAAAGTAAGATGAATTTAGGTGTAGCAAAGGACAAGCCTAGGTAAGAGAATTATGCTCACAGAGGCTCTCTGCAGAACTGGAGATTGTGCAACCAAACTCTCTGCAGAAAATTCTTTGTAGAATTTTGGTTGCAGGTAGAGGCCAGTTGGATTCAGCAAAATCTTTGAAAGTGTATATAGCATACTTTAATGTAGAAATTCTTTAATCCTGAATACACATTTTGAACCTGCTCAGCTGTTTTAGAATAAGTTTTAAGTAAAGGTTTGCTTTCTATTCCAAGTGTGCTGTTGCCTATGTATAGGTTATATTCTGAGATTATCATAGGTAATCAAGTCAGTTGGAATTATGTTGGTACACAGCTTTACTGCATGTATATACACAGATAATTGAATTTATATTTCATCTACAGGAAATTCTCAGTGCTACAAAATATCTTAGAATAAACGCATTTATTAGAAATCAGAAGGAAAATAAAAATCAATTCCATTCATTCCAATTGTGGCTTAGAGAGACAATTTTGCAAAGTTCTAAAAGCTCCTTTTAACACCAGAACACTCCTTATTGTGTTGCACAGATTTCCCATAATCATGCTATCATTTACAGGCCTGACATGACTGATTTCACCAGAAAAGTCATCCTTTATTGAATGACAGGAGGTAAACCCACCATCAATAGGTGTAACAGACAAATAAGAACTATTTGAAGAGTAATGTTATCCTATTTCTGTCAAGCAGTGTAAGCAAATGACCAAGAATTTATCATATTTACAAAGACAATGACTGTTTGGAAGTAGATTTTTTTTTAAATTCTTCTTTTTAAGGTCATCTCTTTAATCTGGAGCTGCAGCAGTGAATTTGACTTTTTATAAATGGTAGGTTTTATCAAGAATATGGTAAAACACTTTACCAAGTTACCTCCCTCACATCAGTGACATGAAACTAGAAGACTGGAAATTCTTTTCCCCTCTCATTTCCAATAATACATGTCAGCCTTGGCAGTCACAAATAGATGCTGGCTTTGCTCTCCTTGCCGCTCCCCTGCAAGACAATGGATATATATGGATATGTATATAACCATATACATAGCATGCATGTACTTAAGACAAGCGATTTACTTTGTCTTCTTTTTTCAATGTGTTTTATTTTATGTTCCAAACATTTTTGACTATATACTAAGGGAGGTGATCAGTTTAAATGTACAGAATAATACTACAAGAAAGTAAAAGTAAAGTTTCAGATGTAACAGCTAAATAAAGATGTGGATAATTTTTAAGGGATTTTTTTTCTTACATTCAATTTTAAATACTCTGATAACTTTTTATCCAGACGGTTTCAAAAAAACATTTAATTACCTATTTAACATTTCCCCAAAGATTTCTCTGTAAGCAAAATGGGTTCAACATTCTCCACCCCACCTCCACCCCTAACCCCACTTTCCCCAGAGCCTAAAGCAAGTCTTCTTTACCACCAATTATATTTGGCTTCTCACAGGACAATTTTCCCTCTCTATGCTTGGGATTCATATATCGTGCCTTTTCCTAATGACTAGCCTATCGATGTTGTGTTGTGAAGTCATTATGGTCCTGATGCCTGTTTTTGACCACATTCTCATGTTCCTCATATACTGGCTTTAAAAGACAATTATTCACCACTCTATTTGCAGTATACCTGTAGTTCCCTTCAAACTGCAGATCGAGTGTTGTCATGGTATTCTCTGATACTTGGGCCATCTTTGTAGGCAAGGTATATAACTGATTTGCCTTAAGCTTAAAAACTCAGCTTTAGAAATTGTATCTCCTGCTATATATCATTTTCAGAATTTTCATCTTTTTTTTGTTAATCATTGAGTCCCACAGTCTCTTTCAGTTTGTATAGACTTTAGTGTCCTGTTGGGGGAAGGAGTATACACATGAACTTATATTTATGTAAAATTGTATCTATGGGCCCTTCTAAGATCTGCCAGCTGAGACAGCAGTAACCAACACAAGTATCTATGTAGGACTTGGTACAGAACATGACTTCTAGGATCTCTGTAATCAAAGTTATATTCATAGAATCTCACATGTTTCTTACAAAATCAGATCAGGAATCTCTGCTGTAGAGGTATGAGTTAGAGTGCATTATATTTGAGGAACTGGTAGTAAGAGGTACCGATGTGGGCCAGCCTGTGCTAGTGGTTTGGGTGGTGGTTTCAGTGAAAGCTATGTTTGATTTGTGTTGGTAGGTGCTGGCTGTTGGTAACATAGATATTGCCCCTATAATCTGTCTCTCTCTCACTCTTTCTTTTTCTTCCCTCTTTTTCCTATTTCCTTCTATCTCCTTCTCTAACTCACATTTACTGCTAAATAAAATCCCTTCTATTGACTTCAGCATAAGATCTCATTTTCACCTTAAATCAGGCAGAAGCATCTATCTAATAATCATAATAATCCGACCTTAATACTATCTTGATATATTCTGCAAGAATTTGAATGTAATAATACTGTAATTACCCAGGCCTTCACATGTTCACAAGAAACATATTTCAGAAGTGTAAGGCAGGGTCGTTTAAGAAAACTGAGTGCAATTTATTGTAAAGGGCCTGTATTTGATGTCCCCACTGTACATCTTTAGAAGAAGCACTTCTGTTCTGAAATGCCATGAAGCTGAAGAATTACACTACTTGATATATACCTGTGATGCAGTTATCTTACAAAGCCAAGATAATAAGTTACAAAGCAGCAAATATTAGGAGAGATTGGAATAGTAAATCATCTCATTCCAATAAAAACGTATTTCTCATTGGCTTCCAGAAGACAGTGCATTATGCTTTCATATAACGCATACTATACATATATGTTTATATAGTACCTATAAAGTTATATACAGTGTTATATATATGAACAGCATTATACAGAGAGAGTGTTCTTTATTAGTATATGTAATACTGCAGAGGAAAAAAACATATAGCTGTGAGGGACAGGTCTGATTAAATTCTGAAGCTATATCTTACACAGAAAGATAATGTTTATGCATAAAGTAAACATTATCAAAGCTGTAGTTTTGGTGTTCTTCATGGTAACTGTAATATGGATGAAAAAAATACAGTTAGAGAAGTTACAAAAAAAGAAAGGAACAATTTCCTGCAAAATAGGAATCTTTCTTTCAAGATACTTGTGTAGGAGAGGTCTGGACAGCAACGTGAAGTGTTTAATGACATGTGCTTGAACATCAAAAGCTTAAAAGAGTAATTGGACTCCTTATGCAAACTTTATAAGATCCTTTTGCCTCTCTGTCTCCAATCTTTCTATAGTCCTTATATCTTTCAGTGATCATGGCTTTACTCCACTCTCCGTTACATTGTGTGTCACGAGGACCTCAGATGATTCCTTATGCACTTGAAGTTTCAAATAGTATTTTATTTTATGGACAGATAGAAACACAGGGGAAAATATAAACAAACACACATCAATGTCATTGTTATATTTGTTCAGTTTGTTCTCTTTATCTATTTAACAAGTAGAATACAGATCAAACTAGATTTGAGTCTTATTTTCAAAATAATGTCTTCTAAAGTATTTCAGGAAAAAATCCTAATTTTTTTCCCCCAGGAATAACTATTGACTGATTTCACTATATGCAGCTCTTTCCAGGAAGGCAGGAGGTTTTCAAGGTGGATATAATTTCTTTTTTTTGCTACTAATGATTAAAAGGCACAGATACACACATGTACACGTAACACCTCTTCGCAAAAGAAAAAAAAAGGTCAACTTTTTAAAGGGACATAGTTAGCCTTAAATTTTGTTCATGTCTGGATAATGACTGACAAGAGGACACAGTGCCTATCTATTCCAAATTAAAAGTGAATAAGTAAAAGTAACTCTGCACCCAATCCTGTCAGTTACCTGAAGATGAATAAGCTGAGAGACTGAGAATCCCTTCCTGCAGCGCCATTCAATTTACAGCAGTGGAAGGTTTCATTGAAACTATAACAGGTTTTAGAAAGTCTACAGAAGTGTGACTTTGTTGACATTCTTTTATATTCAGTGAGGAATATTCATGTCTGAAGGTATGCGTCACTGATTGCTGTGTGAATGGGGTTATCTGTCTCACAGATCCTCACAGAAGCCAGGCAGTAATCCCAAGGAAATGCCATTGTTTTTATTTAATTAACAATTTTTATTATGTCTTGTAACTGTCTTGTAACCAATGTTGTCCCCGTAAGGACTTTCTGCCTTCTCAAAGAAAAATAATTTTGCATTATTTATGTGTGTGAGTGAATCCCCTGCCCCTGAAGTCCTTTGTATGTGAATGGATTTCTGTACCCACATGCCCAGATTTATCCCACAGCTTCTGGATTTTGGCCAGAAATATTCTCCATTCATGGCGGTGGCAAAGATACTTTTTAATAGTATGTGTCACAGATTTGGCCTCATTTCAATTTTAGAATTCTGCAATTTCCAGTATAAAGCTTGTGATACATGTATACATGCATTCAGTGACACAAAGGCACTGCATACTGTATCCCGATCTTGTGAACCCCGCAGACTATAAATTAAATAATTTAATATTTGAATTTTAGACTGGGCAATATTTTCTTTGGTTAGGACAGCAGTTTTCTGATTAATGTTTTTAATTTTAAGCAATGTCTAATACATACAATAATAAAAGTGGCAGTTCAGCTTATAATGAGTTAAGGAGGTTTCTGAGAATACACAAGAGGTTTTTAAGAGACTTCCGAAGTTTATTTTTACGGAACAGAAGCCCACAAATTAATGCAAATACATTTTTTCATATTTTACTATGTTTGTGTATCTCTAGCTTTAATAATCTCAACATTGCATTATGAATAGTGCTTGTGCTTTCAAGGCTGTATTCCAGTTAAAACAGTAAAATAACATTAAAAGAGTAAAATAATATTTGCAATCGGCTGCAGTGATAACTAGGAGGAAAGTAACACATACAGGATTGTTAATGGTACAGTTTCATGGAAGTTAATAACAAAAACACAAAAGAATGAAATAATGTGTCATATATACACACCACTGTTTTTCATAACTCTCACAACTTTGATGGATGTCAGTGGTGCTGCTCTTCATACACAGAATCCAAAGGTCCCATTTGGACCTGGTTTGCACCTTTCTCTATTGACCCACTTTTTCTGACACTGGAGGAGGAGGAGCAGCCAGGATCCTTCTCACTCTTTTGTGTTGACTTTAACTGCTGTGGAGGATCTCTGTTCTATAAGGTGGAGCATGTCATTGTCCTTGAGTTTTCATCCCAGCATCTGTGTCTGTCCAATGCCAAGCGGGTGAAACTAATCTCCGGCAGTACAAATAAATTTCTTAAAAACAGCTGTCCAATAAAATCGTTCTGTTTAGTACTGTTAGGTTTACAAAACCAGCTTTTCAGATGTTAAACCTTTTCATCAGAGTTCACAGATAATGTCAGGAAACAATAGCCTCTGTCAGTGGAGATTGTACCTTGTGGAAGTAAATGTATTTAATGTGGGATGGATGGCAGCCTTGATCCTCATGAAGAAGTAAACATAAATAGATGCCGACTGTGTTCTTTCTATTTTCCCTGGCTGACCTCCACTGATGTAGCTGAGCTTTCCTCTTGTGATATTTTCCAGGTCACATAAAAAGAGATTTTTTGTTTTGGCCTCCTGGCTGAAATGATGAAACATAAAGCCTGTTCTCAGGCTGTGGAAGCCTGATGGATGTGGAACAGCTGGTGGGCTGCGACTGGGCTCTGAAAGGAAGTCTGAGAGATGCAATTGGTTCTATGGTTAAAAGTGAAAGACGAATAAATTTTTCTGCTTTAGACAGATGTATAGAAATCTGCACAATGTAAATTTGCTGATTCAAATACTTTTGAGAAGATATATAGAGATGATTTAGTGGAGTGGACCATTAGAATTAGGTATTTTCTGGTAAATAAAACTGGCATCTAACATACAAAGGGAGCAATATGTTAAAAGAACTATAATATTTTTGCTTTTTAAATATTTGGTATCTGAGCTAGCCTGTGCTGCAAGTTACTGAGGTATACAGATCTTGCCAGAAGAAAAAATACAAAGCAAGTTACCGAGAAAGAAATGGGAAGTGGAGAGTGAGACATTTGATATAAGGAGGATAGAAAGTGGAAGCCTGTGATGCAGCAAAGGAGTGGTGAAAGAAAATGAGGAAAAGCTACATAATAAAGGGAAGTGCTGTCACCAACAAGCACAGCACAAAACCCAAGAAAAAGCAGCATTTTAATGGCCTAGATACAAATAACACATTACTGTCTGTTGGGTTCTCTAGCAAGATAAAACCAGTTTTCCTATGAGGCTGATTTCATAGAGAAAGGAAAGTAAGAGTGTGTGCCCTAAAGTTCCTTTAGGGAATGCCCTAAAAATGAAAAGCTCAGATAGTTTTAAGAACAACAAAAATTATTCATTAAGCAAGTGGGGTAGAGGTCGGACTTCTTTTTCTAAGGGGGAAAAGTTGGCAAACAAAAACACAGAGAGAAAAATATTACTTAGGGCATAATGGATCATGGAAGAAATAAGGATATAATTATATCATTTTGTCTCAGATTAATTCTAAGACTGCTTCCAAATATTCAAGTTCAACAGGCAGGTTAGAAATACAGAATTCTTGACTAAGAATTTCTCTTGAAAAATTTAATCCAGGAGGTAAACTCAAAATGCAAATGTAACTACATCTTTCATTCAGTGAAGTAATTCCATGACTTGCACACTAGTTTCCTACGGAAAACTGAATTTTAATTTATCTGTATTAAGGTTTTATTAGTCCATAATGTCCCATTTTCACTGGATGTACAGTAAGAGTTTATAGGAATAACCTTGTAAGTGGGAACCTTAAAGCATTCAATGGATTAAGGATTCTCCAAAAATATTTCTCCTCTCTGGATTCTATGTTTGACACAACCAAGGTGCATCTTCCTGAGAGAGCATGGATAGCATCTCTTCTGTCTTGATATCTGAGTTCATGAGACATGTAGTAGTGTCTTCTTTTGAAAACTTTATCTTCTCATCAGACTGGTTAAGAATAGCCAAGAAGTTCTAAAGTTCCTTTGTGGACACTACAAGACAAATGTAAAGGCAGTACAATCAGAAAAACCTAATTTCCTGTAATTTGTTTAGTCATGTTTGTAGGTAAAAAAAAAAATTAATCTCACCATAAAGAAAACAGAAAATTTAAAAAAAAGGTGGGGGGGTGGTATATTGTGAGCACATTTATATAGTTCCTGTTTACTTAATGGCAAAAATCAGATTGGAGCTTAAACCGTGTCTGTCCTATGCATATTGTGTTCACAGCAAATATTTTAGTTAGAATTCTTACATTTAGTTTAAAAAAGAAATTCTAAAATATTGCACTCACAGCTTTCTAGCTTCATAGGTGTCATGTAGCTAAAATAATACAGTAACTATTAGATATGTATTTTAGAAATTATCTAAAGTATGGTTTATATAATATTTATACAATGCAGGAAGTTAAAATCAAAATAAGGTAAATTCGATGAATATGTAGAAAATTATCCTTATGTTTCCTGTACCTGTCCTTAAACTGACTTCACTAGTAAAATTGTTGGAGTGAATGCTTCTATTCATATTGCACAGTTCCCTTTTAAATATATATATATTTTCTATAATGGTGATATATAATACTGGGCAGTTATAGCACTGACTGGACCTGATTTAAATATCATTTGAACTTGCTTTGAACGATCGAGGAAGACCCAAACGATGCTCAAAGGTGGGTGTAGTACAACTAACGCATTGCTGGAAAAGGCAGCGTTTTGTTTTCTCTCCGAGGCAGAGCCGCGGCCGCGGACCCTCGGGGCTTTGGCGCCCGCGGTGCCGCAGGCGGGGCAGCGGCGGGGCCCGAGGGGAATCCCAGCGGGGCCCGAGGGGAATCCCAGCGGGGCCCGAGGGGAATCCCGGCCGGCCCCGGGGCTGCGGGCTGCCCTGAGGCGGCCTCTCCAGCTCCCTGAGCGGTACGATCCCGGCTGTCAGAGCTACCCGCAGCCGCGCCTCGGGAAGGAAAAGGAGAGACTCCGGGCCGACCACTCGCCTGTGGCATGGCTCCGGACATCCCTCTAGCTGTTAAAGTCCAGATGTTTTCCCAGCAAGGGGAAAACGGCGCCACCCACACCTGGGATCCCTTTGATGCACCGGCACCTGGATCCCTCCTATGGCCCCCGCAGCCACATGTCGCTCCTGATCTGGCCCGAGCCCTGGGTCTGAAGCCCTTTATGGGCGTTATTGTCTCCTGGAGTGTGTTTGCCTCCTTGCATTGTTCTTCTGAAATCATAGGTGCTTGCTCGCACTTTCAAATGCCAGGTTACCTTTCCCTATCCAAAATCCACATAACTAGCTGCTGGGCTTTTATAGACAGGATTGCACAAATTCCTGCAAAAACTTTGTACTCTGGCGACCACATTACTCAGTCCCACGTTTTTCCTCGAGGTTACTGACAGTGCAGAAGAGACAACTGCAGGGAATATTTCCTCAGCTTTTGCAGTAGAGAGCTTGCCATGTTAAGTTAAATAACTAATAAGAGGAGGCTTGCTCTGCTACAGGAGGGTACCAGCCGGAGAGTCTGAAAGGCTCCTTTCAGCTGTAGGTTCCTCTCAGCAGTCCATCATGCTATACGAGACACTGCAGAGACACAAGGCAGTCAGGTAAGGGATTTTATGTCCTGAAATGTATCAGAAGACTGAACTGAGGACAATCCTCAAAGCCCTTTGAGCATTTCTGGAGGGAAGTGTTTCTAGGTATGCAAAAATATATAATACAAAATAGTGTTGAAAATTAACGTGTTTTATCAAAAGAGTCATAATAATGATTTGGGTGTATATGAATTGCAGCCAGTTTAAACACAGGCAAACAGATTGAACTTTTATTGTTGTGAATACAGAACATATTCTCATTTATATTCTTTGACTGAAAATCATTATTACTTTGCCTATAATTGCCATAATTTATCACATTGTTGAAACTTGCCAGTAATATGGTACTATTTGTCTACAGTTCCACTCTAATTGCACATAATTAATTATTCACTTTGCTCAATTGCTAATTGCCTTTTAACATACACTTAAATATAAACATAAAAATAGCACTTCAAAGGGAATAGAAACATAATTTGTTAAACTTTTAATATCTGTTATAATTGTGGCTTCAGAGAGAGAGGGATTGCTTAAAGTGTTAAAACAGTAGATCATGACTTAGTAAATTATTAAGCCCTTGTTGGACACGGAGGTGAACACTGCCTGCAAGGGTGAGGAAAAAGGCTGAGGTAGTCAGTGCCTTCTTTGCCCGAGTCTTTCACAGAGATTCCAGGGCAATCAGTTCCCTGAGCTGGTCAGGGAACAGGGTCAGGGAGCAGAATAAACCCCCTGCAATGCAGGAGGAAGTGGTTACTGACCTGCTGTGTCACTTAGACACTCGCAGCTCTATGGGACCAGATGGGATTCACCTGAGGGAACTTGCAGAGCTGGTGGAAAAGCTCGCCAAAACACTCTCCATCATTTGCCATTAGTCCTGGTTAAAGGGGAGGTCCCAGATGACCAGAGGTTGGCCTATGGGATGCCCATTTACAAGAAGAGTTGTAAGGAGGATCCAAGGAATTGCAAGCCTGTCAGCCTGACTCCAGTGCCAGGGAAGGCTACAGAACAGATAAGAGTGCAATCACATGGCATGTACAGGGGATCCAGGGGATCAGGCACGGCTAGTCAGCATGAGTTTAGGAAAGGCAGGTCCTGTTTGACCAACCTGATCTCCCTTTATGACCAGGTGGCCTCACTTATTGGATGAGGCAAAGACTATGGATGTAGCAAGGTGGGGTTCAGTCTCTTTACCCGGGCAACCAGTGACAGGACAAAAGGAAATGACCTCAAGCTGTGCCAGAGGAGGTTCAGATTGAACTTCAGGAAGAATTTCTTCACTGAAATGGTAGTTAAAGGTTGAAATGGGCTGCCAAGGGAGGTGGTGGAGTCAACATCCCTGGAGGTGTTCAAGAAACGACTGGGTGTGGCAATAAATTCTAGGGTTTACTGGTGTTTGGTCAAAGGTTGGACTCAATGATCTTAGAGGCCTTTTACAATCTTAATGAATCTTTGATTCTATAAATTCCCATGTTTGGTTTCTATACACTTGAGTGTACTTCAGAGCTGCATATCCAGGTAAATTATAGTGTATGAAGTGACTGCTTATCAGAGGAATAAACAAAAAATCTGGTTTAAAATATGAATAATTTTATCCTAACCTCTCTGCAAATACAGACTTTATTGTCCTGACGCTGAAGAGGGAAGGCCTCCAACTTTGGAGTGCCCCCAGCTTTGGCACACCACCACTCAGTAATAATTTGCAGCACAGTCAGAGCAATGGGGATCCTTTCTGGTAAAGGGATCTTGTATGACTATAGAGAAAGCAAAACACTTTATACTTCCTCAGTGCATCAGCGAATAGAAATAAGAGTGTATGATATAGCTCAAAATTACACATTTAAATGCAATTTATAACACCATGCTTAGAAAGAACCCAGTAAAAGTCTAAGCAGAAAAAAATCTCAGAATCGTAGTAGAAATCATTTTTCTGAATTCAGCTGTTTCTAGGACTTAAACGTATCTCATAATCAAGTAGTTATTAAAATCCAACATATACCTGTTAGTCCTGGTGGATCTTTATGTGCATATAAATATACATATATATGTATATGCATTTATGTGTACATTTCTAGACCAGCAATTGGGAATAAATTTGAGAGTCTACCAGACCTAGAATTAGTATGCTACACATCAGTAATTAGTTTACATTACTAGCATGTCTCAGATATTAATAAGTGCCGTTGCAAGAGAGCTAGTTGACAAATTTGGGCAGGTTAATTAGCTTAAAAATGCTATACCCATGTATATGTACTTTATCATAATTATTTTAAGAACAATACTAAGTGAAGAAAAGAGTTTAATGGACTTATAAATGGACATGAACAAACTGTACCTCAAAGATGGTTGCAGCTCACTTAGGATTCAGAATGTCATCCCATTTTCATTCTCAGTATGAATTGAGTTTGTATCGTACAGTACATAAATGATTTTCCTAGACTTTTTAAAAGGCAATATGTATTAATATTTTAAACTGAAGTAATTGCTTCTTGTTCAGCAATGGGTTTCATTTATGAGTGTTTATCCCTAGCAAATGGAAAGTATGGTTAATCTAAGTTAAAAATGGATTCTTTAAATAGCTCTAATTGCGTTCTGTTTATATTTGTATGTTTTAGACTCTTAAGATTTAATCAGTAGCAGTTCTAACAAACCATAATGTTTATTAGCTGGTTTTAAATTATTCTTGTGGATGATAGTTCAATGAGAAAATAAATGATGATTTGCCTACTATAATGCGTTGTAAATAAAAGATGGACCTGCACAGAAAAGAGAAATTGCATATTATATCCCTTGATTTTTATATTAGAAATACAGACAGAATGGAAGAAAACTTGAAACAGGAAAGGGAACAGCTTGCATTTCTAATTTCACTTATGCAGAATCTTTGTAGTTTTACGTGTTTGTTTGATTGAATAAAAACTTTGGAGTGTTATTGTTCTTTTAACTTTATTTTGCATCAATCATAACAATTTATTACTAGATACTGGCACTTTTGTAGATGTTATTAACTTTTCACTCCAAAATCATACCTTGTATGAGGATCAGGTACAAAATTATTTCTGAAGCCTCTATTATATCTTGCCTAAACACCGTGCAAGTAAGGAGATGAATTAATAGATAACCAAAAACTTTTTTTGCAATGAAGTGTTCATATCAATAGAAAGACAGTGCAAAGTATGTAATAGAATAAAGTGATAATCTGAAATCCTTTAGTTATACCTGTCTAGATAATGCATAAGGACAAACTGAAAACTAATTATCTCAGGTCTAATATTATATTATATTTAATGAGATCACTTTTTAAAAATAAACTATCGAAATATTTTACATCAAATACTTTCAAATGAAATAATAAAATATGTTAAATGTTGAAAGGTAGAAGAAAGTATCAGTTCTTTTAACTAAAAAGTAATAAATCCAGAATGAAAATGTGTCTGGATTATATTGGTGTTATATATGTCTAGGCATTCAGGGTAGTTCTGCTGTTCAGGGTAACCAGAACCTGGTTAGTTAAAGACATGGAGCCAAATTCTCTGGTTGGATTTGCAATGTTCTTGTGATTTCTGGAAACAGGTTAGAAAGAGGCTATTTCAGAACGCATTTGCCTGGAAGTGTTCCAAAAGGTTGGTCTGTTCAGGATTATCAAAATACCCTGCCAAGAAATCTCTGACGTACTGTGTGTGATCCTACGAAGGTGGGGGTGAGTGGGCAGGGTGTGCCAGCTCCAGATGATCTGAATTCTTCCACAAGGGCAGTTGGCAGCAGTCAGCAGAGTTGTATTTGCCTTTTTTAAAATAGTATTTCATTAATATAGCTGAATTCTATCAATCCAAAGATGGGTAGTGGTAGTTTATATTTGTTTAATGTTTTCAACTGATTTTGGATGGATGTGAAGTCTTACAGTCACGTTATGCATTTGTGGATTTCTCTCTGCTTCTCTCCCATCTCCTCAATAACTTTAAAACACAAATGCTTCAACTAAATTTTACAGGGGCTAGAGGTCTCAAAAATACTTATGTTCTTACAAGCTCCAGGAAAAAAGAGCACATATAACCTCTGAGTGCCCTGTTAGACAGAAAATAGGCAACAGGAGATTAATCCCAGTTAGACACTGGAGAATCCATTTAGGGGGAAAAAAGCAGTACAAACCTCCTAACTGCAAGGAAACCTTCAGAGTTTTCACCGTCTTTAAACAGCTAAATCAACAACAAGTCACAATCACATGAAAAACTGATTTTTTTTCTGGTAGACTAGAGTTAGTGTGTTATGAACTTTTAAAGGAAAAGAGTACCTCTGAATTGGTAAAAAAAATTTAATGTTCAATTCTAACCTTTTCACTGGTGATATTGAAAGCATTATTGGAAATACGGATTTTTTACAATCTGTAGACCTATTCTGTTTCTATTGTGTTTACAGTGTACTCAGTCATTAAATGGAATAGCACTTTTCTCCTTGTTAAGCTTATTTGATTGAAAAAAGAAATAAGGTTTAATAAAATCCAACTTTGAATTAGTTGATTAAAGCCAAGTCTCTTAAAATATGTGATTTCCCTCTGTGGTTCGGGTAATGTTTTCTTATCTGATCTAGTGTTGTTCAAAGCCTTATGGAGATTTCCAAGTTACCAGTAGAATATAAAATTAATTTCTACAAATCTATTTTACTTTAATTTCTCCTAATAAAATGGTAATGTTCTGATTGTAACGAGTTTACCTTTGTGTATATGAATATTCTTGGTTTTCTTACTGGAAGTTAGCTGTGGCAGCGATTTCTCTGCTCTAAAAAGAAGTGCTGCCAGAAGGTTAGATAATGTAGTTTTAGATATTTAGTTCTTACTCATACTCGATCACAGAAAAGATTAGCAAAAGGCGGTATTACAAAAACAATTAGATTGTGTCCTCTTCCACTGTAGGGAGAGATTTTTGCTTACAATGAAGGAGAAGATTCAGACAGGATTCCCTCACTAAGATGACAGCGATTGTAGAGTTGGAAGAGCTCAGCTTTGCTCCTGTAAATAAATATTCATGGAAGACTAGGAAATTATATATGCTTCTTAAATTTAGCTTTGAATCTAGTTGCCAGCTATGTTGACGCCAACACCTCCCAAATGTGAAAGCCTCAACCTTGTTCAAACATGATTTTAGAAATTTATTCCTCCTTTATACATCAGATTTTTTTTCCATTATAGTAAAAGTTAAAACTTTCCAACTTTAAAGACATACGTGGAATGCCAGAGGTTTGGCCCACAGAAAACAACACCTCCTGCTCAGAGAGACTCTGGCCAGTAAATTGCTGGAGCCTAACCCAGTGATCTGGAAAAAGTAATTCTATACAACTGCACTATTATTGTCCAATACTGGATGCCGAACTCTGGGCTAGCGTTGCTTTAAAATATTGCACCTGATTTTATATTATGTTTCGTGGTCAGTATCTCAAAGTCTGTTGCTTTTCATTGTGCTTTCTGAATAACTGTAATGACATATATTCCAAATCTCATTGCTGAAGATGAAATCAGGAATCTAAAACTACTGGGAATGCCTAAGACAACAGTTCTCCTTTATGTGAGGAATGGTCTTTCTCACTCTATTCATGCTGGAACTGTTATACATTGTATAAGTAGTTAATATCAT
Organism: Cnemophilus loriae; assembly: GCA_013397755.1. Lineage (NCBI taxonomy): Eukaryota > Metazoa > Chordata > Aves > Passeriformes > Corvidae > Cnemophilus > Cnemophilus loriae. The sequence goes on along the minus strand of VZTF01004373.1, from coordinate 4,172,644 downwards.
GATAAATAGGGAAGAATGATTGCCTCAATGGGTGTGGTACTCAGTTGAGGTGTTTGGTTTTATTTAAGGGGAGAGAGAGGACTTTAGTCCTCGCCATATGGTTCCCTCAATCCCTGTCCTCTTTTATGGTTTTGACAGTCAATTACGTTCTCTAGAAATTTTCTGTTTGGCATCAGGTCAGATTTCCTGGTGTAGGTGATAGTTGTTTCCCAGCACAGGCAAGGTGCAGTTTTCAGAGACAGAGGAAGCCTAAAAGTCACTTTGGATCTATTCTTATTTATTCAGAAAAAAAAAATTACAAAGGATTGATTAAGATTAAAAGTGTTAACTCTGGAGAAACATGTATGGGGAGGAGGAAACTTCTTGAATCTTCTGAAGGTGTTGTGGGATGTCACTGCACATATGTTGTGGGAGGCATGACAGTGGCCTCGCAAAAAAAGGAGAGGTGGCAAAGAATTTGCAGCAGTCATGTATGCCATTTAGCTTAATTTCTGTAAAGATCCTAAATACGTAAAGCAAACAGTACGATATTCTTTTGTCTCTATGTACTTATATTTAATACATATGGAATCTTATGTAGACAGAGACCTTTTTTTAAAAAAAATATGATTGCATTTTTCCCCTTTAAATTTAAAAAATAAATTCTGTGTAGCCAAGGTCATATTTTTAAGTGTGTCCTCCATGCCATTGCCCCTAATGATTGATGCTCATGGATTCTGTATTGACTCACAAGATGACACTTTTCCACACTGCTGTGTTTCTTCGACCCACCTTGGAAATTACATTAGCTCACTATAGATTTTGCACAGAAGATCAAATAGATTTAAATTTATTCATACGCCGTATGATTCTGGGGATGTTTTCCTCTTATGTTTTGCAAACATGACATTTGCTTTCCAGTCCCCTAGCTTGAATAGATTTTGCCGTTCTAGAAAAGCAGCAAGGAAAACACGACTGTACTCCTTACCAGTTCTTTCTGATGGTTCTTTCTTCTGTTGTTCTTTTTGTTTGTTCTATGTTACACAATCAAGTCCTTCATCACTAAGATTAGAAATAACTAAAAACTCTTCATTTTGACTGGACAGATACTGATATGCCAGAGTTATTTGCCTTTTAAAATAGTTAACTGCATACAGTTAGTATTCCTTGCCGTATTTGTCTTGTTCAAAAAAATTGTGAGTGAAAAATGTTATAAGACAAAGACTTATTTTCAGCATTTTAGAAAGCTGTTCGAATAGTTCATTGATAACATCTCAGCAGGTGGAGGTCCCATGTGATTCCACCATTCAAGAGAACTTCTTTCACGTGTGATTAATTCCAAGATCCATTTAATCCACCACATTATGGTGGTCAATTTGGGGCATCTGCGCTGATGAAAATGACTTTTGATTGTACCTAAATGGCTTTTACATGCAGTACTCCATGCCAGTTTACTCTCCAGTTCAAAGTAAGATAAAATAGAGTCCATTTTCTAGATAGTGCACCTTTTTTTTCTGCTGGTTAGCTAATCAGAATTTATATTTTGTATCAAATTAGCTGGTTTGTAACGTCTATTTAGAAGTGTTCCTAGATACTTCTCAGTATTTTTCGTTTAAAAATTAGACCAGTGGCATTTTGATTTTATTTAGCATCACTTTTTCTATGGTACATACTAACATTAATCTCTGCATTACTAAACAAATGATCCATCATTTACACGTTGGCTCAAATAAGCATGTACATGTGCAGAAAAACAGATGCACTGGCCAGAGAATTTAGTAGATTCTGTTTTAGAAATGGGCTGCATGAAGACAGTTTTCTTTAAAGCCAGTGTATGTTAGAGATTTTGCCTTATTCCTCACTTCCTAAACTCTGAAATTCACCTTTCAACTGATTTTCAGTGTGCTGGCCATCTGGGTGTAAACTGAATTGCTATCTCGGCCAAGAGACAGATTGTAAAATGACTCTGTAAGGATTAAGCCCTGGGTGACTACCTGATAGAGTGATGCAGTCGATCTTAACTGACAGATTCANCAGGGAGGGAGAGGTAGATTTAAACTTAGCTTCCAGCTTTAGTTATCTAGTAGTAATTCATACACTTTTCCCCCAGGAGAGTCTTAGAGTCTCTCAAGCTTCTAAACAAATCATAATTCTGGTTCCCACTCTGTCTAAGGACTGGAAAAAGAGAGAAGAAAGAAAGAAGAGTTTTATTATATATTTTTGAAATTAGTAGAGGAATTGATAGTTATGTTATTCTTAATTTTACATTTTAGACATAAAAAACCCCAAGTACTGCAAATTAATAGAAAGGTACTGCCATGTTTAATTGTTCAGAAAGTATAAGATGAATTTAAAGACTAACATTTTATTTTATATGGTAATGACATCTGGAAAGTGTGAAAAAAAGTCATGGAAATGTGAATGTTAAGTCTAGTAGGATTTTTTTTTAGCTGCTATTAGTAGATTGACAGTTTATGATGAAAAGTTAGAATTCCGCCTCAAGAATAGTTAATAATAGTAAATTGAGAACCTTCTTTTTTTGCACTTTCATTGTCCTACAGTATTTTGAAACATATAAGTAGTCATCATTATCTTGATTCCAGGTTTTGATGGTTAATTAATATCTCTAAATTCTATTGTGATTTCCATTAATACAAAAATAGATAATATCTGGAATCTCTTTCTACTTCTAATTTTGTTTTTCAGACTCTGAAATAATCTCCTAAGCTTACCAAGACAAAAATTAAAACAGTTCTAAGTCCTACGATCATAGCCTATTCATTATCACTTACATTTACCATATTCACCAATGGAGATTAATATTGGAAGGAAATAGGATACAGATCTCAATTGCTATTCTGATTTCTACTGTTTTGAAAAATAATATTGCTTAAAAAAAGTCCATGCAAAAACTCTTGCTGTAAAGACCACCGATTACTGATTACAAAAGCGAGTCAGTTCTTCAAAAAAACAAAAAAAACAAAAAAAAACCAAAAAAACAAAAAAACCCAAACAAACAAAAAAAAACCAAAAAAAAAAGGAAGATGAGAAAATGCATATGATAAGTACAAAAATAATTTAATTTATTTTTCTCTAAGAAATCACAAAAGACTGCATGTAACCTACCATTTTGTACTGGGAAATATTTAAGCAGGTGACAGTCTTTGCAGCAAGACCACAACCAGCTGGAAAGTATTTTAAAACACTGTTATTTTCTTTTTTAAAGTCTAGAATTCATCACCACATGCAGATTTCTTTTCCTAATGACCATCCATTTATTTCAGTCTTGTCATTCGGGAACAAAAATTGTTTAGTGATCCAGTTTGTTATGGTCAGTATTGTGATTAAATCAGGGTACTCCTTTGCTTCCAGATAATCCCAGTTAGTTTACTAAGTGGCTTGAATGAGTAGGAGTCAGGAAAATAAGACCATATCTTTTTGGCATTGGGAATTTGACAGAAAAGTCAAATGTATCACTATATAAAGGAATTTTCAGGAAAAGCTAGGGCCTCCCTTTGAATTTCTTTGAATCTTTAAACTCACTTTTTCTGGGTTGTACCCATTATACTTCTTTGAGAGGTGTCCTGTCTGAAAGTGTAGACATGCCCTTAAGTTGATCTTTCCACAAGCTGCCAGACCTTGTATGCTTGGTTTAGCTTATTAATTTTATTTTAAGCCATGTACAGATGTGTAGTATGTTTCCAGTGAAATTCAGTAACCTGTTTAAAAACTGATATCAGAACTGTACCATGGAGGTTTGTTGAGGTTTTGGGTTTTTTTTTTTTTTAAGATTAGAACAAAGTATTTTTCTATGTATCTAAAAGCCAAAAGTAACACATTTCTTGGTCTCGTGAATATTTGAAGCCATTGTCTAGTAAGGCTTGTACTTAACCCTAGCATTTGTCTGGCTAAACAAATTTTGTAGGTACAGCCTGTATTTTTTTACTGAGACCATCACACATTGTCCTGCTGTTCATTTTACTGCCTGGTTTACTCATACGTCTTTTAAACTGTCAGTGACCATTGCATCTCATTTACATTAGTAAACACTGTCTTAAGAACCATGAAGTGTTCTACATTTTAAGCCCCATTTTTGGCCTCTATGATGGCACCTGAGAATCAAGAAAATTCAAGGGAAGTAGAATGTCTCAGTAACTGATTTTTAAAAGGTATGTTTTTTACTTTAAACATGCAATGTGATGCACAAATAAAGATCAAGGTGATCCAGATTTGACATGGAACGTTCTTGAGTTAGTATGCATTTTGGGATTAAGGGTGTAATAATAAAAGCGAAAAACAGAAGGTGAAGTGGGTGTTCATGTTTAAACCCACATATTTACTGCCAAGATTGCTAAGAGGAAATGAGGCCATAAGGGAATGTCTTGTTTAACTAAATTCAGAAAGTTTCAAAGCAGGTTAGCGGACATGTGCAGATTAAAAGTTTTCTCATGAAAAAGGATTAAGTGCCAGATGAACACAGTGTCAGTTCCGAAACCTTATCACTAATAAAAAAATTATCCAAGCCAGTGTTAAACTAAATTATCTCAAGGTAATAAATGAAACCAAAAGACAATATAAAGTTGTCCAAGCCAGAAATCAAATTCCTCTTTTGGCTAGTTTGCAATAGCTGGCTTTTTGTCTTTTTTCGTTTAATATACAAGCTCCTTTCTGATAGCCTTTTCATCCCTAATGTTCTGTGGTCGTCTTATTTCCTTTACTGTAATTAAGGTAAGCTGCATGATTCAGCCCAACAGTTGTCCCTTGTAATTGCAAAGGTAATGACATGTGTTATCTTATTCCATCTCTTAATATAGTCCTGTATTGATTCCTGTGTTATCTGAAGGTAAGCAATGGATGCAGGCTTCCTGAAAGGCAGACCTGTATCTTTGTTTCTATTCTCTAATGATGAATTCTTCACCAAGACTGATAATTTGATGCCTTGGTGAGTGTGGACACCCTCTGGCTATCTCCTCTCTGCAATCTCTCATCTCAGATTAACATTTTGCTTTCTTAACCCCTGCACTTGAAGACTTCAGGATATTAGCCATATCTTTGTCTCAGAATAGCCACTAAAACTCTGCTGTTCCAGCTCCTGGACACTGACTTGAGACTTTTGGCCATATAGTATGATCTGCCATAGACATTCGGTCGTGTGGCTTGATACATCTTATTCATCCAAAACACATTAAGTGTTCAGACACTGAATGTATCTCACAGACAGGCCAGGTTTAAACAGTAGACCAAATAATGTTATTTCTACACAGTGACATTTACTTCAGCTTTACTAAAGACATTATAGATGACTCAATGCAGGTTAACAGGTAGGCTAATCCACTTCACCAAAGATTTTTTTAAAAATAGAATATGTAATTTATTATAAACTTATTACAAGTATTTACTTCAAATATTAAAATTGAGTCATCCATTTCACAAATATCAGCATAGCAGATGTGGAAACACAATGTTCTTTAATCTCTAACCATATATTTGAATAAAACAGAAGTATTTTTATTCTTACAGATCTCCATCATCTAACCAACTGTGGCTGTTTTCCTGAAGCATTTCGTTTCATACAGACAGATTAATATTATACCAAACTTAATTTTGTATGATCTTAAAACAGTGGAAAATTAAAGAAATGTATGATTCTCAATCTTCTTTTGCGTGCTCAGATTTAATTTTATTTTCTTATCGTGGGCATTTATCATAGGTACAAACAATCTTGAGTCAGGGAAATTCACTTGATTTACTGCCAATTAACATAAGCTTTTAATCATTTATTCCAGTTGTGAGAAAGAGAGAAGACAAAAATTTAGAGCAAACTCTTCACCTTCACCCACACACCTCTCCTTCCCGCTTTTCTCATCTCCAGTGTCTGATGTCACATGTTGCATCCAGTCCCTTCAGTGATGGGGCAGGTGGTCCTGGAGGCTGATCTGCAGCAGCTCATTCCTTTTGCTGCTCTTTATTTCTTACTCCTTTCACCTGCTCTGGCATTGTCACATGACCTGCAGACCTTTGGGGCTCGTCTGTGTGCTCCAACATGGTTTCATCCATAGGATATAACTTTCCTTAGAGGTGCACCTTTATTCTGTTATGGTTGCAGTTTTTGAAAGAGTACAACAAGGCTTGTGGTAAGAATGTAATTAGAAATGTGGTGTTTAGGGTTTTTTTAACACATGTCTCACTTTTAAGACTTAAATAATTCGTGCTTTCAAATCCAAATCAAATAAGACTTTTTGTTTTCATTAATCCTCACGACATTGACTAGAATGGTATATCAAGAATATTAAACATTAGTTGTAGGTTAAGTATTCCTGCGTCTGGTGGGTTAACAAATATGGGCAATTTTCTACTTGTATTACTGCTGCAGTGCACAGAAAGCAAATTTTGTGGCAGTCAGTGCTTAGCGATGTTTTCATACATCATTCATTGTTTACATGAGTGGCATTTAAAATCTTATGCTTAAAGCATTTAAAGCATTTAAGCATTTAAAATCTTAAATGCTTAAAAATCACATGCCACTCTCCCCTGATCCAAGACGCTACCTGTGAACCCATGCTATCAGGCTCTTGTTTCATGTGTGAGGTGAAGCGGAAATCCTATCCAGCTGCTGGTTTTGGAAGGGGTAGGGTTGGGGGAAAAACCAAAGGGGTTTTTAATGACTATTTTGTTTCACGAAAAACACATCCTCGTGGATGACTTCCTATTGGGGAAGCTGGTCGTAAAATGTTTTTAACTACAATTGCCATCAGGCTAGCTGCAACTCTATCAATTTCTACATCCTCAAACTGATATATTCACCTGGTGATCCTTTCAGGCTCTGCTATAACAATATAATAAATCCATAGGATGGACAGTGAGGTAGGAGAGGCAAACTTTATCCATTTTTAAATATGCAATTCAAAATTTTACCTGTGACATGATCAATGCAAACACCAGTTACATCATGAAAGCCCAGGTAACTGCCTAGATTAACAGTGTGATTATGTTTTTCTTCATCCAGCCTTAGGGAGGCTGTATAGGAGCATCAATTTTGTGAGAGGAAGAGTTGGAGTCTGGCGCTCCTGACAGTGGCCTCAGCTCTCTGAATGAGGTCAGTGGGACAAGCAGTGTATACAAACACAGGCTACTGCTTTATCTCCGCCTGTAAACAAGGTTGTTGCAAGGCCAGACAAGTCTCCCAAGACTTCTTCAAGTTGTAGAAACACATAGAAAGCAAATATGTACATTGCACTTGTTTATATTATTGTAGCTTTAAAATATAGCTGATATGCCTTGTTAAAGTCATGAGAAAACACTCTTATACAGAACTTACTCACAGATTTCATAGTACATCTTCATTCTTTCTTCTGTTTACACTGTAAAAGTGCATCCTGTATGGATAACACATACATTTTGGGCTGCAAAGTTAGGCACATACTCATTTGAAAATATTTATATTGTAGCCTTCACAAAGATGATGCTCTCTTTAGGAGTTCTTTGTTTGTGTTCTTTGTCATATTGCACAAAATCTGAATATTATTGTGTGTAAAAGATTTACAATGCAAAGGGTCTGGGCTACCAGCAGTATCACACCCAAGTTAACATAGTTGTTATTTTTCCCATTAGTATGCATTCTTTTTTTTAAAGCTGCTTCAGCAAGATGCTAGATCAAAAATTGCAGAATTAATTGTGGTCAGACTCCAGTGATGTGTGTGTCTTTCATGGTGTAATACATGCAATATATAAGAACAATATTAAGAAAGAAAAGGGTAATTTTTCTGTGTCTTTGTGAGTATTGAATGCTTAATAAAACTCTTTTTTTCTTGTTTGTTCAGATAGGCAGAAAAATGTCAGTGCAATTAGTTAAATTTCCTAATATTTCACCAGGCTTGTGACACTTATTATTAGTGTGAAATACTGTAAATTAAGATGGTGATAACTACTTCTAACATCCAAATGATTCAAGCACATGTACTTCTCAGTACCGAGTTGCCATAAAACATTACCCTGGAAAAACTGGACTCCTTAAAGCCGCTAAGTCCAGTGATGCTTTTGATGTTTTTTGATGAAAAGTAATAGATGAAGCTTGTTATAACTTCATGTGTTAATCTTTCCTCTTTATTCTGTCCTTCATGGATTCAGATCCCAAATGAAATTCCCACTTGTGATAAGATTATGTTCATTTGTTTGGAGATTATTTGTTATTTCGTATTAAGTGTATTGGTTTGGGAAAGGATTATATTAAATTTATATTTAATTATGAGTTTTTTCACTTATGCTTAATATTTTCAAGGAAAGTTTAAAAATTAACATTAGTCTTTGGGAAATATTGAAAAAAAGCCATTTAAGTTTGATCTACTGCATTTTTCTGCGTGATGTTGTACCACTGTAAATGGTACATATCATTAAAAAGGAAGCCAGTTTTCATTACTGTGGAGAAAACACAAAATGAAAAACAGGTCATTCTTCAGTGAAATTCTGTCATACATCATATTGTGACTTCTTGGTCTTGTGATTGTTGCAGATCTACCCAGCTAGCATAAGCAGCAATACTGAGTTTCGGTCACTCCAAGGGAAATTAATATAAGTTAAAATGAATTAATTCAAAGGTAAATAAATAAAGATGGCTTATTGTGGTTAAACTTCAGCTTCTTGCCATATATTTTAATTTATAAAAATTCATGATGAAAGTTTGATTAAAGTGGATTTTGAAATTTTGAGTTTACTTTGCATTTCCAATGAGTTTTTACATTTGTCTCCCTGTGTGGGAATCTTCGAGTCAAGTACAAGTATTTCAAAATGGGTTTGATTAGAAGGTTGGGGTATGAAGAGCAATTTCATTCATATTCTATGTGACAAAACTGAATATTGCATTTTTATAACGGCCATTTTTTTTTTCAAGTTATACATTTGCCGGCATTTGTCTTATTATACTGGTGTGGTTTTCTGGCTTAAATGAGCTGTAAAAGCTATAAAGAAACGGAAAATACAAAACTAGGGCTTTCCTCAAAATACCCCAGTGTTCACAACGCGAGGTAGGAATCGCGGTCTCGAGGGGGGAATAATGTGCGAGAAAGCTTGAGGATAGATTTGGTGTCACAGTCCAACAGAAAGGCATGCTGTGTCAGCCGTTAAACAGTTTAAGAACACAGGCTGAACCTCTGAACTGAGGGTGACACGGCATTGCCAAGTAATTTTCGAGTCAGATGCTAGAGTCGCCTCTCCTTTCAGTTCTAGAGATACTGCGATGCCAGGCCGAAGTATTATCCCACTACTGCTTGTTTTAAGCATCTGTTTTTCTGGAAGAAAGTTTACTCTTACCAGATGCAGAAATTCTTGCTTTTCACTTTCTCTATTCCACAAGGCAGATATAGCCTTCCCCTTTTAGAAGGAGAATTAATGAAGAAATCTATGAATGACAGCAGAGTAGGGTTTGTGTCTTTTATGTTTCTAGAGCACTCTCATATATGTGCTGTTCTTTGGTGGTCGTCCTCAGCCCTACTGGATATCCTGAGGTGTACAGCCCCATTGCCAGAAAACCTGAAGACTTTGAAGATGGGAAACCTAAAGGTGCAAAGAAACTAAGTCAGGCAACACAGTCAGTGTAACTAGAAATGCTTGAGAGGCAGAAATAAAATAATGAGGAAAAATGTCAGCTGCTAAAGAAAGAAACTTTTTCCTGTCATCCTCCACAGATGAGGTAGTGAACCCTTTCATGCTACCTGCAAAAATGAATTCTAAATATTTGGGATATGAGGAAATGAACAGCTATGCCACTGAAAGTAATACAAAAGAAGCAGAAAATTTGTCATTATTTCATATGTTTCTGCAGTCTTTACATTGTTAAGGTCAACAAATGCCTGCAAAAATGTAAATCAGTAACCTTAAAGGAGAGCAAGGTAACGCACTTTATTGTTGTATACACAATTATTAGGCATGAGGGGGCAAGTCTTTTCGCTGACAGGATAAACAAGAGCCATTGAGGCACAAGAAAGAAGAAACACGTTGGTTGGAGCCATTATTTTTTGCCCGTCCTCCTTTCTTCCCTAGAAGACGGAGGGCAGCCATCTTTATTGTGATGATCAGATAAGATAGTGGTGAAGGTGCCGGGGCCTTGCAGTCATTAAGATGCTGATTGCCCGGTGTCAGAAGCCTGCTGAGAAATTGAACCACTAAGGTGGGCCTGCTGGGTGAGTTAGAATCACGTTTTCCTGATGTGGTTATGTTTTGCAGTAATTTTTAGGACAGCAAATCTGCTTAACTCTTTCTGTGAGAAAACGCTGTAAGCTTATTCTTCATTCTCATATTATTATTATTATTATTATTATGCCTACTCTGACTGACCAGTCCTGTCTGTAGCTTCTTTTAGAGCAACTAATTTAATTAGATTATGCTCCAGTTCTGGAGTAAGTGCTATTCCAGTGTGTTGGAGAACATTCATAACTTCAGACACCTCAGTCAGGTTTAGGATTCCCCAGGAATCTAGAGGTCTGTTACACAGCAAGGAGCAGCCAGCAAGGTGATAGCATGTGATTCCATTTGAAGAAAGCTAAACATGTCACTTATTCTGAACCTATCATGTTACACTATGGAAAGGTAGTAATATTTTTTGCTCCTAGGAAATCTATAAGTTTGCTGCAGAACTACTTGTCTTAGTGTGGTCATTTAGAGACCAGTCTTGAGTGCTTAAACTTCCAAGAAAGTCACTGAGGAATGCAGAGTGATACCACTGAGAATAGCCTACTGTCATCCTCTGCTACACTGGAGTTAATCATCCTCTGAGGAAAATGGCTTAGTGAAAGCTCTGAAAGTAAGTGGATCATTTGAGATTTTTTTTTTTTTTAAATTTTTTTTTGCATTCTGGTTCTCACATCTTCCTCTTGGCAACCGCCCTTATTTAAGAATAATTACACTGAAACTGTGTCGGAGTGGACACCGGAGAGCAGAAGTAACTTGAACTTCTTTCTAAATTCCTATTTTGTTCCTTTCCGAAGAACCATCTCAGGAGATTCAATTAGAATAAAAATTATGCCACCTTGTACAAATTTGGGGCAAAAAATAAAACATTTTTTAATCTGATAGATGTAGCCAATCAAACTAAACAAAGATGTAGGATATCCTCTGGCAGCTGTTTCCTCTGTCATTGACAGTTTTGGCAATTTTTGACTATTTCTTAACTGTGACTCTCCTGATGCCATGAAAAGCTGCATAGATAGAAATATCTACATATCTGGATGGTATATATTCAGTGTCTACATCTTTGGGTTGTCAGAAGAGCATCAGTTGCTTTAGCTTTTGTGCTAAATGTTGATTCTTTGCTCCGTATTGGGGAAATTTCTAACCACGTTTCTAAATATGCACAGGAAAGCCTGTAGCTATAATTTGCTGTATACTTGATAGCATTTGAGGAATGGAAATAAATGCTCTTCATTCCTTCTCTTTTTGTATACTTAATACTAATATTGGGGGGAAATGTTTTGCAATAAGTCGAACAAATTGCTTAAAATGACACATCCACTTCTGAGTAACCTTTACACTAACTTACTGGTTTGTTAACAGGTTTCCAACATCAGCCAGATTTTCACAATGTATGACCAGCAGGTCAAGAGTAAGAGAGAACAGAGCAGGTTCCAAAGCAGTTTAGTACATTTTATGACTGCCAACTGTTTTCTGTCTATATACTTTAAATCCAAGTCAAGTTGGAATTGACCTGATTCTTGTGATCTCAACTTATTGTTATAAAACAGTGTGTATACTGCAGAATTGCTGCACATTTTAGCACAGTTCTGGGAAATTGTTATGTCTAAGTGAGGAAGGCCAATGTTTGCTCAAGCAGTGAGGAAGTTTCTCAACATTTGTAATGTTTTTACTGTAACAGAAGAGACCAGCTTCCAAACTACTTGCATTCTTCTATGTGAGTATTGTTCAGGAACAGCTTTTATAAGAATCTGAGAACATCTGTTGATAACTTTTGGTTTATTAGACTTTTTTTTCCCACCGGTGTGTTATACTCCAATTTCTTTTTCTAACGAAGATGGTTCTGCAGAATACCACCTGTTGTTTCCAGTTCTGTGAAAAGTTTTCAGGCTTCTTGTTAGTTATAACACCTTTCCTGTGAATATCATTCCAAGGGAGTAATTCAGCCAAAAGGATACAAAGGTCTCACCAGGAGGAAGTCATGACAGAGCACCAAGCTATGTATATATAAGCAATTATCTGTAGCTGCTCACTATTTCAAACTAATTGGATCAACAGTGTATTTTCTTTAAGAATAGAATAACTCTTATTGCTAGTTTTTCGGACACACATTTTTTCCAGTTGTAAGTAAGGCATAGGTCTTATATCTAATGAAAGTTCATTACAAGTTCGAATGGGAGGTGTTTGTGTATCTAGTATGATAATTGTTCTTATTATAGATTACTTCAAACATATCCTAGTATGTTTTTGATATGCTGGATCTTAAGAAATATAACCAAATATAAAATTTCTTCTTCAGCAATGAAATAATGTTATACTGTTTGGCATTACTGATTTCTGGCCAAAAACCTGTGTGCTTCCGTTTTGATGTATAAAGGTTCTGAACTCTCCCTCCAGATTTAAAGCTGAGCTGCAAGTAGAGTAAAAATAAAAATTTAATACCTTTAAGAAATTTCACATGATATGCTGCATGCTTTTGATTATGGAGGTAGGAAGAAAATCATTGAGTTACATTTAAAACATGTTTTTTTAATATTTGGATTAGCCAGCATATCCTAAATGTTTTGGAGACATGTATACCTGTTATATACCTGTTTAGAGAGAGAATAATTTGTTCTCTTTCAATAAGAAGTATATGTATATTTATTAAGATTATTGTCAGCTTTATTTATGACATCATTAATAATAGTTAAAAATAGTAAACATTAATGTGTTTAGAGAATAGTTTAGTATAGTAACAACTATATGCTATAATGTTCCCTTTGCCACTGCCTTATTTTATCATCAGGAGAGGAGAGAGAGGATCTTGAATCTAAAAACACTGAATTATTTTTTTCCATTGTCTTTGTATGATACTAATCATGTTAGAAAGACTAAAATAGTTATTTGATTTCCTTTTTCCTTTGCCTTCATGTTAATATATTATAGCAGGGCATAATGCCACCTGTTCCGTCTGCATACAGTGAGAACTACAGAGATGATGTTTAAAAGAATTGTTTTCTTCCAAGTTTCTCTATTTTTGGGATAATTTTCTACCTATGTCTAGTGATATGTTAGAATAATGCTTTTTTAACAATATCTGAAGTTACAGAATTCATATTTCTATCACTGTTTGTTTTTTTTAAATCAAGAATCAAAGCTAATGCTTTTGATGAGAATTTCAATAGTTGGTTTCATTCCTGCAATGTACATTACCTATTCTGGTAACTGTAAGCAGTGTTATTACTGGTTGGTCTCCATGATGTTTTGCCAGGAACTGGCATAATCCCAAAGATTTTTTTCTCCAAATTTCAAAGGGATTAAGAGTAAGAACTTGTTTTTGCAACATAGTTGTAAAGTTTATGCCGAAGTGAGTCTAGCTGTAACGCATGGGTGTACATTACTTCATATTACCTTCTCTTTTATCTTAAAAGAAGAATTATCTATTCCAAAATAAATTCGAAGCGCAGAGCTGAGCCCACACAAAATACGCTGCTGATCTTGAACTGTGCAGTGCTGACTTTTTGCCAGGCACATCTTACCTGTCATTCAGATGTCAGTCCTCTAATTCCAGGCACCTTCCTGTTGCACAGGCCAGAGGAAGAATACCATGTGTGAAACAATATACTGCAAATCCGAATACTTCAGGGGTGACCTGTATAAAATTACCTGAATATCCTTTTTACGGTTTTGTGATTATTATTTTTCATGAAGAGTTAACTTTTAATCAGCCAACTTTCTGCTTATTTTTCCAAATCTCCTTCTGATGGGCTCTGCAGCCAACAGAAAATGTTTATCACAGTATGCTTATGATGTGTTAATCTTATTTTTAAGTAATTTTTGAAAACTATTTTTTCTAGTTGCAGCATTGTATTGCCGTAATATGGTAAAAATACAACAGAGGATCTCCAATTTTTTGGCTCTATGAGTCTCTTTCTGTGAGCAAAATTATTCTTTTTTTTTTCTATACTCTTTTAAGAATTACATATAAATTATAATTTTTATTCAATATTTTTAAAATATCAAATGAAAAGCACTAATATTATCCATAATGCACATGCATTAATTTAAAAAATTTTAGTCTCTTCAATATCAATATGAGTGAAAGTTTAGCTTTCTCTCAGTGGCATGTCCAATATTTTTGCTTGATTAGATAATAGCTTCTTTGTGGCTTTGTTCATTTGTGAGCATAGTGGAAGTGAAGGTGAATAGACAAAGCATTGCACCAAGATGCTTGCATAAAACCTTTTCCGAGGAGTGGAGTCGGCAGAACTGGTTCCTAGCTATCTCATGCTCTGCCATTTGAATCAGAGCAGAGATGCATAAAATGCTGAAAGCGGTACGAGTGACTATTAGAGTTGCTAGGCTTTTGTGTTTATTTACACAGATGTAATTAAACAGTGTGCAGCACAGAAGAGAATTAAGTCCAGTAACCTTAACAGCAAAATCAGTTTATGCTGCAGTAACTATTTTTAAATAATAGAACAACAGAAACTATATGAGGAAATATGGTGAAGCAAAGTTCCCATTTGTCTTGAGTAGACTTTAGGAAATTGTTAAGTATTCAGCAGGAAAAAAATTACCAATTAATGGAACTTAGATTTGATAAATCATGCAATTAGGAAGCAGAGGCCTTAAAAGAACAGCATTTGTAAGGAAAATGTAAAACTATATCTGTCATCAGAAAGTTTCATAGTAGGAAGGCTTGTAGTGAGCAAGGCACTAGGATTTCAGGTCACAAGCTGCTCTTTTAGTTAGCCATGTCAGGAACTTTGAGAAGATTCACTGAAGTCTGAAGAGTGATTCTGGTTATCCCTATTTCTTCAGCTAGTCAGCCATGGCTTACGTTTAGCTCTGAGTCTCATCCCTTCATTTGCTTGTTTTGGACCCGATGAGACTGTCTGAAATTCTTTGACACCTATTTCAGTCTGAGGAAATTGCTTGTTGGTGCTTTCTCTCGTGTCACTAATGTGCCTATGAAGAACAATTTCATGCCTTCTCTTTTCTCCAGATTTTTTACCACTGAAATCTAGGCAGAGAATCTGAGATGAAACCATGAATGCGGATGCATATTTCCACCTTATCTCTATGAAGTTGTTAGGACTGTATGCACTGTTGAATGCTGTCAGCATATGACAAGTACCAGCAGAGGCTTAGCTGGCTTTCAGCTAGAAAACAAGCGTTAGCTACAGGTCACAGAATAAGCATAGATACAGGAAAAACATTCAGCAGGAAAACATGAAAATTAACATACACAAGCACAACAAAATTTTATAAAGTACACGTTAACTCTCTTGGTCCCATCTTCCAACGCGTACTCGTGAGTGACAAAAGGGCCTGGAGCAGTTTCAAGTCCTAAGTGACCTTGGAATATTTCCTTCCGTGCAGCACTGCTTCAGTATGTTCGGGTTCTGCAGTGATGTGTGTTGTCCTAAATCTAGTATTACATTTAGAGAAGTTACAGCAAGAAAAGGGAGTATGAAGCCCTGCTGGAACTCAGTAACCCTTGCAGAATACGTATGCATGACATCTTTTCTCCAGCAGATACTTCCCTGGGAAGAACTTTAAGCTAACAAGGCTGTAAGAATGGCATGATTATGCTCCACAGACCTGCTCATGTGTCACTTACAGTTGATATCCTGAGATGCCCAGGTGTTAAGATTTAGCAGTGGTCACAAGGAAATCTTATCAAAAGCTGAAACTGAATCCAGACCGTCTTGTGCCTAAGTTGGATTCCTCAATACTTTCTTTCCCTAGTGATTATTCCCGCTCTTATATGAGCACTTGTCTCGTTTGAATGTGGCAAAGAGAAGGATAGGTGACAAGTTAGGAAAATAATTTAGATCAACCCATTTTCCAGGTTTTCTTGAAGTATGACTCAAGAGCAGGGGAGCTGTAGAGACCTATTTAGTAAAAAACCCCAGTGTTAAATTCTCTTGTATTTAAAAGAACCATTGCAGAAATTTAATTTGGTTTTTGTGTCTAAAATGTTCTCAATTTCCCTGAGAATATGCACTGTTTATTCCTCATTAGAAGGGGAAGTAAAATATCCTTTTTTCCAGAATTTGTTTTGCTAAGGGTTCATAAAATGTGTGGCTATAACTGTACAGTCTTTAAGGAATACTTGTCCTTTAAACAGATTTATTTTTCAGTTATTAGAAAGAGTGACTATTAGAAGAGCTGCTTAGACATCTGAACTTCAAAAGATTCATTATATGAGCAGATACAAGGTATGTCATGAGTCATGGAGAAAGCTGTGAGGGGAAGGGGGGAGTCCCAAGGATAGTGTTAAAAACTGCTTGATGTTAAACAGATATATCAGATTCAAGGTTAAGCCTTAGGGAGCTTAGGTTTTAAGGTGGTATCCGGGAGTTTTGTTTTCTTTTTACCATGACTGTTGAGTGTGTGTATATAACAGCTTTCTGCAGAGAAAAAGCTGATGTTACAGGTAGGTAAAATGAAATTTTATGGGTTAAAGTTATATCTTGATCCAGATTCGTAGGGAGATAAGAGAGGAATTGTGGTGCTGAAACATAAACATGCAATGGGTCATTGCAGCTCTTATCTGTATATTGCTTGTTACACTCAGTATATACTGATACATCAACGCACAGAAACCCAAAGATGTACAATTGGCTGTATTGCAGGGCCCATGTGTATTGTTTCTCTCAGAAACAGCTTTTTCTTCTAATTGACCACAGATGTTTAGATCTCTTTCTTTTAGAACGGTAAAAGCCAGAAAGCCATAACTGACGGCAAGCCTTTCCCTTTCCCTTTCACCACACCTTGCATAGATTACAGTTTCTCTGAAAAATGTCTCTGGAGTTTTAGAGCTTTCTGATACACAGTAACACTATCTAGAATTAACAAGCATTGCTGTGTGGCAGTTCTTTTATGCACCCTTGTAGCAAACTGAGAATCAGCTGCAGTGTGATTCCAAACTGTCATTTATTTAGACTTTTTTTTAGCCTTAGAAAAAGCTATGACAAAGAGTAATCAACTTCATCTTCTTTTTTTGAATCTTCAATTAATAGATCAGTCCAGTATTCCTAATAATTTCCCTTCATTATTAAAGAAATACGATGTTTGTGAAGGGATATAAAAGTGCTGAAGTTCAAAAAAATAGCACTATATATTGTCTGCATATCTCTCGGGAATATTATAAAGAGAAATTTCAGCAATACTGAAAAGAGTAAACATAAATTTTAAAAAATAAGAAAGAAATCCAATGACCCTTAAGGAACCAAAGCTAGAAATACAGTAATAAAGACACTAGAGACTTGACTCAAAAGATCAGTTATACTGCTACCTCTTCTAATGTTTTCCTGTGTAGTTGTAGGCAAATCTCTTTGTATTTCCATTAACCTTCAAAAAACCGCAATACTGACTACTTCTTTGTTTTTGTTGTTTACTTAAACATACTTACTAGAGGCATTGGAGAAAAAAAAAAAAAGCCATTTTTCCATCATTTCCTGGCTTATTATTCCTACACTAGCTTTTCTTTGCTTTCCAACTTTAAAAGTCAAATACAGATCCTGCAGACCTACCAACTGCAGGAAAAGAAGTTGAGCTCCCTCTTTCCAGGAGGCCAGTTTGACAACAATTTTAATCACTTTATAACCCACAGTGTGCCATTAGTTGGGGAATGGAACATAGATCTGAATTAAATAAAATGCCACTCATAGTCAGGAGTCCTTTGGAGCTGTTACCATTACAATAAGTTATTTTCATTACTGCACGAATGTGTTGATTTATGAGCGCACAATAAATCCAAAAAATAGGCACATTTATAACACAGAAGAAAGAAATATGAGGAAAAAGAAAAATGTAAATTCCTCCACATTTTGTTTTTCAGAGTAGCCAATGTTTTTAATGAATAAAAGAAAATATATCATAAAACTGATATGACAGGTTGTAATAACTAGGAGTAGGATAATAGCATCATATAAAAAACTCCTGGAAAACGATAGCATTTAAGTTTTTAACTGCCAGATATCATTTAAAAACAGACTAAATATCCTTTGTCTTTTGTGCAATTTATCAGAACTGCCTGAACTGTTCCAGCATAGTTCCACTCTTACACCTTGGTGCAATGTCAAAACAGAATTTTGTCTGAACCAGACAGCAGGCTGCCACCTGATTGACATTTCTCAGTATTAACCCTATTCTTCTAACAGTATTCCAAATAGAATTTTTGTTTCATGGACCATGGGAGTTTTGGAGAACCATATATCCACTATAGACCAGGTGCCAACCAATACTCAATATGCAGATTGCTCTTTATCTCTATATAGCAAACCCTTTATTAAGGGTGCATTGGCACTCCTGCTTTCATTTAGCAAATCAGAAAACTGAAACACAGAATGTGTAAGATGTTAAAAAAATTTCTGGCAGGACTTAGCTGTTCTGTATGGTTACCTGTTAGCAGAGCATGCTACTTGACTTCCACCAGATTTTCTGGTAATAATTATAGCATAAAAGGCTGACCTAGCACATACAGTGTATAAATTATCACTTTGAGATGGAGATATGGATTTTTTCTGTCCCATTGTTTTCCAGCTGTTCTCCCTTCATACATACACACAGGTAAGGTCTTGTGGATTGTTCCATTTTTGGATGGAAAATAGGTGAACTTCCAAATGCTCTATCATTGTCTGCTAACAATTCAGAACTAAAACAAGTACACTGACACCGTATTGTATATTCGTGACACTGAAGTGAAAACTTTGAAAGGTCTTTTATTATCAATAAAAGTAAAAGCAGTTGTTTACCCTGAAATATGTAAATTTGATTAAATAAAACCATCTTTAAATCTTTCCTTTCTGACATTCACTAGTTTTAGAAGAAATAATTTGGTTCCAGTGCTGCACTTTTAGCCTGTCTCGGTCAAATGCTACAAGGTCTTAAGTGTTGCGCAAGCCTTTGAAGGTTTTAGTGAGTCTTTAGTAATGCCCTAGTCCTTATGCTGGCGCACAGCCCAGGATGAATTTTACTTTTGATGGCAACAGCTGTGTATCTATCAGGTTTCTGAATATGTGAGGAGTGCAGAGCAGGGTGCTGCAGTCCCCAGGCAGCTGCCGAAAGCAGGAGAAACAGAACTGCTGTGCTGGGATCAGGGCTACCAAGTAACAGGCACCAGCTGGGGTTTTTGTCCTTTGGCATGTGACCCTTCTCATTCTGCTCCAAACCCTTCTGGCAGTTAGGCATTTTGGAAGGTACGTTTCTACCCTGTGGACAACCTGTTATAGGTGTCAGTCCTAGAGCAACAAACACTGTCTCTTTTTCTCTTCTTAGTAATCCCTCTGTTAGCAGCCATTGGCCATGTAAACAGGGCAACTAGTGGTTGCACTTACAAGTCTTGAAAATAAAAAGATTATGGGAGAAAAACTTTGCAAATAAAAAATTATAAGAATTGGAATGCTTTGAATATTGCAAAATCAAGAAATGACATCTCTAAAGCAATAAACAAGCATTTAAATAATGTGCTAAACCTTTATGCTTCACAAAAGATACATGACAGCATGCTTTTATTACCATTATTATGGATGTTTATCTTAATATTTTTGAAGATTCAGCTCTATTCTTTGACAGGCTTTTCAAGAATGGACAAAGAACAAAGCTGAGATTTTTCTGCTTCCTAGAGAGTTTAAACAGAAGAATGAGGAAGCACGATGGGTTTCAATGTTTCTTCTAATTTTTATTTTTACGGCCGAATATTGAATAATGTGTCTTTGATTATTTTGTCATGTGGAGACTGAGTAACCTAGTGACTGTTTAGTTAAAAATAAAGTAAGAAAATAAGTAAAACCTGCTCTTTTCAGAATTGTCAACATTTGGGCTTACTTACTGAAAGACTGCTGATCAGCACACCTTCAGGATTTTTCTCAGTGACTCGTATTCCCTTCACACTGGCAATATAATCTAACACCACCCCAGAGCTCCCGAGAAGGGGGAGCCAGCAGCACTGCTCCATGTCCCTCCCTCTCACTGCACCACAAGCAGAATCTGCATCATTTCCTATGTGTTGTTCCTAACACCTTGTGTCCCTGTGCAGGTAAACCTGGGGGCCCCACAGGTCTGGGACCTGTGAGGTCTGTGGAGGTAACAGGGAAGGATGTGGGACCTCGTTTTGCACCATGCAGCTGTAACTAGTCTGCCTGCAAAGGAGCACAAGTACTCTAATGTAGTAATCTCAGTTCAAATAAAAGTCAAACCTTTCTTGGCAATTGATTAAATAAAAGAAAGGGAGAGAGTAGGGTATAAAGGGAGCAATTATACTTTAAGTTAGACATTTGAGTGGATTTAGATGGTTTGTTTCCAACATACCTCTCCTTGTCTATTGATCAACATCCCCTGGGATCAAGATACCTTTCTGAAACTCTGCTCTATTTCCTTCTCCATCTGAAAAATAAAGACATAGCTGTATTGCAGTGAATATCTCAATATAAGGAACTTTTCTCTGCATTCCTCTGCCTCACCCTGTATATCCTAGAAATCAAAAACTCAGTGAACTGTGTTAAGAATGGAATAGTTCCCCACTGCTGTAAGGCACCTCAGATACAGACTTAGTCACTCCTGAGCTCCTCTTTCTTTCCTGTTTCCTGTGTTTCAGACAGACCTTTAAGATCAACAGACCCACATATTTTTATTAATTCCTTTTCTGTCAAGTTTTATGGTTTTATCACATTTTTACTGCTGCTAAAATACTACTTGTGGCCAGTCTACCTCTCCTCACTCTCATCCCCTTCGTCTTTCTGTTATCCTCACAAAGTGTCTTGGGCTCCATTTAATCCTTTCTCCCTTTTTAGAGCTCTGCTTTGATCTTCCACCAGTTCCCTTGTGCCATTCCCATTCTGTCAAGTCCCCTAGAGAAAGTTTTTCCCTCATGCTCTTCTTAGTCCTTGTCCTTTTTCTTCTCTTGTATATAAAGTTTACTTAATTGTCTACCTGCATTTTTTTCCAATAAAGGCCATCAAACACACAAAACCCCATGACTGAGGAAGATCATTCCACTTTTGATTTCCAGCAGCAATATTTGTGACCTTGACATGAATTTATTGGCTTTTACTGTAGATGTTACAAATACAGTATTTGATTCTCCTTCCAATTAGATCTATTTTAATATAATTCCATTTGATTCAGTCAAGTTATTCTTAAATTAGCAATATAATTGAGAAGTTAATTGAACTAGAAGGTCAAAATTTGGATTTATCTCCCTCCAATCCTTTGTAATAAAAGATGGAATATTCCTAGGGAGAAGTTAAATTGAATAAATGTTACAGCTTGGCAATAGGTTTTTCTAAATACCTATTTCTAAAACTCGGTTGCAAGGCTATTGTCTGTATACATTTCTTTCACCTCTTAGTTTTGTTGTTTCTGTTAACATAAATCCTGGATATATTATGAGAGTTTTTAAATGCTGGGCATAGCATATATTAGTTTTGTTGAGGACATTTTCTGTGGATAGATATGAGAAGAGAAAGTGAACTGTGATCTATATAGTCAATCAAAACCTAATTAATTTATTTAGACTGCAAAAGGAAATTCATCTGTCATCTTCACATGCATCTTGTTTCCTTCTCATCATTCTGCCCACATTAGTCCCACATAGAAACTGAAAGATAAAAATTAAAATCTCAAATAGCTTAAAATGGAAAACTGGTTTCCGGAGTGTGTGCAAAAAGAGCAACTTTGTACTGTAAGTACTTGGATTTGTATTTTGCAAGACAAAAACTTGATGCTGATTAACACAGATTTTTTTCACATCTCATTTTCTGCCTGTAATATGTCATGAAATCAAATTTCTTAGAAATATATTATTTTATTAATTCTATCATCTGGGCCAATCATGCGATGTAGGTGCAAACAACAAAAACTGTATAAAACATGTTAGAATCAATGGAGACTTCAATTCTGATAATTCACAGGAAAATACTGTAGTTTCTGCAATTTATAATAGAAAAATAATTACTCATATAAGCATTTACTTACTATAAGCATTTACTTACGATAAGTATTACCTAAGAAGCCTAATAGGCTCTTATTTGAAAGACTGCTTGATAGAAAACGGGATGATTCATAAAAGCACTTGATAAATAGTAAATAAATGTGGAGCTCTTAAATGGAAAATATACTAATAGGTACATTACTGAGAGAGAGTTTGAGGGAAGGCAAAAAAGGAAAATATAGTACAGGCTAAAAAAGGAACAGAGAAGTGACAAAATGATGGAAATGTTCTTGGAGGCAGGGAAGAAGAGGGGAGGCTTAATAATAGAGTCTGCTCCATTTCTGGTGTGTTTGGTTAATGTTGTTTTGAGAAATAAGACTTTGTTCAAATAAAACTTCTGCTCAAATAACACAAAAGCATTTGAAGCAAATTAAAATCTGTTATTAAATGTCTGTTCCTTATGTGTTGCAAAAACACGGTGTCAACCTACATTAATGTTCATTTTAGTAACATATATACAACTGCTATTACTAATACCAACAAAGCAGTTCAGGAATAGGAAATCTGTGATGACTTGTGGGCGTCTCTGTCCTCAGGTAAAAATGTGTTTGGATATGGACTAAAAAGCAAAACTAACTTGTGTCCTACATGAATTTGGAATTAAACACTTTGAATGCCAATATAACATATGAATCATTAAATAACTCATAAAGAAATAAAAATTCTTACTGAAAAACAGAAATAACTATTTTCTGTTAAGAGTTACCTTAAAATTGAGTATTCCTAGAACTAGAATTTTTACATTATCAAACATTCTGGTTTCCTGCAAACCTTAGAGCCCGCTCTGCTCTAAGTTGTATTACAGCTCTCAGGTACCTGTATTGCTTAGTGAGATACGTCTGTAAAGCAATGACCCGTAGGTCATGAAAAATGTAGAACATTTATTACATCTACAAAGTATTGCCTTCAAGTTATCTGTTACCAGTACTGTACTGAGCTTTAAAATATTTTAAATTTTTAATCTTAAAATAATATAAATTTCGTCTGGTTTTCAGGCAAAAATATCACAACCTTTAGATATTTTTGGTTTTCCAATGTTCTAACATTTTCTGGTTTATTGTATTTTGGTGGTGCTTTTTTTAACCAAAGCAACAGATGTCCATTCCTTAGATGTTTAAAAATTAACTGTAAGAATTCCACATAATTTTGCAATAAGGACCAAATTACAAAACAGTAAACTCACCTGCAGGACTGCAAAAACCTAATTGTAAGACTTCTTGACTTGATTTATGTGATTCAGAGATAGCCAGGTGAACGTGATAGTAAATAGCTAGCAGCTGTATTTGACTATGCTATCTCTTTAGGACTAACACATAGAAATCTCAATCTACAGTTACTTAAAACCCTCTGCTACAAGATTCATTAGTGAGCATTGCCTTAATTACAATGTCCTCTGATAGCAGAACCAAAAAAAAAGGTATATTTTGTTATTTTGTCTAATTTTCCTTTTTTTTGTTATTTTGTAGTCTGTTCTCTTGAGTAAGCCTTGTGTATTGCTGACAACAGGCTAGGTTTTCCAGAGAGTCTGGAAATTCTTTGAGATACATTCCTACCTAGTTCAATAATTTATTTTGTATATAATGATGCTCTAATTTAAATAGGCATGTTAACAGACAGAAGAGCCACAATAGATATATTGCCTCGTTAGTGCTACTGGGCCAATTACTAATTCACAAATATTGAAATTAGCACTGATGGAGATAAATTAATTTCTCATCATTTAATAATGCTAATCACAGTAGCAGTGAAGACCTACAACTATTGGCAGTAGAGCAATGTGAATTTTAGTACAGAAATGTAAAGTCAATAACATTTTTTTCTCTGCATTGCACATTATTTTACTAAATACTTATTTGGTTAACCTTCATTATTTTGCACTTCTTCTGCTATTTTATCTACTTGCAAATCTTTGGGTCAAACTCTTCTAGCCGACAACACTATTCAAAGTCATGGGTGGTTCTGTGGTTGAATACCAAAGAGATTTCAAGGTTTTATTTTACTTATTCTGTATTCCCAAATGGCAAAATATTGATGTCATTTAGTCATTTATCAACTTCTCTTAATTCAATTTCCTTATTAAATGGAGAGGTTGCTTCATATGGGAAAATTGTGCCATAGCAGTTTCTTATAATAATATTTGGTAAATTCTGATACATTTAAAACATGACACAGAAATTGGTTTTCTGGTCATCCATATGAGGCTAATGAAAATGAACAAATTTTGAGAAGGCAAAAATCAGTGTCTTAATAACCTGCACTTCCCTAGCTGATAAAATGCCTTATTTTGAACATAGTGGAAATGACCCTCGAAGTCCAAACTTCTACTGAGAAGTTTCATTAAAGTGCATAAATTACAACAACTGTCAGAGATGGCATTAAGTATTCAATAAAAGTAGACTTAACACAATTAATGGCAATTAAATTATACTTTTATGATGTCAGCCACCAGCACTGTAAAGACATAATTGCCTGTAAGGACTTCTCTAACCATATTTATCCTCTAAAACTGTCCAATTTATATGAAAAATGCCAAAAACATATCCCAAATGGGTACCATTATCTTCCTGGATTTTTAAAAGTGATCTGTCTTTATCCAGCCTGTGCACATTAAGCTAATTTACTTTAATTAGTTTTTTTCTCATTGTCTTAATAGGCATGTTGATAAGGTTTTATTGGGGAGGGGGAAGGGGGAATATTGGTTGGTTCTTTTCTTTTCCTGACTACAGATGTTAAACTTTATTCATTGAATATCTTTTAGAAACTACTGCCTGGAATCCTGCACTTAGATTTTCCCTGTTCATATTTTCTCTCTTCGTTTGTCAGATACAAACTTACTGAATGATGAAATGTTTAGTATTTTGTTAGAAACGTAAAGCACTTGTGCTTTTGCTGATAAACTGGTAATTAAATAAGACAGAATGACATCTTAAACTGTGCTGTGAAAAGGAAGTTTGCTCTGGACATAACAAATTAATTACTTCCTAGAACAGTTACTTGTGTTTCTTACATCAATAGAATATCGGTGAAATAATGCTGGAGTCTTCAAGCAATATTAAAAACAAAATACAAGGATGTTATCCGCGGGTTGTTTTCTGACTTTAAGATCTAGGTTCAGCCTTCTAATTTAAATTCAAAGTGCTTACACCTCCTGATGTAATTGGGAGAACCTGTGTAATTGATAGCAAGAGGGAAGCTCCTAATCTAGGTTTTTGGAATTACCCCTGGAGATATATAAATCACTCTGTTGACTGTTCAGTTGAGTTTCTGGTGTGTTATTGCTGCTCTGCCTCTAGTCTGCATGTGTGAGGCTCTTCCTCACTCTATAGTCTTCAGAAAGATTCTTTATTGATCTGATAAAGTTTGCAAAGGTATGTCCACTGTTTTGACAGCATTCCTGCAGGGTTTTTCTATTATTCTGTAAGTTTTCTTATACAAAATGTGAGAAGGCAAACCATTAGTGTGGTTTTAGCAGATTAGGTTGTGATTTGCTCCTTGCCCTTCCAAATATATTTAAGGTTCAATATGAATGTTTTGCAATACACAAAAGACAAATTGATGTCTGATTTATGTTACTGGATGGATAGTTCAATTTTAAACCAGCATCATCACAGAGTCTAAGAATCAATAAACTATAAAGAATGCTCAGAATAGGATTACATACAAATTTATGACAGTGAAAATAGCCCTGCATTACTTTAAAGTTGTACAAATATGGAGAGTTTTAAAGGAGTCTGGGCTTCTTCAGAAATTAAAACTTTGCTTTTGATAGCAATTCCTCAGAAAAGCACAGAATTTAGCGATGAATAAATAGTAAACACTGAAGAATCAATCCCTGATTCAGAGGATTCAACTGAAAATAAGAAACTTCAACTTCTCTTTGGATACCATTAAAATAATTTGATCTCACTTCTCATTTTTAAGCATTACCTGAAGAATGCCATAGAATGTCACCTATTTTTAAAGTAGTTTATCAATTATTCATCACGATATCAAGTTTATATATAAAGTCTAAAATTATTTTACAGTCATGGAATGAAATTATGTTCAAAGTGATTGTAAAGAATTCTGGGTAGCTAAAGTATTTGTATGAAGCAAATCTAAAAGAGTACAGTAATTTTTTTTAATTCTTATTATGGTAGTGTATTGATAACTTCGTATTGCATCACATTAACTTAATTATTCATAATTCATCCAGAGTAGTTTTTTTCATTGAGTCTATACCTTCTACTACAGGTGAGAAGTTGAGTAGGTTTCAGACTACTGAATTACAAACCTATCCCACGTGATTTTTTAGAAGGTGTTTTTTGCTTTGCTATCCTGAGTTGAACTTTACTAGGAAAATTTGTCTCTTTCTTGGAGGAAAAAAAAAACTAATTATATTGACAATACTCAATAACTTGTTGACCAACATAACAAAACATAAATGTTGAATCAGAGACACATTTCATACTCTTATATTAATGACCAAGATCAACAGAATTTCAACTTTTCATGGCTGAAGTCTTTTCTTTCAAATGAAATTGAAGTTGAAACATTGTTAAACTGAAGGTGTAAAAAAACTTGTAAGTTAAATTAGAGTAAGTCAGGATAAAATCATCCTATATATTGTGCGTGAGATATTTTTCAATATAACTATTTTTTGGTAACAATGGATAAGAAGAAAAAAAGTTAACAAAATAACCCAAAAACCCTAAGTGTAAGACTGACAGTTCAACTTGAAAAAGTCAGTTAAAGTCTGAGGTAGTGCCAGGGTATTGTGAACAAATGTACAGTTCTTTCCTCTAGAAGATAAGATAAAGGCTTGAATTTGTCTATTCTTATTATAAATTACAATAAGCCAAAGAAACTAAGCAGATGGATTTTTTGGACAAATGCTTGAAATTTTATTAAATCTTTACTTTTAAGGCAACTTTTAAAGGAGATCTGCCTCATAGGAACATTCAGTGTTATTTATAACAAACTACCTCGAAAGTTTAATTCCTACAGCCCTGAGAACTAGAAAGTTTCAGCTTGTTCTTGGTTTTTTTTGCTAACATTCAGGGTTTAATCACTTCCTTGTCCAAAAGGTAAACTCCAGACACGACATTATTGGAGGAAGAAGCTGAGCTTCCATCAGTAAATTTAGGTGTTCAGTTCTGACTCTTGCTATGCTGAATTTGGTACCTGATTTTGCAGAAATATCTTTCCAAAGCCTCTATCGGTAGAAGTTGCATAGGTAAAAGTATAAGAACAGAGCAAGTATGTACAGCCAATTCAATGAAATAAATCAGATTACTTGAGAGTAGCACCTGAGCCCTCTGTAGTTCTCGCGAAAAGTTGTGGGGGAACTTTCACAAATTGTAAGTAACATGCGAATGACATACCAGTTTTATGTCTTCCGCCTCTCAGTG
This sequence comes from Cnemophilus loriae, assembly GCA_013397755.1. Classification (NCBI taxonomy): domain Eukaryota; kingdom Metazoa; phylum Chordata; class Aves; order Passeriformes; family Corvidae; genus Cnemophilus; species Cnemophilus loriae. The sequence continues at coordinate 4,145,107 of VZTF01004373.1, read as the reverse complement.
ATGGGATTTGTAATCCATTTGGACTTCTGCATCTAATATTTATCGAATAAAATCACTTGTCATAATGGAATTGACAATTGAAAGTGATGACATATTGAAAAATAAATTAGTGTTAGAAAATAAGTCTTGGGATTTCCTTATGAAAGCAAAAGCATTCAAAGGCAAATGGCATAAGGAGCCATAAGCATTCCAGATGGTAAATTATTTTCTATATGACATTCGGATTTATCTCTAAAATATCAGCATTTTTTATACATTCATAAGATCTGCCTTGTCTTTAGCTTTTCAGTATTGAATTTTATTTTTTTTTTTCAGTGGTGGAAGTCTGATAGAACCTAACAGATATTTCTCAGATTTGTATGCTGATTATATGAGCAGAGTTACTGGGTTATTGATGACATTGGAGATGGTTATTTTGCACTTTAAAATTAGAAAATCTGAATAAATCAAACTCTGGAAGTTTCAGGATAAAACGGAGAACTGAAGGCATTTGTCAAAAAGATGGAAAATTTATTACCCTTTACTGTTTTATTAGCTTCTACTGTGTTACATCAAGGTGTATGGTTGTCTTCAAATCAGCTATTATAACTGATTCTTCTCAGTTGTTTCCAGATGTTAAGCTTCCAGTTCCTGACAGGAATACTCTTTATATATAATCCTAAATTACTTATTGTTAAACTTCATCCCATTTCTATTACACCAGTCTCCAAGGTCATCCACTGTTTCCTGTATGATCTAACAGTCATCTTCTGTATTGGAGCACCTCTGCTTACATTGTGTCATCCATAAATGTCATCAGCATGCTCCTACTATTTTTCCTAGCAAGATCTCTAATGAAGATATTAAATCACGTAACTGAAAAATCAGGCTCTGAGAAACTCATCTGTGTCTGGCTTTCACCACTTCTGTCAGCTATCTTGCCTTCAGACAAGTCCTTACATATCTAACCTGTATTACAGTGAGCTCAGTTAATGTGGCATCCTATTAGTTTACTAAGGGTGATGAATGAGGGCTACTATATTTCCTATTTCCAGAAAGAAAACAGATATTTTATTAAACAGAGGGGCAGGTTAGTCTAGCATGGTTTACTTTAGATGCATGAGATACAAACACATTGGGTAGAACAAGTAAGAGACTTCTAAAGAAAGAGTACCAGAAGCATATCCAGGCAATTCTTCCCTGTATATACCCTCCACCACTCGGCAGGCATGGCTTGGAGTCTTGTTATGTCAGAAGTCAGACTCGGGTTATGCCCAATAGGTATTAATGAGTTCACTAGACCTTTCAAATTTATTCATACTTTTGCAGTGTGTCATCTTGTGATGGTAACTTGCACGATTTTATTAGGTTTTTTCTTTAGGCAATCATTGTGTTTGTTTGTGAGAACCTCTCTTATAGTATTAGAATTGCAAGATCCCTATTCTAATGTCATAGTAATGAGGACTCCCCATATATCTTTATTTAGGCCTTTATCAAATCATTCTTCAATTATCTCTTTTTCAAGCTAATGAGCTCTAGTCCATTCCATCACCTTTTAATATGTAATGACTTCAAAATCCCTCTATATTCTTATACAGTGGGTGGATTTATTGCATTAAAAAAAAGTTTTCTGTTCTGTTTTTTGGTTATTTTTTTTTAAATTATTTTTTTCTCCTAATAATTTCTGATGTTCTAATGCTGCTTTTTTGGCTAGGGTTGCAAGCTGGTGCTTTCAGAGAACTGGTCTAAGTGAGTCCTCTACTCTTTTTTTGAAGCAGAATTTAGAATCCACTGGTTTGGATGTACAGAAAGGGGTATTTTTTCTGACATAGACTGTGTTGTATTTATTGACACCATTTTACTCCTTCTTCTTTTGTGTACCATCCACATCTATTTCAAATAGCTCTCCTTGATGAAACAGCTTGTCAGAGAGGACTCTTGAATTATGTGTTCTCAGAGAAATCCCCGAAACCATTTTTAATAAAGGAGGTCGTAGTACAGTAATGATGGACCTTTTAAAGTACCCTTAATTAGTAATGTCGAGTTGATAAATGCTAAACTGCAGTGATGTAGAATTGCCACCCTGACACTGCCATGCTATGCAATTGAAATAAGTAATATTTAATTTCTTGTTCTTTATGAGAGAGAAAGAAAATATCTTTAAAAGTTGTCATTATAAGGAAGGATGTGTTCAAAGCCAGGCTGGATGGTGCACTGAGCAACGTGATCTAGTGAGTGACACCCCTGCCCATGGCAGGGGAGTTGGAACTAAATTCTTTGAGATTTCTTGCAACCCAAACCATTCCATGATTATATGAAATATACTTGGGACCTGGACAGTTACATAAAATTTTTCCATCTTTCTATGTAGCTGAATGAAAACTTGCCTACAAAATAAACACCAAAGAGTTCTAAAACACAATTGTCTTCATTTTGATCCTTCAATTTCTGTTCAATCTGCTTTCTCGTGTCACTTGTTTCCTAAACAGCAATCTTCAGGCCGCAAGTGATGTGAGGCACTAACGGTTTTCTGGGGGTTTTGTGTGGGTTTTAAATTTGGTGGAGTTGTGACATTTTCAGGACTTCTCTGTTAGTTCTACATGTTATTATATAGTTATGTGTAAGCAGTTCACTCAGATTAGCAGAAAAACTTTCATTAATATCAATGGAGAATCAAACTGATAATGAAATATATGTTATCTTTCAGCATGAAAAAATGAAATTAAACGCCATGCCATTTATGCCATGGCACAGTAGTTCTGTTGTCTTTTGCAGATAACCCAATCCAAATGCACATAAAAGAATAATCCAGAAATAAAGCTCTGTTTTTTCAAATACTCTTCTTACCTTTATTTTTGGTAAGATGAAAACATAAAGATCAGAAAATCTACTAAATTATCTACCTTTAGTTACAGAAATCTCTATTTTACCTGTAGGAAGAGAAATACAAGGTATATGAAATCCTCTGACGGCGCTTTACTCTATCCACTGCGATTGGTTCAGTGATGATGAAAGAGTTCCATTTGATTTAGAGGAGATTGCCTCACTGACTGTAATAGCTTTGTTGCCAATGTATTTTCTGTATACCTTAGTGCCCAGACACCTGTATTAGGTTTCAAATGCTGTATGTATACTTAACAAGAAATCTTGTCTAAAAATCCTCTGAAACATCGTTGTTTTCACACATTCCAGCTGAGCATGTTCATCCTTGCCTGTATTAATTAAATCTGTATTGAAAAAGGTTAATCAGATTGATTTGTTTTACAGGAAACGTGAATTTCTTAAACCATTTCAGACCAATAAGAAGATATAAATTAGATATAGTCTTTGAGAATTTTTTCAGGATATCTGTATTTTGCACTGAAACAAACACTATATTTTTGCCTTCTTTTCTGTTGATATTTTCCTCATGATAATGTGTTTTGCCCTAGAGATGCACACAAGGTATATGTGCCATTAGAAGAATAGAAATTCTGCCAGTAAAAATCATAATTCGTAAGCAGAAGCATTAGTAGTTTTGTGTAAACAATGAAAGTTGGTCTTCGATGTTCCTGTCACTGCAAACTGCAGGAGGAAGGTGAAGACTCCAGCCTGCCTAATGTGGCAGTGAATGTTGATTTTTTGCACGTAATGTTGTTTTCTAATGAATCACACACATGCATAACTTGCTGTCAGTTTGCTCTAATTATTGTAGATCATCTTCATGATCTGCCACTTGCAACCTAATATATTATGATAGTTGAAGTAATATGTTCTGGTTATAATTGGTTGCCCGCTATTGATATGGGTAATAGATCTCTCCTGTGAAATACAAACAGTAACTAGACGCACAGCATGCAGGTGAGTTAAGTACCTACACTACCTAGGAATCAGCAGGTATTCTTCATGACTTAGTCTCCAGACATATTTTTTCTGGAAGCTCAGCATATCTCTAATTGCAATTATATTTTGTGTCCATCTTGTCTCAGATCTTAGAAAAGAGGTTTCTGTGTATAAATATTTAAGTATGAAAGTAAAAGGCAATACTAAGCACTTTTCTGCAGACTTGGAGAAATATAACTGGCATAGATCTCTTCACAGCATTCCAATTTATATTAGTAGAGCTAGTATTAAGGATAAAGAAAAGAAAGATAAAGAAGAAAATCAAATCTTTAGCCTGGAAACTGTGAGCTACATTTCGATGTGGCAGGTCTTCATATGACATATTTAGTTCAGTGTAATCAATAGCATTAATAAATCAGTGTATTGTCTGAATTCTGAAAGGATTGTATCTCTCACGCAATTAATTGATTTTTGTGTTCTCCATGTGAACACGGACACACCATAGTTAAGTGCACAGTTGGTGTAATATTGACTTTTTTCCCTGATATTTAGTCACTAAGTATCCAAGGTTGACAAGGGCAGTTACATTCCACCATTTTCTATCAGCAGCCATATTTGCCTAGAGCATTAGTTTCCCCCAAAGCACTTCTTGGATTTAAAGACCTACCCTCTTTTACATGTTTTATTCAAAACTTCCAAAATAATCTGGAGACAAAATTTACATCCTTGCAAAGTACTATTAGAAAGTTTGATTTAAAAAATGTGTGCTTGAGGCATACGTTTGTGGTTCAGCATAAGCTTTTTAAATATCTCACTTGGTTTCTTTCAGTAAATCCAGTTATAGGTGTTGAAGAGCAGACCGTCAAAACCTTTAAAGGCTTAGCCCTCTTTTCTCATCCTCGCTGATTTACACCTTCCTGAAAAGACTTCAAAAATAAAAAGAAGTGCAAAGGACATTGCATCTAAAACCACACACAGGTTTAGCCTAGGGTGGTTATCTTTAGGTTTAGTGAGCAAGGTCTCCTTTGACTTTGCATATTTCAAAACTAACTTAGACTTGGATATTACTTTTGTGACATCCGTTGCAAGAAATCTTTGAAAAGAATAAATTTCATTCTATTGTATTCTATTAATTTTTATTTATTTGAGGCTTTTAAGTTACTTCTAAAGTATATGACAGCAGTTCTTACTGAATTTTCTGCTATAATTACAATTTACCTAATACTAACCTGATCACCTACCAGACAATGATTATATTTCTGCATAACTTGCGAAGTCGGTAGAAATATATGACACAATACCAATTAAAAGATTTGAAAGAAATTTGTAGTTCATTACAATTTATAAGTTCAATGGAAATAGTTAAGTAGATATCATACATATGATACCTAGATAAGGCATAACGTAAAAATGATACAACTTGTGAATCTGGAATGGAAGAAGAGAGTTTGACATATCAGAATAGCACTTAGGAGTCTGAATTAATTACTGTGTGTCTGATTTAAACACGGGAACTGGTGAAATCAATGTACCACTTTCAGTGATGTTGGAAGCTGGATTGAGGGGACAAAAAACACTTCATGTTGCATACTTGGGCTGGAATCAGCACTGGGGTCTATTAGCAGGGGTCCTAGTATTGCAAAACCTGATTTTCGGCTTCTTGTTGTCTCTTCTTAAAAGCACGGCTTTTGCTGGGCCAGAATTTAATCTCAAAATTTATTGAAAAACTAATTATTTGATTAATCAGTGAGGAAATAAAGTTCCTTTAAAATCCAGACCCCATGTAATTGACAATAATTTGTGATTTTAGATAGTAGAGTTCCGAATACTAAAATTCTTTGACAACTGGCTTTCAAATATATTCTCTCAAAACTGCCAAAATTTATTCTGCTAAGCATTCAGTGGTAATCTATGGTCATATATGCTCATCATATTGTTCTATGCACATTGGCTGTTCTTGGCTTCATGTGAATATTCATCATGATCTATAAAAAATACAATCAAGGGAAGGCCAGAAAAGATATCTTTGCATTTAATAGTAATCATGATAAAACTTAAAGTACAGTAAATGTAAAGATTCTGTCTTTATATTCCTCAACATTGCCTTCACATATGCAGTCATCTTTTGACTTTTCAAGATATTGAAATAAATATTGATACTTTTGTGTGTACAACGTTGTCAGATAATGGCATCAGCAGCAAAAATATTAGTATTCCATGTAAATAGAAAAAAACATTCTTCTGTTTAACAAATAAATCCATGTTGAAATGATGAGGGATATTGTTGGTTTATGCTTATTCAGAGCTTTGTTGAAAAGCTAATAGAAGTATATGAATTATTGTAGTCTTGTTCACAATAATTTAAGCAATTAAATATACCATGTGTTCTTAAACTCCTTTATCTTTAGTTCTCTTTTTTCTTCATGCTTTACTCTTTCTTTCTATTAAGAAAAGTCCAGTAGATATTTCATATCAAAAGTATAGTCTGTTTTCCTGTTTGGTTTGGATAATGGACTTTGTGTGTTGTGAAAATTTTGCATGGTGTGGGTGAACATGTAATGGAAGAAAGAGGGGTTTTTTTCTGAAAGAGCCACTATTGTAGCATGAACTTCATCCTTACAAATAGTTTCAGCTGTGCCAGGTTTGATATGAAGAGGGATGCACAGTGCTCTAATTATTACACATATTTCTAACATATGTTTTGCATTATATCACTGAGAGGCCTGTTCTTTAATCCTGCTGCTTCTTGTGTTACTTTTCCTGTGATACCAATTATTTTAAGCATGTATGACAGGTAGCTGGCATCTTCATAGCATCTCAGCAGGTTTTACCAGTAGCACTGTGAACTATGAAAATAATATGTTAAGAATCTGTTCCATGGAAAAGGATATCATAGACATAGAAAAAGCACTAAACAACCCTTAAGGAAAAACCCCAGCAGTCATTCATGAGTGAAGTACATAGTTTCTAAGTAATTACATGTTAAGGTTAAAATGTTGCATATTCCGAGGCTGTCTTTCAAAACTGTTCAAATTTAGTGTCATGAGCTCTAGTGAATGCACATTACTGTTAATAACCAAATTAATTAACAGCATGTTGAAGTTCCATAGAGACCATATAGATATACTTCTGTTGCAATTAAATAAAAAATGTGTGTTTGTGTAGAAGGTGGTAAATCATAATTACTAATATACTGTTCTGTTATTGGGTTTTACTGTGACAAGGTTATAAAAAAATATATGGCTACAGAATGTGCTTGGTTTTTTCACGCAAGCAACAACGTTAGAATTTTGGACAGAACAATCCTGTATGTTGTTATAGATAACTGAAGATGTATAAAACTAGATTTATGCAAACTACATAGACATAAAAAGCTAGTTATACATAACTATAGTATTTGATACATATTTTTCCATGTTTGTTCTATAAACTATATGTATGATTATAGTTTTGTACATATATATATATATGTGTGTATATATATATATCACAGAGTCCCAGAATACGTAAGGTTGGAAGAGGCCACAGTGAGCCATCTGGTCCAACATCCTGTTTAAGCAGGGTCATCCTAAAGCACCTTGCAAAGAGTATCTATCTATAACTATATTTTTTTAATTTTTGATTTATTTTTACTGTATTTTTTACATTAATTTTACCTGGGTGGATTTTCCTAGACCTCAGGTTCTCACTCTGCCTTTCAGTTTTAGATAGTTCTTTACATCAGAGCTTCTATCTTTAATACAAGCACCATGGTCCCTGACTCCTGGCATCACTGGCATTATGGCAACAGACTATTGCTTACCACGGCAGGCTGGTCACGTAAGGGCCATCCATTCGTACTGAATGAGGCTGGTGTTGAGAACTTGGTGTTATTTATTGTCCACAGAACTGCAGCTTTTGGCTGTGTATAATTAGTTTGTTGCTAAGAACTTTGGATCAATTTGCCAATGATTGAACTCAATAAGCTAGTAAATAAAAATGTTCTACATTATTTTTGGCTCAGGAGTTTTCCCAGCTGCATCTAGAGACGTGGCTTAAATACAACTTAGAAAAGAGGAATATTCACAGAAGTAGCCAGGATGCTTCTTTGCTTTGGTGATCAGTGTCTAACCCTATCTATGTTGTTCTTTGTAGCTTGTTCTATGTGGAGGGCTCCATTTTGTGAGAAGGTATTCACCTGCTTCATTTCTGTGCCATAGATTGTTGTTAGTTAGATAACAACATCAGCTCTACCTTATGCTAACTCCCCAATTTACAAACACTTGAGTAATTGTTACTTTGGGTTTTTAAGAGTCCTTATCAACAAAGGCAGAGAAAGAATGTTTGTATGGGAAAACTCACTACCCATTTTTACCATCTCAACACATAACTGAGCAAAAGAGGATGAAGTTGCAGTTCAGTGTCCTGAAACAGAAAACTATTTTTCTGATGGGCAAAGTATTCTTCCCCAGTTCAAAACAATATATGCTTTCTCTTGGATGTTGACATAGCAATATAATCACTCAAGTTCCAGGCTGGTAGATCTTTAAAGATGATAGTCAAACAGATAGGATGTGCTGCATCATTTCAGTGTTTTATCTACAGGCAGCAGTAAAGTTTGATAAGCTTTTTTGAGTCATTTTCTTACATAAAATAGATTTGATGTTTTCCATCTCTTCTATTTTCCATTTTCTCCCTGAGATGAAAGGTTCTATCTGAGACTGTGTAATAAATATTCCACTGACTAGTGGTAAGCAAGAATCACTGTCTAGTTGTCTGCTAGAAACCAATGCCATTGCCTAGCTCTATGTGTCTTTTTCTGTATGGATTGAGACCTGCTGCCTTCGGGAAAGGCATCTGAGGTGAGGCAACCATATTGCTGCCCTGTTGCCTGAACTGGGGTCACCAAATACGGCTTTCTGTTGTCTTCTTCCAGAACCTAGTTAGGAACAATTGGATGCAATTTTAATTTTCTTGTTGAAGATTGGCCATTTACAGATTTTGATAAAAGCAGCTTCTTCTTCTTACACACCAGTACCCTCCACAATGCTGGGAGACTTTTCCCGGGTCTGTTGTGAGAGCTTGTGCATGAGCTGAGCTACTATAGATTAACTGCAAAAGAGTACATGTCCTGTTAAAACCAGCACACTGGTTAGTTGGACTGGGTCAGGTGAAACTGAAGAATTCCACATCTGAGCGCCTTAGAAAGAGCTGATCAGGGATGAGCCTGTGTTGCTATTCATTGCATTTTGGCTGCTATTTTCAGTTTTCCTTCCCGTGTTTCTGAGGGTAGCACTCTTTGATCATGCTCCAGTAAATGAAGATCAGAGCATCAAAGGCAGTTAAATATGTTGGCAGTGAGTGTCACCAAGCTTGACTTTCAAGTGTGCAATGCTAAGAATATATTCAGAAATGCTCATTAAGTGAATCAGGACAGTTAAGCACCTAAGAAATTGAATCATGAAGGGAAGAATTGTGAGCACAAGATTGTCTAAATCTAGAAAAAGGAAATATTTGAGAGAGCAGGGATAGAAAGTTTTCTGCATTTTCTTAAATGAAAATAGTTTTATTGACAGTTGTAAAGTCATAGCTTAGAACTTATTCCTGCAAGTAATAACAAATAGAAAACACAAGGACGAATATTTCAAGTTTGCCTTCAAGCTCTTTTCTGTCTGGGGTCAGGGGCAGGCTTTGTTAAGGTCTATGGTGCAGATACTCTGATGACACGGATAAGAATTCTTAGACACTTGGTTGGGAAATTAGGTACAAGTCTGTTTGTTTTGTAGTTGTGTTTATACCAATCAAAAAGTTTCTCACATGGTGTGACTCAGTGATGTGGTAGCTGTTCACCATGCATTAGAACATTTTTAATATTGAGCCTTTTCAGTACCTTGCCCCTATACTGTGACAATTATATTTTTAGTATTTATCTTCTTTCATGTTTATATTGTCTGTACAGTCAAGCTATACATTTTTATGTATGTCTGCACAAATATTTTAAAAAAATAATTTACAATCCAGGAGTACATTTAAACTTAGGGAGACATGTGTTGTGCCTCAGTAACATGTGGGAGAGTTTTCACTGACTTTTATTATCCGGTTTTGTATTTACAGATACCATAGGAAATGCTTTTCATGGTTCAGATAGAACTTGGATACACACATCCAATATCCACCCACTCTTTCAGGCTGTAGAGCAAATCAGTCTTATGATCTAATGTAGTATTTACCGTGTTTTCCCCAGAAGTTAAAAATAGGATGCTTATCCTCTTAATCTCTCCCTGTCAGAAGTTTGGAGACAATATTTAGAATTGCTTTCCCGCTTGTTCTGGATTAACCCAGGTAGGCAGCCAAGTTCCATGCAGCCACTCACTGTCCCCAGGTGAGACAGGAAGGGAATCAGAAGGGTAAAAGTGAGATGTCTCATGAGATAGTTTAATAGGTAAAGCAGGAACTGTGAGCGCAAGTAAAGCCGAGTAAAGGATTCATTCATTACTTCTCATCAGCGGATAGATGTTTAGCCATTTGCAAGAAATCCAGGCTTCATCATGCATAACAGTTATCTGGGAAGACAATACCATAACTCTGATCATCCTTTCCTCCTTCTCCTTCCTCAGCTTTTTTTGCTGAGCACAATCTCATATGGTGTGGAATATCTCTTTGGTCAGCTGTCATCTTCCAAATTCTTGTGCACTGCCAGCTGACTCGCGCTAGCTACTATGAAGAAAATTATTTCCAGAAAAGTCTTCCAGACAAAACAAGTACACTACCATTATTTGGATCATATTGATACTCCTCCTTCTAATTCCTGGGCCAGTCAGTTGAACACATACCTATAAAAAGAAAAAAATTCCAGAAAATGCTGAGCTTTTACACTTGACCTATTTTGCTTGAAATAAAAAAAAAAATTATTGGTGAAATGCTACTTCATACCACATTTTTAAAATGCTGAAAGCACAAGAAATGAAAACATTTTGTCATGGGGAAAATGTATTTACACAATTATAGGAAGTGGGCATTTTCTTTCACATTGCATCCATCATCATAAATTATTATTATCACTTGCAAAATCATAGCTTCATTAAAGGCTCAGAGAAAAATTGTGTAGTCTGTTTGGATTCTTGTTTGAAGAGGAGTTCTAGAAACAAAAAATTGCGGCTGTTCATTTCAAGATATACTGTACCTTTTTTCCTTCCCTTTTTGGCAGATGTTACAATGTGAACTTTATTGGAATGTGAGAAAGAAAAGAATGAAACAAGATTTTCAGACACTTGTGTTAGTGGCAAGAGCTTTATTCTATGTATCCATTTAATTTACTAAACCTCTATCTTTACATGTGAAATACTCCCAACTTCCTGATTATTAAAATCGAAAATCATTTTATAGTTTACTCCAGAACGCTGTAAGCTTGCAATAGTTATGAAAAATACTGTCTGAAAATAGCTCTTTGTATATATTCTAAGTGCCGTTATGTTTGTTTTTCTTTAAAAAATAATCATTATCTTTTCCTTATGTTTTATGTTTATTACTGTTAAATACGTTGGCTTTGCAAAGCTATAGCAGTAGGATTTATAATATATTTGCTGGCACATACATCAAAAAAATTGCAATTGAAAATTCATGTCAGCTGTGCTGAAGTTAGGTAGACCTTTCTCTTAAATTCTCAGAATACATAGTCTGTTTTCCACAGTGGCAGAAAGGAAAGAACAGTTTTAATGTGTGACCTGAAGGAATCATGTGTGAAAGTGAATGAGATGCAATGAACATGGATCTCCAAAATGCCATTTTCACATTTGGTATTCAACATGCAATCAACACTTCCATATGGTTCAGAGAAATAAAATTGCATTTTACAATGTAGCAACATGTCAGTCCAGCAGTGGCTATAATAAATATTTTATTACAGATAATCTGCATCTCGTTTAGACTTTAGGAAAGATACACAGTGTATGACCACATCATATATCACAATGCAAAGAGGAAAATAATAATAAAGAAAAAAATTATCATCTATCATATCCTGTCTTGATTTTTGACGCTACTGAGGTATTCTGTAATAATAATTAAACAATTACAAAATAAAAATGTTTGACCACAGTCTTTATCATCTGTTGTCATTGCAGATTCCCGGCTCATTCGAGATCCACTCACATGGAAAGCTGAAGGTAAGATGAAACACCCTACAGCCTCAAGCTGTGGTGGGACCTATGTATTTCATTGGGATTTTTAAAATGGCACACCATTGTCTAACTGACAGAATACAGCAAACCACAAAATTACAGTAGGCCAACTTGTGCTCAGTTTATACAGTTTTCTACTGACTTGTCCATTATCAATAGCTTATGCTGCTGTATCTAATTTGCTGTTGCTGCAATAACAGTGTAGGCCAAAAGTATAAGTAGGGATAAAGTCACAGAGCACAAATTTTAACAGATATAAATGGCTTGTTCAAGAAGGAATATCCAGGATGATAAATTCTCTGCCCCTTTACCAGACTCATCAAGGATAGAACATAATTGAATAAATAATAAAATTCTCAAAATGACCTATTAAATCTCTTGTGAGCAATCTCAATTTTCCACAAGAAACTACTGTTGCCTATGTGTGCCATATTGTGATGCTTTTTAATGATGCCCCTCTTTAGATTAATAATTTGAAAATGTAATTTTTAGCCATGATCTCAACTCAGCTGAAAGCACACAAGGTCCCAGAACTCTGAAATGATGTCCACTCAAAAATGTTTGAATTTAGCAGCAATCTGGCTGTGAGCAAACCTTAATCTGTCTGATCAGTACTTACCTAGCAACTGCACTGTATTGAGCAAGTACATGGAGTTTGGGGTTTCTTCCTTTGGTTTTTAGCTCAGTGATTTTTCTCAATGGTAACCAAAGTCAAGTAATTTATAGCTTGTGAACCTCACAAAAAGGGTTCATTTACAACCATATTCTGCATCTTGTGACACCAAATGGAGTGTGCGTTCTTCTATATGACTACAAAAGATTTTAGAACAGCGATCAGAAACGTGTTCTGCTCATTAATGTTTTTACAGTAGCTGCCTTAAAAGAGCTACAGTTTCCTAGAGCAAGTCATTCAGAATTCAACTACGCTCTTCAAGTTTAATAGGTTGAGCTCTCTGAGTTCCCCTACCTCCTCCTGATTGATGGTTTGTTTCTTCTTTTAATACAAAATTCAGTAAAATTTCCCACAGTGAAAAGGGTCTTTTAATTATAAAACACCAGCGTGTGGGAATGATTCAATTTACACATCAGAAAAGTTCAGTTACTTGACCATAATTTATTTTTTGTGCTGATCATTTACAGACCACAGATTCTTCTTCCTCTGGCCCCCTCCCCTTCTCACTTTCTCTCATTCTATGTAAAAGAATAAAAATCTCAATACCCTGTAAAAGGCTTTAGATATTGTATCACTTAGTCATCAGAACTAGAGAGTTCGTTATCAGACTTTTTTCTACCAGCTTTTATCCCTTTCTCATTTCCTAGTTATGTTGTCATATTTAATTAAAATGTGTTCCGTAATTGCTGAGTAATACAGTTTTTTCTTGTATCTGACAAAAGGACAGCATAAGTAAGGAGGGGTATGGTATCTCATTCATGGAACTGTGAATATGAGAGATATTACTAAGAAAAGATATTTGCAGTTCTAATGTTGTGTATTATACAANTTTTTTTAAGTATTAACTAATTAATATTGAAATAAAGGTCTGGAAGGGAAGGAAAATTTTCACGTTTCCATGTACTTTCTCTATGCAGTATTAGTCATCTTTATTGTTTTATTGTCAGAATATAGCTTAGGATTTGCATTAGTAGGTAAAGCAGCTTTTACTGATGAAGCTTTGTAGGTTCTAAATGTGATTTTCCTAGCAAAATCAGAAAAGTTAATCTTACTTTGTGCTTATTATGGCCATAAGAGAAATAAGCAGTAAAAATGTCCAGAATACCATTTATACAAATAGTCTTAAATATATTTACAGATATGTTCTTAAATTTGTTTTGTTTTTAAGCAACTGTGGTTTGTGACCAAGTACTATTAGATTAGATTATGCTCATTTCTGTATGAAAAAGTACATGTAGAGGACTGCAGGTATACACCATTTATTCTAGGTTGTATATATAATTCTGGTTCAGCTGAATGCTTAAGAATATTTATTGGTTGGCTATTTGTTGCCACAGACATATGATCACAATATCTACACTACTGAAATACATTGCTTTAATTCTTTGCATTTTTAGCATTTAATTTAGTCTGTTTTCCACTTTGGAAGGGATGTATGAATGCTACTCTAGTAAAATATGTGAAACTTGGGAGCAGCAGCCATTTCTTCTAATTCTTTTCAAATATTTGAAGGTGCTTCTCCTTTACCCTGGAATAAGTACTTAAACTAAAATAGCCAACATGAATTTGTGTTTCATAGTGTTCCTATGAGAGAGAAACTAAAAGGCTATTTTCGTGGTATCTGTACCTGCTTCTGTATGGAATTGTGTTTATGTAGAATCACAAATGTATCCCTGGATAAGACCCAAAAGCCAAAACTGGATGTTTTTGTAAAATGAACCAATGTAAGATGTTCTCTTCCATTGTCCATTTGGCCATTACAGGTTAAAGGAAACCAGGAATTCAGAATCCAGTTTGATTTTGCAAATCTAAATTTCCTCTACTGCAGCTTTCTCTAATTCACCTGTAACTTACTGTATCCTGCTCAGCAAAAGTAATAATTTGGACCACATGAGGACAGCAGTAGTCAAAATCAATGAACATAGTAACAGGTCTTTCCAGTTCTTATTCATGTTCATACAGGCATGCATCTTAGTAGTAAGTACGCTCAGTTTTTATTTCCAAAAGATAGTTTTTAAGTTTTTTTATGATCCCCGAGTGAGTACCACGCCATCGTATCTTCCATCTGACTGGCATACCCTGCTAAAGGAATGCTCACACACAAGATCTCACCAACACTCACGCGGAAGATGGATTGTACTTTTCTTACACAAAGCTAGCATCAGATATGTACAGTTATGCTGTGGTTTAGTTAATTCTTTGTTTTTTGTTTGAATAAAATTGAACTCCTTTCTTCTTCTGCATCAGTACACCAGAAGCCATGAATATGTAGTGGCTTCAAATGATTTCCAAGGCTGGTACACTACTGAAACATTGTGTGTCCTGATAGATGTGACCAACCCCTCAGTACTCCTGCTGCTGGTGCAGCAGCTGTCTGGTGATGATGCACCTGGTTCTTCTTGGGGTTCTTTTGGTATTCTCTATAGTGACTTCCAGGTCTGTTTCACAGGCCAAGTAAGCCTTGTAACATTATTCCCAGTAAGTCTGTGTTTCTGCAGTTGTCAGCAGTTCCCAATAGTGTAAGTCCCCAGTACAAACCTCAACTATAGGGATAAAAAAAGTCCTGCAATTTTTTAATATGTTTAAATCCCTGTTTTTTCAGACCATTTTCTTATGAGCATTTATTATGGTAAATAGTAAGCTAAAATCAATAACTCTGTACGAAACATTAATTTCAATGAAAGTCTTTGCTCAGAGTTTTTATCATTACTTTTCTTGTGATCATTTATTTTCAACTTCTCTTTGGCTTCAATACTAACATTCTGTAGGAATAGTATTCAGAACAGTCAAATGGTGTTGTATGCTGTGTTAAAGGTTGCTATTTTAGTAGAGGTTTCTATATTTAATGGATGTTCAGATTATAAAGTTTTATGGCCGCAGTTATTATTGTCATAACCTTTTTTTCTTTTTTATTTTCCTTTCATGAAAATGTACATGGGTGTTGAGTGTCTGTTACAACTGCAATGTTCTCACCCCAATACAAAGAGCATATGGTTGCCAGTGTGTTGTATAAATTTTTAAGACATCCATGGAATTTTTCCTTTAGTAGGTAGAGATTACAATGATTTAGTCTCTCCTGTTGTAACATGACACTGTCTGTGCAACAAATATTGCAGCATCCCAGATCCTTGCATTGTTGATAAGAGAATCAGAGGTGAATTCCCGGCTGATAGTAGGCCCACCTCCCTGGTACTACACATACTTTATTCTTTTGTTTTGTGGTTTGCTTTGGTTTTTTTTACAGTTAACCATCTCTTTGATTACTGTTTAAATGTAGGTGTGATTCCTGCACATTGCTATCAAGTTTTTGTCAGGCTACCTATATTTATGAGCTATAGAGAGGCATGCCAGGGGAAATATTTTTTTTCAAGTTGTCCTCAAAAAAATAAATAGGTATCATACTCAGCCTTTTGAACTGTCATCTTCTCACAGCAATCAGTCAGTCACCGTGTCACTGGATGGATGTTTTTATATTTTTACACATTTCTATCATCTTTTCACAAAACTGACCTGTTTGGCATATTAGTTGTAAATCTGAGAAATGATTTGTCAAACAAAAAAAAAATCTTAACCATGGGTAGGAAGTTGTTGAAGAAGAGTTTGAAATCTTCTCTGCCATCAAAGCTGAGGTCCCCCTCTGAAGTCTTGAGATGCAAATCAAGTTCAGCCTGGGAGTCTAACAGGCCTGAATTCCTGGACATAATTGCCTTTCTGAACAGACTACTCATTCTTCCCATTCAAAATCCAGGATAGAGTTAGTGATGGTGCTAGTTTCTATCTTTATAAAAGTATTTCTTTGAAAGTGGAAAAACTTCTGTATCCTCAAATTCTGAGCAGTAGGAGGAAGGATCATGATTTAACCTAGTGCTTTGTGTAAATAGTTCTGGAAATGTGGATTGGAGCGCAGATTCTCCTCTCCTGGTCAGATTCCACCAGGTCAAGGGAAATTTTTCTGACATTTTTAGTCATGGGGAATTCTGTGTACCTCCAGTGCACAGCCCCTGTTGAAAACCTCACGTTGAGATGTATTAATTTATTAATTCAATCTCTCAAGCCAAAGAAGATATTAAAGCTATTCAATTTTAGTCTGTTATCATCACAATCAACATCATATTTTTAATCAGAAGTGGCCAGAGATGTTTGATCAGTAATTACCTTAATTTTGTCAGGTTATTAAGCAGTTCCTGAGCATCTAAATTAGCCTGTTTAATAGCAGAGTAAAGAGATGCCTCCTTTGTAAGGCTTGGGTGGAAACCAACAGCTAGAACACATTCCTATTTTGCTATAAAATCAAGATCCGGAACCTCTTGGGATTTGAGCAGAAAGTGGATATTAGCCCTTACTTTTGAGCCTCAACACAACCTGCTGGCACAGCCACAAGCAAGAGAATGTAGCTGCAGAAATAGTGCTGTTTCATCAGGGCAGGGATGCCCTAATGTATACAGGTGCTCAAGTGACTCACTCTGAAGTATTCTGGGAACTATATCCACTGAAGATGTGGTGCTTAGGGACATGGTTTAGTGGTGGGCTTGGCAGTGCTGGGTTAACAGGTGGACCTGATGATCTTAAAGGTCTTTTTCAGCCTAAATGATGTGGTGATTCTCTTTTTTTTCCCTCTTAAAGCATGAAAACTTGCCTTTGTCCTTAGGAACCATTTCTGTCTTTATCGGTAGGATTCTCCTGTGGTGCGTTAGCAGAGATAACAGGCGAAGTCATGGGTTCCCTTTCAGAGTACAGAGCAGTGGGGAAAAGCACTGTGCCTAGGGGAGTGCTACATCGGCACGATTCAGGATTTTCAGTACTGTCCTTTAGGACCCTTTACTCTTTGGCGAAACTTGCTTGTAGTTCTATGGCTTGTTGACATTAACAGAGACGTTATTCAGCCCAGGATCAGAGACTAAATATCCTAGGTGATAAAATCTAGAAAATACTGTCATTGCTTGTCTGTAAAAGATTTATACTATCTGGATAGTAGAATAGTAATGTTTTACTTTCTGTGTGGAAAATTAAGTGGTTTTTTTCAGGAAAAATGTTTACAATTGAATAGAATTTGGAGTTTGTCACATATTATGAACGCAGTTGAGCTAATTAGGGCGTAGGTGTTTTGAATAGTATACTAGATAAAAAAGAGCAATTATTTTCAAGCCAATGAACTACTGTTTCAAAAAGCATTTTGTTATTTTCCTTCAAGAGACTAAAATCTCTTTCTTGTGGTTTGTTATGGCTCTTTGAACAACTTTTTAAGGCTAATTGGTGATAGATTTTGTACTGTGATTTTTGGTATTTATTCTACTGAAACCATCTAATCTGAATAGCCCAAGGGAGCTAAGTCAGGAAGCATAGAAATCAAGAAAACCTGAAGTTGGTACTTCAAACTGAACCAGAAGCTAGTAAAACTCAATTTTTGTTGAAAGAACAAAGTGAGTATTTTTTTTGAAAGAACAAACAACTTTATTTTTACCCCAGCATTCTGCTTTTGTGTTAATAAATTGTGATTTCTGTATGTTTTGTGTGAAATAAGAAACAACATTTGAATTTTTGATGGTTCAATGTAGTTTAACAATCTCTATAGGAGGGGGTAGAGTTTCCTGAAAAGGAAATTTGACCTCCAGATCCGCTGTGAAGAGGTTTGAGACATATTCTTTGCTTAACAGTGATAGGAAAGGACATTTTCATGCATGCTACACTTCTGAGTTGATGGCAAGCTGGTCTCAGGTTCAGTGGTCATCCATATCCTTTTCTTCAGCATCTGACAGATATCGAGAAGAGGCTTTGCTCTGGCTCGGTCTGCTTGAGGCTACTGCAGAAATTATGTTGTTCACAAAATTCATTTTAACATTATAGTAAGACAAGCAGAAAGGTGAACAGAAGCTTTATGGATGGCAGTAAGGTGGACATTGATCTGATTTTCCTTTTAATAGAAAAAAACAGATAAGGAGAGATCATTTGAATGACACAAGTCAGTGAACCAGGTGAAACTCACTAGAAATTAGGGAACTTGGTTATACAGAGACTCCTCAAAAATTTTTCAGCAGTCTATAAATTAAGTACCAAAATCCAGAAGTACAAAACTCCATGTTAAAATTTTAATATGCTTGATAATAGCTGTGTCAGACACTGTGAAGCAGCATAAAATATATGCTAATTTATTAATTTGTTATGAACCAGCCACACGGCTAATGCTTTTTATATAAAAGTAGGGATCTTCAACAGGGTCCTACTGAGTTTTGGGAAAGTCCCCAAAAATTGCAACTCTAGTACATGTGAAGCTCAATGTGACTGCACAGTTCAATTACAATTTGGGTTTTTGAAGTGGAACTTTGCGACATAGTGTTTCACACCCCAATTGTCAGCAACGGTGTTAACTATACTGTTTTTAACAGAAAAAAATAAATAAGGTGAAGGATTGTATTCCCCTGGTCTGCTCACTATGCAGTTGATGAAGGTAGTTTTGAATTTAGTGACTGAGACTGAACCTGCTGTAAGAGGCAATACAAGCTACTTTCCACAAATATCTAAAAATATGGAATATGGTAACCTTGCCTGAGTACGCAAGATCCAGGTGTGATTTTGGAGATTTTGCAAGTGTTTCTTTTACTGAATACGTATCTATCATGTGGAAAAAATGGTCTAATCTCAGCTGTAAATGCTGAGAATTACATGCCACTTCCCTTCAAGCAATAAATGCTCTTTTGTCTATCTAGATTTTGTTATATGTTTTTCACAATAATTCCTAACAGTGCGCTATGTCATTAAAATATCAAAATCTAGTAAGTCAGCTGGCAATAAATGGAAAAATAGAAATCCATAGCAAAGATTAGTGCTATCTAAAAGTGGTTTATGGGTCCTAGTGGGATTCCTCCTTTTTTAACAACAAAGTGCAGAGTGAAAGAATATGCACAGCTTACTTTGTCTTCGTATTTCTTTTGATCTGAAAGAACAATCAGATAAGGCTGATTTCTGAAGACAGTTCAGAATGAACAGATCTCAGTTGCCTCCAGTGATAACCATCATTGTCAACAGGAGGCATTCCAGGTACTGACACTAGAGCCTTAAATGTTCAGATATTGAACATTTTATCTTTTATTTTAAAAACTACTGCTGGGAACTCTCTTTATAGAATGCAATGGATGATGAGTATTTAGAAGAAGAATGAACCCTGAAGGAGAATAAAGCTCAAGCCTCAGAGACTGTCACTGAACACCAGAAGGACAGAATAATTTAAGGTTACGGTGGGGAATTTCATGCACACAGAAAACCTGAAGCTGTGAAAAATGGAGTGATAGAACTCAGGAGTTACAGTCTACAAAACAAAGATTAAAATTATTTAAAGGCCCTGGCCCTAATGGGCTTTTGTCCAAATTAGTCGACATTCTGTCAGAGCTCAGCAACACTAAGTACTTTTTCATGGGGAAGGCTCAGAACTGGAATATGTTGAGATGATGATAATCAGAGTTGAGGTATATGGATTAAACCAGTATGCAGAAATTCTAATAGCTGCCTTCTGTAAGATGTGTCATTTAACAAGTGCTATCAGTCCCTCTACATGCAATCTTTAGCTCTCAATCTTTGAAGAAAACACGGATTTTTGACAGGGTGTGACAGTTTGGTTTTACATGACTCAGGTACGTTGTATACAAAGCTCATTGAGCAAGGCACAATGCCAGGCAGTTGCTATGAAAACTGATTGTTTACAAGTGTAAAAATTATAATATTTTTCTAGTTTAGGGGTAATAACACCTCACCTGCTGCACAATGCTGCTGATTTTTTTTAAATTAGTAGTTAACTCTTTGTGATTATCTAAGTTATTATTAATAGCTTAACACACCTCAAAAATATAAAAAAATATACTATTATCATTAATCAAGGAAAACTAACTTTGAATGAGCAGATGCTAATGAATTAATGATCAGAGTTTTTTACGTGCTTATCACTGCTACTGCAAAATACTTGTTATTCCTCATGTATTCATCTTTTAAATAATTTGCTCTGTCTACTAAACCTGGATGCTGAATCTAAACACATTGACTCCTGTCCTCCTCACTGGTGCTATTGTTGCTTTCATGGGCTTTGGATGAAGGCCATTGTCTGTTTTTACGCTCACAACTGGAGCAGAGTTTAATTTTGGACAGTTTCCAAATAGGAGCTCTATTAACATATGTGTCCCCCTGGCAGAGAAGAGAAATATGGAGTTGTTGTAGACTGAGTCAAACCATACTGTTATTTGTGAGCATGTGGGCAACATTTCTTTTGTTTAAATCTTAAGTCTTAAAACTATATAATTTTTACTGGTGTCTGGCCAGACCTGAGTAGAAGGCAGTGAATCTCGTAGTCCAGTAGGATTTTTCAGTGTTGATAGACCAAATTCAGGTGCTGATGAGTTGATGACCAGGTTTGAGATTATGAGTGTCTGTGAGTAATAAAGAAGATAAATTAAAACATATATTTGAAAGTCACAGACATTGAGAAGCAGAACTGAAGGTCTCTTCTCTTCTTCCTCCCACCAATACCTTGATTTGTTTCTTGATCTTTACACCAGTTTCTGCTCATGTGAGAAGTGCACGGCTTTTAGGACACATTCAGTGTGTCTCCTTGGGTTGGCTCTACCTATATATATATATACCTCTGCACAGAAATGCCTGTTTTTTCCCAGGTTTCCTTTGTTGGTAAGTTACTGCCAGTTCTGACCTGCAAGGAAAATCCAATTCCGTAACTTTCACATATATCCCTCAAAACTGATGGAAGTCTTTCTGCAGGCAGATCAGAGCAAGTCAAGTTAGCAAGCAGCAGGTTACTTTTGGAAATTCTGCGTGTGTCTCTCTGGCACTCATTTTTTCTATCACCCAGCAGCGATATCTGTTAGTTAATGTTCCAGGAACACAGTTGTAGACAAAGAGTTGTACGCAACGAGAACATAATTACTTGGCACACTGCACAAAGAGAGTGGCAGTGATGGCGGGTGTGGAGTATGATTTCGCATTTATGGATCTTCAAACAAGTTTTTCAAATGCAAATGTAATGTACCAGGTGCAAAAGTAAAACAAACATCACTTCGGCTCGTGCTTTACAAAACAGTTTCTAAATAGATGTGCATGAAGGCAAATGAAAACACTGTATAGAAAACATGTTGGGAATACCTGGAAACTTTAGGATGGGTTCTAGGTTACATAGAATTTGATTTGTGGTGGTGAAACACATTTAAAACAGAAGCACCTAAACTGTAAATCTGAAGAGACTATTCTCTTTAAATAAGCATAATCCAGATTTAAGCCTGCTGGGACCTTCAGAATTTTGACAAGATTTGTGTGTATTGAGCAGATAAGCTTGACCATTATGCTGGTGTTCTCTACTGCTAGCAAACATGCACCACGAGGTAACTGGAGATTGAAACTTTCCTGCGGGCTTATGTAAAACTAGAGAGCATCTTAAATTAAAAATACATAAAGCAAAAACCTGCTGCAAAAATACCTCCATATTTTCCCCCAAAAATACCAAAACTTTCTTTATATAGTGAGTTTTTATCAATGACATTGATCTGAAAGCCCACCTTGCTGATCTTTTTTCATAACTGCAATGCCTGTATATTGCTTTAATTTTTATGTAAAGTTATACAGCGTTGACATATTCTGTAGCCCTTCTATGACAGGGCAGTATGAAAACCTTTCTTCCCGTGCCTACCAAAGAAATCATTGGGGTTAAATGACAGGGCTCTACCAGTGATTTGCCTGTCACAGAGAACTGTAAATTGTAGCCTGTCTCCAGGATAGTGTTTAGACACATTCTGAGATTAATGGTTTTGCATAGACACTTTGGACTTCAAATGATTTTGGGATAATCTCCATCAAGAAGATTCTTCCAGTTTGAACTCAACTGAAAGTGCTTTGCATTTCAGCTATGTTTATATGTAACTTTGTTGGTACAGAACAGACAGAGTCTGATGTAAAAATGAAGTGGTGTCTCATATGTTCCAGACTACATAAAAATCTTTACCTCCTGTTTAACTCTTTGTGACAGATTTCTTTTTTTATGATAGTTCTTAACACTTTCAAATAACAGACAGCACTGAGACATCCTATTTACTTGACCGAGCAAATCATAGCTTTTCTCTTAAAGGAGCACAGCTAGGAAGGAATTTGTATCCTAAATTTGGGGAAGAGGAAACTAAGGTGTATTAATCTCCTGGGAAATCCATTTAAGAATGTGATCATTCATTCACTTTTCAGAACCTGAATTAGTAATTAATATGTGTTCTGCAGCAAATGAGATATTATAATTCAGGAACTCTAACTTTAGACAAAGGTAATAATAAGGTTTCTTTTTTATTTAATGGGGAAATGAGAAAATGTTTGTCAGAAAAAAGCAATGAAAGGAGACATTTCTTTTTCACGTATTCTAAAGTCTCCTGATCAAGAAAAAAGAAGGGGAAAAACCCCACCCTTTATTATTATTAATTGGTTTTCAGCTCTTGTATAGCTACTGAAGGTTGTATGGTCAGATGCCACAGCGGTGGTGGAGCCATGGCAGAACGAGCATTGTGGGCTAAATACTTCTATCTTTCTCGTAAATAACCTGAAGTTCCTCTATGCTGCATCTCCCTCTGAGCTAAGAAAGACAATCCCTTACTACTTAAGCAGGCTTTTTTAAAAGATGTTGCATCACTGACCAAATATACACCACCCAACTCTGACAGCTTGTGGATTCCTTGTGTTACCTGGTGTAGGAATTTTCCTGCTGGATGACACCTTGTGTCTGCCCTGTTCACCTTGGGATTGGTGCAGTTACATAACATCAGGTTTCTGAGTAATATCATGTGATTAGAGGAGAACTAGAAGGTCTTTTCAGGAAAAAATAAAAAAGCTCTGCTTTCCAAAATGATGTGCAGATTTGTTCAAACATTTATAGAAACATCTTCGTGATTTTTTTATTTCAGTGTTTAAGTTTTCACGTACGATATCTGTGATTCTTGTTTTTAATATTTGTGACTGAAGCATTGATAAAGATATACAGAAGACTGAGATGAAAACAGATGGATTTGAATAGCAGGTTGGAAGTTTATTAATCTAATGTACCAAATTTTAGGTGAGGTCTGTGCAGGACGTTACAGGACTCCTTCCATAACATCTCTCAGCAAATGCATGGTGTCTTTGGCCAACCTGCCAGTGATTTGGATGCTCTGTCTCTCTCCCCTGTGTCAGGTAAATAGTGTAGAAGCTGGTCACTACCGGTAACAAAGACCTCACATGGCTGAAGGACCAGAACCCACGAGGAGAATGCATGAAAATTCCAACGTATGGGAGCAAACCAACTGGAATCCTTTTCATAGTGGGCACAGGCCCTAGCCTCCTAGTGATTAGCAGCCATACTATTTAAAAGCAATTTTAAAAATTAAAAAGTTTTCTTCCATGACATTGTAAGACAACTAGATCCAAACCATGCCAAACTGAAACCAGTTTGGCTGTGACAACTGGATAGACCTATAAGGCTTAGGGACAGAGCTCCTGTAGCAGCATTATAGTTCAGAGTTCACATAACGACTAGAAGTGAGGGGCTCCTGAAGCCCTAGAGTGGAGTTTAAATGATGAATGCAGGAAATTAATTTATAAGCCTCTATCTTCTTTTGTCAGAGAGGAGAAGCCATCTTTCAGGAGGAGCCAGTTTTGTTGCCCAGTAACATGCATGATTTTCTTCTTTAGAGGTTGAGTTGCTCTTAATGAGGCAAACTCCAATTGCCTTAGCTGGCTGAAAACTGGATAGGCAAGCGATTATTTCAGTTAAAAAACCAGCTCAAAACTCCAACATAATATATTAGTGTCAAAATAATTCAGCTATAATAGCTTGGGTTTTTTAATGCAGCTATGGAATGTATTTACACTTTTTTTTTAAACAACCAGAGCTGAAGTTTACAAAATATATAGAGCACTAATAAGTATATGTAAAAAATCCTGTTCTGAATTTGATTAGTGCATGCCCCTTGCTAATGTCAGCAGTTATTTTTAGTGGAGAGCATTTGTAAGATCTGGCAGAGAACTCTTGAAATGTCAGGAGGGTAAGAGGAAGCATAGCAGAAGCCAAATACATATATAAATATGTTAGAGGATTTTAATACTAAGTCCATCATTTTTTAAAAGACAAGATGCAGCTGTCTTGAAACTGACCTGATAGTTCTCCTCCTATGTCATAGGTATTGTGCAGACATGACATAAATACTTGAATTTTAGAAAGAAGCTTAGTTTCCTTGCAACCTGAGGAAAGCGCTTATTCTCCCTTTCCCTTCTTGTTTACAGACAGGTAATTGTTAAACAGATATTGTTAAACAACATATTTCACTCTACTTTTAAGAAGTGTGTGTTGCAATTATGTATTTTCTTTCTGACAGAAAGATCATCAAGATTTGCCTCAGAATACTTAAGGTTTATATTCTGTCTTACATACCAAAAAATATGCCCATTCAAACCCTCCTGGAAGCTATGAAGGGAAGGGCAATTCTTCGACAGCATTTTTCCCAAGCTCCAGAACGGTGCTGTTCAATGCTGTTATCATTTTGCTTGATACAGTGATACCTGCATACTTGCCAGGTATACCTTATTAACAATATTTTCACAGTGAAATATGGGTCAGATTTGTATGCAGCAGTATTTCAAGTACATCTTTCATCTCATGAGGATTTTCATTTTCTGTGCTGTTTCTAATAACTGATTATATATTTCTATTTGCGTGAAGCCAGGAAAGCTGTTGAGTTGTTATTGGTGCAAAACGTGATACCTCTTTAGATTAAATAATTTAGCTTTTCAGTAGTGCAGGAATAGCACTTTCCTCTTTGATAAACATTGTGCTCACAGATTTCATGTCATCCAAGCTCCTTTTCACTTACACATTATGTAGAGTTTTTTGTTTTCTGGATGGGTATTTTCTAGAAGTCTCCTACCTACTTCCTATTGTAAAGTGAGTCCTCTGTCCTCTTCACTTAATCAGGTCTGGTGTCTTTGCATCAGAACTCTGTCCTCAGAAATTAGTCTGAATCCCTATGATAATTAAGGTCCCTTTAGACAGACTCCAGGCGTGGGGGTCACCAGGAACTGAAAGCCTCCAAACACCTTTCTAGTATCCTTTTCTCACAGGCTTTTGAAAAATTGCAGGAGGTATACTGATTTTAGTTACATACTTCATTGCTTTCTTGGTTTACAGGACAGGTAATTTTCATCCTTTAAAAGTAGAGTAGGTTATGAAGAATTACACTCAGAGTTGAAGATAAAATGAACCATCCAAGTAAACAAATGACATACTAATGGCCAAAAAAACAACTCTAAGTCCTCTTCAATTGCAGTGCATGTTCTGAGAATTAAAAATAGGATTTATTGATAGTCCAATTTATTTCTGCTTGAAATAGAAATAACAGGACCGTGGTGGAAAATGGGAAAAAAGAATAAGTAGTAGCTTAAGTTTATCAATGCAATCAGCAGTTTTAAATGTGATGCATTTTTATTCTTTTGAAGCAATTTTTAGAGTGATTTTTCAGAGTTCCCTTAAAAATATGTAGCAATTTTAAATTCTGCTCGCTGCCTAAACATGGAGGATTTGAATAAAAATAAATCAATAAGTAAGGTCAGTAAAAAGCTTAAAAGACACTATCAAATTTTAGCACATCCAAAATTTGACCTAATATATTTTAAAAAATCTGTCTTTATATATGCTCTGAGCCTGATAATCCTGCCAAAATTAAAATTCCAATGCAAATAAAAAATATCAGCTATGCAGCCAGATCACATAAATGCAATTTCTTCTTTGCATTTGCAGGTAAATCTCCTTTTTCTGTTACTTCTTCCTTGTGCTAAATACTTCAATACATAAATACAACATTCTGAAACCTTTTTAAGGTCCGACTATCCTTTGCTCTACTACAATAATATAGCAGGCAGTTAGAAGACTTGTATGTTCCCAAAGAAAAGTCAATTATTAGGAAAATATATGTGCAAATTCCATTCCACGTTGTGAATTTATTTTACATATGTAGTTCAAAATAGTGTTTCTTTTGTTTATATAATTATTCTGTGAAATTTCACCTACTTAGTATCAAAATCTTTGGATAAATACTGTTTTGGGTTTAAAGCTGTATGAACTAAAAAGGGGAGGGAATGAAACACAAGACCATTTCTTTTTGTTGCGTTTTATTCATACAGAATATTATGAATTTTATTGTTGATGAAGCTAAGAATGAGAGAAGATAGATGTCAGAAGACAGATCCTTTTGTATTGTTGCGGAAGAAAAATGGCTCACATAAAAATAAATAAGCTTGGAACTATAAAAATATTGACTATAAAAACATTTTATGTGAGAGAATAGGAATTTATATTTTTTAATGGGGAATGGATAATGGTATAAGAGTGATTGAGAAAGTGCTGATGTCAAAGTACTTTTTCAAGAGAAATTACTACGAGGCAAAACTAGGGCAGGGTTCTGAAAAATTAAAAAAAAAAGGCAACCTGAGTTTAGGCTCTAAATCCAGATTCAAACCCGTTATAGTAATGCTGATATGTGAAAAGTGCTCAACACTCAAGTTTTCCCATTGAGATCAGTGTTTTAGAACAATAGGATCCTAGAAACCAAGTATCAATATAGGCGTTTAACTGGAGGCTCCTATTTTTGTGATGCTTGATTAATATCTTGATAAATAACACAGTATAAAAGAAACTAAGACAATCTGTAAAGGAAGGATTTGTTGCAGAAGAGGGCTGTTTTCTTCATCTGAATCCATGGAGAACCCAGAACAAGAGACTTAGGAAGATTTCAAGTCGGCATTAGCAAGATCTAGTTACCAGGAAGGGAAGACAAAAGACTGTCACTTTTCAAAATGAGTTGTCTTGAAAAATAAATCAGAGATTAATTAAGAGGGCAACAAGTGTTGAAATGAGGCAGAAAACCAGATCAAGATGTGCTGCAGTCTGGAGAAAGACGTCTAGAGAGAGGGAGCCAAAATAGAAAGAAAAAAAATGCCATAATGGGAAAAACCCTAGCGGTATGCAGAGTTCATATGAAGGCAGAATTTGTTCTCAAAAAAATGCTGGTCTAGCACGCTATTATTTGCCTATACATTTTGAGTGCTCTGTGGGCCATGGTTGCAACATACAGATATTTTTGAGATATGTGTCTGTGATATGAATACATAGTATTACAAGGAAGTGAGAGACTTAGGACTATGAATCTCCTCTTTTTCTCTTCCATATGGCATTCCTGATCTTTACTTGACCAAGTAAGTAGTGAATATCTCTTACAATAACTTGAATAAAGGAAAAAAAGATGTAAGAGGCTTTGGAAATTTTTTGTACATAAATTTGCAGAATTTGTGGTGTGCCTTTTTACAGTTTAGCAGATTGGCTTTCGAGGCACTTGGCCCACACTAATCTTTGAACCAAACATAAAAAGAACACTGCTGTTGCAGTTGTCTTGCTGCACAGGGAATATATATTGCTAGCAAGCTGGATATTTTGGTTTCTCTGAGGGAGTTCAGAAACTGCTAAGAACTTGGTAACAAAACATTTAAATACAATTATAGCGTTGTATAGCTTGTCAAACAAAAGGCATTCAGTATCATTTTAATTTCCCAAAAGAATCAAAATTATGAGACTCTGAGAATGTACTTGTCCAGCCCATCTACCTGCTCTGCTACTCATTGCAATCTTTAGTATAGCTATACTTCTGTTGATTTTGTGGAACTAGAAAAATTTTCTTCAAGAAAATGTAATAGGCAGTAGTCTGGTTCCTTCTGACATGTCAAATACCTACTTTATTATAGGGAGAAAGTGACAGTCAATTTAAACCAGAATTTATTGAGAACATTAAGAGCTGGAAGGGCTTTGGCTAATCACTGTAATGTCCTCAACAAATGGTAAATGAAAGCATGAGGAAATTGAGTTAACACAAGTTAAAAGTTCACATACTTACTGAATTATATTAAAAACCCTATAACCTAATTAAATTATCTAAAACTACTCATTTCAGTCTGTCCTGTTATTCTAGTGAATGCATATGATGATATTTTTTTAAATGTGTAACAGTTGACAGCTTTAGCATGAGTCTGATAAAAAGCCAATGAACAAGATCAAAGGATTACTTATTTACTAATCTGCAATATTCTGAATAGTTATACTTAATGATGAAAAGAATTTTGCATTGATTTTTTTTATATACTTCATATTTTTAACTTAAAAGATCAGTATTGTCCAAGCTTGAATACGTGGATAAAATGTATCCATTTCTCCTGCTTTATGGAATTTTTGGGGGGAAATGAAAGAGAGGGTAAAGTAGTATGCAGCATGTATTTCAGGTATGCTGACTGCAAAAGCTATATTTTAGCTGGGTCATGTACCATCACAATGCTTAACAAAGATCCTTTAAATGCCTAGATTTTATAGTAATATGTAACATTAAAGATCATGTTTTCTGGGTTTTTAAGTTAACTTACTGGAGAAAAACCTTTCAGTTCCTTTGCTTTGGTTTTAAAATAAAGGAAGAAAATTGCTTCACTAGTATAACTGGCAAATTTTCTGCAATTCCTCTTACAGATTCAAGGCTGATTGAAAATAATGGGCAAAGAAACTTTTTTTTTGTGCTTTCAGCTTATGGCTTAGGAATTTGTACTTGAAAACGATAGGCAGATCTTTGAGTGTCTATGAGAAATTTGACTCAGTAGTCAGATAACAGCATGTACATGAAGTATCGTTCTCAATTCTAGCAGCGCAGAGGACTGTTTCAAGAGGAAAAAAAATTGGATAGTGAACAGCAGAATTTTTTTCAATTTGGAGAGTTTTTGGCTTTATATGTTTGCTGGCTCTGCTTCCCTGAAATGAAGAAAATCGTGCAGGATACAGCTCATCCTTTGGCTAACCACAGAGAGCAGAACCACCATCTGAATACCTCTTTTTTGTAAAAGTCAGGCACTACAGAGGAGTCATCTCTGTCACCTAACACACAAGTGTGTTGTGAGGACAGTTACTGAGGATGGCACAAGAAAGAGACAGTTTTCACCTCTAGGGGAAAAAAGAAGAGGTAGTGTGACTGTAATAAAATATCAAGGTGGCATTCCAACAACATTCAAATTGGATATATCGTCCTTTTTTTTTTTCCTTAAGTATTTAATATTTTTTCTGCATTTAAAACAAAGAAACTTAAACTGTATCAAATGTAATACATAATATGTATTTGGAATAAATAATACTTTTTTTTCTGTGTAGCAGAGATCTGCTAGTTTTAAAACTGGTTTTCACGCACACACCCAAACACCACCACACAGACAAATAAATGAAAAGTGAACAACCCACACTATAAATAGGATTCTTCGACATTTCTGGGTAACCTGAAATCAGCTTTAGGGAAACCTATGAAAATAAGGATAGGTTTACTTCTTGTAAGTGCAGAAACAGCTTCATTTAAAATTGAGACATTTATATATATTTTCCACCATGAAACAGATAAAATCCTATCAATTTTTCAGTCGGAAGTGAATGAAAGGGAAAAGTCTCTTGGAGCACAGACCAGCTCGAAAACCGTGTTACTGTCTGAGATGACCAAACCCAGAGCAACTTTCAAGTCTGTAGTGTAATCTAAAAGCATGAAGAATTATTCCAGTGAATGATCGTTTTGGAGTCCTTTTTTTTTTTTTTTTTCTTTCAATATGAATGCAAAGAGTTGTTTTTAACAAATGAGAAGAAGGAAAGAATAATATATTATAGCTCTGGAGTGCTTTCCGAAATTCCAGCATTTGTAATAGGTAATCAAATTGCCTTCACTTTGGCGGTGAGCTGCCCGCCCTCAGTGATGAATGCCATGTATCTTTCAGTCCTGAGCCATCTCTCTGCTAAGTTCAGCGCTGGTGGAAATTCCAGTGAAATCAATGTGCTTATACTGATGTTAAGCTCAGCTAATGGCTAATGCAATGAAGGAACAGCCTCTAAAACTCAAAATTCCTTATGTGGCTCTCAAGTGAAAAGAGAAACTGCATTTAAAACCCTTTCACAAAGGACATTTGTAGATATTTTGGTGGGATTTCCCAAGGTCTTTTTTCTTAGTACTTTAGATTGTCCAAGTGTAGGTCAAAAATCCTTTCATTTCATGCTCAGTGGCATATGTGCTGTACCTCTTTGTGCTTTCACAATGTTATGCAATTGCTTTTGCTGCTGTGAATACCACGTAGCACAGAGAAAAACATATTTTCTAGTATATAGTTTATATTAAAGCAATAGGACATAGTATGTCAGATTTCTTAGAAGTAAATTCTGATAATGGCTTACATAAAAATGAGCGTACTTGTTTCTCTTAGCTCTGAATTTAAGTGTTGCAGGATCTACAAGTATCTCTGATTGCTGCGTAGGCATTCATCATGCTGAAATGATTTGCCATGCCCAAACAAGCTTAAACAATATGAAATTTTAAAGATACTTCTGTAAGCTCATTCTCTAATTTTACTAAAATAATGAAAAGCATATATTACTTTAGTTTGCAAAGCACTGAAATGCAATTCCTATAAAGTGTTTATTTTCTACACGTATGTGGTAATGTTGTACATGGAATTAAAAGCTGTTCCTTTTTTTTTCATATTTAGTTTTTCCTTTTTAAAATATTTTGCAATAAGATGCATGAACTTGTTAAAATTTTACCAAACTTTCTAGACTTTATCAATACTTTAGGCCATCTAATATATGAATACTGAATATTGCGCATACTCCACATGAGTTAAATAAGAATATTTGTTGTCAACAGGCAACAGTGAAACAAGTAACAATTTGAATATACATCTATGTGTGTTCAGATAACAGATGAAATTAAAATAAGAAAAATACACAACAAACTAGAGAGAGCTCCAAATTATTAGTAGCTACATAGAAAATTTTAGCATAATAAGAACAAAGTACAGTGAGATTAATTTTTTTTTAAATTGCTATATCTAACAGAGGAAAACTATTCCACCATTATTTATGAAAATCAAGTTACACCAAACTGTGAATTTTATTTATTAATTTTCTAACTGCCTTTTAGGCACCTTTTTACTATCCAAAAGTAAACATTCAATCTTGTCTTAATTCTTCTCAGAAATGAAACTTTTTCTTTTAGTAAAGGACTATCCAGAACCACTTCTGTAATACTGAGCACTGCAATGAGTTTGATGGGGCAGTTTCTTTTTTACATATTATATTACTTTTCTCTGTTAGTAGAACCCATTTTGCAGGCACTGTCAGGTTGCTCTTGGTGGGTTTCCATCCAGATATCATATCATTTCCACGATCACCATTCAGAGCATCTTAGAAAATGGCTTTTTCTTTATTTTTTAAAATTAATATAGTTTTATATTTTTCTCCTCTTTTTTCTCCTCCAGCACTTCTCTTATTCCTAGAGTACTCTTCTACTCCCACTTGCTATATGCAGTTACTAGGATTAAGAGTTTATTCTCTGTTAATGTAGAGTTATTCAGATATATGAGATCCCTGATTTTTTTTTTTTTAATTAATAGATATTTAAGGGAAAGTGTTTTGGGTCTGAGGGGCTTTTGGCATTTTTTTTTCCCTGAAAGTACATCTAACATCGAAACATATAATTTATACGGATTCACACTGGGAATTAAATTATGAACTACCACTTCTGCTTTGGGAATTGTAAGAACATTTTAGGGGTTTGGCTAGTAAATTCAATTACCTAGCCGTAGTGACAGGAATGCAGGGCATTGCATATGCAAAGATTCTTCTGATTTACAAAAATAAGTATTCAGTCTGAGATTTTATCTGCACAGATTTACCTGACAGATATATATTTCTCCTGCTTTTAATGGGCCTTCTTGTGGGACTCGGGATTCTGCAGCACTTAGGTAACTAAATTCATAGTAAACAAACTGGAAGCTTTTTAAACACAGGGACTGCATTACTGATATCTAAACATATTTTCTTTTTTGTTCTAAATGTATCACTGGTTTTTAAAATAAACTTATTTTTGTGTAATAAACATCTGCCTTTACGTTGTCATTTTGAGACGGTGAAGTCTGAAGAGATGTTACTGAAATAAGTTCTTTGTTAACATGTAGTGCCACAGCTGATATCTGTGAACAATAACACATTGCAGAGTGTGTTTGATTCTCAAAACGAATACATGTGCCTGTTAAGCACTGGAGCCCTTTGTCCTGTAAGTTCTGAGTGTGCACTGTACCAGTATGCTGTAGCTGAAGATGATATTAATATTAATGAAGAATGGAAGCTGAGAAATAGCAACTCTCATTCTTTCCCCAGCCCCCTACAAGCTAAATCCATTAGTATAGATAGATCAGCATTAATAAACAAGGAGGACAAAATAGCTCTCAATGCAGGGACAGTTTTGTGTGACCTTTGCTGCTATAAACTTGCACTTGGTCATTGTGATGCTCCAAGCCGACCTCTGCAGCACTGTTAAATCTGATGTAACCATAGAGAAATATCACCAGTGCTCCGTGCTCAGCTTAGGGTTTCAAACGGCTGAGCTTTAGGGGAAAGAGATGTTGAGCTTTTCTGTTTGTATATCATTATGCTGATTGCAAAAGTGTTTCATCCAGGGATCTCAAGTGTAAATCTATAGAAAATTACTTGTCAGGGTCATTAGGGAAAAGGTGCTGTTTATTGCTTTGTAATAAAAATGAGTACTTTTGTGCTGTGATATGCATAAAGACAATACTGACTCAGGATCCAAATTGTTTCTGGACGTCCACCAGAAGAATTCTTTTTAATTGTTAAGGCTCAGCATAGTCCCAACAGATTTCAGCATCTAAAGAATTATTCATCTCCTGATCAAGTTTTTACTTTAAGACACTGAGAAATTGCTTGGAGATTAAACACTATACTCTTGATGCATTAGAGGTCTGCTGAGAACAGTGTTTTCAAGAGTTTTGAGAGCTGCAAAACTTTCAGAACTCTTTTTCTTTCCCCAGTCTACGGTTGGAAAAAAAAAAGGGCATAGAAAGTATTATTGGTTTCATTCATTCCTAAAATTGCACAAATGAAGCTTTAAATGTAGCTTCTACCATTTTATCAAGCTTCTGTGTGATACTCCATGGCCAGACGGAGGAGTTGTGAATAATTACGAATGTCCCAGAAAAGTGATTAAAGCACTCTTGCATTTTAGTGTGTGTATAGCAGTAGAAATGACCATCGTTACAGTATCTTAATGCTTCAAATCACAAATGGTTCTTGCAACTCATGAGGTAGAGGCTTCTCATTCTTCAACATTCTTAATATTGTAGAAGGCGGCTGTAAAGGAAGTGAGTGCTAATTTTTAAGTGATATTTGGGTAATCGTTGTGCAAAGGTGCAGGTAGTGTATAGTGAGCATAAGAGCAGGGTTGAGTGTGATCCTCTAAGCCAGAAGTTAAAGTGCTAGCCTCACTTCTTCCCCAAAACTGTTTCATATATATAGCTACTCTAGCAATTTTAAAACCCTACATTTCTAGTTATGCTCCTCTGAGTATGTGCTTTTTGTGTATAGCCTAAGAGAGCCACCTGTGTCTTTATTCAGCGTAGTAAATTAAATGGTTTTGGTTTGTTGTTAAAGAGTCTTTGACAACCCTGCACTTCAGAGATTCCCAAGTTTTACAGGAATTGCATTTCCAGTTTCACCCAAGACCTAGCCTGTAGCTTTTTTTTTTTTTCCCACAACTGCTGAATTTGCCTTTGGTTTTTGCAACTGCCACAACCCCTCCATATTCCCAGCATTAATATTTTTGGCTTATGTGGGGAAATATGGTCATAGTCCTCCTTCAGATTGCAGTGAAAACTTAAACTATGACCTTTTTGGAACAGAGGGGAAATCCTGCAGTATTTGTAGCAATGAGTCTGTCACTAGGCAATATAGCTGGGCTCTGAAGAAATTTCCCTGTGTGTATTTTCCCTCTTATGAATTATTCATGCTGCTTTTTAGATCCTATCTAGTTTCCCCTCTTCTTTTTTTTCTTTTCCCCCCCCCCAATACTTCTGTTTACTTCCCTGTCCGGACTCTAGCTAGCTGCTTTGGCTGGCTGATGGAGACTGCTGTTCAGAAACTCATCATCTCAGCAGGATACTTCACTGTTCCTGAAGAACCAACTCTGCTGCAGGAGAAAGGGCAGCCTTCCCTGGTTTGAGTCAGCAACAGCTGTGGTAAATACTTTTCAAATGAAAAAATGTTTTTAAATATCTTAAAGTGCTAAAATGGATCTAGATTACAAAAGACAAATTCAGATCTAAAGGAAAGAAGTGAAATGTCACTAACATTGATAAAGTGAGACTCAGATAAATTTGTGTATTCTGTATCCTTTTCATTCCATTCCAATCTGCTGAAAAATCTTAGTCATGCTGTGGAGGTAAATATATAACTCAAACCACGAATAAATCAAACCAAACAAAGCACCTAACTTTGTTAATTTTAAGGCATTTCAAATTTAAACCATGTTAACTTCACAAATACTACCTCAAAAGAATTTCTCAATATTTCTCTCTGCACTGTTTCTACTATCTGCTACCTTTTATGACCAGCAAAAGAAAATGATCAGCAAATCATTTGACCACAGCTAGGCGGGAATGTGACTGAAAAGATCAGTTCTGGATGCTTTGAGAAAGATCCTCATTCACAAAATGACTTGTAATGTATGCTTACCCCAACCATCGTCATGTTCTGAATGACGTTAGATGTTATCTTAGTAGGTCTGAGGCCTGAAATATTACAAGTAAATACTGAAAAAAGAGAGAAAAAGAGGGAAACTGGAAACAGTCAAGAGAGAATTCACATATATTTCTATCTCGTCTCATTTAATCTGGTTATTTTCTTGAGTATACAAACCTTGAACCTCTACTTAACCATATATTTATGGTTAACAAAGTTCTTGTGCTAATGGAATGCAACAGATAAAATATAAATACATTATTATAAACAAGAGAGTGGAGATTGCTCTCCTGTGTGTTAATCAGCTGGAGTACAGCCCTTCGCTCTCTTATTTGGAGCTGAAGTCTCCCACTGCTTATGTCCAGGCTCCCAACTCTCCTGGAATAAATCCTCTGCCTAACAG
Source organism: Cnemophilus loriae (assembly GCA_013397755.1). NCBI lineage: Eukaryota > Metazoa > Chordata > Aves > Passeriformes > Corvidae > Cnemophilus > Cnemophilus loriae. Next base: position 4,109,426 of record VZTF01004373.1, on the reverse strand, counting down.
GTGATAAACTGCTGATCTCTCTTTCTTTGGGTAATCCGTATGACTAAGGCCTTCGTGCCTCTCTGAAAACATTCACCCTCTTGAAGCTGGTTCCTGGCACTAAGAACTTCATAAGCATTATTTTACAATTAACAATGTAATTATATACAAGTACAATATTAGCAGACTAGTTTATAATATGAGGAAGGCATCAAAAATCTTACTATGTTTAATAATTTTTTTTCCTCATCCCTCTCCTAATTCCTTATTGTGCAAAACACACATCCTTTTCTGCCTGCTGTGTTGTTTCTGTTAGCAATTACATCAACTTAGTGTCTGTCAGGTGGAGAAACCTGGCTGTCTTTTGAGCAGCAGCACACCATAGGTTGTTTGAATTAGGATATTTCAATAATAGTACAGCTGTGCCACCAAGCTGAAGTATGTCACCTTGGTAACATGCTTAGTTTTCATCAGCCTTAGATCCTTTATTCACTCCTGAGCAGTTTTCGCTGATTTTTGAGTACAGTCCACTATGGCACAGAACCAGCTGTTTCTCCACTCATTTAAGTGAAATTGTATTTCCCCTCATGCCTCAAATAACCTGTTTTCTTGTCGTAGATAAATTAATCATGCAGATACCACAGTGTCCACATTAGAAAATTATATGTATTCTAGAATTACTGTATTTTTTAAGCCCATAGATTCAGTGTCATTTTCTGAAGGATCTTTAAGGACTAATAGAGGTCTTCTTCATTCAGAAGGAAATTTCAGGGTGTTTTTTCATGGTGCACACCTGTATTAAAAATTGCTTCAGTCTTTCCAATACTACAATGAAAAGAGATTGCAGATGGATCAGAAAATATGTGAATCTTTAGCTGCCACTTTTGTAGCTTTTCTTTTTAAAAAAATATACAAATTATATACAGGATATTCTTTTTAAATATCATCGTTTTGTTCAGAGAGAAATTAATCAGAAATTTAAAAATCATCAAATCATCATTGCATCAGTAAGAAAGGGATCAAAACTTTTTTAAAAAGTAAATTTGGAATTTTTAATAAATCTCTGTTCTTTAAATTGACACTTTTCCAATCAGTCTTTTTATGTAAGAGCTTTGAATATTATCAGTAAAATTAGATAAATCATTTATATTTCCACGTAGCTAGTATTAATACAAGAATATAGGAGGTATATATTATATAAAAGTAGGACTTCTTTATGTAAAATGTCTGCATTAATGAACATGTATCTAGAGTACAGGAATAGAGTATTTCTTCATTTGGAAATTATTATGTAGGATTTTGGCATTAAAAGAGACTTGATTAAAAGAAAGAATATAACGCAATTTTTGTTTTTGTTATGATATAGAGCAAATAATTTCAACTACATGTTAGCTTTTCACAAAACTAAGGAACATGTGGGAGCTACCAAGTCCAAGTTCTCTTGTTTTACTGTGGGAATTAGATGCTACTGCATGTAAATCACCAAAGAGTTTTGACTCTCCCTTTTCAGTATTCTGAAAGAAGGGGTAGGAACTACATAAGTAATTTTTAAGAAAAACTTTACTGATAATTTTATATGATAGGCAAACTACAGTGCTGCTTTCTAACCTAAGTCAAGGGTGACATTTGTACTTGACAAGTATGGACTTTTTATAAATAGAGGTTTAAAACTGCATATGCAAAAAGGTTCTGTTCCGATCGGCATCATTGTGTGAGAAAAGGGCTTGTATTTCACATTCTGTGAATGTTGTTTTCCGATCCTGAGAGATAACATGGGCTCTGAAATTTGAACCCTTCGCATCTAACTTACAGATAGAGTAACAGCACTTTCTTTTTTACAAAAAGAAAGAATTATAAATATATTCCTGCGTGGTTATAACAAAAAAAGTAGTAATATCAGAAAGGCAAATACATCTGGCAGACTCATATTAGCAGGAGACAAAGATAAAAACAAGAAGATGCTTTTGGTGTATATGCTGTTGTATGCTTTGATTTATGTCATGATTTACATTTGATAGAATGTAATGACTGAGTTTTTAGCCTTTTTTTTTATTTAAAAAATACTTTTATTCATAATGTGCTAAAGGGATGTTGACCACTATAATACAATTAATCTGAGATGTGCATTGAATTATTTTTCTTATCTGCAATCTTAAAAACATAAGGTGTATGAATAATGATCTTATTTTTAAAAGTTTGTTTATTTTTACGTAATTATACCTTAAACTTTAATGGTTAATAAAAACTCAAAATGGCATGAATTGTAAAGTATTCCTATAAACAAAAAGTAAATGAGCTTTTACATTGGTAAAACTGATAGCAATCCCATTTATCCGTAAAATTTGGGAAAAACTTCCTAATTTTTCCAGGGATTTGTAACTGAATCAATTTCTTTAAATCCTGAAACTTATATCACACCTCCATTCCTTTAAAAAATAAGTTAAAAAATGGGAGAAGTGGGGAGGGAGAGAGAGAGAAACTTACCCAAATTTCTCAGCATTAGTTTAGGATTATTACTACTCAGTCATTTAGGAATTGTTAAACAAATTTAAAGGTACAAATCCCCTGAAAAAAAAGTTGTCCTTTGTAATTTTTTTTCTAAATTCAGGCTCAGTTTTTGGTTTTGTCTGGTTTCAAATGTAATAGGAAGGATTGCTTTCCCTATTTTACAGTGGGCAATCCAAAAAAAAGGGAATGGAAAATAATCATGAAAACAGTCTATGTTCTTATTTCAAATAGCAAAATTCCTCAGGCCATGTTTTCATTAAAACCTGTGTATTTTTATTTTATTTTGCTTCCTCCCCAAAAAGAAAAAAGTTCTTCTTCAATTTCTTTTCATCCTTTTTTTTCACTTCAGAGTGACCAATGTGGTACTGAGAACATACCTTAAGTGCCTGATTCAGACTCAGATCATTCTTAAAAGGCAAGCAGCTTTCACTTCCTCCCTTAGGAGCTGCTGGCTTTCCTGGGTGAATCACTTAAACCCTAATATTTCCAGATTTTAAAAATATTGCTAATTTAAGCTGAATCACTAGACTGATGTTCAACTATCATGCACAAGTTATGTGCATTTCTTAGATGACTCTTTAAAAGTAACCACAGTGGGAGGACATTGGATTTGTGTGACAGAGCAGCACTGGACATGGTTGCACTGCAGTCCATGCTTCCAGAGGCTGCCTGGCTGAGCTAGACACCTTTTTTCCCCCAGTTTGGGTGAGTCTTTTACCTACTCTGTACCTTGAATACATAATGGAAAGAAGTCTTCATATGTATTTGAATCTATGTATGAAAAATAAAAGAGGCACAATTCATTGTTAAGTTCAGGTGAAGACTTCATTGTAAATGGTAATCAGCATCACTCAGCCTTGGGTGTGTATCTTAAAACTTTAAAGAATTTTTCTGGGACATCACCTCTTTTTCACGTGTGCTAAGCACAGCTGCAAAGCCTTTAGTCTTGTCTCTCGGAGAAACATGATTACTTTTGTGGTGTTGGCTCAAAATTTTATTTCCTGTCATTACAATGGTAGGTAAGCTAAGATAATACAAAGCACTTGAAATTCCTAGCAGCTGATCAAATTTGATTACGATGAAATTTATTCTACTGTCTTTTATGTTTAGGTGTGAAACTAATTTTTATGGAATAATTTTTGAGACAGAAAAATTAAAATTTCTACTAGAAATACCATCAGAGCTTTAATCAAAATAGCATAAATGCAGCATGGTGAAAGATAAACCAAAGGAGTTTGCAAATTCCTGTGAGAGCTATGCTATGCACAGGACAGAGGGATGAATGGATAGACAGACAGATAGGTAGCTAGGTGCATATCAGACATTATAAGGTGTAATTGCCACAGAGCAAAGGAATGTGTGATATGAAGTTAGATGCATGTGTTAATGAAGTAGGGAAATTGCATACATTTAAGAGTTGTTCATCTTTCATTCACATGGATGTGTAAATACACAGAATAATAGTACCTGACAAAGAGCTAAGAGGAGGGTTAACATCCAGTGTGAGGTGGAGTGTTTAATGGATGAACTTAAAAGCAGATAACAATATAGCATCCCATGTATACTTTCGTAATTGCGCATTCCCCCAGAGATAATGGATATCATTATCAGCGGCGCCTGTCCTAAGAAACTTGGCAAGGTTATGATTGTTTGTTACAGCTTTGGTTATATTAACATACACATTAATATTTATAAATATTTGATGTCATGTTAATTTTTCATATAAGATGATTTATGTAATGCTGCTGTGCCCTGTTAGAGGGCATTTGCTGTGTGCTTCACAAGGGAAGAGAATTGATGCATGTTCTTTAAGAGGACTTGCCTGTGTATTGCAGTGCTCACAGTGCATTATTCTGAAGAACAGTGATTTAAGGATAAATTATCTGAATTGCAGATACACTCCATTAACATTTTAAATAAAACATAAAGAAAAGACCACTCTAGGAAATAAAACAATAATAATACCAACGTGGGGTTTGGGGGTGGGGTGGGGGGAAAGGGTGTTCTCCTGAATAGTGAGACTCCTTGGTTTGACCTATATTCCAAGACCTTTTTTTGTATATTGGGAGAAATTAATAATTATATTAATGACATAGTTGTAGACATTTGGGCGGAAATTCTCCATCAACTTTGCAAATAATTATTGAAGAAATAATAATTATAGATTATATAGATATAGATGATATAGAGATAGATTAGATATAGATACAGATTAGATATAGATATAGATTAGCTATAGATATAGATATCTCCATCCTTTGATGACAGAGATAGGTTACTATAAATCCAACTGCTAGAAAACATAAAATTTAGCTATGTCTAAAGCACTAAGTATGACTTCAGAAGTGACAGAGATGTAAGTAATTATGCTGTTCAACTGGACTATTTCTCACAAATAACTGGAAGCACCATCACAAATTATTGAATCTGTGAATTAGTAGATATACAAACAAGTGCAATGAAAGGATAGTGTATCACAAAATGTAGGGGGGTTTCTCTTGACAAATGTAGCTTCTTCATTCAGCAAATGTAGTTTAGTTTGGCTTGTTCATAATACTTCACACTTACAGAAAAAGTCTTTCAGGATATTTTGTAAAACAATAACATATGCATAACAGGAAACCTCACTGCAGCACATTACCTGCTAAGCCTTTGGGAAATGGACAAAATACTTTTTTGTGCATTCCCATGGACTTGCATGTTTAGTGCAGTAGTATCACATAAATGTATTTGTTAGTATGTGTATTCATCTTCAGAGAGCCACATTATTGATAAATTTATTTTACTTCTTTTATACTTGGATTATGAAACAAAAAGAATAAGCAAATGGTTAGAAAGAAAAAACCACAAGAGTTATTTATATTATTTTTTGTTAATTTATTAACCGTGGATTTAAAGTCACTTGCAACTTCAAGAACTGCTTTATACTGATGTGATATTTTGTTTGGTTGTCTATAATATATAGTGTTAATATTAGGCTGTTTCATTGACAGAATGTATTTTCAAATCCAGACTTCATATAAACATTGCTTTGAATGAGTCAAAGTCCCAGGCTTCTGAAATCCTGCACATTCCTGTGGGACATAGTCCTGGGAGGATCTGCAGGGTGCTGCCACATCCCTAAAACAAGTAGCAGTAAGCATCTTCTGACTGAGTCAGCAGAACTGAGTTTTATTTTCTACCCTCTGGTTACCAGACCTTCAAAACTGCTCAGCTGATTCTCCATAAAAATTAACATCAGAATTTGGTAGAAACAAGTCTGCTAGCCCCAAGGTAGTAAAATATTCTTGTAGGTCTGAGTGCAAAACATTCATTACCCTAAAAAAATATTCATATCTTTGTGGGGTTTCTTTAACGTTGTAGATTATAAAAAATAACTAAGAATAACTCCCAAAATATACATGGAATATATTAATGAGCTCTAACTGCAGAAGTTTAAGGTGATAAGGAACTATGACCATCTTTGATTCAATAATTCCATCAGAATGGCAGTCATCACTTGTCTTAAGGTATTTTGATTTTGTGTTTTGAGTAGTAGGATGTGCAGTTACAATGTGGTTGGTAGGGGGAACCAGTGACTCCAGTTTTTGGCTCTGCCTCTCAGATTTTCTGTGTTATGTCAGGCCAGTTATTTAGGGTGGCTGTGTCTAACTTCATGTCCTGTTTTACATATGTCTACTCATTATTCATCTGCTTTAATCTAGTTGTGTGAACAACTTCGGTAGCTTTTACAGAGGCAGCAGTCACAGAAAGCAGCTCATCCTTTCTAAAATGGCTAACAGTGCTGGGATATAGTGCCCATTTCTTTCCATTCCTCGAGTGGAATTAAAGTAAAAAAATTATATCTTCACTATGAAGCTGGTTTTTTGTGACAATAAAACTGAACTTTTGGAAGTCAGGGTATGCAGCGGATCTCTTAGCTCTGCCATCATAGGATACCAATCCATTCTTTTGAGGTACAATGATCCCACAAAAGTGGGATCATCTTTTTTTCATGCTGCTCGTGAGGAGTTTCCTGACTGAGGAGTTTGTTTCTCAACATCTGTCTCCAGGATACTTTCAAATCAAGGTACAAACAATCAGGAAAATATAAACAAAGTATTATTTCAGAACTCAGAAATTACAAGACTGGATCTTTCAAAAAGTGGACATGCATGATCGACTTTGTTTCTGAGATATGACCTACAGTTTTTCTTACTAGATTTTTTTTTTTTACATTGTAATTTCCATTATGAATCTTTTTATAAATTATTACGTCTATAAAATAGGTTTTTAACACGGATGGCACTGTTTTAGTGGCATGTCAGCATTTAACAGTTGGGAATCTGTTCCAGGTTAGTTAATCTGGAACCAACAGTAATGTTTTATATCTCGTAGTCAGCACCTGATCAAAGTAACAGCAGTAAACAGGACCATTTGCCCAGGGGAAAAGAAAAAAACCTAAAGATTTTATCTCAATATGGATGTTTCAAAAACCATGTCTTTATAGCTTCAGATCGAATTGTTAAAATATATTATCTGTGGAACTTCTCTGGAAGATATTTTACAAGTAGTGTCAAAAGAAAGGCTTGTTATCAGTCTTAACAACAGAAAGCCAATGCATTTTTTTCACACCACTCCGACTGCACATGTCATGTGTCCGTGCTTTGCTGTAAATCTCTGGAATCTCTATAACCTGCACCACAATTATCCGAACATCCACCTTGTAACTGCAAAGTCTTTTGGCTTTTGAAGTCAGATGATAGGATTTCACTTTAAATCATAGATGTGAATAAACAGTATCTCTTGATTTTGGGGCCATCTGTTTTTAAAGTATTGCCTCTGCTTGTCCTAGGAAATATGAGCACATCTTCAAAACCACATCTATACTATTACATAGGTTCTTGCCTTTGAGAATAATACTTTGATGAATTTGTGATTGGATTTGGTCAACAAAATCTATAATCTTTTAAAACAAAGTAAAATAAAAACCTGGTAGCACTTTGACCCAGAATTGGATTAGACAATGTAGTGATGAGTGCTGTGTAAGATCCTATGCTGAAAGTGAGAGTACTGGATTTAGGCTACTATTTCTTAAGTCCTCTTTTCAATTTTCAATACCAAATGAGAATTTCATCAGAGTTAACTACCGTGGAAGGGGAGGGTGAGAAGAAATTATAGAGAATCTCTGGGTTGGAACATGATTAAGTAGTCATACAATACAATAACTGAAATGACAGTGGCCATTAATTGGTCTTCTCTATGGGAAATGCCAGTATGGGCAGAGGATGCTGACAGTGAGAAGAAACGGCACACTTGTACAAAATATAAGCACATATTGTCTAATGAAAATCTTAGCATAAATTTGATCATTTTAATGTTAATATTGATTTATGCAGGGTTCAAAAGATAAATCTATGTTAGGCCAAATGTTGTTAGTATTATTAGAAGAGTATTTCACACAAAAGGCAAGTATATGGAAAAATTAACAAAAATATTGTCATCGGGTTTTTGGACCACTAAAAACTCTTAATCACATATTTTATTGATGAAAGCGTAATGTTTGCTACAAAGAATGTGCAAGGGCCGCACTTTATTAATTTTCATTACCCAAGCTGTGACAAATTCAAACAATAAACAAAAATCATATATAATGACAAATACGTTGAATAATTAGAGGGGGAAAATTGTAAGTAGATCTTGAGTTTTGTTAATACCAAAGCATGGCATTTGCAATATATGTTTGCATGGCTTCTAGCCTTCTAAGGTTTTAAGTGCTGAAAGCCTGCCTGATGGGTGATCGTAGCTGTGCGTTGGCAGCAAGAGGAGCCAAGGAGGCACACTCCATATTTTAGCTATGAGCATGGAAGCAAGCATCCTGTGTTCTGTGTAGTGTGAAGTACAACAGTATAATTTCAGTTAGCAGCTAATTTCAGATTTTAAAAATTCACACATGTCAAGAGAAGTGATTCAGTAAGACTTTCTTGTGTGTATAATTTTTCTTTTTTTTTTTAGTTTTAATACTAGGCAATAGGTAGAATTTAAGATATCCAGGTAAGAATAGATGAAGCAAAGTGCACTGGAGAAAAGAACGCTATGAAACTATTGCTGAGAACTTACTATCAAAGTGGTTATTCTGTAAGGGAGAAGTGCACCAGTTGATGATACAGTCAGAATGGAGATGCTTTCCAGCAAAGAGAGGTCTGGAACCTGTCCTTAATTTACAAAACATTAGGTGGAATAAAGTCCTGCGCTATCCATGATACTACACTATAACAGACTAAATGTTGGTCACAGTAATGAAAGGAAGACAGTAAGTATACAAAATAGCAATACTGGTTTTAAGCAATGGGTGATTTTAAAAATTCATTTAAATAAAATATTCTAGTGAATAGAAACACTGCAAGTGCTCAGTACTCAGTACAAATCATAGTAAAATACAAATACCAGTAAAATATTTAACATTTCATTATAAAATGGTAATATATACTGTAAAAACACACAAACATGAGTTATTAATGCATTGATGGAAAGGCATCCAGCTGTAACTGACATTTCAATACAATGGCAACAAAGAAAGATGATTCATTCCTTCCCATAAACTTAGGAAAAATGTTTTGTAGTAGGAAAAATAGTTAATGGAGCCATGGCAAGGTAAATTTAAAAACTGGTTCTTTCCACAGCATAACTTTTGGATAGGTTTTTATTGAGTATTTTTTAAAGCTGCTGGTAGTACAAAGTGAAGTGGTACAAAAGTGAGATTAGTAAAGCCATGCTATTTTATTCTAACCTGTGTTTGAAATTCTCAACTAACTTATATTAGTCTTCTCTTAAGCTGAATTGGTTCCTTCATTTATTTATTTATTCTAGATTTATTTTTTCCTGTTCAGGACAGGTTTGTTTTGGGTTTTTGTTTTTGGGGATTTTTTTGTAACAACTATTAAATATTCAGATTTGTGCTTGTTATCCTGATATCTATTTGTTTTACTGTAAGCTATACCACATATGATGTGGAAATTCAGACATAAGTGGGGGGAGGCCAGATTTAAGCACTGTTCAATATAGTGTGAAAATTAGCCAGCGTGTTGGTTATGACAAGGAATGTTTCCTCTGATTTCAGCAGCGGTTGTGCTCGGACTCACAAGTCATCACAGCTAATCAAAGAAAGCCCCAAAATGAAACTCTCATTTCTCTTCCTTGGCAAGCACAGGGCAAAGCAACAATCTGGCCAAACAAAAGTAGGAAGGAGGATCAGGAGAATAAAAAGCACTAGCAGAGAGAAGGATATAGGATTTTGAATGCTAGCATTTGGAACATGTGGTTAGATACATTGTTTTCAGGATTGTAAGCACTGCTGATACTTTTCCTCTTCTTCATTCAGTTCTTCCTCTAGACATTTTTGCAATGATACAGAAGATATATTGTTCTATTTTTTAATTTCCACCACTTGTAGAAACATAGCTAGGAGTATTTTATCTGAATATACAATACATTTTACTGAAAGCTTGTGTCGAAGTAGTGAGAGGTTATACATAAAATAGTCAAAAGAGTAACTTATTTTATCCTTTGGTGAGCTAAGTTACAAAGCATCTTCTAGAAAAATTGTAAGATACACCAAACTAAGCAGTCTCAAATTTATCAGCTCAGTACTAAATGTTGTCACAGCTGAATAAGAAAATTGCCTAAAACAGTTTAAAACCAACTGGTTTTGAATACAATGCTTCAAAAATTTGACCGTTTTCCTAAAATGTTTCTTTTCCTTCCCTTGAGAATTAAATTTAAAAATTAAACTACTTTCTGCTAGGCCACCTCCTCCCATTTTGCAAAGTTCAGAGTTAGTGCAGAAGAGAAAGATTTTAAGTCACTTCTGTGTAGTTAAGCGAAGGCTAAAATGGTCCCAGAAAATCTTCCACTCATTTTCTGGTTATTTTGAGTTAAATGGGTTAGAATGATCCACAAGGGCTACTCAAAGAGCCAAGGTTAAGTTAAATCACTTCACTCATACTGGTACACAGTGGAAATTTCTTTTAATGCAAACCTTACCAGCTGACAACCAGCAGCAGTGAAGACGTACAGTGGAGCTAAGGACTGGATAATGTTCCCTGCTGGGAAGGAAATGTCTTCTTTGGAAGGTGAGGTTTCTGAAGATACTGTCTGAACTAAGTATTTCTTATTTAAAAATCAAAAAAATTTCATCCCAGCCATTCTGTCTAGTTTCTGAAAGGACACTTGATGACGAGCAATGGAATTTAAAATAAAAAGAGTTTTCTTTTTCAAATGTAGTCTGGCTGCTGGTCCCAGCACAGTCATATTTTAGTGAGCTGATGCCCACACATCTCCTGTGGTCAATTAAAGTGTAAAACTAAAGAGAAAGTATTGCAAGTATGAGAGAACATTAAGAGGAATTTGAGGTGGACAAAGCTGTGGAAAAAAGTCCAGAGCTTAAGTAAGGTGGATTTTTGTCTGACATATGAACTGGACAGGATGTACTTGGGGAGACCTAGTGAATGTCCTCAGGGAAGCTGACGAGTGATCACTGATTTAGTCTGATGTCCAAACAGAAAAAATAAAAAGAGAAGAAGACTGTTTCAAGTAGAACTGAAACAGAATAATGGAGAATATTGAAGTGACCAGGGAAAGAGTGTGTGAATAAGTTTGCTAATGCAAGCTTTTTTTTTTCCCAAGTCAAAAATGAAAAGTCTTCCTTCAATTTGGTTATTTAACTTTGGTTAGCATTTTACTTTCAGATTTGGTTGTGTTTTCTTTTCCCTGAGAACGGCGTTTCAAACTGAAATTTGATATTTATTTTATTGTAACATATTCCAAAGCTAAGCATTTAAAAGAAACTGATAGCTGAAACTGAATAGAAAGATAATAGAGAGATGTTCCTTTCATTAGTCTACCATCACACGAATTTATTAGTTGATAAAGATTTGTTGACCAAAGGCTAAAATTTCTTAGTACTTACTGTGAGAGCTAATGTTTATCTGTCAACTAAATTTTTTTTTTAATGGCTTTTTGCTCAGAAGTTATAAGAATAAAATAAATTAATACTAAAATTTTCAAAACTGTATTCTACAAGTAAGGAACAGCAAACAGTGGGTGCCTGTGAAATATTATTTCTGTGGTGGTGTTACATGATTTAATGAAACAATTGCCTCATGCACAGAGTGGCCCTGCTGTAGAAATGAACCACCAGTTTGTACCAACCACCAGTTTGTTTCCTTAGAATCTTTTCTCCTTAAGCTGAAAAGTATTGCTACATGTTTGTGATGGATTGCAAGGCAAAAGGTGATTTCCTGGTTAGGGAGCATAACATGTCGCCTGAAGAACACAGAAATCAGCTTGCATCTGCTAAAGGTTTTTATGGGGTTAGGGGTGAGTATCTCAAGCCTGGTGTTCACAGTTGGCTGTACTGTGCTAGGTATTTTCTAGAAACATTGCCAATGCTGTGCAGCACAGTGCTTTCTGTCTCAGGCCGACTTGTGGGTTTCAGATCAGGCACACAAAATTTCTATGCTATTCAAACAATTCTAGGGTTTGAGTTCTGGGCCCTAGTAGGTAATGTAAAATACATTTTCAATGTAAAATACTAAGACATCATGTCCACAGTAGCACAGAACTGCCTGTGACAGAACTGATGGTGTTTCCATAGAATTATAGAATACCCTGAGGTGGAAGGGACCCACAAGGATCATCAAAGACCAACTCCTTTTTATTCAGTGCATAATTCTGGTGGCATGTAGTAAAGAAGATCGGGCAAAATCTATTGATTGTAGGGGATAAAACTAAATAGTGATTAACTACCTTTCCTCTAAATAAGACTGCCCACTACAAAAGCTAAGTATTTGATCATTAGAGTATCCTTTTATCTAAAAGCAGGATACAGAATTACAGTTACATAGGCAGCTTTGATTATTAATGTCATTGGTTGATTTTTGATGGATATAGAAATCTCATTGCTCTTTGCATATCGCTTCTTATTTTAGGGTGTACTAAGGATAGGTGTCAAAATAGCTTGGAATTTACATGAGGATTAACACTTGCAGATGCACTTCCTGAAGCCAAAGTAGTCCTTACACATATAGAAGACAGAAAAATGAGGAATATTATCAGCAGAGACATGGAACCTATTATCAAATTACCAAAGGAAGTGGTGTGTGAATTTGATTATTGCCAATGTTGTTACTTATTTGTATTGCCATGGCTTCGATGAGCACTCAGACTGTGAGAGCTCTCAGACACGCTGCATTAGACGTAGCATAAATGGAAAAAGACTTTTCCTGCTTCCAGGGAACTTTACTATTTAAGCATTAAGCAAAAGCAACAAGGCAGTGCAGCTAATGGCATCACAGCAACACAAGGAGTATTGGTCAGCACGATCGCAAACACTGTCCAAGACTTTTGAACTTACCCTGGGAAAGAAAATCTCTAAGAACAATTTCTCCCAAGTATGAGAGGAATCATGGCGGGGGAAAAAGAGAAAAAAGAAAAAAAAGAAAAGAAAAAAAGCAGGGAGATGCATTTCGAACTTTAAGAGTTGGCAACAGCTACTACTATCATATGCCAGGTTGACATGGGTGTTGAGCTCTTGACAGGAAGAAAGCGGTGACTGGCAGGATGGAAAAGGGCAATTGGCGGATCCTTAAAATAAAGACGAGTAGCTTAAGTTTCGTACTAGAGAAGAGGCTGCTAGAGGAAGAAAGTGCTGTTGCCACAGTACCCAAAATGGACAAAGTGGCAGGCTGTACAAATACAGTCTTTGCAGCAATGCTCAAGAAAATCATAAGCCACGTAAAACTGAATCAATAGATGTTTTTATCTATTTTTTTTTTAATTTCCATGATATAATTCTTTGTGACAGACACTACAAGTTTATTGTTCTGAGATTATTTTGAGAACTATTTATTTTATAATGGGAAAATATAAATGCAGAGCTCTAGTGTTGCCAGCACATGAACTATAGATTTCTTCTGCTGCTTCTGTATCATTTTCCATTTCTTTATGACTGGTGTAAGAACAGAAAAGCTGTATTTTTATAATGTGCATCTGCAGAGGGTTTCACTGGTTTTCTACAAGTACTGAATATTTAGGAAAGAGGAACTGTATCTGTGTGCTTTAGAAAGCTTCCAAGAAGATTTCTGTTGTAAAATGAAGCTACTTAGAACTATTTCCTTTTCCATTTTGCCTTGTTGCAAGTCCTGTTCACAGAATGGTAGTACAGCTTTCCTTTGAGTTAGCAAATGTTAGAATTGGTATTAGTGCTGAACTGGGATTTAGGTTTTCTAAGATTCAACCTTTTTATCTGAATTCAGGGACTTGGTATGATATCATCAACACATCATAAGTGTTCAGTGGTCTGGTGACAATTTTGGTTTTTAAAAGATCCCGCCATTTCATCTTCTATTGAAAGCTTTGATGAATGCACTATTGTGGATGTAATCTTGATCCAATATAATTCAGGAGAAGTAATGTAGAATCAGACATGCTCTGTGCAATTACACTGCCATGAAATCAGCAGCACAAATATTGCACTGCTATGGTAGGAGCTGAGAACTGAAAATATGAAGATAGAGAAAGCACAAATGTGTTTTCTGTTGTCATCCTCCATTCTACTTCATTTTTCTATATTTAAATTCTGGGGGAAATGGGAACAGAAAGAACTCATACATACAGAAGTTGTGGGTGTTTCAACATCACCTCAACTAATATAGGTTGTGTTTAACAGGCAACTGAAAGAAAACACAAACAGAAGGTTGAAAGCATATGATGGGAAGGACTACAGAAGTCTGTATCAGTCTCAAAACTGTATCCACTGTTGGTGGTTCTCTAATGCTGAGGTGAAATATTTAAAAGCGTACAGAGTCCCACTCAAACCGTGATTCTTCTGCATGTGCATATGGAAGCCATGTTTGATATGAGATGAATATCATAGAATCCAAGTTCATGTCACTTTAAGTGGCTGAAATCTGTTCTGTTCTGAATTGCTGCTTGAGGTCAGAATTATATTGTAGACAGTTTGTGTATGTGTGTGTAATTATCACTGTGTGTAATACATTTGGAGTTTCCATATTTAGTTTCTAGTGTTTTAAGAACTCTACATATTCAATTCCATTTATTTCAGTTTTTAAAACAAACAAGCAAAACAAAACTGTATTTTCAATGTGTTATGAACGTCTCTTAAGCCATAAAAATACAGACATTTAAGCAAAAAGTATTTGGAAATCCAGAATGAGGACAATTTGAATATCCTGAAATAGCGTAAATGTTAAAAAATTGAGTTCTGGTCTAGCAAAGTTGGTACAAGGGCACCAATATTAGCATCTGTGGTAAAGTTTCTGATTGCTCTGTCTGTATTTATCAATGCTTTTCTGCGTCACTTCCTTGATTTTCCTAAACAGAAATCTCTCTTGAGAGGATTGGCTTTCTGCACTGTATTTCTTGTAACTTTTAAAAAGGTAAGGCAGATAGGCTGTGATGCAGTTAATATGCCATATTGACAGAACTCTTGCTTAAAGCTGCCATAAGATGACCGGTCTGGCAACAGAGGGAAGGATTAAAACAAGATCTCTACCTACTAAACTGGGAGTTACCATATTCTTCCGTCTTCATAGCTGGTACCTGGGCAGGGCTGTGGTTCTAGAGCTGACCTACCCTTTACCTGTGCCCTTGCTCCACAAAATTGTAGGTAAGAAGGAGCCATGAAGCCTGGAGGAAGGGGAGCTTACATCTTGCTTTCCAATTAGCACTCCTCCTCTTCCTAAGCTCCTCCATCATCAGACTGCCCTGCTTTTCATGAACAGGAAGGAGACCTCATAGTTGTTAACAGCCTTTGGGGCACCACAGGTGATTATACCAACATATGTCGCATAATACCATATCAATACAGGAAATCAGCATTTTCAGCCCATGCTCTTTTCTTTCCTACAAGAATCTTGGTTTGAATGCCTAAGGGTACAACCCATTTCAACAACAACAAATAATTAAAAAAAAAAAAAAATCTTTCAATAAGGAGTTACATTCCATTGCCATGGAAACACATAATAAACCCTACAAACAAGGTTCAAGTAGGAAGTAATGCTGATGAACACAGATCCAAACCCAAGTGTACTTGCATCCTTAATAATAATACACCATTTATATTGTCATAAGCGAGATGTTCTGAGAATATATGAGAAGTAGTTACGTGAAAAAAAGAAAACCACACTTACTTTCTCTGATTAGCTCATACAGTTGGAAAAAGGACACAAGCTTTCAGATACAGAGTTCCTTCATCAGAATCCTCTATAAGATATGATAGAAAAGTGTTTCCATTAAAAAATAAGATAATATGTGCGGAATTTATATGTTTATATTTTTTGATTTTATGAAGAAGCACTGAAACATCTAAAGCTTTTGTGAAGTCAAGGGGAAAAAAGGGTTCCATCTTGAAGCTGAAAAGACCCAGAAAGTTGTGAACTTAACTGGTATTTTTTTTATAGTATAAAGTTCCATAGGGTCTGTGTGTACACAGAGAGGTTGTAGCCCCGTGGTAAATGTGTGATGTGCCTGTGTAAGGCTCAATAATCCAGCTCTTCTGAGGCAACTCCTGTGATTCCAAACCTCTGAGCCACTTCAAAGAACTCCTGTTTTAAAAAGTATCAAAGACATGCTGGGGAAAAAAAAAAATTATCCTCTGAATAGAGGACAGTACCTGTCCAGTGGTCCTGAAGAAAAGTAACTGGCATTGTATGGAATAGGTGATATTTAGGCCATAACAAGTACTCAGTTTAGCATTTGCAGTCCCATGACATACCAAGGCGTTTGTACTATTATTAAAAAAAAAAAAAGGGAGAATTCTCTCTGCCGGGTACAAATCAGTGCTTATTTCTGGTGCTGAACATCCACACTGCTATTCAGGTTACAAGAAAACCTCTTCCCAGTAACCTGGAAAACACAAGACTTCAACACAAAAGTATCTTTACTCTTTCAGACAAGTATTAGAAAAGAAAAACAAAATTAAAAAAGAACACACTATTTTTCAGTTTGAGGGGTTTTGTATTGTGGAAGAGATATGCATGAGCCCTTTGCAAGCAGATGAATACCGAGAACAGTTTAACAAGCAGAATACGTGTAACAATCCAAATACAATAGATATTGTAACAGCGCTCACTTGGAGCGATCTGCCCACCTCCATCATGACTTTAATGTTTTGTGTATATCAATAAAACCAATGAGCCACAGTATTGTGTGCTTTCCTTTCTGGAAGACAAGGCACCAGCATGAGTTTTTAATATATGTACATGTTTTTTATAAACAACACATACATTAGCGAAGATATTTCAGGATCTTGTGGTGCAGCCTTTCTGAGCTAGGGCAAAATTATTAGACTTTGAATTTCCATTTGTAGGAAAGTCCTGTAAACACCTTCAGCTACTCTTTATTTTTAGGCTGCTACAATTATGCCATATATGATTTGATTATTAGGGTTAGCAGGACCATGGCTAATGGAATCAGTATCATGGCTACAGCAAGCTTTGTGAATTCTCTCAGCCAGTTTTCTGCATAACTACACTTGTGTCACTCACACGGCACAGGGGTACTCTAACAATTAATTGTAAACCAGAGGGAAACTTTTAATGGACCTCTTCTTGAGATCTCATGTTAAAAAAAGAAAAGTTCCCATGAGTGAAGTATAAGTTAGCTTTTCCAGGGGGAAAAAAAGGAATGAATTACATTTCTCTTCTTGTCCTTTAAATGAATAGCATAGTTTGGGTGAAATTATCAGGCAATTGCATGCCTTTTATGCAGATAATGCTATTTGATGAAAGCGGTGTTTTGATCTGCTGAGGATAATACAGATCCAGGGTTGGATTCATTGGTAAGAGTAAAGCTGTCTTCTGTGATAACTTCATCTCAGCATGAGGTCAGACGGGGAAAACTGGGATGGGGGATTAAAAAATGACACAGTCGGAGCAGTATTCAGTTCCCTGCTGTGCTCCTGGCTGCACACTATAGCTTATGTTTCTGATCTGTTATGGTATTGTCTGCTTTTCTCTCCCAGAGCAGAAAGAGATTGCTTAAAACTTTTCTTTTTTCAGCTAGAGGGATTAGTTCAGTGCAGCTTTTTTAATTAAAGAAACTGTATCTTTTTCAATGTAATTTAAGGCTGTACAAGAAGGCCATCAGCATTCATAACTTAGCACTATTACCTGTAACAAAGCCTAGCCATTCATTTTACATTCAGAAGAAAAAATCACTATTAAGATTTTTGAGGGTTAAAATTTGGTAACTGGCCCTACGATACAAAGAATCACACTTAACCATTGTCTCCTAAGAGTCTTCTGTGGAGGAGCGTCGGACAGTTTTGCTGTTAGTTTATCTGGGCTTTCTTAATTAAATCTCTGTGACATCAGAAGGGTGGTTAAAAAATATTCTGATGTGTGGAAATAGATCTGAGTGTATTTTTTTCACCAAAAACTGAACACAAAAATACTCCCAAATAATAAAATGACGTCTACAGAAAATGACTCTGTAACGTCAGTGTCTGTTTCAGAACAATATTCCCACTCAACAGATTTTCTAAATATGTAACTAGTACCTTTATTAATAAGTAATAATACGCAAATAACTGACACATGATGTCTAAAATGGTCAGTGTGTATGTACGGCTGTAGATGTAGATGTGTGTTTGCGCATGTATGTGTGCGTATGTATGTCCGTATTCATATAGACACATATGGATTCATATACAGATATACATACAGTTACATTTATTTTTCAGCTCAGGGAGTTGAAATTACAGCACAATTTAAACAAGGTTAATAGCTAAAACCTTCGAATGTTTCAAATAAGGCCCATATGGTGATCACTTTACAAAGCATACAGGGACTGTGCTTAGGTTGCAACATACACATTTCCAACTAAATTCCATGCCAGATCAATTAGAAACAGTTCTCCTGAGCAGACAGGAACAAACACAGATTGTTACCAGTCCACTGCCTGAACTCTTGTCTTCCAGGAATGAAAGCAGTCATCTTGAATACAACATATTTTACTACTAACAGCCCAAGATTTTTTTTAAAACTAGTAATATTTCAATAAAACCTCTGTTTAGGCACCTCAGAGCAATTAGCATCCAAATTATCACAGTAAAATAGCAGATTGCTATTAGAGCTTTTGGTTAGAGAGATATTTTTCCCGGACTGCATTTGTTAGTGATGTCTTCTGCTAGAAGGAGTACATGGCACAGGAGAAGAAAAAAAAGGAATGAACCAGGCAACAGAAAGGCACTTTTGGTTTCTTTTTTCTTCATGCAATGTGCTTTTCTTTAAATAAGCTTTTCTGTACATTTCCTAAATTTGAACAATTTTCTGGTGAAATTTCTTATTATTTTTCAGAAAATGTCTTTCATCTAGAAAGCTAGAAAGGAAAACAAAAATGTTAATTATGACTATGAAGCTTAGTTAAAACAAGGGGCCTCTTCTTGTAAAAATCGTAAATTATGACTTAATTACGTAAACTTCTGTATGTACATATAAGGTCTGTATATTGACTTCTGAATCACTATAAATATTCTGCATTCCTCCTGTTAAAGGAAAATATGGATAGCTACCCCCAGCTATAGTTGCTGGGAAAGAGTTATACCAGCGAACACAAATCTTACATTTTTCATGGCCTTGTGTACTAACTCACACAATGATGGCAATAACGGCGCTTTGTGATGGCTCCTACGTATGAATACAAGGTGATTAAAATGATTATGTGCTTGGGTTTAAGGCCGTAAGTTTAGCTCGGGCAGTAGTTCCTAATGCAGTGTTAACACAATATGATAGGCATTTTTGTATTCCAAATCGTATGCAAACTCCTTCAGGTTCTTTCCTAAGGACCCAATGAAGAGGGTCAGCAGTTTTGTGCAGCTGAAGTGCATCATTTTCACCAGAGGTCAGCTTCCCATATAGCTTTGTTTTATGCAGTGGAACACAAACTAATGTAGTGGAAAAGCATGACCCCCATTTAAAGGTTGATTTGTATGATAATCAGTACATTTAGTGGCTTCAAAATGAACGTGTGTGAGGCCCTATCTTGCTTTAATTAAGGTAATTAAGACATATTTCCCTCTGCAGACAGCTATTTAATTTTATGGCTTTGTCAGTGATCAGATTAGAATATTTGTTTTACAATTTCACCATAACTCGATACTCGGGGAAAAAGTGCCTCTCGATCGGCTGCTGGCGGTGAGACGGGCGAGACAGCGCAGCCCTTCCCGCGGACAGAGCGAGCCCAGCGCAGCTCCGCGTGTCCGCAGCCGCTCCAGTCCGTCACCCTGCGCCCCCGCGCACTGGGGCTCCCTCCTGACGCCGGGGCGGCGCGGGCCGCCCCACCTTCCCAAAGTTTCCCAGTTCCCACAGAGGAGCGGTGCGGTTCTCTCCGGGGCTTAGGGCAGAGCGTGGTCACGGCCGGCTCTTCACCTTCTGACCCGGCCCCGCCGCGGTCCGCGTTCGGCGCGGTGCGGGGGCTGCGCGGGCTCCGCCGTCCCGCCCGGGCCACCGGGGAGGGAAGCGAGGCGACTCCGCCGACAGCTCGAAAGCGGCCGCTCGAGCGGCTGCGAACTCTCTCCCTTCGCGGGGCTTGCACAGGAGCAGGAGCCGCGGAGCTGACCGCGAGGAGAACTAATGGGAATAGTTGTTGCCATGTTATGACCAACCAGGAAAACTGAGTCGAAAGGAGGATTTGTTTTGTTTTGTTTTTTTTTAATTAGGGTTGTGATTATGAATTATACTGACGCAGGGTAATGCTGCTAGTTGTTTCCCTTACGTAGAGGCAATTCCTACCTAGCTGCATTAAAGCGCATCTCGACTTTTACCCCGAAGGAAAATGGATGGTTAGAAACAGTTTCTTCCTCCATGGGCTGTAGGTCCAGGACCGTTGACAGTGCAGAGATTTTGAGATCTGTTTTTTTCAGACGTGCGAGTATCCTAAACATCTTGGAGTCCTGGAACCAGAAAGTGCCGATAAGCCTGGCAAAGCCCGAGTTACCTTTCAAGTGCGGAAGGACACGTTAAGAACAGTTTAAGAAGTTTGCAAAGAACGTGACAATGTCTTGAATGTGTGTCGTCTTTTGGAGTTACCGGTGGATTAGTGCAGGAGCCGGCATGTCTCACATCAGAGGACGTCCTGCTCTTTTCTCTCAGTAACACCTACTGTCCAAAAAGATTTACTGATAGTCCCATCTGAAAAAAAAAAAAAAAAGTATCTCTAAGTCGATAAGGAATGCATACCATTTTGTTCTTTCTCTAGTAAACTAGTGAGCTTACTGGAAATCCAAAAGAGTAAGGAATGGCAGCAGCGTGATTTTAGAGAGTTTAGTCACATTTAATAGTTGACATTGGGAAGATAGTTTCTACAAAGCTCTAACTCAAATGTGCCTGCACACTTTTCAAATTAACTTAAACTCTGAAGACTGAAATTTAATTAAATTTTGGTAAGCCTGGTAATGCTGCTTCAGTGATGTCCAAGTTAAGAGCACCGAAATAACTTACTCTGAACTTCGAATTTGTATCAATAAGTAGTTGACGTTTGTTGTCTATCCAGTGGGCTTTGCACAAGGAAGGCATGATGTTATCTTTCTATTTATAATAAAGCAGCATCTTAACACAGTGTATTTGAGGGCAGTAAAAAGTTCAAGTTAGTACTAGATGAATGGTATTGCAAATGGATGAAGTAGTAGTGCAAAAATATAGTGCTTTAAATCTGCATTTGCAAAACATAACTTGAAATATTGTGTTAGAGGACTGTAAGCCAAAAGAAAAGATTTGTAACTAAAACCCTGAGTCTACAAGATCTGCTTTTAGTTTAGCAGAAACGCTACTTTGTATAATATGCAACAACAATTACAGCATTTCGCGTAAATTCAGGGTTAAGATTATTCCCGTGTGCCTAGCTATATGCCTTTTGTAACAATGAATTTTGTGCAATTCACATTTTCACACTTCGAGTGCTTTCTTATAAGGACTAAACCCTTTGTAGGATATTTTATTTGAAAGACAAGGTCATGATGATTCCAGTTCTACCCGTATTGTCTGTGCACTTACCTGCACAGAACTCTCTCTAGAGAGGTCTCTTTGGCTCCTACTTTTTCAAATGAAATGCCACCAATTCAGAGCCACCCACAAACTCAGTACACGGTATTCATTTCAATCCCATTGGTTTAGTTGTTGTACCTTTAAAATACTTTTACAAATTTGTATTTAAAAGTAGTTCCTTTTATTACAACTTTTCTGGCGATAGGTCATTGCCATTATAAAATACCTTCCTTTCTTTCTTTCTGTATGCTCAATATTATGAATTACACATTTGCTGTACACTTAAAAGGGCTTGAAACATTTGTGGTTTTCTATTGTGCTTGCTGTATAACGGTGCTGTGTGATGCTGGCTCTGTGTGTGTGGTACCTGCTGCAATTCCCACATGCTGACCTCAGCACTGTCGAATCAGTTTATATACCCAGGCACCTTGTCTCTCGGGTCGAGCCCGGCAAGGTACAAATGCAAAGAAAAATACAGGGGTAAAACACGGGCATGTGAGAGAAAACTGCTGGACTGATCATAGACAGCCCCCTCGCAATGCCCGTTGGTTACATCTGCAGTAACGTTTCCTTGATTAGGAGGTATTGCCAGTTATTTCAGGACAGAGGAATATAGGGATTTTCCTTAGGAGCGTTTAAGATAACACGGTCTTGCATCTTTCATTACAGAATCAGAGATGTGGTGGATAAAGTTTGGAAAATCAAAGTACTGCAGCGGGTAGCCAGCTAAACGTTCAAAGCTGCTCATCTGTCTAACTTCCCCGAGTGTTTCGCGTCTCGTGTATGAAACGCCTTTGAGTTTAAAAGGGAAGAATAAAGGCGTAAAAGGAGAGCAGTCCTAGATAGGTAGGTAGGTAACGTCTCAGTGTGTGAAAAGTTACAGCTACTACTTTGAGCCAAGAGGTTGCTGAGGAGTCAGGGAGAAAAATAAGCAGAAGCGCCTTTGTACGCGACGGAGAAACGGCTTTAAAAGCAGATGTTTAAGCTGTAATCAGGTCACTCGGCACCCGGCTCCCGCCCAGCCCCGAAAATTGCCGGGGTGCGGCGGAAAGGCCGGGCGGGGGGGNAGCCGCAGATTATTTCCCCAAATTCTTTCCCTCCCCTGATAAACATAAATAGGTCCCCGCGGAAAACAAAATGCAGCGGAGGGATGCTTCATGCCCTGCCGGGGGGAGGGAACGCGCAGCGGAGCCGTGTAAGTTCATTAGTGTTTGCAATCAGGAGCACGCAGACACCCTCATCAGGGCAGACAGCGGCCAAGAGCCATTCATCAGCCTGAAGTGCCGCTCGCGGATGACCCCTAAATCACCGCCGGCGTCGTGGATGCGCTGATTAGGCTCAGCGTGGCAGCCGCGCCGCGGCACTCCACGCGAGCCGCGGGGCCGGGGGGGGCAGCAGGCTGAGGGTCCGCAGCCCAGCGGGTCGGGTCCCGGCCTGGGGCGGCGCGGGGAAGCACCGGGGCCCTCGGCCCGGTCCCCCACGCTACGGCGAAAGTAGGTGCTGGAGGCGGCGGCTCCTCCCCGCGCTCCTCCCCCGCCCTGCACGTCGCTGTGCGCGCACCTTCGCCCTCCTCTCCCGCAAGAAGAGGGGCCAAACTCCCTGCCCGCCCGGCGGGGGAGGAGGCGGGGAAAGTGAGCTCCGCGGGGCGCGTAAGCTCCCGCGGCGCGGGGCGCGGGCAGCAACTCGTGGCCCTCCNCCGGACGAGGGCGGGCGAGCGGGCTGGGGGCCGGTGCGCGGGGGCCGGCGGAGGTTTGTGCGGCCCTCCTTCCCTCCCTTCCCCACTTCCCCCACGGTGGCACCGTTGGCGGCGGGACCTTCGCCGGGCGGTGGGCGGGAGTCGCGGGGCGCCCCAGGACGCGCGGCTGCGGCCGGAGCGCGGCCCCAGGGAGGGCTACGCGGGCGCGGGCGAGCTGGAGAAAGGGGCTGGGGACGTAACTTAATTCTGGAAACTCTGCGGTGCCGGGCGGAAAACTGAACGGGGGAGGGGAGGGGACTGGGTCTGCCAGCAGCGCTGCGCGGCCTTGGCGGCCCCTCGGCTGCGCCCCACGCTTCGGAGAGGAGCGGGGTCTGGGGCTGCTGGTGTGCGCGCTCCCGGGGGGGCTGAGCGCGCTCCCGGCGGCGCGGGGCGGCAGTGGGACTGGGCACCGCAGCAGTTTCGGTGCTTTCGCAAGTCGGCATCCTCACTTTCAGAAGATAAACTGAAGTGTCCGTACTCCTGTCCAGCGAGCGTAGTGGCACGGCCGGAGGTGCGAAAGCTCGTCCGAGCAAGTTTACGGTGGGCTTGGAACTTGGTGTTTGTTACCTCGGGTGTGCGGGCGCGGAGCGCTCCCTCCGGGTCCGGCGTCCTCGGGCAGCGCGTTTGTCAAGCGGCGGCGAGCGGCGACAGGCTGCGGGGTGGTCTGCGCTCCAGAGCTGCTACCGGGGCTTTACCTGCCCTCCTGCTAAAGGAGGGGGTTTCTGAGGCTCGCATCTGTGCTGGTCTAGTCAGTAAACTGTAGTGAAAATCGTGTTACTGTGCAGCGAGAACACATGGCGACCAAAGAAATTGTATGTCACCGTGGCTTGGGGAGAGAAAGGGGTGGTCTCCTTTGCGAAATTCCAAACATTTCTGGTGTCTGGTGGGGTTTTTCTTCACGTGTGGGTAGGAAGCAGATCCACTGTTCTGTGGACTTAAAAGTTTTATATTATGAAGTTTCTTTTAAGCAAAGTAACATAAAAAGAGAACATACCCAACTTCCATCTTGATGTCCTCACAGTTAAAAGTTTTTTAATAGGAGCAATTTCCATAAGGTATTGTGTAGATGTAGGCTCCTTTAAATAATTAGATTTAAAATATTTTTATAAAGAAATTTTAGCAGTTTTATTTTTCTACTTTCTAAATATCATGCATCTCTTATGCTAAGCCTTAGTTCAGTGCTTGTTTGGTTGTATTTGGCTGCTACCCCTGCATTTTGTATATCCTTCCTCAGGCAGACTATTTTGCTTCACACCGCTGAAGAGTTACAGTAATATTCTGTGGATGCTCGCATCCTAAAATTCAGTCTTGTAAAGAATATATTGAAGTATAAATACTGCTCATCTATGGTCTTACAGAAAAGTTAATTGTAAAACACTTGAAGACACTCTCCAAAAAATACCACTGCTCTTCCCTTCTAAAATAATCCAAGTGCTATTCAGAATTATTATTGCATTCACATCTAGGAGATTAGTTTAATATTGTATGCAGGGAAAAATTTTCATAAATTGTACTTTTATGTAATATGAGAGTAGTTAAGAAGGGGCCCTATGTAAGTATCAATATACATGAAAAATGTATCACTTAAATTCTGGAAAAATATAACAGCTTGAGAAAAAGAATATTATTTTACAATTCCAAAGCTTTGCTATTATGAACTTGCTGGGTTATTTTCAGTGGTCTAGTAGATTAGAGGAGGGGAAAAAAAGCCAACAGTACAGAAGTATCAGATGCATACATCTGATTAAAAATGGAAAGGAGTTCAGTGGAGTGAAGACTGAGATAAAAGATGCTGTTTGGTATAAGAAATACTTGACCCTGCTGAGATTCTTTTGTTTAATGTGTTTTGAGGAAAAACAATCCAAAATAACATTCATAATCTAGTTAGCAGGTTAAGACTGGTACTTCAGTCAAATCTCTTAGAGCTGGGAGTAATTATTCTCTGTTCAAATGAAAAAAGAGAAAAAAGGGATTTATTAATAAAAATCAGATTTAAAGTTAAAAATGAGCACACAATGGCTGCTTTTAATAAACATGTGTTTTATAGTAGTTCTATAAAATATTAGAAAATGAAATAATAATCAACCTGACAGTATTTTTTGTCATCTCCTAGCCCCAGCAATTAACAGATTATAGGCTTGGCTCAGTAAGATACTCAATACCTTTACCTTCAGTTAAAATTAGTGAGCGTTATGCAGACTGATGCCCCTGTAGATTGATGCAAAAACTCCCACTAACTTGCATCAGTTTTGGATTAGGCCCAATAAAAGCTGAGAGTGCCCAGCAACTTGGAGGCTCAGGTGCTGTTTGTGGAGGGGCATTGTGCTACACAGACTTAAAAGACCAGAGATGCTAAGGCTTCAGGTCAGAACTGCTCTTATTTTTATAGTGATACTGCACTTACTGTACTTAATGCTGCGTTTCTATTATAGAAAACTAGTCTTTCTATCAGTGTACAAGAGAAACTATAAAACTCTTATAGAGCAAATTTATGATAGAGAAATCTTTAAATATTTTTTTTTCAAAATGTTATGCAAGTAAGTAGTGCTTGTGTAAGATTTAGAGGCTTATTTGAACTATACTGGTACTAGACAGATTGAGATTGCTAAGATTAATATATCTATATAATGTTATTTTCTTTGAAGAATAGCTTTACTGTATAATCTGTTCTATTAAATGAATACATGTAAACTCCTTAGGTTTACTGTTTTAGTAAATGTAGTGATAATGTGACTCTATCACCTGCAAGTTTGTGCACAAAATATTACCAGAAATAATTTTAGTGTGTTTATTAAAAAATCTTTGGTTTAATGAAATAAATTCTTTACCCCAGGCTAACTAGCTAAATATGTAAGTTCTTTTGGGATACCTGCATGCGATTCTTCTTCTTGGACTGAAGAGTGTCTTAGAATAAATGCTTTATCTTTCTAACAGAGTAGTATTATTTGCAAAGAGTTTTAGCTTGTAGTGAAACATTTTAGGGACACACAGTTAGGGCTGGGGTTCACACTGTTGGCTGAGCAATTAAAAGAAAGCCCTGAGCATTTAATTTTTTGGAGGTAACAGAGGCTTTAAAGAAGCTACCATTGTAAAAATGTGCCGCTTTAACAGCCTTTCCTTAGTTCTAAAACTGATTAATTGCTGTGTCTTATAAAACCTGATTTATTTCATACTTTTTTCATACCAAGCATTACCATTATGAAGCTCTCCTTATAAGTGAGATTAATGTTTCTGAGCAAAGAAGTGGTTTGGAGGGCTGCATTCATTTTGAGTGCTATTCTAATCAATTTTAGATACAGCATTTCACAATGTATCAGTCTGCATCCGAACCTGCCTTATTATGTGGAATTAACTTGTTAGTGATTGATAGGAAGCCTGCTCCATCTCCAGAGGTGATTTGTTTGAAAAGAAGTGTTACAGGTTCCAGGAGTTTGAGTACAGGGTCAGGCGACTCAGGTGCCCATTCTATGGCCTGACTGAAGCTCGACAAAGAAGTTAGAAAAAATGCTGTGCTGGTTTTTTTTTTAAAGCTAAACAAGCCAACAAACCCCCAAAATCCTAAAACCAAAACGCTACACTTATATTAAACGGTGTTCCTTGTCGTGGTATTGGGCTTCACAGACAGTCTGAAATGACAGGTATGAGGCACCGACAGTGTCTTTGTGCATCACTACGTACTGTTAAAATGCATGTCTCTTGCATTATTTGGAGGAATAGCTTTAGTGTTTGAAATCAAAACTCAGAAGGCTGGTTTCAGATGACAAGGTGCACAACTACTGGATATTGAAAGACGTGCCAATGCTATTTTTTCTCTTATAAAAGTAGCAAGGATTGTACTTGTTTCAATAGCTACTGAAATATTTGCACATTCTTTCTGTGCACCTTTCGGTCTCAGCTTCACCACTGTTTAATTCTTAACCAATAGGCTATGGTCACACACTACTGCTGAGTGTGATGCATAAACATTTAAAGTCCAGGAAAAAATGATTTCTCAAAAGCGAGAGAAAAATAAGTTAAAAAAGGCCAAATTTAAAAAACATATATGAGAAACCTCTGAAAATGGTAAACAATTCTAAGAAGATATAGGTGTGTGCATCTATTATTAGGATAGTAATTGAAATATAAATTATAGTTATTTGTGTTTTTTGCAATATGTGCTAATTACATTCAGTACACTTTTGAAGTTTGCATATTGGACTAAATATATCGGTCTTTTAGTTCAAGTGTGCATGTAAACAATAACAGAAAGTTGCAACTGAAGCATTGCATAAAAATATTTATGCAGATCAGAAGTAATAAAATTACAAAATGTTTATGAATACCAGACTCTAAGTGCTCCTCACCTCTTAGTTCAGTCTGGCTTTATGGAGTAAACATCATTTGTACGGGTTCATTTTGATATTGCAACTGAAATAGCTGCTACTGAACAAATATGAAGGGAATAATATCTTAAACATATAATAAAATGGAGAGTACAATGCAAACTGTATCTCTGATTGCCTTCTTAGATGAAAGTCTGTCCGCGTGTTCCATACTTTCACCTTACGGGCTTTTTACTGTTGTTTTAAAATACATTTTATGCAAAGCTGATACTTGAATGACACAAGGTTGAAAAGCAGTTTAAGTCTGGAACTGTTTTGTGCTGATAATATGCCATGAGCCTTGAAAAGAAGTAGGCGTGCTTTTATAATTTAGTCTGAAATCCAGCATAAAAGTTCAAGCCTAGGTGACCTAATTATTTTAAATTTTGCAACTTGCGTCTGTAACAGATTGATGTTGTTGATACTTGGTGTGTATGTTTGTGTCTACAAAAAAAGTTAATTGCAAACATTAGTGCCCAGATATATGGAAAGCAAAACAGTAAACTAGAAACTGCAAAGTGCTGTACTAAATTCAGCACTGATTAACATACTCTGCAAATCCTCTGAAATCAGCAAATTACCTGGATTGTTACGTACTAGTGAACTGGGAGGCTGTAGTAGAACTTTGTGTTAAAATATTTTAATATCTGAAATGTGCATTAAAAGTTATAGTAGTAACTTTGGTTCACTTTTACAGTAGGATTTCATGAATGCAAATTCAGTCTTCACGTATAAAAGAAAACAACTTTTCAACTTGAGAAAAGATGTGTTAAATTATTTTTGTTTACTTTCCTGGCTTTTATATTTTAAACACACTGCTTATAGTCCTTAAAATGAGAATCTCAACATGTGCTAGCTATGGATTATAATTATGTGATGATAGAGTCTCTATGTCTCCTTTTTTATTCTCCCCCAACACACCCCTATTCCATCCCTAGCAAAATGCTGGAATGATTGCAGAAATTTTTACTTCAAAACAGGTTTGCTAACTTGGTTTACTCTTTCAAGTAGTTTATTTTAAAAGAAAGGAAAATATCTTTTATAATGATGGTCTAAAACCTGTATTCTATAAACTTTTAAATTTCAGAAGTTAAGATTTACATATGTATTTTTGCATCTGAGTTACAGAAGTGTAAAATAGCAGTTTGCAAAAATCTTAAGATACTATGACTTCAATTTTTCCTGCAACAGCATAGAAAAACATTCAGAAAAGCAGCAGTTATTATCGTAAAAGCTGGTGCAGAACTTAGAATTTGTTGTATTCTAATCAGTTGTGCTGGTGGTGTTATTTTTCAACATTGTATTGAATTTCTGATAGTGTTCTTGACAGCGGTTAAGCCAATGTACAAAGGAACTAATGTGTCTTATTTCCTTATTTGAGTCTTGACAATTTTTAGTGTCTTAAGAAAACTCCTGTCAAGGGTAAAATTGGTAAAATACAGATTTAAAACATTTTTCTTGGCAGGAGTTGAATAGAAAGTTGCATGTGAGAATTTTTAGAGGAGGGGGGAAAAATGAATCAGCACATGATTTGCTATAATACAGCAGTAGATTCCTAAATCACAGAAGTCCTTGATACACTTTGACTGGATCATGGAAGGGGGTGACTACGTAGTGGTTGAAGAAATCATCATTGCTAATAAGTGTTACTTTAGATTAGCAAATGAAAGACTGCATAGTCCTTCAAAGGCCTCATCCATTCTCATTAATCCTTTGAACGTTTGTCTGACCTTTCTAAAGAAATTCTACAGAAACTTTATGCTTTATGCCACATAAATAAACTGACCAGCACTTGTCTCAAGAAGTTTGTATTCTAATGACAGGAGCAATAATACATCTTTTTAACACAAATATATCAAATGTTACTTGCCACAGCAAATTGTTAATTTATTTTAAAATCTCGTGATGTAATACTTGAGACTAATGAGTGTAGAGCAGCTTTATAAAAGCAAATAGTATCACAGTTGTGTAACAAAAATCTAAAACCAAATTGTATTGCTAATATTTTTCCTGTCAGCTTTGTTATAGTTTATACCTATAGAAAGCTGGGAGAAGGTGGAGTAGTTTTGTTTTTAGGGCTGAGAGTGTGAAGGTTTGTGCAGCTAGGACATGCCCAGCTAAAGCAAACCAGCATAGCTCTACTCACCTCAGTGAAGACATTGTCATTTACCTTCTGGGTGATGACATAGGGTTATGCTCATGAAACTCTTTCAATTTAGATTTCACTTTAACTCTTACTTTTTTTTTTCTTTTTTATAAGCAGTTTACTTCTTTCCTTTTATAAAATACATGGCTTACTTGAATAGGCTTTGGTGCTTCTCAAAAGCATCATGGCTCAGATGGGTTTTTTTGCATTAAAAGAAAAAACCTCTTATTCTGGTTAGTAAACTTCTCAAAGCAGAAAATAATTCATTTTATTAAATCAGTTTTTCTAGGGAAGACATTCTTTATTCATGCTACTGAATTTGATTCATGCTACAAGTATTTGATGTCTCCCTACTCCTCTTAAGATTCTTGATTTCAATGTCAAAAGGTTGAGTGGCAGCGTCCAAACCTATGCAACTGGAACTGAGGAAAGATATGATATTCCAACAAATCAGCTGGTTGGATTCTTGGTTACAAGTTGTGAGCATTTGTGTATTGCTTTAGCAACAAAGGCAGAGTCGCTGGAAGTCTTAACATTTAGGCAGAAGTTGCTAAACTACCGTTTGTTCACCATTGTCCCCATGCTGGAAGGCAGAAATGTTGTATTTTTAAAGTAATGAAGGAACTGGAGAAATGTTGGGCCTCTGCAAGTGATTGAGCTTAGTCCAGACAAATAAACAGGTAATTGGGAGTGCTGAGGAGTTCCAGGTTGCATTTGGTGTATCAAACTGATAAATGTTAAATCTTCAAATTCGATTTCCCTTTATCCATAACTAGTTAGAAAATTTAAATTTTATGCAGAAAAGAGCCCTTTAGTATTGTATAGATGGTAGGAAGTATTCTTTTTCATATCTTGCTTTGCTGGTAATATGCACACATGCACACGTTTTGGATTGTCTAATCTTCAATATTATTAATTTGGGTTTAGTGTAAATTGATGGCAGATGAATGAAAAGCTTTCCTGGCAGATTTTTTGAAATATAGATGTGTATCTGTGTGTGCATGTACTTTGACCATTCAACACTGGCTTAGTAAACCTACAGTACAAAATTACAGGAGGATTTGTCCATTTCCCCTCATTTGTCTGACAATTGCGGAAGTTTGTGATTTCAGCAGCGGCCAGTGTCTTGGGAGGTGTCAAAAAAACTCAGGGTCTGTAGTCCACAGTGACATCTCAGTGACTGCTGGGTCCAGAAATGCTCATCACCTGTCAGGACGTTTTTCAGTCATTTGTATATTGATAGAGTATGAAAAAAGACCCAGCTAGTAATCCAAACTAAATGTATGGTAACTCAGAAATACAGCTATGAATGACTGTGCTCTACAGGAAACCTAGAAGTAATAAGAGATAAGAAAAGCTGAGGTTTTCTTTTCTTTCTTGAGTGAAGAGTATCTTAGCTTGAAAATGAAATATCAACTCTTACTTAGCATGAAATAGTTATAATTGCATTTAGAAATGTTTTAAGTGGCTTAAAAATGCATAGCTTCTTTTATTATTATTTTGATAATTTTATGTTAATTGTGGAGTGATACAGGGTTAATGATATAAAATGTTAGCACTTTTAATGATATGTTTAAGAACAGTGCAGACATTAAACTCGGTAAACTGAATATGTGGGCCTCATAAATAAATGCTGAATTATAATACAAAGCACACCATGACCAAATTAATTAGTATGTTTAATCTAGTGAATTCCAGCTAGGCTGCATACAATATGGACATGTATTTAATTTCTAAATTTAATATTAGCTGCATAAGTCAACTCTTACTTAATCAGTGCAGATCAGTAATAGAAATGTAATATATCTGGTGTTTTACATAAGCTTTTCTTTTTAAATAAGATGTTTTAACATTGTTTGAGGTTTTAAACACTGTAATTAAAGAAAGTATGTGGGTAGGAATGTTCTCCATGTTCTCTCCATAATTTGTCGTCATCAGGAGGTAGAATTCCTGAGGTCCAGAATAAAATATTCATTCAGTCAAAATGGCGGCGCTCATTAAAATTCATTCAAGGATCTAGGGCAGAATATTTTGTATTTGCTTATTTGATATGAAATTTTCTGTTGGTTGCTTTGCTGTGATTATTGTTATATCAGATTTTATTTATTTGGGTAGAGTTAAAATGCCAGTGGAATAATCTTGATTTTTCATTTGAAAGCCTTACTTTTCGAAGAAAGGGGAAAATAAAAGACTATTTAATTTTTTAAATGATCTGTGAGTATTTCAGTTTTTTCTTCTTGTAAATAAAAAGTTGTTTATTAGATTTTTATCACGTGAGCTGGGCATGCAGATTTTCTTGAACTCATTTTCTGAATTCTTAAATGTGAGTTTAGGATAGAAATAGGAGATTGGGTGGTATTGACTCCAGTTCTGAAAATCTCTGAATAATCAGTTCAGTTGGTAGTTTCAGGGACTTCAATGAGATTGGGTAGTGAATAGGCATTGTCCCTGTGATCAGTGGTCTATAGGCTTAGGCTCATTGCTTTCAGAGGAGAGTCTGAGAATAATCAGCATGTGTTTTCTTCTTTTTTTTTCTTGATACGGGATTACACACTCTGCCTGTAACCTTTGATATAAATCTACCTTTGCTTTGTGTTCTTTTTTTAGTAAATACTTGACTAGAAATGAGTTGATGAACTGCTCAGTTTTTATGGAGAGCCCATAAAGCACAGAGTGGGCTGACTGCACTCTGGTCCTCAGTCAAACCTTATTGTTAGATGTATTTAGGATGATTTCCACCCCCATTCCCAAGCATTTTGAGCAAGCAAATCCAATAACTGTTTATTTGCTGAACCACACAAAGGAGTGCACTTGTCCAAAAGGGGGCACAGTGAGGTTACGCCTGTGCTACTATGTTAAACACAGCGCTGTAACTTTCCCACGTGCTGGGACGCCATCATCTATGTGGCTTAATTCTTGAAGAGCTTCCTTACGGCATTTTGATCCGTACTGATTCATGGGACTCCCAAACAATTCTTGGGCGTGGTTTAGCAGTTAAGACCGAGATGTGTGTCCTAAACCAGGACGATGTGTTTGTTCTGAGGACCGTTCGCATTAAGCACTTTGCTTCCAGCTTCCTAATTCAGAGGTTAAGACTTGTTACTAGCACAGACCTGATTTATTTAGACCTCCTCTAAGCATAGTTTTGGACAAGATGACCTCCAGAAGTCCTTTCCAACATAAATTATTCTGCAATTCCAAGCCTTTTGATTGCAATCTTTGCAGTCCTTCTTGGGGGTGTTGAATTTACTAGTTGGGTGTCACACCTGAATTCAGTGTTGCCAATGGTAATTTTATTGACTGCACTTCCAAAACTAATTGTTTAATAGGCTTAGAATTAAAATCATCATATTTGTGTTTTAATTAATTTTAATGAACAAATGTTAGTGTTCTATAACCTGTTGTGGGAGTAAGCTTTTCTTCCACCCTGCTTGTGTAAGATTGTTCCTATTAACTTAACAAGAGTATTTGTAGGAGTGGACAAGCATAAAGAGGACTCTCCGTGTTAGAATCATTGTTAGGTGCAACAAGTTCTCCCGCAGTAGAAAATCGATACAATTAATTTAAATATTAAGTAAAACCTAGCTTCATTTTAGTCTATGCACCTGCTAACTATTACATACTGCCAAACTGACAAAATTTAAGTTTACTGATTTATAATAAGTGCACAATAGCTAGCAACATCATGCATGAAAACCAGATTAACAGCTTTTTTTGTTAAGATTTTTACTGTGAGGCTGGTTTAAAGATGATATTAACTGATTTATTATGAGAATCAAATCTGTAGGGGTTTTTTAAAGTTTTTCTTTTCATGTGGTTGGTTAAAGAATGGACAAGAGTATCAGGTTACAATGCTAGTTTTTTTTAATATTAATGAAAAAATAATGAAATAAAGTCCACTAACTCATCACTTTTTGTCTGTGAAGAGGCTTTGCTTACATCTAGCCTAAATGAAATCTACATCACCAGATATCACATTGAACTGTCGTAAACCCACTTAGAATCTCTAGATTAGACATTAAAGCATTTACTGACCGTGGGACTGAACAACAATTATGCACCTGAACTGGCAGCCGTGTGGGCTGTAGTTCAGTGAGCCCAAGCGGCTGAATGAGACCTAAAGGAGTTGCCCTATGAAGCCCTTCTTTGCAGTGCTTCAGTTTCATACCCACTCCATGGAGGAAAATAAATGAAAGGGCCTATAAGGGATGTTGTCTGCCTGAGATTAGGCACCCAAACGGGCTATCTTTGTGAAGGTCTTTAAGGCATGCCGTGACCTTCTCCCCACTGCTTTGAAAGCTGGACACTTTCTGCAGTAGCTCTGCTTTGAGATGCCTGAAGCGTAGTCTCAGTTTAGTGATTTAAGCTAAACAGACGGCATTTCGTACGTGCTGCCTCAACCAAAACTGCATTAACAGCTATGAAAACACGTAAAAATAGTGTGGAAGCTAAGGGTTTCTTTGACTGGAACTAAAGTAATTATTTTCAGATTTGCTTTATTTTTTTAAATTATAACTGAAATCACATTATAGATATTTCAAAACCATTGTTTCATCAATGATTTGTAGGTTGAATGTTGTCCCCAGGTTAAAATAGAACCTTCACTTTTACATTAACATACAGGAACTGCACTTTAGAAACAAATGTTGCTTCAAATATGTAGAAGATTTCATGTTTTTAATATGAATTGCATTGATATTGTTTCAGGGGGGAAAAAACTTTATAAATTATTTGCTTATAAACAGATAAGCACTCTAGCTACTGGTATTTTGAATATTTTTGTTAAATGCAATTCAAACAATTTTAAATTAGAAAATGTGCAAAAATTGGGTTAACTGCATTTAACTATTAAAACTGTTCTAGCTCACTGATATTTTCAAAAATGCAAATAGGCAGTAGATGTGGACTTCTGTCCCCCCCTCGAAACATTACCAATATATTTATTTTAATTTCATATCCTACAAATCAAAAGTACCAGGGATTCTAAAAGCTTGGTCTTAGTATTTCTTCTTCCTGCTCTCCTGTGCCATTCAGATGAGTGCTTTGCTCAGCCCTGTTATATTTCTCCCTGATGGCTGAAAATGACTGTTAGATATCAATTTCGTCTTGCAGAAGATGGGTTATACGATTTTTGTGTGACAAACGCAGTAGCTGCTTGTTCTTTCGTCTCCTCTGTGGTGGTTCATAACTGTCTTAAAAAACAGTAAGGTGGTGGTTTGATTAACATTTCAAGTTTTTAAAGCTGTCAGTGCATCCTTTAGAAATAAAAAATTGCCATCTTGCATCCTGTCCTCTCTGTTGCCCTCTCTCTTGTTGTAGGCTCAACTCTTTACTTGTCTGTATACTGAATTCAGAGCAACTGTACAGTTAAAAGGGATTTTGAGTGGTTAATTTTCAATTTTTATAATTTATTTTTTGCTAGGTTGGTAGTAGCACTGACCCAGTTCAACAGACAGCCACAGCATAGTGGTAGGTGTAAGGCAGGAATATAAGCAGGATAGGGCTGCATTTTTAGTTTATTGTTTTGAAAAAGGGAGTAACACACCACCTACGTTTTCCTTGCTACTAAATTAGAAACACCTACAGGAGAAAAGCAGATCCTAGAAATGAGTTTGCAATGTATGTTTTTTCCTCTCTGTGAATTGCTCTGTTTCGTGCTCAGCACCACAGCAGAAAAGTTTTGGGACTAAGCTAACCAAGAGAATCCATAAATAAAAGAGAGGAAAGTGAAATACAAGACTGCCTCTTTTCTTCCTTCCTCCAATAACTGTATGTGCATTAATATAGTAGGACCCCATGGTTGCTTGATGGAGTTGTTTTTCCCCATATATACCATTTTATAGAAGGAAAAGCAATGATACTGAGAGTCCAGAGGATGGCCACCAAGATGATCAGAAGGATGGGCCACCTTTCCGGTGAGGAAAGGCTGAGAGAATTGGTATTGTTCAGCCATGGAAAGAGAAGGCTTTGGGGTGACCTAATTGCCACCTTCCAGTACCTGAAAGGATCTTGCAAAACATTTGGAGAGAGACTTTTTACAAGAGCATGTAGTGACAGAGCAAGGGAGAATGGCTTCAAACTGAAAGAGAGTAGGTTTAGACTGGATGATAGGAAGAAATTCTTTACTGTGAGGGTGGCGAGGCACTTGAACAGGTTGCCCAGGGAAGCTGTGGATGCCCCATCCCTGGAAGTGTTTAAAGCGAGTCTAGATGATGCAGCTCTGAACAACCAGGTCTAGTGGAAGGTATCCCTGTCAATTACAAGTGGGTTGGAGCTAGAAATTCTTTAAGTTTCCTTCCCACCCAAGCCATTCTGTGATTCTGTGCTTCCCTTGCTCTGTATTCAAATTGCATTAATTCTCCAGCAGCAGGAGGGATGTCACAGCAATTGCCACTTGTTTGCAGAGGTTGTAACAGGGCTGATTTCTTTAGCCCATGTACTTTGGTATTTGAGTTTTTTGAAATAGCAGATGTTGTCAGTAGTGTCAGTGCTATCAATGCCTATGTTGGTGGTTTGTGCTTTTTGAAGTTTTCAAGGAAAGACTAACCTGGAATTGATTGCTTTGTCTGAGAAACAAGCCTGAAAGAGAGCAGATGCAGCTATTTATATAGCTTTTCCATCTGCCCACCTATTTCTCTTTCCAGACATGGATATATAAAGGGATCATAGAGGTTTTCACACTTTAACCCTTCTCTTTAGTACCAGCTGATGTGACAGCAGGTAATTCTGCATTCTGTGATGGACTTATGGTTATGCCTTGTGCAGCCTTGCTGTTTTGAGGCAGCACAGTTCAGTTCCTGTTTTTTTCCTGGAGAAGGTCATCATCACTTAGCTATAGGTTATGATGCTGATGCTTTTATTTTTCCTGTTGGGGCTGTTCTGTTACCCATGAACAACTTAAAGATTCATTGGATCAGAAGAGGGCAAAGAAGGGGGGATGTGTCATTGCAGCCTGATGCTTAGGGCATGCATCCGAGAATAGGAAAACTTACAGCTTCTTTTAATCTGCCAGAAGTGTCCTTTTCCTTCATCCCTGGTGCTGACACGAGTGTTGGTATGCCTTTGGGCTGAGCCAGAATTTATCTGTCTTAAAGAGACACAAAGATACATATATATATACACACATACACACATATATTCTTTTCCCCTGAAGTTAATTTTCCTTTTCCTTTTTTTGAGTTAGTCTTTGCTAGCTCCATTTGTGAAGTGTCTCTTGGTGCCACAGTGCAGTTGCTAGTGCTGGCACGCAAGAGGAAGGAATCAGTAGCTGAAGCTGGGAATAAGAAATTGCTAAGAGGGTTGGAAATGCTCTTTTAAAAGGGATTATA
Organism: Cnemophilus loriae; assembly: GCA_013397755.1. Lineage (NCBI taxonomy): Eukaryota > Metazoa > Chordata > Aves > Passeriformes > Corvidae > Cnemophilus > Cnemophilus loriae. Next base: position 4,072,326 of record VZTF01004373.1, on the reverse strand, counting down.
TGGTATTAAAGCATGTATCTACAATACGAATGCATAGATACAAAAAAACTAGGATGGAAAACATGACCACTTTCTGCTTATAAGGATTGTTACTGCTTTCCTAGCCCAAATCTAAAGCCAAAGGCATGTGTGCCTTTTTGGATTAGACTTTCATTTTTCTCTAGAGAAACAATTACCAATTTGGCCTTTGAGTCAGATTGTGGTCCACATGGGACTAGTTTTGTACATGCAAAGGGAAGGAATATAAAATGAAAATAATGCGGCAAAGTAAACAGTTCGAAAATTAAATATAATAGATTTTAAAAATTCCTTATTTCTCATGCTGTCAGTGGCACAGTGTTTCTGATGTAATTCAGCAGATTATTCCTCTGTGCACGAGTACCTGAGCCTTCCCTCTAATCACTTGCATACTTGTCCCCCTAGTGAGAACAGAACTGCTGTCAGTATAGGTTGAAATACAACTGACTCTCCAAACCTTTCAGCTGTTCATGAATAAAAGTTACCAGTGAAGTTTATTATGTATCATAAAACCTGTGGAGTTTACCCTTATTTTATAGACCTGAGCACTGAGGCAATGAAAGACAATTTGCTTGTAGGACCACAAGAACTTAAGAACAGGGCCCTCTTATAACCTGACTCCTCCTTAGATGGTGTGGAGGATGGTTCATGTTCTTTATAGGCTTATTTTTGACTAGCCCTTAATTTTGACTTTATGCATTAATTTGTCTTACAGTTTTCTGGAAGCCTATACTCCTGTATAAAGTGAAGGTAATGTGTCAAGCTGTAGTTTTGAGTTACCTGTCCTCAAATATGGCCGTGTTTCAAAGGGGAAGACATTTTCACTCCATTCCTTTTGTTTGAAAACCATCACCACTATTGCTTCTAAGTTCCAGTGTGAATAAATTTCTTTGCAAAACTTTGCTGGGTACATACAAAGAAACGAGGGGCTGATTAACCATGTTCTTAATACTTTTAGCTGACAGTCTCAGCAGCTCACACGTTTTAATACTATCAATTTCTTGCTGCTGCCATCAGTGAAAACAGTGATTGGTCTAAAGTGTACGGGGTAGCACAGGCATGGCCTTAAATTAAGTAGTCTCAAAAATATTCCCGTGGTGGTGTACAGTGTGCCTTGTGAATGTAGATTTGCTGCTTTTTTTTCTTAGCCGCATCTTACCCTTTAAAGCTATGAATCAAAGACAAAGAAGTCATTAAGGAGAAATGTTTTAAATCTAGACACTGATGCTCATGTCCTTTAACTTGGGTAATAGAAGTCTGTTGTTTTGGTGTTACAAAACTGTTATTAGGTAGTTGACTTCACAGATTTGTATAGATCACAGTTAAAATGAGTAGAAAATTCCTATTCCATTTTCTCGAGAGTATAAAAATATGCATGGACAGCAATATGAACATATTTTACCATATCCTATAGTCTGGTAAAGACCTTACGTGACTTGGATTTGCTTTCTGGATCACAAGCTTACTTCTATATGTATAGTTGCTACTTAAGAGAATTTTGATATTTTCTCAGAGGTGAGGTAGTTATCAAGAAAAAGAAGTATTCAAAAGGTAAAGATACTGACAATATTTGGAGCTTGACTGTGCTTCTCTATAAGGGAACATTGAAAGAAAAGATGATGGCATAGAATAGTGTGTTCCACCCATGAACCAGTCTAAATTACCTTTCCAAAAGAAGACTAGACAATGATAATTCTGTTATTCTTCTGTTTCGTCTCGTGAACCCAGGCTAAGAGATGTTCCAGTCTAGGGTCATATTGTTGAGACCTAATGTGTTTTCACTCTTACCAGTGTGCATGCTGGAGTAGTTAATGTTAACCTGGTTTCAAACAGTGTGAGCTGAGCTGTGCTGGGTTGAAGGAGGCTGGATGGGGGTGGCTGAGCTCCTGGTTGAACAGTTCTCCCCTGGAGCAGGAGGAAGATTGTCTTCAGTGCTCAGCCTCTTCAGGTCTGTACTCTGTATCTGTCGAAAACTCTGGAGGTGGGGGATGCAGCTCACCATACAGGATTATTATTCCAAAGTGGGAAAACACCTTTAGAGAATTCCCGATCAGGTGATGTTTTCATTGTATGTTTAGAAAGTTCTCAGATGACAACTGAGATGAAAAAGGCGTACTCATTTAGTGTGTAAAACATTTAGACTCCAAATTCTCCTGTGCTTTGTGAGATTAAGGACAGTTTACTTAAAAAGAGAGAATGTTTCATTCCATTGCCTTTCCTCTGATTTCAGTTATGCAATGTCCTTGGATTGACTTGGAAAAGGAAGGTTAGGGAAGTAAGATTTTTTTTTTTAAGCTGGCTTTAGAAAGAGAGTAATTTGCCCATAGTGAACTGTGAATCATGAACTGCATCTTTGCCTACTGCTTGGTCCATAGGTCATTGTTCAGAAGGCACTGGAATGAATGCATTGTCCTCCAGAAAAGAAAACATTGAATTTCAGTTCTTAGAGACATCCTTTCTCTTTCTTTTACTGTCTGCTCATCACTAACAATTTGTGGACTGAGATGGTTGGCTTTGATTTGTACATAAGGATGGCTAGATTATTTTGTGGCTCTTCCAGTTTAACATTTGTAGGCTACTCTGACTCAGTGTCCATTTGATTTAAATCTTTATTATTTTCTCCACTTTTTTAGTGTCATTTTTAGCAGCTTTCTGATTTCCATGTGCCTTTCTTATTTTGAAGTGGTGTACAAAACATCTGTCTGACTAGAGAGTTTTTTAGTGGTTAGCATTACTGAAATATTTAATGTAATACTTTTTTCCCTGGAAACACATGATACCTAGTGATCCTGTTTAGCTGTTGTTGTTATTTCTTGTTTTAGACTTTGCCTAGAGGGGCTCTGTGCTCTGCACAAAGAACTCCCAAGAGCTGGAGTTCCTTACTGCTATTGCACAAGGAGTGGGTGTGTTCAGGACGGAGATTAAAGCTTGCTCAGTCGGTGTGGGGTTAACAAATGCAGTGGGCAGGAGGAGAAGTCATACTGTTCTGGTACTGATGCCAAGCAATTATATTGGATGGCTTTACAGACTTACTTCACCAGATTTGAGGACCAGATAATTGAATCCGCTGACATCCGTGTGAATCGTAATGATGCAGCTCTGTCCCCATGATTTTAGTGAAACCAAAAGATTTCCTCCTGAGGTGAGGAATCAAGGTGTTTGGCTAGATGATCTGGTAAAGCAAAAGTCTGAACGTGAGACTCTGTGCCTACTGAAATTGATATCGCACAGGTAGGTAAGTATTGGGGTGTCAGTGTAGGATACTGTGTCCTTCCTAAGCAATACAGACATCTTAGTTAAGCTGTCTGTGAAGGTAGGCTCGTGCCTGGGAGGTCTGTGTCACGGCAGCAAGTGTGCTTGGAGTAATATGTCTTCAAAAGCTGACCTAGTCTGAACAGTGATGGGAGAGTGACCTTGTAATTGTGCATCTGCTCTAACTTTGATACAGGGGTCATTTTATATGCTGTTTTCTTTGTAAATCAGGTTGCCTGTGCCTTCTGCAGAGTCTACATTTTTCTGTTTCAAAATACTTTGTGCAAACATCATTTTTTACCTTAGACTGCAGAAATACATGAGATATAGGGCTATATTGGATTTGAAAAGAAACAAAGCTAGTCTTTTTAATTCACCAGCCTATTCTTTTTAGAGTATTATGTCACTAAGAAAATGTTTTACTTATTCATGTAGCATGCAAGTACATAAACATTTACAAGGAAAGCTAATCATTTTACAGATACCTGTTCCACCATTTTGCTATTCTGTTTCTTCCTCCAAATTGTTACTGTGCATTACAGCTGGGGTGTGATATGTCAGATGTGCAAAAACCCCTAAAATTTCAAGTAAGATGGGGTTTTTTTATCATAGTGATTATACTGTATATAGTGTTTTGCCACAGGACAACTTTCTCCCAATGGCAGGGCACTGAACAGCTTGCATCTGTGGGAAAGTGGTAGCAAAATTGATGGAACAGTCTGTTCCTGCCGATGTTCATTTCAATGCCCCAGAATACGGCTTTCAGCGTCTCTGCTGCCAAAGCATGCCCTAAAATTATGGGACAAAAGGAACAACCTGGATCTTCCATGTGTTAAAGTGAGGAAATGAAATCTTAAATCTCATTTAGGTTTGGAATTAAGTGGATTGGCAATGCCTGTGGAGTTCAAATGGGGAAAAAGATGAGTCTCTTACTCCTCCCTGTCGTGCAGCTCTCTGAAAGGGTTTGGAAGTATTCAGTGGAGGGTAGAAGCAGACAAGCAGGAAACCTTTTCTTGCAATAGCCAAAACTGAGTTGAAAATGAAGGGAAAAGGGGAAGACATGAAAGTCTAATGAAAAAACATGTTGAATTTAAAATGTACCTCAGGAAATATTTAAGAGAAAAAAATTCTGTGTCGTCTGCAAGGGGAAAATATCTTTGGTATTACTTCAAGCTCTCCATGTGATCTGCTGAAATGCTGAACTCTCTGGGGCAGCTCTAATTTATCATCTCATTCTTTTGCAAGGGTTCACAAAATTTCCAGTAAGGTACCAGAAATCATGTTGCTCATATGCAGTTTTTTCTTCTGCTTTCCATTTTTTTTTTCCACAGCAATGGCACCTCCGTCTGCTTCCACTCAGGCTGAAGAGAAGCCTCCCATTGGTGTGGACAATTTAGGATCTGGCACTTTTTATAAAGGAGGTTCTTTTAAACAAGTGTAGGCCAGGAAATTGCAACATTACTTACAAACATCCTCTCCTACTCACCTTAATGTGAAAATGCCATGAAATAGTAGGGTCAGGAATGTGTGTAGAAGAGGGCTTTGAGACTTTTAGATGTGCTCGGTGAGCATAAAGCATGTACAGTGTGTATACTTTCCTTCCTGGCTTTATCAGAATGCTTGGGTTTTTTTGTACTGGTCATAAGCTGTTGCTCCATCCGTCAGTCCTATAACAAGAAAACTGAAGTACACAGCTTTGCAGTTGATTGCTGGCCTTTGACCTGTCTGACTTAGGTGAAGACATCAGCACAGTTTTGATTTCAGTCATGTACGTGGGACGTTCAGTCATATCAAGGGCCCTTCCCAAGGAAGATGGTTCACAAGTATATGCTTGGATTTATTCAGGTGATACATCATTTGTATAAATTGTTTTTACATAAACCCGCACAACACTGGAACATGGAAGTTTCTTTTATTTTTTTTTTCTGATTGTAGAATTGTATGACATTATTGTAAAAAATATTTTAAGAAATTAATAAAAATAAAATTATCTAAAAATATTTTCTGTAGCTAGAGAGTAAGCTTAATATGTCCCACAAACCATGTGATATTTAAAAATACTTGTATACCTTAAATTCCAGCCTTCTCCCCAACATTTCTCCAGAAAAAGGCCAAATACATAATCTTTGCCTTCTTTTGTTTACCAGTGAACTAATAAGACATTCCTATTGTAGCACTGGTCTCGGATGTACCTTACCCTGTGCCTTGCTAATAGAGCAGGTTTGTTCCACCGGGGGTTAAGAATATTTAATCCTTTAACGCTGACATATACAACACACAGCCATGTCAGCTACAGCTGTTTCCAAACATCAGTAACAAAATTATAGATGGTTTTGAAGCTTCTGTGTTGGAAATGAATACGTTTGAGGATTCAACTTGCTGACAGTGTTTATGTAATTTAATCTTGCCATCTGGAAGAAAGTAAACATTTTTTAGGAAATTGAAGTTAAGGTAGCAAGCCCCTTGTGGTTTCTGGCTGTTGCAAATAAGTTAAGTTGTACTAAGTTGATGAAAATCTTCAGTAGGGAGGGGATCATTGTTATATTTAAAAGATTGTTATGCAAGTGCATTGATGCATAAAATTGTTTCAGAATATCTGCTTTATTATCTTCCCTGCTTATTCAATAGTTAGATGCCTTTCTTCTGCTCAGACAAAACCAGCATGTTTTTTCAGTGAAATGTGATAAAACATGAGAAGCATATGCATGCAGAATGTATAGGTGTAACTGAAGCACTTATGTGATGGCTTTTCTTCTCATATTTTTCTGTTGGGTTTTTTTCCCCTATTTTTCCTATTGGTTTTTTTTTTTTTATTCTATATGTTGTTTTGCTTTTCAAATATCTACTCTTTTTTTCCTTATTTGTGTGCTTTATTATTTGCTTTTAATTATTTGAATAATTTTTCAAGGTTTTTGCTTGGTTTTCTAAAGAAACAGTTTACACAGTCATGCCATGTGCATATCAGTCCCACTGTGATAATTTTAAACCTGTTAGTCACTTTCAAATAAACTGAGAGTCAGAAGAAGATTCCAAAGGCATTGGGTTTCCATAATGTGTGAGTCCAGGTGGCTTGGTGGAGAGGAGAAACAGTGTCCTACAGCACGAGCTGTGTGGAGAGAGAAGGAAAGACTAGTTATATCTTTGCAAACCGGGGTTAATTATGTTGTTCATAAAATTGCTTAAATGCTAGCCCATTCCCTTCTGTTTTTTGTTTGAACAGTCTGATGAGAAGTTTTACATGATGGGGGGTATGGCAAGATGCTTTTATACTTGTCATGGCCTAGAACATTTATATAAATAAAAGATATTTGTGGTAGGAAGCTGATTTTAGATATGCATGATTTGAAGGGGTGGACAGTTTCAGCCATTTTACACATGGAACACATGACAGTTTAGTTTGCCTTTAGGTTTTGAGCCTTGAAGATCATCTTTATCTTTTTAAAGGATATTTGATGCTTAGTTGTTATTATTATTGTTATTATGAACGAAATCTTTATGTCAAGAAAATCCCTGAATTATGCAGCATTTGTTGAAAATTATAGGATTTTGTGAGAAGACCAACAAGCACCTGAGCCAGTGGTATGGTGGTAGCGCCCTTGGCTCCTAAGGGGAGAAGGGCAGGAAGAAAATTAGCAGAGGTATGGACTCAGCAGAAATAGCTTGGTAATAGTAACAGGAGAACAAGAGTTTTCAGCATTCTGGAAAGGGTCCGTAAAACCAGAAGAAAGCTACGGTCTGTTCCTGCTTAACTTTGGTGTCTCGTGGTTTCAGCTGGTTCTTTCAATCTCTGTTTTCTCTGCTCTTTGAGATTATATTCACCCTTCCTTCTTGATGTCTACATCCTCTCGCTTTGCTCTGTTCTGGTAAAGCATTGATTATTTACTGAGGTTTGTACCAGCATGCTAATGTTCTGCTAATGTTCTGCTAAAGTTTAAAATACTGCTGCCATATAGTAGCTGGTCAAATAATGGGATTTTAAACTGGAATATCTAACTTCATATTCAGTGGAAGCTGCCTGTCAGCATTTTTATAGGTCTGAATAGGCTTTTTAAAAGGATCTAGCTCTAAGCCTTGATAATTGAACTTAAGCTCATAAGTTACTTATCTACTCCTGAAATTTAAAGCTGATCCGTGTTGTAAAACTGCAATGAAGAACTACATGAAAATGAAATAGGATGTTAATGGAGAATTTCTCATTTAGAATAGCTTCTTAGCAATGTAAGCAACAATTTTAGGAATGTTGATCTGATTTTTATTGTCTTGTATATGAATGACTTTATTAAGTGTGCTATTTGGTGTCCAAATCATGTCACATTCTAACTTTGTCAGTGTGATCTAGGCATTTTACTGGAAATAAATACACAGACTGGTGAGTTTGTAAACATTTATAGCTGTGCCCTGTGTTAAATAAGGACTATACTTTATTTTCATGCAATAAAATTTAATTAGTTGTAAGTCAGGTTTTGCTTTAGTTGTAATTAGTTTAGCATATAATTATTTTGTCTAATAGCAATCTGAAGTCTGCAAGCATTTTGATCTTATTCCAAGTTAAAAAAAAAAAACCCCTCTTAGAAGTATTTCAGTAGCTGTAATAGAATCTTATTAGTCAACCATATTATGGACTGTTTAAATCTAAGTGACTGAAGCAGTGTTTTCACTGATGCTTGTTATATATTGCATTAAGATGATATATAAAAATATTTTATATTGGACTTGGGACTTCTATATGATTTGGAAAAAATCAATGATCTCTATTTTCTTGGTGAGCTTAGTATTTGCTGGTTTGATTTTTAGCTTTTTTTAATTTTTATTTTAAAATTAATTTTAAAGGTCTAGCTTTTGTAAGATATAACTGGGAACTGTTTGTGTGAAAATAGTAATACTTCAGTTTTAACAAATGTATATATAGTAAATCTCATAATTTGCACACAAATATTGCTGCCTATTAAAGAGTATTGTACTGATTCATGAGTATTTTTTGAACGGTATCTTGTGTCTTCAATCTATTGGATGTGCCTGGCTGCCATTTCTAAAGAAGTTGCCTTGCCAAGGACTCTTCTGTCAGCTCTTCCTATGGATTTCCTTGTGGGAACAGCATTAAAGCAAGAGATAAATGCAGAGTCTGGCATGTTATTAGCTGCAGTGGAGTGATGGGGAGCAGAGCTTCTGTTCTCACTTCCAGTCTGACCGGCTTATTTTTTGTTAGCAGTGGTTTACAATCTTGCTTGCTAGTAATGTTGTTCTAAATTAAATTTCACCTATATTATTAATTTTAAGGTTCTTGTATGTTTCCTCCATAAAAGGGCTCATCTTGTTCTCTGCTCATTGTTTCATCAGCCTATAGGTCAGGAAATTATGACTAATCAGAGCATAGAGAATGGCACATTTTAAGGAATGGAATAGTCAACAGCCTTTTACTTGATGGATATTTGTCTTTTTGAAACTCTGTGGTCTGATTGGGAGGGATAAACGACTTCACAACTAGAAAAGAGATACTCAAACATTTACATTTAAAAAGGAATATGTACTTTAGCCTAGGAAGAAATTGCCTTATCTTTAAGGAATAGGATTTTCAGTTACTTTTCTGCTTTTCCAATTACCTGCCCGATAAAACTCAAAAAATGTAGATATTTCTGTTAAACTTAGCAGGCATATCATGTGAGTTGCCACTTTCCCTTCTGGGGTTTCTATTTCCAAAAATGATTAGGATACAGTTCTTAATTCTGTTTCAGGTTTTTTTTTTCCAGAGCAATCGTACTGAAGTTATCTGACGTATTTTTAAAGTATCTTATAAGAACAAGTGTGTATTTGTTATAGTATTATTACATGCATAATTGTGTGTGTATAAATACTTACGCAGGTATCATACGTAATTATGGAGCTCAACACTAAATGTGTAAGTGTGAATATGTGCATAATACAGAATTAAAAGCTTAAAACATAGAACACAGTTGTCTAGCAACTTGAAAATGTTTAATTTGCACATGCCCACTTGTTAAATAGCATTATACTGGGACCTCAGTGAAAGGCTTTTGTAAGCTCTAATAGCAATAAGTTAATCTCTAGGCTAACAGTATGGAAAATGCAACTCTTCTTGGTGGTTTGCCTTTTTTTTTCCTTCCCAAATGAAACTAGTCTAAAAATATTTGAATTATAAAAACAAAAGGGAAAAATAATCTGCCTGATAATAAAGTGGTATATATGTATTTATTTTGTGCCTCTATTCTACTTTAAACCTTGTTTTAAAATGGCACTCTTTAGGCATCAATGGGTTGCAGTTCATTTGCAACCCAAATGTAATAATAAAAACAAGTCAAATATATTCCCATTATCACTCAAGATGCTGTAGTTAGAAGATGGATATAGAAGTGGCACAAAATATCCAGCTGCTCTACATCAAAAACTAGTCCAAGTGCAAATAAATACTTGGAAATGTTTTGTCTTTAAATTGAAAGGAGTCCTAAAATAAAAAGTGATTCAATTCATTGTGACAAATGAAGTATGAATTCCATTTTGCAATAAGTAATAGGGAGAGTTTTATTTTTGTTCCTTTAACTGTGTTTCGCCCAGACATATGAATATTGTATTTAGTACTAAACAGTTTCAGAAGATGAAAGTTGCCAATTGTTGGGGCCTTTGCGCATTTTCTAGGCTGCAGCCACTGAGCTGGGGAGGAAAGCAGAGATGTGAAAATCTGGAATAATAGAAAACATTCACATCTCATAAAGCTGAATTTCATCTGGGTGCTTTAAATAAGAAAAGGGCAAATATGAAAGGAAGCGTCTCTTCCCCAACTCCAAGTCAGTCTCAGAGGGTCTTCCAGCCAATTAGGGCTCTCCCTTTACGGTTTTTATTCACTGCAGATACAAGCACACACCCACAAACACACACGCCCCCCCCCCCAAAAAAAAAGTCTGCTTTAGACTCAGTATGATCCTTATATTTTATGTAGTTTAAGCGTCCTATACAGACAAGAAATTATTAAATATCTACCTCAAAGAATCAGAATATAACTACCTTTGCTTTCATTTGTGTTGGGGTAGCTGTGAGCAGCACCATGGGAAATAACATGACTATTTAGCTGGGTGTAGTGTAGTAGAGATCAAGAGCAAAGTAATGGGGAAAATCCTTAATTTTTTAAGCAGGTTTTCTAGAGCAAAGATCTAGTGATTTCATTTCCTCTTGTCCTATCCTTTGAGGATCCTGGCCTGCTGTATAGTTAATTAGTGAGCAAGAAGTATCAGGTTGATTTATATGGGGTCCCTGTTGGATAAGGAAAGTAGACATTTACTACTTGGTGACTTGTTCAGGTGTATGGGTTGGGTTTGGGATGTTACTTGCATTTCCATTGTTCCTTTCAGTGTGTAATGAGCTGGAAAACGTTTCAAGGTCTGTTAAAACTTGCATAAGATTAAGAGATTATAGGGATATGTTAAGTTTTGAGGACTCATAGTAGAAAAGTAGGTGGACTTCTGGAGAACAATGGCCATAAAAGCCAGAAGAGCAGGTTAAGTAGCTCGCTAGAGGAAGATGGAGTGGGCACCAGGTGGCACCCTTTTCCCGTAGCAAGCTGGGAGTTGATGGATGGCAGTGCATCAGATAGTTCTGATAGGCTTCCAAAAGCTTCGTTTTATTGACATCACCAGCCTCTCCTCACAGTAGCTTCTCGCTTATCCTTTCTTTGGTTTTGGAGTTGTTGGCTTTGGGTGAGCAGTTTGGGAGGCAGCAGATGCTGTGATGGATGCGGAGCTGCCAGGGTGCTGGTTGGTCATGAGCTGACACGTACGGCTACCAGTGGCTTCTCCAGAGCTGCCAGAGGGCAGAACCGAGCAGGCAAGCAAATGTCTGCATCAGATGGAGAATGTGCAGAAGCTTAGTGAGAGGATAACAGCGAAAGGGTTGGGAGAAAGGAGGAATCAGGAATTTATCAAAAAGGGGTAAATAACTGAAAATCAGTTCTGCGGAAGGGAAGTAACATGGAGAGGCATAGAGATGAGGAGACTATATAATAAATTTGAGGCAAAGAAAATCATGGAAAAAAGAAAAGGCAAATGTTCTGTCTGCTCCTACTTACTTGAGTTTCAAGAAAAGCACCTGAAAAAAACCCATTACAAAGAAAACAAATAGTCAAAAGAGAAGAAAACTCTTGAATTCTTTTTTCATGGGCAGTTTCTGGAGAACCTACTTTAGGCTGTAGTGTGGGAAGACAGAAGAGACAGCTGAATGAAACAGAGTATTGGAGAGCTGATTATATTGATGTTTTTTCATTTGCCCAGCCTAGCTTAAACCCCTGGTTGTCCATGATTATAGAGCAGTAGCTTTTCCATCTGATAGCCAAGTTTGTGCTCTTCAGATTTGCATCTCCCCAATTTGAATGGCACAGTTGCTTTTGACACTTTTTCAGAGAGACTGTAAACACTGAAGCTGCCAAGACAAAATGCGTTCTGAACCTATAGTTAAAAACATCTTGTTTCCAGGTAGTACTTCTTGCTGAATCCTGAAGCATGTAATATGTATTGCTTTGGAAAGCATTTTGTATCCTTAAGATAGAAAAGCATATTTCAGCATCTGATAACTATAAAGAAACTTTCAAGGCTGCTGACCCAGACGCTTTAAAATAGGCTTGAATTTAGTTAAATTTTATTTCAGGCTGCTTTTACTGACCTTCGCTCCCCCTCTCCCTTTGCATATTCCCTCGGTGGTCTTTCAAAAGCCAGGTGTCTGGGATTGTCTCCAGCCTACTCTGAAAGCACCCCAGGCCTTGGATTAATACGAGGGCTGCCTTTTATTTAAGTCCATCCATTTACATAATGCCTGCTCAGTCAAACCCACTTGCAATGTACAGCCAAGTTGAACCAAAACCTCAGCAGGTCAGTAGTGCATGGTCCTGGATTTTATGGATTTTAACTTCAAGTGTTGCACCTTCTTGCAACGAAAACTGAAGAATATTGCAAAGGTGTTTTGGATTTCTGATTTACAGAGGGTTGTTGTAGAGATCTTTGATCTTTGTGTAAAAGAACTAGAGAAAGATCAGTATTTGTAAAAATGTGTTCCTGCTTAAAAGGTGTGAGTATAGATTTAATATCAGGGTGAAAATTTCATTGTGTATACATGACATGGCAGTACATTGTTAAAATTAAAAATACGTCCTTTAACACATAGAACAGACTTACCTGAACTGCATGAATGTCATTCTTTTATACCAAGTTCTCTCTCTGAAAGCATTGCCATTAAATGAAAACACTTTGAGTCTCATTTTCTAAATGTGCTTAAAACTACTGATATCAAAATTCAAACAAATCAATTTCTTGTTATCTTTTTCAAGCATATCAAATTATGGTTTGGTTTTTTCTTTCTTTTTCTTTTTTTTGTGTTTGGTTGGTTGGTTTGGCCTTTTCGGATTATTCCAATTGTCAACTTTTACAACTTGGCATTGTTTTTTACTAGAGTCCTTCTTGATGTTGTTGAAAGTGGTCACAGGACCTGGCTCGCTTAGGAATAGGAGAAGCTATGAAAATAGTGAGCCCTGCTTAGACTGTGTTCAAAATATTCACACTGCTGAATTTGCAAAAAGCAACTATTATTAGTGATTTTTTTGGCAAGAGGTGATATCCAGGTTCTCCTGCCTGATTAGCACTTGAGCAGTGAGTAAATGAAGTACAGACCTTTATGAAAATAAAAATGATCGGGTAAAAAGACATGTTTTAGAATACTTTTTTATCACAAGTTTCTTTGAATAATGTAGCTTAGTATGAATGTATTAGAACAGCATTATTTTTTCCAGTATTCCTCTCTGCTACTTTTTGGGGTTTTTTTTACATGGAAACACATCGTTTGAGTGATCAGTTGACTCCAGCACTTAGATGTATCATATTCTTGGTATTTACACTATATATCACTGCTTGATTCCCCTAATGAGAAAATAGTTGTTCCGTGTACTTTATGTAAGTCATTCACATCTTTATATATTTCTTTAGACTGGAGTACTGTGTTAATAAACTCTTGATACGAGATTATTCTTGGTCTTAGTATACCACGCTATTGTGTATAGTCCCTCAGTGACTTAAAAAATTATAGTGATTGCTTTTATTGTCATTTCTAAATTGTCCTGCCGATAAAGGTTATCTGACATGCAGTTTTTAATTTTATAGATATCATGTGCATGCAAAAATCACAATTTTCTGTTGCTGTCTTTTGACACTGAGTTATCTTTTTCACCTTGTAATTTATGGAGTCTTTCCCTGAAATTCAGAAACTTTTGCTGTGTTTTCTTTAGAATGCCAAGATTTTGTTTGTGCCTAGCACATATGAATTAAGCAGAGACTCATTAGGAATAGCTTAAGAACACTCTATTTATTCTAAATTTTTTTAATCTACATTTTATCATAAAGTCTGAAATATGTAAGCAGTGGAATTATACTGAAAATTTTCAAAAAGCAGGGAACATAGAAATTACTAGATTTAACAGCTAATCAGGTCCAATATGGGGAAGATAATTGCATTAAATTGGTGCCAGATTGGGTCTTGTTTCTCTGTTACAGTAAATGGTTAGGCTAAGAAGAAAAAACTTCAAATCTTATGATAGGTTATGAAAAGAGAAGCATGTTTCTAAATACAGAAGTGTGAAGGTTGTAGATATTAAAAGTGATACTTAGAAGGTTGCATAATAGTGACAAGGAAATAACAGAAATAAAAATAAGTTGTGGATTGGAATAAAAAATCAGTGTATATTGTGAAATAGAAATATTGGGGAATTGTTATGACAGGACATCATGCTGCTCAGTGATTTATGGTTCAGCATGGTGTAGAGTGGAAAGCATAGAGGATACTGGAGTCCTTGATGGTGTTCTGTAGATTTGGGTTTTTTCTTGTTTAACCAAAGAGATCTCAAAATATTATCTCAAAGATAAATACTAAAGAAATTTCTGTGCTCTTTGCTAGATTTTAAAGTTACTGAACAGGAAGGCCCTTCAAGAAGGAACTGCCTCCTCTCTAAAATGTTTTGTCAATACCAAAAATGTCTGAATGACAAAATAAATGTTTGACATCTTAATGTTTTCATTATAGTTAGGAAGCAAGGAGCATGTGGTGATCTTTGTAAGAGCAAGAGTTGAATTTATCATGTAAGTCGAGATTTGATGGTGATGCACCTCTTGTGTCCAAGGCAGGAGGGATGCTTTGCCTTTCAAAGCACACCAACTGGCCCACAGTTCAGTGCTGGTTGTATCACAGTACTTTTGGTAGTCAGGAGCCCAATGTGTCCAAATGATTCCCCTTTGCCAGTGGCTTCTGAAAAGAGTTGTCTAGAGCTATTGGCAAGGACTGTGGTGGAAGTTTTCCAGTGCATGATGGTGATGGCTTTACACCAGCTTTGGCCAGCATCTTCAGCACAAATGGTCTATGAAGTTTTCCATTATCTTCTGTAAACACTGAGGTCCTTTTTCACTGCCACCTGCCAATCACAGTGTCACCATCTGTCATGAGAATTAGTATATCACCTGCAGTGTTTTATATAATACAGTGACACTTTACTCTTCCTATCATTTCTTCTACCTTTTCCTTCCCTGTCTATGCTGGTTGAAGCTTATCTGACGCATCTTGATTTGCAAACCTTCTCTGAAGAAAAACCAAATTACAAGTAGCTGATAGTGTGCAAACAGAAGGTGAGTACTGAGAGCATGGCCAATGCCATTTCAGAAAACTTAGAGAATAATTGACCAAAAAAAAAAAAAGAAAAAAAAAGAAGTTTTAATATGCTTGAAAATTCAGTTGTGCGACCGTATTTTGCTGCTGATGTAGCACATCACAGTCCTGCTTTCAAAATGAACTTTAAAGAGATGTGCTTTTTCCTTTTATATCACTAATGTATATTTTAGTTAAAAGTAAAAATTTCTGAGTTTAATTAGTTGAAAATAACTGCTATAGAGTGTTCGAGGAAAGGCTGAGCTTGTGAAGATTAGCCTGAGGGAAAGGACTTGAACAAAAATTTGGTCATTTTAAATGTATTGATCAGAGAGAAAAAGATAAACCATTTTGACTAAAGGTGAAAAGGAGGTAAATGTAGTAAGAAATGGGTCATAGGTGTTTGAGGAGAAGGGGAGATTTTTGTAGCTCATCTGGCACAGATTCCTAGATACCTTTTAGCCTGATTTCATAAAGTGGAAAAGTCTTCAGTCAGAACCTCAAGAGAAAGACAGTTGTGACTCAGAAAAAGAAAAGTGTTTGACCAAGTATTTTGTGATTTGAATTTGGCTAAAAGAATCATATCTAGCAGAAATCAGACCTGCTCTCTAAATATTTGAGATTTGACAGAAGTATCTTAAAGCTCAGAAACTAATATTTTTTGTTTATTATTTCTTATCTGGCATGTGAAGTTTGAGATGATTTCTTTCTTGGTTATCATAAATAATGCAATATAAATAATAAGGGAAGGAGGTAGTAAAATATTCTATTTTCTGGGGTTTTTTTCTTCTCTGTGTGGGATTTTTTGGTGTTTGGGTTTTTATTGGGGTTTTTTGGCGGTTTTTTCCTATTTTTTTTAGATGTTAGCATTAATATTGGGAATCGTGAAACAGTTTTAAGTGTGAGTACTGTAAAGCAGGATCTCTGATTTAAACACTTGAAAAGACATATATGCATTATAAGCAGGAAGCTTATATATAGAACTGACAACAGCCAGTTAGGACTGCAGTACAAAAATGATCTATTTCAAAGGACTGAAATGCGCACAAATGAAGTATACAACTTTAAACATTTTTAGTGGTTGTGTTTCTGTAAAACAAATTTTGTTTCCATAGTAGGAATTCTTGATAAAAGGTAGGTTTTGTGATGGATTTAAATTAGTAACACTCGAAAGGTTCTGTATTGACTTCTTATCTGTCAAAAAAAAATTGTCTTTAAATAAAATTGACTGTAGCATGTTGCGGTTTTGGTGATATAAAAATTGCTAAAATTGCTTAGCAGACTGTGTAACAATATTTAATTCTTCCTTTGTGCTGCACAAAACTCAGTAATTACAAGAGGGTTTTTTTACTATGTATTAATAAGGCATGAAAACTTCCTCCCCCCTACCCTTTTTTTAATCTTTGAGTCATACTCTCAGTTTTGACATTTTCTTAAGCCTGCTCGTGGAGGAAATTTGTGTCGTGTTTTGGGTAAGACAGGAAGGTCCTAGAGATACTTGGGAACTGAAAAAGTGCCCGTGTGTATCAAGAGCAGACTCAACAATGTGACAGTGGAAGAAAATTGGGCTTATATTATCCTGAGAATAAGTATTTGGAGATGAAGAAAACATATGGAACTTTCTAATAGAGAAATCCTAGAAGTAGCCAAGCTCAAGGAGTTTGGGTTGTTACTGTTTTTCTTGGCTGGTGTTGACACCATGTAGCAAGTACCCAGGAATGGGTGAAGGTGAAAGTCATGGGTCCCAAGTAGCAATTTGAGTTCGATCTGATTTTTCAAGGATGAAATATAAGAAATAGGTATTTCAAGGCAGAATATGTGAGGCTGACACTGAAAAAAAATCATCACACTGACAATAGACTGCCTATTTTAAATATCGATGAAACAGTGATACAGTATTGCAAGAGAGTAGAAAACTGCCTTCAAGAAGTAGACTTAAAATTCACAATTGGGTAGGTATGTTCAATGTTCTGTTGAAGCAATTGGGTTGTTTTCTGTGTCTTGTTTTGCATGGGCTGAGTTTAGGGGTAGTAGTGATCTCAAATTAAAAACAATCTAATGCATGACTCGCATAGCAAAAAATAGCTGGATTTTTCTCTCTGCTGCACAAGTCTGGGTCTTATTTTACTTTTAAGTTAAAATATGTTTTCAGTTGTAGTGAAAGTACATGTTGGATATCAACCCCTTACAGCTAAAAAGATTTTAACAGCTAGTAGGAGGAATGTACTTGATAGCCTCTGTTTCAGCCTTTGGGCCTTTAGAATCCCACCCATGCCTTGACAGCAGAGCTCAGCTATTAATCAAGGTTTGTGCAGGAGCAGGTGGGAGGACACAAGAAGTGACCAGATAAAATATCAAATGAGTGAAAAAATAATGTGTGCTCCTTGTTTTGAAATGGGGAGTGATGAGTGATGATATGGGCATAGTGCTTAGCTTTACCATTTTACTGTTTACTGTTTACCTTTGCTAGGCAAGTTTTTTAAAGAGCTTTTTGAAGAGACTAAAATTCTTCATGATAGGTTGTTTAGTGTTTGGTTTTGGTTTTTTGGGGTTTTTTTTAGGGGGATTGGGGGTGAAATTGTTTCTGTGTGTGCTGGTATATTTTTAGGGGGGTCAAAGAGGTGCCTTTATCATATTCCTTCAAAGTTGTTTTAGAACAAACTGCGTCATTTTCATTATCTATAGAATGCCTTACTTTATACAAATAATGCCATTATTTATAGTATTTTGTATGCTATTAAAAAACCCTCTTACACCATCTCAGGATTTTCTGTCAGTGCTTAATATTGGTGTATTTAGCACTGCTCTACGTTAAGACTCTTCTGCTCTGTTTTCTATATACAGAATTTCACAATGCTAATGATCACATGTGGTTGCAGGTAACTAAGGGTGGGTTTGCAGCTTAGACTGTGGAATATCTGGCTACAAGAGCTTTTTATCAGTTTCCAATTCTTAAACACTTCTGTTTGCTACTCTTTTTGTTTTGGTTTTTTTTCTTACTGGAAAGCTGTGTATCTGAATTGACTAACGTCTCAATGGCACTTTTGTACTGAAGATTAGCCAATTGTGTGGAATAAAGCAGACTGCTGTGTGCACTTTTTTTTGTTATCCTTTATGTATTCTGTAAAAGCCTACTTTCATTTCTTTCATGAAAATGAACACTAAAAGGTTTAAAAAAAACCAGAGCACATGCCACAATGATTTGTTTAATTCAGTGACATTGTTTAAATGGTTACTTGAGCCAAGTGGTTGCTTGAGCCACATACCATGTTCATATTTATGTATGTGCAAATGTATATATTTATGTAGTAAGTGTCAGCTGTTAATTGAAGGTAATAAGGTTTAAATTGGCGGTACAGCAGAATAAACAGCACAGTCCACAAGCCCTTGAGTTTTTGACCAGAAAGTGTTTTCCATCCCTGCAATGATCCACTGTAGAGGCCATACCATGAACCTGACCAAAGCTACTGAGTAACGCAGGTGGTTCTGATTTTCTGATCATAAGGTCAGAGTTTGAGTGAAGTCACAGATAGCAGAAATACTTTCATTTTCACTGAGACAACAAAGACCTCTTAGCCATTACTATATAGTTGCTGTTTTCTGAGTGGTCTCCCAAAAACAAAGTACTTCTTGGTTACAAATCCATTATTGCTCTTGCCCGTGGTCTGACAGCCCTGTGCCCTTCAAAAGGAGGAGAGCAATGAAATACTTCGCATGCTGTGAGTGTCCAGTTGTCTTCTCTGACCAAGTAAGTGAAAAAAATAATGATGTGGAAGATCTTAAAGCAAAATCCTTCCCTTTCAGAAAATTTCTTGCCTCTGTTTACCAAATTGATCTGTGAGTGAAACGTGCGCTGTGTGTACAGTTTGCACTGCAAGATCAAATTGTCCAGAAGAAAATACTATTTGCCTATGGCAAATGCACAAAAATATTCTGTATGGCTTATTTTTTAAAAACAGGAATGTTTTCACTAGGTACTGCTGCAAGAAAACAAGAGATTTCATCAGGAGTTAAGAATCTGTCTGAGCTATAAACCCTAAGATAATTAGAATAACTAGTCTCTAGCCTAACATGTTGCTACTATGGAGTTAGTTAATGTAAGGTGGTCGTGTTTCTTTGGTAAGTAGATGATTTAAAAATAAAATGTGTCAATTAATTGGGATACTATAGAAAAACTCTGGGTAGGAAATTCCAAATGTATAGATATCAGAGTCAAGAGAATAAAGCAGCTGTTCAAAAACATTCCAAGATGCTTTAAAAGAGAAAATTACCAATAAGAAAAAAATCAAGAACAGAGTCTTGGTGATGTAAGTAAACATTATTTTCAATTTTAAATTGTTTTCATCGTGATGTAAACATACCCCAGGATGTACTGGGCAGCTTGTTTATTCTGTACTTTCATTGAACTAGTAACAGATGTTAGGCCTTTCAGGTAGAGATGGGTGATGTTAGATTTATATGAAACCAATTCTATGTAAGTCTTCTATATTTTGAAAAGCAGAGTACACAATTTCAAGATATTGTATTTCTTGCATCTAGCACATTCTTGGTTTTGAGATGCGTGGAAAGGAATATTAAATCTCAGCTTGTTCAGTGTTCACTAGTTATTCGGGTAAAGTGAAGCATGTTTCACCTGAAATCAATATTAATACTACAAATCAAACAGTTAATTAGCATTTAAAGATATTACATTTTCACTGTAGAATACAGTAAAGGTATTGTAATTATGGACTTTGATTCTTTTCATGCCTGCCGCTGAGTTTATGAAAATAACCTTTCACCCTGGTTTTTCCATTTATGAAATAGGAATGGTCCCAGTCCTGGTCAAGTGCTCTGAGGCTTGTGGAAGATAAATCTGCTTTGTGTGTGTGTTCAGTGTTATCCCTACGATATCGAGAATTCCTTCAGGAGAATATATTTGCAATGACAATTTTTTTTTTTTTTTTAGTTACATGCTCTTTATTTTGCTCCTTTGTATACAAATTTAAGGCTAAAATGGGGCTCGTGTCAGCATAATATCTGATTAGCAGAATGCCCTCTGCCGAATGATAGTGTGAGGAATATAGCACAATTCTATAAATTCAATGGGAATTAGTAGTTTGCTGTTTTGAATGTAGTTTATGTAGCTTTATATTTAACACCTCAGTCTTTGCAGTCAGAAATTTGTCTTTCAGTTGCTTGTTATTGATGCTTTGTTTTAGTAAGTGGAAATAGAAATAACTTTTGCATTTGATCCCATTCAGTATTAACCTCCTGAAACAACACACTAAGCTTAAACCAACTTCCAGTAAGTATATGTATGTTAGGTAACTACTTTTAGATTTCTACTTTTGATGCATTGTAGAGAACAGGTATACTGGGGGAAAAGAAATATTCACTGATGTGCTCCAGAGATGAAAAATAGGCATTTATAGGAAAAAATGAGATTACAAATAATAGTGTAAGAGATTATAAGGTGTTGATATGGGATGTAAAAACTGTAGCCGTGCTTAAACAATTATTTTTATTTGTAAAGGAAAAGGTTTAAATAAAAAAACAAAACACTCCAAAAAACAAACTGGAAAAACCCCGCACCTACCTCTCCCCCAAAGAAAAACCCAGCAAAAACCAAAACACCCAAGCAAACAAAAAAAACCCAAACCCCAAGCTTCACATGCTTTTACATGGCCTTCCAGAAATCAGTTACTGAAAACATAGATCAGGAGAACTAAGAAATATCCTTCTTTCTGTTGCTTAGCTGTTATGTAGAGTAACCAGTATGCAAGTTGAGGAGTGGGTTTTGGAATTCTTAGAAAACTCTAGTTGTTGATATCGTAGTAATTGATTTGGGCTTCTGCTCTTGTATACGTTGAGCCTTTAAGCTGTGTAGAGCTGTGTGATAAGGAACTGTAGCTCTAAGCTAGAAATGTGAGTAGATCAACTGTGTGGTTTTATCTTTGTGGCAGTAGATTATACAGTAGGACTAATAGATAAGACCCAAGGTTTGTGTGTTTTCTGGTAGAGGAAGAATAAACAGTGATAAGTTGCAAATCAGAAAATATGATAACCACTAAAAAAAGTCATTTTCAGGCTCCTGACAGAACTACTTTATCTGAAAGGTTCTTGGGATGTGAGGATCACTCTGGGTTGTAAGCAAATATTTTTGCTCATTAAATAACTGTCTTTAGGTTTTGAAAAACAGTAAAATAAGGACAATCTGTTTGATTCCTTAAAATGCTGATAAAGCTGTAAAATGGGAACAGAAATGGGAAAAGTCAATGCCTTTGTTAGCTAAAATGTTTTATAATACAATTGAATTTTTGCTAAATGTCCTAGCGTGTTGTATTTTGTGTCGAGAGTTGAAATGGATTCCCTAGGATAGCTACCAGCATAGGGTTTCTTGGCTGGTTTAGCTATATAGTTAGGAGAAAAATAATCAAAGAAAATCTGGCATTTGTATACGTGGCTTCTATAGCACAGGAACTACCTGAGATATTCTAAAGGTAATGATAAGATTACATTTTTCCCTGCTAGTTTGTCTTAATTTGCTTCCTTCTTTTTAATATGCGTAACTGACAAAAATAGAACGTGCCTTTTGGCTCAAGAAAATGCACTAAAATTTTACTTAGGCCTTTATGAAGTATGGTACTTGTCTTATGTAAATGATGTCAATTCAGATGAGGATTGCACTAATTAATGCTATGTGGGCTGCATGGCATTTAACAAACAGAATACTTTGTTAATGCATCATTAGCAAAAAAAATTTTTTTTCATCCTTCATAACTGAGTGTGCATATGCAGGCTGTGTTTGTTGTTCTGGACTGTAGGTTTGCTTTTTCAGTCCTGCTAAGTTACAAATACTATTGATTAGCTGTACTACTACCATGTGTAGTGTGATAAATGGCTTGGGCACCAGCATTCAAAAATCTCTCAAATTGGCTAAACTATATTAATTTCTTAACAGCAGTACATTCTTATGGATCTCTGTGCACAAAGTATCCCACGCTGGTACTTGCAGCAAGTATTTCATCTAAAGCAGTGTCAGGTGTGCTTCTGAAAGGGTTTGCAGGTGAATGTGCCACTCCACTTGTCTATCCAAACAGCGTAAACATGGAAAAATCAACTGCAAGTGCAGACTGGGAGAAAGTAATGTCTTGCCTGCTGTGATGCTCATGAATCAAGAGATAGTTTATGTTAATGATTCCTGCACTGGAGATGAGTATAGCAAGCCTAGACTTTTGTTTTGAAAGGTTGCTGGAATAGAAGTTGCTGGAATACTGAGTTGTTTCCTTCTTTGTGAATAGGTGTGGACTGACAGGTTTAATTCTGTGGAAACAAAAATTTGTCATGTTACTGCTAAATTTAAGGTATTGTCTCCTAGATGTATGTTTCTTTTGCGCTGCCTTTGTAGTCTAGATGAACAGTGGAAATATATCGCTAGAAAATCTACTTGTGAATAAAGATTTGCAGCAGAGCTACGTGCTACGTAGAGATTCATACAGGAGGAAAAAAAAATTCACAGGGGTACCTAAAATATGGAATAATTCTCTGGAGTGGTATTTAAAGACTCCCTAAAATTTATAATTAGACAAAGCAATCAATCTGCTTTTATACTAGCTTGGAAATTTCCTGTAGAATGTGACAGAACAAAAATTATTTATTTTCTAATATGTAAAAATTAAATGAGAAGTAATTGTTATATCACCGAAAAAATAGCATCTCTCAGGTGTCCTGTATCCTGTTACCTCTTTGGGTGCTAGTATCAGAAAATTCCAAAATTTCTTATTTCTGCTATGTGCCAGTCACTTACTGATTTTCCATGGATCATGAAGACTGCCCTGTTCTTCAGACCACTTGCTCTGGCAGGAGTACAGTGAGCCTAAATGGAGAGGGTGTACGACTAGAAAAATAATTAGTTATAAATTATTCTCTGATTGTATATGAATAATTATTTAGGTTTGGATGGACCTCCAGAGGTTTCCTCGTTCATCTCCTTGATCAGCTCCAAGCAGGCCTGGTTAAACTGGGTTGCTCAGTGCTGTGTCCAGCTGAGTCTTGAATCCCGGCAGGATGGAGACCCCATGACCTCTCTGAGCATCTTGTGCAGTTGTTTGCCCATCCCTGCGGTAAATTCTTACTGGTTTTGGATGAACTGACAAGTAGGAACAGGCTGCTTCATCTTTCTGTTGCTGTCTACTGACCCCTTTTTCATCTTTTCCTGAGCCTGAGCATAAACCAAAAAAGCTGCTTTTATCCTGCAGCTCTTGCTGGAGTGCTCGCTTCTCCTTACAGAGGAGAACACTTCGTACACTCTCATACTTGAAAAAAATCTGTAGTCTGAGTGTAATTTTGCATTAGTGAGAAAGAGCACACTTCTGGTTGATTCTGCTTCAATAATTGGCTTTCCATTTTCCATAGGAGTCTATTGCAAGGTGAAGGAAAGTCTGTGAAACATTGGCAACAATCAGGCAACTATTTATTTAACTTTAGAGGTAAGCTGTCATTAAGTGTGTTGTTTGGTATCGTATTGGAAGGGAAGTGAGAGGAAACTGGAAAAATGAGAGTGATGTTTAAGAAACCTGACATTACCATGCATAAAATAGTTTGCCTGTTTCTGTGGATGGCTGTAACCAATAATATTTGTGCTTATCCTTTACCAGTGTTACATACCTTTTACCCTTCACCCATTGGAGTGCAGAACTTCCTACTTCCCCTGTGTCTAGTAAGCAAATATTTTAAATAGGTGTGTTTCTTCCCTCTCTCACTGGCAGCAGAAAAAGTACTGTAACTATTTGTTCAGTTATTTAACCATGATGATAGTGGATTTTATAGGAGTTTATATATGGGAATCTAGTTTTCGGTTGAGGCAAGGTCAATCACACTTTTTGCCAGGACAGTATTTCCCTGAAGTTTCTCACAGTGAAAAAACTTTATTGACTGAAGATGGGTTTTGCCTGCTTTCAAAATACTGGAGTGCCAGCCCCTATACTCCAGTTTTAAAAACTGGGCACTCATCAGTTATAGAAGGGTGGTAGTAACTCCCCTGTTACTGGGGAAGGTAGGGGCTTACCAAGAGAATGAACTATTGGTTTTGTTTTTTAACATCTAAATTACTTAAATTTGTGTTATTCTAGAAATTAAGGAATGTGCTGAGAGATAAATTTTAGTAAGCTTTCTTTTCAGACAAAGAACTACATAATATGTTACTGCATTGTGGAATGCTACAGTTTACTAGGCTGAGGATATACCAAAAGGTTAATCGCGTGTTCTCTTTTTCTGAGGCAGCTTTTCCTAGGAATAGCTGGTTTTAAGCTTTTCATTCCGATTTCTGTCAACTAGATTTCTACAATGAGCAGCCCAAAGGACCATAAACAGGAGCTTCTGTTGTGGAATGCACTTCCTTTTTATTTTAAAGCGACAATTAACTCTTTTTAAAACTTTCTTTTGATGTGACTGGACAAAGAGAGACTCATATAGCCCTTTGGGATTTGCCTGCAGTGAACCTTCTTCGAAAATCATGACCTTGGCTGTCCAAGTGGCAAGGCTCTCAAGTTGTTAAAGTAGATTTAAATGAGAAGAAAGCAGGCTGTCAAATATGTGTTGCTGTAGATGTAGTGTAGCAGTACTTTGTGCTAGTGGAAGCACGTGAGCGTATCAACCACACAGGTTGTTGCTGACAGGATGGAAACCGAAACTACCAGCATACGGTGAGACATACACCAACGTTCTCATATCTGAACATGCCAGCATTTGATACATAAAAATGAATACAGGTTATGCTTTCTTTTGTCTGAGGTTAGGAATATCAACAAAGTCTTTCTTGGTAACAAGGACATTCTTTGTAATGTAGATATATGTATACCTTTGCCTTTACAGTCGTAACAACTTCTTGTCAAATGAACCAAAAAGTCTCAAGCGAGACTTTCCCATCATGATAGAACAAGAACTCAATAACTTGTTATTCAAAACCCTGTGATAGAATACATTTCTGTCTTCAGAAATTGGGTTCTTTATGCATTTCCCTGGGAAAAAAATGCACTCCAGTGATTGTTTCAATGTATGCACTGGGTTATAAAGGGAGTTTGAGAGATACTGTACTTATCAGCTGCACATGAACAGTTTGTGGTTTGAAGAGGGAACCTGGGATGGAGAAATCCAACCTTCTGTATCCAATATCACCCAGTGGAATATGGCATTAAACAATCCTATTGTGTGTTTAAAATTTCATTTTGTCTGCTGGAACACTAGACCATATGGTTTATTTGGAGAAGCTTATGGATAGTTTGTTCATCTTTGTTTCCTTATTTTCTACTTTATATGTCAGATAATGTGAGGAAATGTGAATATCAAAGCTAAACGTTGAAGTTCAGCATGGTGTGAAAATATACCTTATGTCTTAATTATTTTATTGGAATACAAAAGTTGTGTCTTTTTGATTTAGGTTGCACATTTGAACTAAAGTCAAAAGACTGAGCTGATGTATCAAAATCAGGTGATTGTGAAATATTTAATTAGAAAAGGGTATGGATCTTGTGTTTCACAAAAACTAGTTGAAGAATTGAACAACCTCATGAAAGATATTATTATTCCTTTTACTGTGTGAACCAGACTTGAACTATATTTTCTGACATCAGCCAGTCTTTCTGAAATTTATAGGAAATCCTGGTGGTGGTGTTTTGGGTTGTTTTTTTTTTTTTCTTTTCGCTGTAGCCTACTGTTATTTACTTGTCTTATTTTATACATTCGTTTTATACAACAGTTTACAAATGGAAAATTTTCTTAAGGTGTATATTTAGGATATAGTTTAGCTAACCTGTAGAAGTGCTTAAGTTATGCAAATACATATGCTGTGTGAGATTAACTAGTGATACTCAGCCGTCTAGTCTTTTATATAGCTTTTAGCATTCCTGTTTATTGCAATTTATTTAGATCCGTGTTTTGAGCTTGTTGCATTGTTTCTTACTTCTGAGAGTTAGTGGAACAACCTCACAAAGAAATGCCCTTTGATGATAAGATTGCAAAGCAGGAATGGATGAGCAGAAGAGGAGTATGCCAGGACTATAATAATGTTTGTAATGTTCATTAAACTGTTTGTTAAGTAATATATTCGGACAGACGAGTGTTTCCCAGCTTCTACATAGCCCATTATGTGTTCTAGTAAATTAAAACTAGGAAACCTTTGTTGGAGTTATAGTGCTCAAACTGACATCTAATTCCCCCGGACAATAGGTACAAGCCTGCAAGCCTCTCTAATTCTTTCCAGTCTTTACATTTATTGATTCTTTTGTTAACGTGTTTCATCCAATCTATTACAAACAGTACTGGTTAGAAGTGTGAAGTGTACCAAGTCTGACCTAAGGCACATTAAAAACAGCAGCTATCTGCCGTACAGTCTAGCATCCCAGATTTACTTTCAAATAAGAAGAAAATTTGGACCTTTAACTGCTTGGCTGGTTTGGTTCCTGCTTTGCTTAGAGGGACTGACATGTTAATTCTTTGATCTGTCTGGCTTGGAACTGAATTTAGTTCAGCTATCATTTGTATTCTAGGTTCTAAATGTTTTATTACTTGAGTTGGCTTATATAAGTAGTTTATTTCGATTCAAGACTTCATTTTCCCTAGTCTTGAGTAATGTTTTGCATATACAGATGTAAGTTTCTTACTGCAAAGTATGGATTTAATCCTTTTTTTTACTTAACATGTCAGGTTTTTTTGCATCTCATATTATTACAAAGTTACTAAATAATCCATTCATAATCTCTGAATGGATAGAAAGAACAGTAAATTTTAGTGAAATGAGCACAATACATTTTTATTGTTTTCTTCATCTGATACTGTAAAACATATGTAATAAATAATTGATAGTAAACAAACACATCTTATTTTTCCCACCATATTCATCACCAGTTTCAAGCTTTGAAGTTCAGTAAATAATTTATAATAGTTGTTAGTGTAAGGAAATCTAACTGTACTCCTCATCCTACTTGCTTTTTGTCCTTGTTGTTCTCAAGCATAACTTTGATTGGTAGCCAAACTGAATGATAAAGAATGTATGAATAACTGATGGGATTCGTTAAACAGATGAAAATTAAATCAGCTATTTTTATTTAAAAAAAAATCTTAGATGTGCATAATGAAAATTTTGTGTATCTTAAAAATTTTTGTTGTTTTTTTTTTAATTTGGTATGAACTGCATAAGACAATGAAGAAGTGATTGTTTTTAATACAAAGTGGAACGTGTTTTCAGCCTGCTTTTGTTCTCAAAACTTCAATCGGGGTGTCTTTTGACCTGGTTAAATATCTTGCTGAGATCTGCTGTATTTGCTGAGAATGTAACAAAATACATCAGAGTACAAAAACGAATAAATACATGTTTTTGGCCTTTATTGAAATGTTCTGTAGAATACATGTTTTAATTCCTTTGTTTTCCCTTGTTTGCATGGAAAACCCAAAGATTTTTGAGAGATTTTTAAGCATTGAAGAGATTTTTTTTACAGGTCATTCAGGCTCATCGGGTTGGCTTTATCTGTCTTTATAAAAGTTCTTAAATACTCCAGTAATATGTTGTGAGTCTTCACATATATTCTGACTTGAAATAAAGCAGAAAAAAATACATCTCTTTCAGGCAGAGATGTAAAAATTCTGTGTATTTCTGTAACTTCCAGGTACCAGTTTAGGGCATCTCCAGTTTAACCCTCAGAGTGAGATCAGGCATAGCAAAATTGTTTGAATCCATCCTAGTTTTGGCTGCAAAAAGCAATGCAGTGTAAAACCTGTCGTGTTTTCCCAGAATGGGTGGGGAACTATGGTAGAAGTTTGATGTACCTAAGAATTTCTCTTTCTTTCTTTCTTTCTTTCTTTTCTTTTTTTTTTTAAACATCATCTGCGTATAAATGCAGATGCATGACAGTACTTGTGCTCAAGGCGACAGGACTGCGTAGGAATCTCTGGCCATTCTAACTCCTCTGGGCAGGCTGCAACCTGCAGTGCTTGTCTTGCTGCGTAGTTGTGCGTATGTGAAGCCCCAGGCCTTTGTTTCTGACACGGGTGGTCTGGGGAGCACGGGATATAAATGGGGTCTGTTTTGTACAGCTGTAATTACAATGAGGCATCACAGTGAAGCTTTAAAGAATATTTTCAATGCAGGGCTGAATATATAAGGCAGTACACAGGGGGAGGCTGTTATTCCATGGTATAGGGTCTTCTGGGTCTGAGGTTTAGGCTGGTTTGTGAGGCTTTCTACTTCAAGGTGATTTATAGGTATCATGAGCCAGGCGTTGTGAAAGTTACCAAGAATAGCAAGGACTTGTTATTGCCTTTCAGAAATTTATTGTCTCTCAAGGTTTCCTGTACACCACTGTTATTTCCCTGGAAATCAGTATGGGACCTGCCTTGTGTTGGCAAGACCGCATTAAGCTATTATCGTCATTAGTTCACTAATTTTTCTGGTGTGGCAGATGACAGAAGAGGAATGTTTTGGGAAGTTTCTGACTTTGACCAATACGGTGATAATTTCACTTGGCAAAGGCACGTTACTACTTTCTCCCTATTGAGTAATAAAAACCTTCCCCAGAAAATGAATTTGTTAGATTATTTCAGGGACAAAAAAAAAAGGCCACCATCTTTTATAATTAAAAGAGTTAGCCTAAATATAGATGTTACCATCGACTGCTTAGTGTTGTTTGACAGTGGCAAATTGTTTCCTTTAGGGATCTGTAAATGATGTGAAGAGCAAGTATTCAATCTTCACTTGGTAGCTTTAGCTGCTTCTCGAAAAGTACTTCAGTTTGGTTTTGTTCTAAAAGCTCTTCTTTTTCTTTCCTCCCATGGTTTCTGTCATGCTTGTTTTGTCTATTTTTAACTGCTGCACTGCAAAACCAGTGATAAACAGTTGATAAAGCTAGTGATGAACACCCGTATTCTTTTGGAAGCTTTAAAATTGTTAAAAGATTATCAACAGATAACATTACAAGAAATGTGTGGCTACAGTGTGATCTCATGCATGTTAATTTTTCAGTGCAAGAAGAACCTGTATACTCGCCTGAAGCATCTCTGGCTTCATAGATCACCTTGAAGGATTGGGGCTTGCTTTTTGTAAGGAACATACTTTGCAACAATACATCACCTTTGTTTCTTTGCTCCTAGAGAGAATCTGCTGACAGCAGGGCTATGATAGAATAGGCCACATCCACCATTGACTTTTTACTTTCGGTGTCACCTTGGGACATCACGTCTGGTTTTCAAGTAATGATAATTTTGTAGTGGTATTTTAGTACTTAGCTTTTTTTGTTGTCTCGTGCAGCCTACTGACTCTTCAGAGGCTAAGTTCATGTGTTGCACAAAGTGGGTGTAAAAATGCTGTAGAAGAGGAAAAATCTCAGTCATTTTCAAGCTGCCTTTTCTTTTTTTTCTGTGGTCAGGCTTTGTGAACATTTAAAAATTGTGCAAATATTTATTAAATTGGAATCTGGTTTTGAAAACATCTAGATTTCTTGGCAAGGAAGATGAAGCAGAAAAGGTGCAGAAAAGGCTGACTTCAAGGATAAAGTGTACCTTAACTAAAGGAAGCAGGTTAGCAATTATGTGTGAACTGCCAATGTTCAAGACAGAATATTGCTCACATACAGAGCTCAGTTATCTGTGGAACAAAGAAACAGCTTACGTAACTCTCAGTACAGAGACATCCAGGAGTAATTTTCATGACGCCTTGTAATCTTGTAAAAGATGAGATATTCACAAAATCAGTGCTTGGTTCTCCTTCTTGAAAATCTTTGGAGTTAAATTAATAAAACAAACTTGCGTAGCTATCAGTGAATGCCTTTGTGAGCTAAATGTTCCTTTTTAGGTCACTAGAAGTGCCAGTTAAACTATCGAAAGCAGTGTACTTTAATTAAAATAATTATTTTCTGTGCAAATCTACTTGAATAAGCAAGTAATTCATGGTAAAAGATATGAAAATTGGAATCTGAAAAATGTGTATTTGTACATAACCTTCCTATAAGTACTGAACTGTCTTTAATGTGTATTAGTTGCTAAATCAAGTCAGATGTCTGAGGCGAGAACTGGAGAGCTGATAGCAAATATTCATAGTGGAAGCTGATAACAGCCTTAATTAAGCTGCTGCTATCTTTCCATGATAAATTTAGAACTTCTCCATAAGTCATCTGACTTAATGCTCCATTTGCATCCAGGAGTGTTTGATTTAGATCAGTGTCTCTGTTAAGAAATCTGCTGATGTCTCTTTGATAGCCCTAGCTGTCTCTCACAGAACAGCCTGGGCGCTTTATTTTCCTGTGTTGCAATGTAGAGAAGGAGGTGCACATTGACCTAAAGCTGACCTTCCAGCATTTAGCTTTTTCAAGGTTGACATATCCTGAGAAATACTTATTTTTTTTAATGACTAGTGTTTTCTCATACCAGTTCTTGAACCCAGAATTCCTTAATCTTTTAGTTACTATACTTGCTTAATTCTAAGAAACTTTATCTTGAAAACTTTGGCTAAAAGGATAATTTTAGAATAATTCTAGAAGTTTTGGTGAGCACAGTCCAAGACAGCTCTATTCATGTAGTGTTAACTCTACTTAAACTGAAAGGTTCTAAGATAACAAATCATGTGGTGAATTTTTTGAGTAGCAAGTTAGTATTATGCCACCAGATTGTTTTGATGGATGTATTGACTCTGCCTGTTTTGCTTTCAGGAGTTGTACACATTGTAAATGTATCTTTTAAACATCAGTGACTGAACTGTCTGAGACACTTCCTTTTATTTTAATTCTTTTCAGGGAAGAATAACTTGATGTGAAAGTTAATTCTTGTATTAGAATTTTTTGATCAATAACTAAAACGCAGCAGTTTTTTTCCTGTTTAGAAGTTCTGTCATTGTTTCTGAACCAGACATTTTAGCAAGATTCTTCTTTATAGTTAGAAAAATTCATGGGGGAGTCCAGTGCTACTCCCTCACAGAGAGTGAATAAGCACTATTCAGAAATGGTAATTCTTCTAGTTGTCTAAACTTGAGGTAAAGTGGATCATTAAGTTGATGTAAATCATAAAAGTCATCTGCGTGTTTGGCTAGAAGTCCAGTATTCATGTATTTTGTGTGAGAACAAACACAAAACAGGAGAGTTGTTTCACCAGAACCTGAGAAGTGGTGTGAGAAAAAGGAGCTCTGCGTGAGAGATGTAGAGGCTCTGATGCATATGAGCACTTAGAGCTGGCAAAAGAAATCAAGCGTCTTCTGCCATAGTCCTGCTGCCTGTACTTGTATGTGCTAACATTTTTCCTCTTTTCTGCTTTTCACTTTTTTTTTTTTTCCAACATGGTATTCCTCTGGATGAATTTTTAGAACTTTTTTTTAAGAGGACCTTGAAATTAAATTTAAATTTAATTATTTTTGTGCATGTGTGCCCTTGTGCATGTTTGTTGCTCTGTGATGCTGCTAATTCGGCAATGTTTCCTAGCTTCTGAGGTGTTAGGGTTTCCCGGTGTCATACCTTGGGGGCAGGAAACAGAAACTGGTAAGAAATATGAGCCAACGTGCATATCTGTGATGTGCTTAAAGTTGCAAGAGTTGCTCCTTGGGCAACTGCCATTCGTGAGAAACTGATGGGTGAATATAATATTGGTAGTTTTCTTATCTGTCAGTCTTATCTGTCATATCTTTTCTTATCTGCTGTTTACAACAGCAGCTAGTTGACTGTAATTTGTACCTGGAATGGTAAATTTTTGCAATTACATCTCTGGATGGTTTGTATAGTTAGACGGTTATAGATTTATATATATATATTTATAGTTTTATATATACATATTGCTATATTGATAGTTAGATAGCATGTGTAGTAAATTAGCTAGTAATCTCTCACAAAAGTAGCTGAAAAATACTTTTCCAAAAAAATAAGAAGCTAGTGTTTACACTTCTCTAGTCTATAATTATTCTGTTGTATTTGTCTGCTTGTAATCAGATTAGTTGTATTTTAAGGATATTGAAACCAAAGTTCTAGATGTTTCTCTGTGCAGGGGTGTGTTACTCTGCTGAGGTACTAGGAATGTTTCTGGACAAAATAAATATTTTGCGTGAGTAGTTTTGCACATCAGCAGATGTAGGAGCATCAGACAGGAGGGTGCAGATCCAGACCACACGTGGGGCTTACATTATCTGAAGAGATTCTCTGCTTTGTGATTAGAAAGGTGACATATGTAAGAAAATCCTGCAGATGAGTGGATATCAGTTTTGCTTTGTTTGCTCGCTCCCCTCAGTTTACATACTGCCCTCTTTGCTGCAGTATTTGCAAAACACTTCACTGTAGTAGCTGTGTTTCCAAAGCGCTGCCGAGTACAGAAGCAGATGGCAGCTCAGTCATTTATCCATCTTGCACTATTTATTTCTATTATTTCTCTAGAAAAAAATTAATTGATGTTGCGCTGTAGCTTCCTATCTCCTGCTTCTACTGCTTGCTCACTTTTTTCTTTAATTGTTTAAGAGGAGAAGACGGAAATCATGTCTGGTTTCTGTTGGTGGTTTTTCTTTTGTCCTTCTAGTCGTGAATATTTCAGTGCTGTAATGAGAGGTCTTTGAAAAGTTGTGGAAGATGACGTACCAAAAGACTAAAAATTAACTAAGACGTATCAGTTTCTTCTGTTTCTAGAAACACACATGTAAAGATGATGATAAGAGTATGCCTAAAATAGAAATTAAGGTTAAAGGTTTGTGTGGGTTTTCTGGGGGCGTAGGGAGACGATATCGGTCTAACTTCCTTCCATTTTGTGTCCTTTTGGACAGTGTGGGTTTTTAAAGACTTCTGATGACTCCTCGTGTGAAATATAAACAGCTTCTTTCATCTCCAGCAGAAACTATGCCAGGTGGATTTGGCACTGCTTGGAAGTTTTATCAAGTTAGGTCTTGTATGGTGACCTCAAACTCCACTGAATTTTTTTTGTTTGTTTTTATGAGATAATGGAAAAGACTGTAAGGTCTTTTTGTACTTAGTCATCAGTCCTTTATAATATGGTTAGAATTAAATAATTTTAACAAAATCAATTGACATTCAGTTTGTTAAAAGAGAAAATTTTGCTCTTCAGAGAAGCCTTTTTGTTTGAAGTAGTAGACCATCATTCTGTGTGGACACATTTAACTGGATATATTTAAATTATTGCTGATGGGCCAGAGGAATAAACTTAAATAAATTCAGTGTGGTGAACATGCACTGACCACGACTGTCATTTCAGTAAAGAAAAATATGTAAGGTTAGAGTAGATCCATCCCATTGCCTTAAAGCTGAGGGAGAGGGGTTAAAAAAATTTCCGCAACCCTAAGGCTGAGCTGAATTTTATGTTGCAAGATCTATAAGCTGATCAGTACTGTGAAGGCTTCTGCTGGAGTTGTGTGTCCTCTGCTGGAGGACTCTACTTTCTTTAAGGAATAGTATGATCACACAAGAGCTATGTGGATAGACTTAATTTATAGGGATTGTTAAGTGTGGAGAAGATGGTGGGGGAGAGAGGCCATTAAAATGGGTTCAAACCTCTCAGTTTGCCTGATGGTCCTTCCCCTCATCCAAGTTTGTGGAAAAGGCAGAGTGAGTGGGACAGCCTAGAAACAGTGTTGATCCATCGGTTTGAATAGTCACTGCAGTCTTCTGGGTGTCTCTGATTTCAGCTAGCACTCTGCCTTACATTTGTGCTTCCTGCTGTTTGGAATGCTTAGCTGGTGGTGTTACAGAGGAAGGCAAAGCTGACAATTAGCTGAGCTGTTGCTCAGAAGTCTGCACGGTGCTCCAGTTCCCGGATAGACACGGTAATCTGGGGTAAGGAAAACACCTTTTGTGAAAGGTGGCTGCATATTTCATTCGGATATTGCGAACAGTGTGAATTTGACTGTGGGTTTATGTGAATGAGACTACATTCCATTACTTTTTTCACTGTCTTTCTTCAAACCCAAATCCTGGTCTGCAAGAAAGGGTGCAATCCTGGACTGGTTGCCCATAGCACAGTAAATGGTGAGGAAGAGGGTGGTACTATGCAACTTGTGTATGCCTCTGGGAAATTGAGATTCTTTCTCGGATCTGATATGCAAAGAACTGTGAATGCCGGAATGATATTACTCGTAAATTGCCCTACATTAATTCCTATTCCGATTCTGTGTAGCACATGTAAGTGAAAATCTTGGAAATACGTTTGCTAAATCATGTGGTAAATGGTCTTGTTGATGACTGCAGAGTTGCTCTGGGGTTGGAGCTATTAAGCACTTATTATGGGAATCCAACAGGGCAAATTAAGAGAAACCTGTATGTGTGCTTGTTATTTTAGGACTTTTATGCTTTCTTCTGAGAGACCTCATGTAGGACCCCATGACCTAAAAAGACTTGATATCTTTTAGTCAGAGGTTAAGTCTTGAAATCTCAGTTACTGACCTATCAACAATGGAAATAATCACCTCCAAGGGAGGGTTTAGTGTTGTTATTCTTTAAAGCTGAAAAGCTGAATATTGCTGTTAATAATACATGTAAAGTAGCTTTTTAGCATTCTGCTTAGTTGTATGTGGTATTTTCACTTACAACTGCGTCTTTTTGTAAATTGGGGGGGATATTTTATGTTTCATCGTAAGTAACTGCCAAGTGGGCTTCTTATTTGTTTGTAACACCATTGTAAGCATTTCTTTAATTTGAGAGTGTTCAGATGCAGTGGTTGTAACTTAAATGTATACATGAGTGTTCCTTGGAAATACTATTCCAAGTACACAAAACCACTGAGCATGGTAGAATTTGCCATTATAATAAATTCTATCATAGAAGAACTAATGCGTGGTGTTTTTTTGGAGGTTTTAACTGTTACATTTCAAGGCTTAAATGTGCAATCCATTTAAAACAAGTATTGTTGCTGTTTATAATGCTTGCTGGATACCTCCCCAGATACAGGTTTTTAGAGATTTAACAATTTTTGATGCCAGTATACGAATGTATCCTTTTACATAAACTTCAAATTTCGCTTTGGAACAGGTGAATAATCTTTCTCACTATTTCTTTTTCTGACTTCACCCAGCTTTCTCTGGAATATTACCTATCTGAAAAACTGCCATAGTCTTCTAATGCCATTTTTGCCAGGATTGTAAGCATTTTCAGTAATGTTTGTGAGCAGCATTACTGACAGATCTTGAGTTGCAGCTGAATCAGTTAAGTCTTCTGATGGCATAATTATTTTGGCAGCCGTCGCTCTTGTAACAGTGGAACTCCCCTTGGAGGAAAAATGAGGTCATTCATCTTTAGTAAGATTCATACATGAGCTTTGTCACTACAGTAATAAAATTCATTGCTTGGTTGGTAACCATAAGGGACTCATACCACTGGAAATTGTAACCACACTTATATACATTGCCATGTGCACAGTTAGAATAAGCACATAATATTGCACCTATAAATAAAGAGGGAATGTGTTTTGGATTAATTTATAGAATGTTGGACAGTTTGAACAAAATCATAAAAATACCTGAAACAATATTCTGTCCTTCCTGCTTTATCTCAGATTCCTTTGGTAAGGTTGATAAACTTTTTTTTAAACTTACTATATGAATTTACAACTAACATTCTAGGACTCTATTGTCCCTGTTGTCTTTAAATAGTATTTTCCCACCATCCTTGCCAGTTTGTGTATAAGGCCCTGTTACCTGCAACTTGCATAGGCAGTGCTTAGATGGCTTCTCTGTAAACTGTATCCCAACCAAGTATATTCACCAGTATTCACTTTTTTTTTCATTTTCATCTCTGTGTTTTGTTTGAAATATTATTAAAAGTATCCAATTTTTTTTTTTTTAATCTATGGTTACAGAATGATTTAATAATTACAGCATGTAGTATAGAGTCTGACTGACTGGATTGCCACTAAGGAATAATTTTCATTCAGTGATTTTTTGGGAAGATTTTAACACTGTGCATGAATGGGTTGGGCTGGGAACTGTGGTAGCTTTGCTTTGGAGCATCTGCTTCCGTTGCTACTGTGAATAATTGTCATCAAGCACGGGGGAGAGGCGTAGAGGTCGGGCAGTGGTACTGCTTTACCTGCAGCTGCTAACCTGCCCAGATCTGTCTGCTACACAAACCACAACGTCCTCATAGCTTGCAAATCACACTGCCTGTAAAGCCTGACAGTGCAGACAGATGAAAAGAATAACTGAAGTCTAAAAAAGGTGGGTTTAGGGCATGTCAGGTTTTTCTTTCCATGATGCCAAGCACTTTCAGTTTGTATCTAAGGAAGAAGGTGCATAGCATTTTGGAGGTGGCATGCAGCAGCATGCAGGGATGCCTGGTAATAGCAGGATAGAACTTTCCAGTGCAGAGGACTCCTGAAAAGAATTTCAGACTTCCATTTGCAAAGGCAGCAATAGAAAGGGTGAGTGAATGGACTGGAGCAGAAACAATTCCCTTTGTTGTGTGAGTACATAAAAAGTACTTTTTTAATGAAGATTGTTAATGAATCCATTGTTGTTGATGTATCACATTGAGCTTCTCTTAGGCTCATCTTTTTAAAAAAATAAAGGCAGTTGAACACATGCATCCAATGTGCACTGAATGCTAAAGCAAATACAAGTCATTGACTGCTCTTCTTAATGAAGAAAGTGGTGGTGGTGAGAAGCGTAACAGACACTGCTTTTAATGAAAGAAGGTTTGCATATAGTCCCAAGCATGCTAATATCTCTAGGTGATACCCATCTCCTTAATTCCAAGATTTCTATTATTTTAAGAGCTATAGGTATCTAAAGAGAAACAGTAAAATTAATTTTGTATACCTTCATTTTTAACAGTTTGTTTTCCATCTGTTTCCCTCTTGGATAGAAACTGATTTGTCAGAAACCTGTTACTGTTATAAAGGGATCTTCTACTAAGATTTTTAAAGCATCCCTGATATCCTAATAAGTAATGAAAAAAGGAGAAAGCTTTTAGTCCTGCAGACTACAGCTGCAGAGTATTTCAGAATACTGTGTAACAAATCACTGCAAGCTATTCTGTACAAATGATGAAACTGGATAAAATACCATATGGTGCTGCACAGTACTTCAAAGAATTATTTCAGTATTTTGAATGGGCTAAAATATCACATGCAGATTTATTCAGTCTAATTGGGACTTCACAGTTGTACTGTTGTAAAGGAGAATATCTGTGCAAGCTAAGTTGTGGGCTGGGGAGGTGGAATCAGGCTATAGTACAATATAAACTAGATGAGAATTAACTTTTCCTAAAATGCATAACAAACATGATCATCTAGCATGCTGTTAGCAGCAGCACAGTAGGTTTTATGGTGCTTTTGTAATTTGGATACTCTGATTTGGAGTCTAATTGGATTCCTGGGCAACACTGAATGTCTTACATTCTTAAGTTGTGTAAAGACTATTTGAAATAATGGGATTGACATTAACCTTTTAAAGTTTCCTTTCTGAAAAGATTTAAAAAATAAGCTGCAGTAGAATTAGAGATTTCAGGAAAAACTACTCTTGTGTCATAGACTGTAGATGTTCATTCTGATTGGCTCGGTAATGCATAAAATAAATTCATTTGGGTTTTTTTTTTCCCTGACCTCCAATGACAAGTGTAAACCAAGGGGTTAAAAAACTTCCAATTCAACTTGGAAAGAACAGCTGCCTTGAAATTCAGCCAAAAATTGTCATTTAGGAAGTCAGTAAATACTTACAGAAAAACTTAAAATCAGGGAGGCACAGTATATTCAACAATTTTGTGTTTCAGGGAGGAGATGCTGATGTAGATGCACTGAGTATTTCTACTTTTGAAAAAAAAAAAAAAAAAAAAGGTGTATCTGGCGTTTGTTTTAACCATAACTCACATTTGTGAGGTTGGTATTCTGTTGCTGTTTAAGCAAAAGTAAGGCAGGGGTGCACTCTTTTCTTGTGTCCTTGCTGGTACTTATATAAAACAAATCAAGGCTGGTTCAGAAAGCTGTGCAGAGCAAATATTAACCTTAAGCTGCTCTTGCTTCCCCCAGTATTGTTGCTTCTTTCTGAGACAGTGCACCTTGCAATCATTAAAATGTCAGTGCGAAGGAGGAATTCTGCGGATGTGGCAAAGGGGGTTGACAGAAGTAGTAGTGACTTTGATTTAAATTGTTAGAAATTTCATTAACTTCATTAGACTCTGGTGTACTTGTAGTTCTCATCAGTGTGTGGCTGAAAGGATGTTGTGATGTGTCAGGTAATCACATGTCTTCTGTGTATTGATTCTGTTTGAGGCCAGGCTGTGGAAAATGTACAAATGTTGGCCTGAAAACACGACAGGAAATAAAACCCACAAGTGATGGAGTGCAAAACTTTTACCTGGCATAGGCCTAATAATGATGTTAACATTTGCCTTTTTAAAAATTATTATTAAAAGGAGCATCGTTTGCAAAGGAATAGCTGCTGGCTAGACTGATTTTTTACATTTGAACTCAGAAGCAGTTAATCATCTTTTAAGAGGTTTAGAAGACATTTGTGAGTCTGATCTACAGGTCATCATACAAAGTGAACTAAGAATTCTAGTGGGAGCAGTATTTCCCAAAGCACTGGGAAATACCTGGAGAAAGGAGAAATATATTCAACATGGTCTCAAGGGAGCTGAGAAATTCTCTTAGGAAAAGAAAAAGCTATGTTAAGAGAAGGTTGAATATGCAAAATAGCTTTGGCTTGAGCAGTTTGTTCTTGCTAGTGAGGAAACTGAGGCAGGGAAATGAGTGTGCCTTTAGAGGTTTGTTTGCGTGTACGTATGTTTGTTTTGACATTATCTGAAGTTAAAATCCAAACTGGGAATCACTGTGTTTTGCTGCTATCCTTTTTATTCTTTTTCCTTGTGATATGACTGATTAATCTAGAATACCTTCAAGTTTTGGAGCCCTGTGAAGCACTGCACACATAGTGAACAGGATTTCGTGAGGTCAGGCTCTTACTAGGAGACTTAATCATCTCTACTGCAATGCCTAATTTAAGGGAAGAATGGAGATGTTTGCCAGTGAGGCCAAGGAGAGGGACTGTGCCAAAGTCTCTTCAGAGCCTTAAGCTCCTGGGACCTGCAGTCCTTTCTTGTTAACACTGTCAAAATAGTGCACTTCTGTTAGTTCACTGGAAGATATTCCATCTGACTTTTGACCAGTAATCACCTTTTCAGGGTAGTTTTTTTTTTTTTTTTTGTTTGGGAAACTCATAATTCAGGTCATGAATGTATATTTTGTAGTTCTATCAGCTGTTGTTTGTGTCTCATTAAGGGGTTCTCCAGTGTGTGGTAAGGTAAATTGGGGAATAATTGCAGTTGTAAGGGTATTCTTCAGGTCATCTAGTCCAGCCCCTTGCTCAAAGCAGGGCTTCCTTCAAAGTGGAGTCAGGTGGTTGAGGGTGTTGTTAAGTCAAGCTCAGAAAATCCCCAAGGATGAAGATTTCACAGCCTCTCTTGGCAGGCAGTTCCAGCCCTTAACCATTCTCGTTATGAAGCTGCAGGAAGAGGTTTGCAGTGTATTTTGCAGAGTTTGGATTCTGATGCTCACTTGGGTGTCTTATTTTTTACTTCTGGGTAAGATGCAGATTAATTGAACATACGAAGCCTGTTTGTTTTTGATCTAGAGCTTTTAACTGATGCCCTCTAAGAATACTGAATTGCTTTTAAATCAGTATTAGGATTTTACTTGTTGGCATCTGTTTCAATATATTGGAGCTGCCAGGGAGTGTTTTGTAACTCATGAGATGTTTAGTTCTGTTACCTTATAATACAGTTTACATACATTTATATTTTGTTTCTCCAGTGTGTAATGTGAGTCCTTATTCTCAGCTAACGCTGAGAGGAGGAGCTTGCATCTATCTGGTTTTTGCATCCATCTCTATAATGGGCTATTATTTTCAGCTGGCTTCAGGAAAAAAAAAAAGTTGTAATATATGCATCAACCTGCATAACTTGAGAATTATGATATTCCCAAGAGAATATAGACTCTATAGAATATAGAATCTGAAAGTAGTTGATAATCTAGTTAAAACATGAAATTGCTGTTCTGTGTGTTCTTGAAGGGAAAAAAAGTGGGAAGGTGTAGGGGTTTTCTCATGTAAGCTCCTAGCTAATCAGGAGCTTCTAAAATTACATAGGTGGTTGAAGATAAAGTTATCCAAGAGGTTTTATCACTTTTCATGTCTCTGAAAATTATTTTTCTTTCTGTATGAACACTACTATCTTTTGAAGAAAGGGACGCAACTGCAGTGCTAATGAAGTGTAAAGAACGAAAGCTGTCACTGCTGCAAATGTTTTTTTCAGGAACGAGAAGTTAGTTTACTTGGTACCTCATAGCAAATGTCTTTGAAAGTCTAAGGTGCTGTCTGTGTGAATTACGATGAAAGCATTGAGAGAGGAGGTGTTTATGTAGTCTGTCTGGTATGTCTTTTCCAAAATATATCTTTGGGTATGTACTTTGGGAACATATTTTTAAAGCAAAACCAGTATGTTTGGTACACTTCTGTTCCCTGACTTAGGGGAACTTGCAACTGGTGAATTACGCCAGTCATTCCAAACATGTGTCAGAAAAACCTATCCATGTACTGTGCTCTGGAAGTTTTGACCACTTGACTGAGAAACTGTTATAAAAATATTGTGAGAAATATTCTAACATTACTGTTACTAATTTTGTATCTTTTTAGAGAAAATTTTGTTGTATATTTTCCTAAGACTTCTTTTTTTTTAAGATCCCTTAATACCTGTTCAGACTAGAAGTAGAAATTAAGTCTTCTCTGTAATATAAACCTAGAAGCTGGGATGGATTGTGATGTAGTGAAATATCACAGCACTTCTGTTCACCTAAGGTTAATTTGGTAGGTCACTGGATCACCATTGCAAGGGACAAGGCAAATAACAGCTATGTACCTGGTACACTTACATTTTTATGTTGGTCTCTGATCCTGTTAAAAGCCACTTAAACTCAAAGCACTTGAACTGAATTTCCAAGCGTGGTCCTTGCCTTGGAAAATGGGAGCACAGCCCCTATTCTGAGTTTCAGTAATAATCTCTTGTGAAGAGGCAAGGGTTAAGACCCTGTTTCTATTAGGTAGGAATCAGGCATTTGGACTTTTGAGAACCCCTGGATACACCTTTCTGATATCTGCAGGACCCTATGTGTTTGTAATAATCCCGCTGCTAGTCTTCTATTGTTTTTTATTTTTTTGTCAAGTATGTATCTATCTGTTCATACGTAGTGTTAAAGGTAAATCTAGTACATGAAGGACTACAACCAGCTATGTGAGTCCAGGCTGAGAAAGATGAAGCATGGGTTATTAAGAAAACCAGTTGATGATTTTAAGATCTAACTATATGAAAAAAATTTCCTTTAGGTTGTCATAGTAAGTACACTATTACCTAAACTTTTACTAAATACTTAATTGAATCTAAAATGCTAAATAGCAATACTTTTTCACAATAATATAGTATTATTTGTATCTTAAAAGATATGCATTAGAAATACAAGTAAATCCTCAATTTAGGTGTAATTTTGGTTTTATAATGATGTTTCCTTAAAATATGAATAGGTGTGCTGATCTTGCATCCAAGGCTCTTCAATATTCATCTTCCTTATTTAGTCATATAAGCTTGGGAAGATAGTTTATTGTTGTGTTGCACAGTCATTTGTTATCAGTTGTTAAAATGCTGCATAGTCATTTGTTATAGAGTTAAAATCTTGTTTGGCCATTTGTTATGGGGAGTTAAAATGTTGACTGTAATGTAAGAAATTGAACTCTACTTGGGTTATTAACTTCCCCTCCAACTGATGTCTCAAGTGAGAGACCTTTTGGATAACTTTATCTTCAACCACCTATGTAATTTTAGAAGCTCCTGATTAGCTAGGAGCTTACACGAGAAAACCCCTTAAAAGTAGTGGGCTGCTTTAGCAATATCTGTTTGTCATGAACT
This sequence comes from Cnemophilus loriae, assembly GCA_013397755.1. Taxonomy (NCBI): domain Eukaryota; kingdom Metazoa; phylum Chordata; class Aves; order Passeriformes; family Corvidae; genus Cnemophilus; species Cnemophilus loriae. The sequence continues at coordinate 4,030,483 of VZTF01004373.1, read as the reverse complement.
CATAGCCATAATAGAATTGCATATAATGGATAACATCAGAAATTTGGGTGGGGAATTAATAGCTAGAATTTACTTTCTGGTTATGCTGCCTTTTTTTTCTTGGAAAATACATATACTTTGATATTTATTGCAGATAAACATTCTCAAGTGGCAATTAAGTTATGTTTTCTTTTTGTGTGTAAAAAGTAATAAATTTACTGGAGATTCACTTGTCAGTGTGGGAGGGAGAAAGCAGAGTTCCAGCTACATTTACTTCAACTTACCCCATCTCCTTGCCTCCTGCTCTTCAGAGCATTGACAACTTGCCCTCCAGTTTGCTGCTCTGACTTCTCTGCAGCTCCAGCCCTGCGTGGTGGCTGAGCTCTGCACGTCACGTCCCACTTTCCATCTCTTCGGTCAAGTACCTCTGTTTCCTTGTCTCCAAAATATGTTACGGTTTAACAGTACAACAAATCAATCACTGGAGTAATCCAGTACCCGAGTACAAGATCAAAATACAATTCTGAGTTGATAGCAGTTCACTCCTCTGGGTTTGTTTTTCACTTCCCATAAGCAGTTTTATGTTGACGTGCATGTCACCTACCCATACCATTCTCTCCATACTGTTCTGGCTTGGTGCAGGACTGGGTCATCTTGCTCGAACTTGCCTAAGCTCACTCTGGCTAGTTTGGTAGATGTAGCGGTCATTTTTGTTGAGATCAAGTTTGTACCATTAGATGATAGAACAGTGCTCCTCTCTGCTGCCACTGTTCAGAGAATCACTGCCTTGTTAGCCTAGTAAACATTTTTAGTTTGAGTGCTGACAGTTTATTGTGTCAGCCCTTGAGAGAGGTAAAGTTCCCTCTGTATTAATGCAGCAGGAAAATGGCCAAGCAAGCGTTTTTCTGCATTCTTTTTATGGCCACAGCAAAGGCTACAAACTGAGCCTTTTGGATTTGATTCTGTGAAGTTGATGTTAGAATTTCTGAAGTGACCAGAAGTTATGAATTCTAAAAGCAAAAACCTAGGTAGACTAAATAAGAGGTATTGTAAAGAATGAAAAAGTATCTTTCTCTGAAAAAAGTATAGAATTGATGACAGCAAACTGTTCTATGACTTTACTGTACACAGTATGGTTAATGTAAGTCAGTCAACTTCTCTGGTTGAACATATCCATTTTATGTCCTTCTCTTGGGACGTTCCCTCTTCCTCATGTATTATAAGGGTGACAGAGGCATATGGCTTTAGTGTTTAGGGAAAGAGCCTGTTTTAAAATTTTGCAGAGAGAATTTGAATTGAGATAGTCCAGAAGGTTTGGTTTGCTCTTGGGGTGTTGGGTTTTTTGGTTTGTTTGTGGGTTTTCGTTTCTTTTTGTCATTTCGCCCCTGTTGCCCTTCCCCCTCACACTTATTTCTCTCTTTGTGCCAGTGTCTAATTGAATAATACTGTTCAATCATTTTCTGAAGTCTTCCGTTTCTGTGAATCTCCAAATTCACTTATTTGTGTCATGTACTATATGGCATAATTACAAAACTGATCCAGAAAAAATGGAGAAGCTTTTGCTTTTGAAGACTTCCTGTAAATTTTCGGTCACTGATGTAAAGATAGTGGCATTAGAGGTGAAGTTGAATAGACTTATAGGATACTTCCTAAGAGGTGCCTTCCCAGATGGAACACCACCTTAAAATCACTATCGCATTTCTGTTATTCATGTGTATTTTTTATGACAGCATTAATTTTTAAATTTCATAAATACTATATATAATAAATTTAGATATCAAGATCAAATACAATAGACACACAAAGTTTAGGAAGTGAGAAAATGAGAGAGTGATGCTGGCAGATACAGTCTTGCTACTGTTTTCCTGTGGTATCTGTCATGGACTGTGTAGCAAACACGTAATTAAAGATTGCATCAAAATGCATGAAACTAAAAGACCATTTCTCAGTTTATATATTAATATTTATCTGTAAATGGGAAATCTCACTTTCCATTAAACACATTTCGTTCCATAATTTCTAAATGGCCACCTTGCAGCATGGATAGTGTAGTTTTTAAATGTGGGGTTTGTACTCTTAATTTGTCTCCATTGTGGCAGAGTCTGCCATATGAACTGCAGAAATAGTTAACAAACACCTGGAAAAGGATGACAAGTTTAGATTTAGGAGAGAGATGTGTTTGAGAGATCTGGTTGAGTCTGCTCCTTATTTCAGCAGTTTGGATGACCTCTGTTACTTAAAGGGCTCCGAAACTGGATTGGCAGCACCATAGGCTAGACTGAGTGGCTATTGCTGCAAAGAAAATCCTGATTGCTGCAGGGATTCAGGTGTTTACCCCAAGAAGCAAAGAAGGTTGCTCTTTCCAGTAGTGCAGACTTCATACTTGTGTTTTAAAGAGCATAATCTCTCCTGTCCGTGTGGCTGTGTTATTGCACTGTTAATTGATTTGGGATCCTGGACCATATCTTTAAGTTGTACTGATAATGTTTGTGGAATATGACAGTATTTTACTGACCAAGACATGAAAGAAAATCAAGGTTTCTGACAGATTATATGGAAATTAGCCCTGAAACAGCTGATCTGAAGAAAGAAAAGAAATTTCTTTAGCTTGAGAGACATACCCATTCAGAGTTTCAAAGTCAATCTTAGCACAATGGGTCTATCTTTAAAAAGTTACCATTTTAATTTACTGTGACACCTGGTAGGCTATCAACACCTCAGGTATTCCCCTGGTATGCTGTTCAACTTCATTCTGTCACTGCAGGAGCAGATTCTAGCCCTCAAGTTGGCAGAGGATCACCTTCAGGAACAAATGGGAGTCATGTACAGCTGCAATAATGGCTTCTGTGTCACTTACACTATTACCTTTGGTTTTGACATTTAGCTGGTGGGAAAAAGAATCTGCCTAAGTAGTCTTCTCTGCCATAAAATATTTGGTTTTCTGCCATAAATTAAAAGTAGTTAATAAGGAATAAGTGTCTTAGCTCTGGCCAACTGGACCTCCTGTTGCTGTTGGTCTGATGGTGTAATAACTGGGGCAAGTTCTGTGAACTACTAAAAATAGTGCACATCCCTTTATGTGAAGACTTTTCAGTTTATTGATAAATTTCTAGGAATAAGATCAAGTTCCTTTGTTTAAACATATTTTAGTAGTACACATTACTGAAAAATTTTTCAGTCTGATTTTTCAGTTTCCCTGCACAGTTTCTTATTAATGTGTTTCCTTTCTAATGGATAGTTTTGCTTGGAAATCTGTGGAAAAAAGCACTATTCCTCTGACTTAAGCATTTTAGATTAAAGTTATTTCTACTATACCTTTAAAAGAGGTAATTTGAGAAAACTGTAACTTTTCTAGTGCTCTTTCTCGTGCAAATACGTTTTAAGATAAGTATCAAGAGTAAATTAAATATTGTACAGAAAAAAATAATCTTAGAACTGAGAATTCTGTTCTTTCTTGGCAGCATCTAAGCCAGTCTGACCAAGAGCAGTGACTCTCATAACCATTGCTGTTAAACTGTTCAGGTCCTTGACAGCTGGATCATTTACTGACCCTTCTATTCGTGTGATTTCTTCTGGGATCAAACACAGCACTGCCATGCTGAGCATTTCCCAAACGCAGGAGGACTGAACAAGAGACCGACTTATCTTAGATTGACGACTAGATTGATGGTAAGCAGTGCAGAAGGTTCAAGCCTCATGCTAGCATAAAATCATTTGACAGATAGAAATATTTGCTTATAAATTGAAAGAGTAGGTAATAATAGTGGTTTTTATGATTACATTACATGATATTTTGTGATTACACAGACTAATAGCTAGCAGATGGCAGAGTATACATTTTACTTGTTTACCAAGTTGATGGATGGCAGTGATTGAAAAACATTTCTTTTCCTTGTTGCATTACTCTAAAAGCTTGTAGTGGACAGGCAATTTACAATATGAGTCAACAATAATTTGTATCTGCTCTAGATTTTGGGGGGCATCAGTTATTCTCTTTATTTTATTTGACTTCTCTCAATGATATTTTCTTCTTAGAGGAACGGGAAAAAAATGAAATCTACTTTGAAAGCCAGGTCTTTAAAGGGACACATGTGTGCTTACAGTCTACATATACAAATAGTATCTATTTGTATGAAGAATAAATGGTGGGAGGTTTTCTCCACTGTTCTCTTTCAATGTTTATCATATTACTTGGACATTTTGATGAAGAGAGATATGCTCTGTCTTTTGTTTAGGCACCTCAGCACAAATCTACGTTGCTATATTGCATGCTACCAAGATAGTTAAAACTATCCAGTCACAATAATAATTGCAGTGGTTTTCATCCCTTTTGTTTAATTGGTATTGACTTACTCATATTATCTATGTGTATGTTTTAGATGTATCTGCTCTTCAAGTATTGTTTGTTTGGTTTTCTTTCTTAGGTGCAATGACTTGGGAATACTCTATAACTGTGGAGTTGTTTCATGAGTAGTACACCTAAAACCTGAATTTCTTTCTAGGTTCGTTCTCTATGTATTTTAGTCCCCACTGTCAGGTGCCCTAGCTGCCGGCCGTGTTCCTCAAGTGTGCCATTCATTTTAGTCTCTCTCAATGGTTTTTGGGTGTATTAGGAATGTCATGCTTGTGGTTTCAACAAATAGAACCTGAATTTTGGTTAGCAGTAGATTGCCTTTTCTTCGAGGGAGAAGGGGCAAAGCTGTGGTTGCTCTTCCCTCGAGAGTCAGTGTAGGGTCCTATTTTTTCTGTAAGGTTTCTAACTTCTTTGAAATTCATATCTGAGACATCTAGTATCTTGCAAAATTTGATAGAACTCGGACAACATGGTTCAAATTTTATGATTTTGTGTTTAGTCATCTCATAATAACATTTTTTTTCTGCAAAAAATTGAGCTAAAACACTCAGATGGAGCCAGAATGTCATTTCTGCTTAAAGAATCCAATAAGACCGTGGATTTTTTCCCCCAAGTAAAAGAGGAAGGGAAATCATTGCAAGAATTACTGTGACTGGACAGAATAAAACATAACTTGAGGTATTATTTTAAGAAAATAAGAAAAGGTAAGAAAACTTCTGCCTTTCAGCCAGAGGATACTTCATAATATATATGCCTATTTGTAACAGAAATATTGAGTCTGTTTAAAACTGCCCCTTCAATTCCCTTTATGAATTTACACACATGATAAGACCTGAAAATACGTTATTAGTAGTATGTTCTGGTTTATGTCAATCATGGGTAGATCCACTAAGCCTCTGTAATTCTGCCTTACAACTACTGTCTCTTAAAGGGTTTTCGTTACTCAAACTGCTAGTGGCCTTTCAGCAGGGAGGAAGCCTACGATATTGTCTTACCTTTTGTAATGTGGGGGAAAAAAAATATATTCAGATAGTTGCTGGTTTAGTGAGCTTGTTTTTCACAGTCCCTATTCTTAAGGGGACTTAAGGAAAAACATTTTTTTCCTGGGCAGTAATTGATCCATTTTTTATTTCCTTCATCTTCTGCTTTTCACTGCTGCATTCAGATTTGTGTGGCGAATATAAATGTATATATGTGTCAACAATTAATATCTTGTTCAGTTTCCACACCCTTGACTGAATTTTTATTTTGCATTCTCCACAAAATCCGAATTTCAGACCAGTATGGTAACATTACATTTTCCAGCTTGTACCAGTAAAGATGAAATGCATTTGGTAGTGATGCCTAGCTCTGGTTGCAAAGAGGAGAATGACAGATAAACAGTAGAAATGTAGCTACCAAGGCTCCAAGATTGATTTTTGTATGGAAACCTGACTTATGTACCTGAATTTGTTGCTGGTAAATGCTTGAGGTCACCAAGAGAAGAGGGAGAAGAGCAGTAGACAAGAAAGAGCAATGCTTGTCTGTCCTCCTGAAATTTTTATGGTGCTCTTGCTGGCAGAAGATGAGTACTTTAGCAAAAAGTGACTGTTGCATCAGAAACAGTTTCCCAGTCTGAATTCACTGTGTGATCTTGCTGGATTCAGATGATGAAGCCAGGTTATGGGGTGAGGATCATGGTTTCATGAACACTGTCGGAGTCCCTGCCTGTGCCTACACCTGCCTGCCTGAGCATTAGAGGGACTGAATGCAGATGCAGGCAGGGGAATGGACCCACCTTAAAAGTGACTTGGTGAAAGTCCGTGTTTAACTCAGGTGAGCCTTGGTAGCTGGGACACCCCAAACTTTAGGATGGGACAAGGGGCAGGGGGGCACAGACCTGGCTAGAAGTAGCAGAACACAGGCTTGCTGCTCTTGTGTAGAGTTTCATGAAAACTAATCTTAATCCTATTGTAGGAATACATATGCACCTTTCTGGTTTAGAAGATCACAGTGATTGACATGCAAGTCCTGTTAATGTGCAAATCCCAGCGTTTTGCCAGGGTTATAGATGATAAAGTAAGGGATCGGTCCTAATTAAAGAATATATAAAATGTACAATTGACTTCAGTTGTCTTTGCTCAGATTTTTGTTTGCAACATTGATTCTTATTTATGCATGTAGTCTGCAGACTCTTCTAACAATGCAATACTTCCATTAACTATCATCAGTATTTGCAAACAGAAGATTCATTCACATTGTGTAACAAATACTTAATTTGTTCCTCAGAACTGTCTCAAAGAATATGTTGCAGCTTTTTTACCAATTAACCTGATTTGTAAGATGGTGTAAGTATTGATCAAATTCCAAAATTGAACCTCTGTATTTGGGGAATGTAGTGAAAGTTAACCATAGACAGTCATAACTGATTTGCTGCGTATTTAGCTACTGGAGTGTGAAGGCTTCTAAGAAGTCTATGAACTTTTACCTGCCATTTTTTCAGAACCATCACGAGATGGTTCCAGGTACACCTTTCTTCAGCCAATCTTAAGAGCCAAGGGAAGTTCTTAGAGAGGAGGGAAGTGCTCTTGTCTGTCCAAAGCATAAGCTACTGTGCATGTTTACTCTCAGATTCGCAAGCATTGGTTCAAGTACCTGCATCTGCTGATTTGTGTGCTGCTACTGCGTGTGTGTCCAAGGAAGGTGGTTCAAGTGTATCTCGAAATTAGAACAAATAGATTCGTGTTTTCTGACGAAAACTGTCTACCATTCAGGATTTAGCAATAGATTTTGTCTCCCTATGGGAAATGAAATGAGTTTCATAGTAATGATTTTTGCCTCTTAACTGTTTACTAAGTGATATAAGTAAAATCTGTTACTTTTGTTGTTGTTGTTGTTTTCACTTTAGTTTTTAGAGAAGACAGCCTATTTTATTACTGACTCTGTGCCAGTGAGCATGCTTTAGCTTCTAACCAAAACCGAAACTGAAGGTATATAAAATAGTGCACTGCTCCATCATTCTTTTCATACATCACTGTATCAGTCTCTTCTAATTGATTCAAGATGATTGCTCTTCAGATTTGTAAATCACTGCTTCATAAGGACAGCCACAGCAATTTTGCAGAGGTCATGAAATTAGTGGGGTTTATTTTGTTTTGATTAAAAAAAAGCAAAAACCTGTTGTATCTCTTTAGCAACTAAAAAAAAAAAATATATATTTACTGCCTGGCATATGATAGTGTCTAAGTGCCTGATTCAGTTTAAAAGAAATACTTTACAAATAGCTTAATGTTATGAAGTTTGGAAGAGAAATTACTCATTGTATTCTGTTTCTTAGTCAAAAAGCCGTAGGTTCAATATCAGTGCTACCACAAGGCTTTGAGATGCTATGTACGAAGGGTTGAGGGAAAACAAAAACAATACAAGAGGAAAAGTAGTTCATATCTCCAGGAGAGATATTTTTAGTAATGAAAAGACTTTGTTCTTTTGAACATTGTGCTTTTTTAGTCACTTTTCAAAATTAGGCATGGCTATTTGCAGTAGATTTTAGTGGAATTTGCATATTGCATGCAGAAGAGAGAGTATATATGAAGCAGTATAGGTATATTAATTTATTATAGCAAATCACTTCAAAGTATGAAAATTGTACAAATAAGACTCAGCCCTGTACTTAAAAAAAAAGTGATTAAAAGATTCTACTGCTGTAGATCCCCAAGAGTGTCTAGAAAGAATGAAGGGAGGAAAAAATTATTTTTGTTTCCCTTCTGTTTGTGTCATCTGTGGTGTCCAGTCCCCTCTCCCCTTGCCAAATGACGTGATTTGTTCATGTGTTTTGATTAGGAACCCAGGCTTCATATGGTTCATGTTCTAGAGGCTGTTGTTTGTCAGGTAGGAGCAGACATCTTGCTCAAGGTCACAAGAAGCAAATTCTGTTTCAGGAGGCTGAATGTAAAATTTTTTCTCTCCACTTAGTTCCCTCTTTACCCTGTGAAAAGCTTGTTTGGAAAATTGAGTAGTATCCATTTGTGCTATCAGTTTTCTGTGAGAAAGGAATTCTTATAGTGAAAAGTAGGATATTGATCTGGATAACATCCCTATACGTAAAACATTCACTGACATATCTTCTGTATTTCCAGTCTATCCCTTACAGGCAAGATCACACTTCTTCCCTTTACTTAAGAATAAATAATAATTTTAAAAAGCACTCTTTCCCCATATACACACTCTCACAAATGATTGACTGTATTTGTTTAGATCAGTTGCACTGTCTTGGGGAAGCCAGAGGGAGAATTGGAAATGCATCTACTGTATCTCTTGTGTAAATTAGTTTTTTGATCGTTTTGGTAGAAGATAATTGCTTAAACATGACAGTTAATTTGTGTTGTGTTCCAGTGCAGAAGCTTCAGAGAAAGTGTTTTACAGCATGTACAGCTGACTTTACTTTAAATTTTCCTGACTTTATACTGGAGGCATTTTTATCTCGGCTAGAAGTACAGTACATATTGTTTGCAGTATGCTAATACAGCAATCTGTGCAAGGAATAGAATCTTGGTTTTAATCTTACTTTAGAAGTTACTTTGCTATAAAATATTACAGAATTGGGAAAATGTAATATTTAATGCCTGACCCTCAGTGCATAGGGTCTTGAAATCCTAGCTGAAATCAGTTTTTCCAAGCAATGAAAAACACACTTAAATCTATTTTTTATCAATAGGCTATAGGAAGAGTAGGTTAAAAGGCTTATTTTTAACACCTCTTCATGGAATATATTTATTTGTTATAGTACATGGTTAATTAGAAACAAATAAGTTTTTGGTTCATAATAAAGCCCCTAGTATTCTACCTTTGTATAATAAACAGTCATTGGCCTTCAATGAAATAGTAAATAAGTGAATAATTATATTTACAGCTCTGGCTATAAAAGAAGAAATCCAGGTGTTCACTATTAGCCTGTCCAAATCAGTTCTCAAATTCCGGTGTCTGATGTAAATTGAAGTGAAGCAATTGAATTGTAACATAATGCTGTGTCATTACACCTCAGTCTTAAATTGTGCTTGTACTCAGATTCATTTGAATAAGCTTTGAAATCTCCATGGAATTGATGCTATGTTATTAATGAGAAGGTAATGAATTCCTTTATGTTTGATCACACCACAGTGTTGCGGAAAAAACAGAACAGGAAAGAAAGTGTCTGAAGGGAACAAAATCAAGGATCTTCTGTGGTGTTGGTTTGTTGTAGAGGCTCTGTGCCTCTCCCTGCCTTGGCATGTCCTGCTAGACAAGGAATGCTAGTGACATTTTATAACAGCGAAAATCTGAGAGATGATAATAAGGTCATTTCACAGAAATGCTGATGACCAGACACTGACTTACAAGGAACGCTTTCACTGCTGCTTTGTTATGAGAAACATAGCCAGCCTTAATGGTTTTTAAGGCCTGAAGCAATTGCATGGAGAACAAGCGTAAGGAGAAGTGTTAGGCTTGAGAAAGCACTGATAATTTATGCCCCTTGTTTAATTTTCATCAGTTTGGATTTCTGATTTATACCATGGTCCGTAACGCAGCCAGTGACTGTGGTGGGGCAGGCTGTGCTGCTTAACCCAGCTTGGGTTCCTGGCAGTTCACAGTTCCTGGTAGTTCATCATCCTGGGGGAAGCCTGGTGGCTCTTCCTCCTCTTCCCTGCTCACAGTGATCATGCACTCAGCAGAACACACTGAGAAGGAGCAGAGCACTTCAGCATTTGGAGAATAAGCATTACTTACCCTTGCTGTGCTTCAAACTTGTGAACAAAAGCCTCAGTATTGGGTATAATGGTATTTTATAATATCATAAAAAGTGAGTTTAGTCTTGATTTGTTTGCTGCTGTGGCAGGGTTACTGAAGCACCACCTCTGCTTCTTTTCCTGCAGAAATTTATTCTCGTGTAGGTTTTGGTTCCTGGCCTGAATTCTCCTCAAATGTCAGAGTGGTGCTGTATATTAAAATATATCATTATTCCTCTTGGTACCATAGCATGATAAATATGAACTAAAAGATTTTTAAAGGTACGCATGCATCATCCCAAGAGACAGATTTTTGCAAATCTGTCTCCATTTACTCTCATTAGTATTAAATCAGTACAATTGATAACAAATGTCAGACTGTAATGTTTCTGGTGAAGCAGACCATCTGCCTGTTTTGTAATATGAACATTTATGCTTACAATCAGTATGCTTCAACAACTGGGCTGGAAATGTCAGGTAGTAATGTCTGTTACTTGAGGTCTCTGAATGCATTATGTATATTTGAACCATAATTAGTTCCATGCTTTCTGGCAAATGTAGTTATTAAAGCAGATTTCTTTCTGTGGATTGCTTGCCTCCCTTGAAAGTACCATCCTCCTCTTAGCCTCTGTTTTATTTCTCTGTGATTGATCGTTTGTTTCTTACTAATGTATTTATTTTTCAAGCTAGTTTCCTCTCTTTGAATAACTGGAATTTTTGAAGGCTGACTACCAACTAATGTTGTGATATCCAAACAGAATTATCTTGCCATCAACTTAGCACTTTGTTTTGACGGAAAGTTTTAGATTAAAAACAAACACTAAACAAACTAAAAATACAAATATCTATGATATTCTTCAAGTAAAGCTTTCAGGACTGAAGAATAACTTGCTTTTCTTCTGCAGGAAACAATGGAAAGTGAAAGATGACTTGTATTTCAGACAACTGTTCAGTTGTCCTTCCCATATTGATGCAGGGAAGGGTGCATCAACAACTTTTACTGGGAAGGGTGGACAATAACAGGCTTTGGTCTCTTTGGTTTTCCATAAATCTGATTTCTTTCTGTCAGCGGTTGAAATCCGTGTTTGTAGTGAGACATTACCAGTTCTTGGTTCACACTGCCACTCCATATGCTGCATGTTGTGAGAATGGAGTGAAGCCACTGTATTAGGGAGAGCTGGGCTGTGAATGTTCTGTGCTCTTTGAGTCCTGCAGCATGGATGGCACAGTGCAGCCACAGAAGTTGCTGTGGAGCAAGCAGGAAGGGGTTTAGCACCAGGTCATTATCCTGTTATGCAAATCAGCTGCCCAGAAAGCAGGGAATGCCCATCTGGACAGTCCGTTTAATTAGTAGCATGGCTTCATGAAAATGACTGGCAGAGATGAAGAGAAGATGGGAGAGAGATATCTCTGCTGTTCCTAGTTTTTCTCAAGCCTTTTTCATGGAAGAAGAGACTTTTTGATGTCTTTAACTGTGGAACATATTGAGATTCTGGTAAAGAATAGGGAGATTGGGGGGTTTTTTTGAGATAAACATTACTTTGTCTGAAAGGAAACTGGAGACTTGTGGTAGATTAATAGCAAAGCTCTGTATGTTATGCAGACATTTTTGTCAGCAAGAAACACTGTAAATAAAATCAGTTAAAGATGTTAGATGCATACTTTATTCCGTTGCACAGTAACCTTTTTAATTTGAATATGAAACAGTTGTTAACATTATGCACTTACAAGGGATAGAGAAGATTTGCTGAGTTATTGCTAGTGATACATAAACTGATTGCTTAACTTAATAAATTTCTTTCTCTGTTGTGATTTTAGAATGAAAGATAATTGAGTTATTCTTTTGTTTCTCAAGATCAGCTGACTTCAAATAATATTTGATAAAAAGGAACTTTTGGGTTTTATTTGTCATTGTGCTGCTGGTTTTCAAACACTGGCAAAGCTACTTTCCTACTTGTGGCATATGACGCAATCTGTGTTTTTAACAAACTTTCTCCCTTTTGCTGGTTTATTCAGTGTTTTCAGAGCAATATGTTACATTCCCAGCTTTTGTGTTTGGCTTGGAAACCTGCACTGTTTAAAACTTGAAAATAAGCAATATTCATTCATTCATCTTGTTTTTTTAATCAACTACTGCAAGATTATTCTTAGAGTATTATATCCGAGCAGCTGCATATGTAACTTGTAGGTACATATATAGTGTATATTCTTGAACGTTTACTTATATGTTAGGTTTTTGCATAAGTACTTAGCACGTGTTTGTCTTTACCGGTTGAAGAAGGGTTAAAAATCTGTAAAACATGAATGTCTGTAACATATTTGTATTTACAATTTATCCACTGAGTCTTGGTCTGACGATGCAGCAGAGATGTCTTGTGTACTGAACATTAGCAAATTCTAGATGCTTCAAAGCACCAAGATTTTTAAGCAGAGAAGTTTAGACGGTGAGAAAAATCAATTGAACAAAAACTTTGCTTGAGATTACTGTAGTATTTGATGCCATGATTCTAAGCAGAAGATCTGGTAACGCATATATAGAGTTACAATCCTACAATAACATCAGAGCCTTCAAGTTCTGCCAAGGCTCTTAGTAAGTAAATACTCTGCAGAATCTGTCACTTCATGTTGAAGAATGTAAGAGGCAGCAGACATGCAAAATTGCAGCAGGTTTTAAAGCTATAGAACTTCTTCAGTGGAATTAAAATCACAACATATCATATGCATATCCTTATAGAACACGTAAATGTAGCAATATTAGGATGTTATGTTTTTATGTGCTCTGTAATGATGTGCATATGATGCATCATTGTGATTTAAAACACTTAAATCTTCATTTAGTTTTTATCTTCTTAGGGTTTTTTTATTATTATTTCAGTTCTTCTGATCTCAGTAATAAAAGGCAGCTTCTAGTATTCTATTTTGTTGGGGGTTTTTTGGAAGGCAAAGTTTTGGCCAAAGGATGCAGGAGTTTTCAGGTTTACAGGACTGCTTGTTAAGATGGCTTCTGCTTAATTCATGTAAGAACTGCAAGACTGGAGAGAATTCTCCCGTTTTGACCTCTAACCTGTGTGTAGGACATACCAAACAAACATAGGCCATAAATGGATGTCACATGAGTCTGTTTTCCAGGCAGTAAAGCATCTCCTAATATTCAACTAATATCTACATAGTAAAAAAAAAAAAAAATTAAACAAAACAAAACCACCAAAATTGTTTTTACCAAAATTTGCTGTTAGTTAAGACTTCTTTCTTAACAAAACAGGTAGTATTTTCTTACTGTTTTAAGTAGGTTTGAGCAAGTTAGTAGTCATTCTATTTTCTCATAAACCAGTTTTTACTATTATGTGGTTATATTATATATACTTATTAACCATTAAGTGATGACAACCTAGTTTCTTCAGATATTGTGCATATTCTTTCAAATCGTCAGTTTCAGAGAAGCAAGGAGATAATCTAGAAACTGTTCAGGCTCTGAGAAGAACACTAGGCATAGACTGAGTTGCTAGTTAGTCAGACGCTTATAAAGTCTTCAGTTTTAGTTTATTCATGAAATGTGCAGCACCACTTGTAGCTTATATATGCTGACAACTGATATTCTTGCCTTACAATTTTTATCTAGTTAGGTAATTTAAATAAACGGGTAAATGTACCCAATACCTGGAGTGAGCTAGTCTGCCTGCTGCTTTGCTAAGAGTTGGCTTAGATTGCTCAGTTAATAAAAGTTTTAAATGTCATGTCTCTACAAGGCCCAATATAAAATTCCTCCAGCTAAGGAACATTTTTATCATGAATTGTTTGGTAGTTAAAAGAGAAGATAGTCAGTGTTAGACTTTACTCATAGTCTTTTCCATAATACTTGTTAAGAAATTACATTTGAGATTGACTTAACTCAGGATAATGATGACTGCTCTGAGAAACTACGTGCAGTCTCTGTGCAGGTATTATTTCTTTCATTTTCTCCTCCTTATATAACTGCTATATTTCTGCGAATCTCTCATCCAACTGCCTGCCCTATCCTTCTATTGTTGACATTTTTCTACACATCTCTTAAAAAATAAAAGAAGGTGTGTATTTGTTCATTTCTTATGTGACAAGACCCTTGCTCTCTTGAGTCCCTCTCACGAGGGTCACTTCTTGGCCATTTGCTCTTACTTATACACAGGGTCTAAATTATGCTGCTGACTGACAGTTCTGTGCTTGTGATTTTCAGCTGCACATATTCCTTGACACCTGTAATGACTCTTCTCTGTTCTCTTTGCCTGCTGGTTCTGACTTTCCCTCTAAATACTTCGCATGAATGTGTTTCTCCTGGGGACAAATCAACTGTTCTTCTTGTATAGTTGCTATTTAGACTTTCCATGAATAACCTTGGTAGCATGTTTGATCCTGAACTTCTCAACTGATACTTTTCCTCTACCTGCAAATGTCATTTACTATATATAACATTGGCATTTTTTTTAGCACCCTGTGGTCTGAACTTCCTGTCTTGACAGTTTAGTTTCTCTCCGTCCCTTCTTTGTCTCTGTATTTTCAGTGTATGAAAGAAGTGTTCATTCTTTTTCTGACTGTTCAATAACTTGGCTGCTTTCCAGTTAATTTCAGGGATCAGTATGAAAAACCATTCTCTCTCACTCATCATCTGAATATGCTGTCTTGTATGTTTTGCTTTCAGCGTTTTCTTTTCATTTTAGCACAGATCTTAGTTACATGAGTCAAGTGCATTTTAATAGGAGCTCTTGTGTCATACATATTGCTTAAAAATAAATTTTAGGCTGTTTTCTTGCAGCTACTATATCATATTTGGGTGAATAATTTTCTTAAAACTTAATTTTGGAGTTGTTTGAGGTTGTTTTCATTTGTTAGATTTTAAAGTGTAAGTACATTTACTGTGATTCATATGTGACATTTCGTACAGCGTTTGGATCTTGCAGTAGAGTGGGAGCTGCCAGTTTGCACCACAAGCAGGGTGCAAGAGACAAGGGAGCAACTCCCGAGCTGTGCTGCTGTGGTGCCCATAGAGCTGAGCAGCAACAACAGCTCTAGCTCTGAACTTGAGTCTTGCCTATATTGACACTGCATCAGCTGTCACATCTGTAGAGCTGCTACAATGTTCCTACCATCAAATTCCAGCCAAAGAAAGTGTGGGTTTTTTTCTAAGTGTCAAGGGTCAAGGCATTTTGGAGATTGTTGAATACAGGCAAATTGTTCATTAGCATGTTGTTGCTGGCTACAGCTGCAGAACTTGAAAAGAGGTGATCAGTTGTGCAAAGGTCAGAACCTATTTGGAGGCTTGTGTTTGTTTCAGTCAAAATGTTTTAGCTTCAAATGTGAACTAAAGAAAACCAGTTCCTTCCAAAATGGTGTTTACGTGTCATGACAAATTCACTTAGATGTCACTGACTGACCGGAGAGCAGCTCTGAAAGCTATTATGTTTTGAAGTTAATTCTGTCTAAACCTTTACAAAGTGTTAGCAAATTTTCAAGTACAAGTGACAAATTTTATTTGAAAGAAGCCTTTGAGAGACATTAAAGTCTCTTACTTTGTTTGAAAGTTTAAAATTTTGGTTTTTGTTGGAACA
Source organism: Cnemophilus loriae (assembly GCA_013397755.1). Lineage (NCBI taxonomy): Eukaryota > Metazoa > Chordata > Aves > Passeriformes > Corvidae > Cnemophilus > Cnemophilus loriae. The sequence continues at coordinate 4,014,830 of VZTF01004373.1, read as the reverse complement.
TTTTTCCACTTTAATTTTTTGTTTATCATATCCAGTATTTCAATATTTTATTAGTATGCAGAGATCTGGATGGGTTTTTTCAGATGTAATTCAGTATCTCCTTAGTAGCCACAGTGCAGGCAGGTAATTATTAGGAGAAGTTATTGTTGGGATTAGTCTTCTAATTTGCAGAATGAATGTTCTCCTTTTAAACATAAAAGTAGTTTAAGCATCCTTAAGAGAGACCCTGCAAGGCTCTGACAGTAATTTCTTTATCATTTAGATATAAAGGCAAGAGTGATAAGTTATCCTTAAGAGCTGTCGTGGAATACAAGTTGGGGGTCAAAAATTTCTGTCATAATAAGAGTATGAAACTGTGATATCTCTGTCAGCGTGGGCATACAGTTATTTTTTTCATTAAGCTTTCCTTAATGGTGACATACTTTGAAATAAAATTTTAGGTTTAATATATGACTAAGATTAGTTTGTATTGTAATCTGAAATATTGGTTTATGTTGACTTTACATTTTGGGGTAAGGGGGAAAAAGCAATTCATTTTATTCTGTTCTTATTATTGGTCTAGAATGGGATATTATACATGTGAATACTGGCCTAGAGGAAGTAGGCAGTGGTTAGCTGAACCTCCCTTATTCTTTTCTGAAAATTGATTTCTGTTGCTCAGTGACAGCCCTTTTTTGTTTCTGAATTAGGGGATTTTTTTTCCTCCCCTTTGCTGAGTTTATGACTTGTTCTTGTTCTTTTCTCTCCTTACTCTTCCTTCTTGCTGTTTCCCTAAGACAGTTGTTCTGACAGTCGAGGTAGCCCATCATACACATCAAGGTAGCCCCCTCTCATAGGACGTCAGTACAGTGGTGGATGCTCAGCTTCCCTGGCTACTTGCAGTGCTCTTACCCAGTGTCTGCTCTGTCCTTGGGAACACATTCTCCCTCCTCCTGGTTTGTAAGTGGCATTTTGTAGGTGGCAGGGTTGCAGATACCAAGCTTTGCTCCTTGCCATCACTTTGTCATCAACAGTGTAAGCATCTTCTCAGCTCTAGAGAAGCTGCTGTTGTCCTTCACTTCCTTCTCCACGGACGAGAGATTTTCCTACAGCCGGCAGCTGTGTGTTGCACGTGTTTCCATCTGCTGGAAGATGCTGTCACAGGCAGGATCACTGGAGAAGTGTTCAGCAGCTGCGCTCGGAACAATGCCCTGGCTTTGGCAGGTGTTACTTGGAGCGCTCCTGGCTACAGACACCTCAATATTTTTCACATCCACAAAGTTAAAGGTGCTAAATGACTGAGACATACTGGTGGTGGCTGATGTGGCTGGCATCCACACCTGGGCATCTGGGATCTGCAAGTAAGCAAGAGGAGTAAACTTGCTCCAGTCTGGACAAAAGTATGCCAGTAGTCTTAGTGTTCTTGCTGCCTTCTTGTGACCAGGATCAATGACTACCAAACACTTTGTGTTGGAAGTGATTACTAGATTTACCAAAAAAAGAAGTATTTTCCTGGAAAGCATAAAACTTTTATTAAAGAGAAAGTATCTTGGATGAGATTTGTATTTCATAGTTATGCTATTAGGCATCCATAAGCAGTTTTTCTTTGTGCTCTCTTGCCACCACACTTGGTTTAAGTCTTCATGCAAGAGACTCACGCAGACTCCTCAGCAAGCTTCTTACAGAATATAAGTATAGCAGTATTTCTAGTATGTAATATTTCTAGTGTGTTTATTAACAAAGAACAGCAAAATACTTTTACTAAAGTAATGGAGCAGTCTTTAAGCATGGGGAAATTAAAAAAATAAATATGCAATGTTTCTCACCTAGTCTATCTAGGCATCCTTTCCCTAAAGGCTGTGGTGGTGCAAGTATTTTGCTAGATTGTTCATATAAAATAGACATCTCTGAGTAAGTGTTGCTTCAGATGTGTGTTCTTCTGAATATTCATGAAATGAAGCAACTAGAACTGACACTTTTCATGCCGGTAAAATTCTACTTGGCCCCCCAGAGGTAAGAATTACTCATTTCAAAGGGACAGAACAGATATATTTCTCTTAAACCACAGTCTTTTGTTTGTCCATTTCAATGGCATTTCTCTTTGAAACATATTTAGGCAGGTCAAATGAGATTGTTCTCGGTCCTTTGTTTATCTTGTGCTGAATTTTTCTTTTAAGCTTAAAGGTTTGGTTTTTAAACTCTCTCCAAGTTCAAGATACACTTTGCAGAATATTATTAAATAGATTAAATCCAAATGCAGATAGATTTTCTGCAATTGTTTAATTTTTGATTTAATTTTAATGTGTGCAGTTTTTCTATTAGTAGTAAAAATAATACAATACTGGAAAATATACTGGAGTTAGGGTAGATATGTAGACAGAATATATCTGAGTAGAAAGATATCCTTGCTGCAAACAGACAATTCACAACACAATTTTTTATCTTAGAAGTAGGAATTAATACAGTGGATTCATCAAAACATCTTAATTAGTGCCACAGTTATGATTGGCTCTTTCAAGCTAGGTATTGATAAGACTCCAGCACTTAGAAATTGAATTTTTTTTTAACCTTACACCATTCTCAAAATTAAGATTGATTTGATCTGCCAGCGTGTGACCTTTACAAATCACAACGCTACTTTATCACTTGATCCTATTTCCGAGGAAAATCTACGTAGATAACACAGCTTCCATTTATTATTATCTCGGAATCAATACATTCCTTGTAAAATTCTCTGCTTTACAGAAGCTGCTGTAAATAAAAATGTTTAATATGAAAGTGATTTCTTTAGAACAGTATTTTTGAACATAAGATTTGATAACTATACAATATTTGAAACAAAAAAATTAGATTTGAAGAGTCAGCTATTATGAAGAAGTTACAAGCAGTAAACTTTACTTTGGAAATGTGGAGATGGAAATATTTTTTCAGTGGATACCTGTTTTTATTCTGTATGTCTCAAATAATGAGCAGTACGCAAATTTCACTCTAGACAAAATACTTTCTGTAGGTGAATAATCTTCATTTACTTATAGGTTTTCAAATTTTCTTCAGTTATATCTTAGTCTTCATTAATTTTCCTGACTTTATACAGAAAAGTTAGTGTTTGGTGACTGTTACGAATAATTTTAATAGAATATTTAACCATGTTTGTTCTTTTATATATACTAGTGTGTAAGGAACCAAACTATATAACTTTTCCACCACCAAAAGAGACCTTTCCCTGAGCTGTGCCATTTCCCTCACTCCTCCTACCAGCTCTGGTATTCAGCATGGGGAAATTCTTCAGCTCAGTGACTCACTGTGAACCTATGTGAGTTGAGGAGCTTGCAAAAAGAATATTTATAATCTCCTTACAATAAAATCAAAGTTACACAATTTTCCATTTTTCCACTGTTTTTTCCCAACCACCTGCTTGCTACTTGCATATCTTGGAACTTTCTATAGGACAGAACCTTATTCTACGTGAACGTGTGAAACCAGGGGTTTTTTTTCCCCCCTCACATACTGCTTCTGTGGACTCGTGAAAGACAAACCCAGCAAAGTCAATTGGCTGATTTTCTCTCTCGTCCTGATGTACAGCTGCTGGGTAAAGCAATGCAAATGTGTGGGTTGGGTAGAAGGGAAACAGGTACCACATTTGGCAGTGGCCTCTTCGCAGTTTGAATTAAGAAATGCTGTAGCTTGTGCTACTATAAAAGCATAAGAACAAAGGTACTGGTTAGGCCAAGCATTCAGCTAGTTTACTGTCCTGCTTCCTTCTGTACTCAAATGTGAAAAGATATGAAGAAATTGCTATTTCTTTAGTTGTAAGAGACAGTGAATAGTTACATCTTGAGTTCCAGGTTGGAGTTTTTCAGCATGACTCTGTGGGACCTTTCGCCATAGAGAAAACATTTATTTGTACCCTATTTGGCTATCATCTGTCTGCTGGTTTCTCTCAGAGAATATTTTTCTCATTACACCATAGCAACTTAGATTTTTGGAGCCTATCTTTGAAGAAACTTTATCAAATGTCTCCTTTGTCATGTTAATTTTACTTCTGTAAAAAAATGTCCTAGAAATTTGAAGGATCTAGAAGAGAGAGAACTGTAAAAACATGTAAAACCAAAAGTTTGAGTATTCTCCACTGCATCAATGGAGTATCAATGTATATGTATTTCTTGTGTGTGTGTATGGATAAACAAACCATACTTTTACCATTTCTTGACTGCTACAGCTACTTTTTAAAAATCTGAATTTGATCATTGTAATTCAAGGAGCTACAGAGCTACTTTGGAGTCTAAGATCTGAACATCTTGTCTCTAAGGCATCTGTCTGACAGAAGTCTCCAGAACATTATTCTCAAATGTTATCAAATTTTTGGGTCAATGGGAAAAAAAAAAAAATCCTTCCATGGGATGAATTCAGATTTTCCCATTAGTTGGTCTCTATGCTTGTGCTTTAATGTATTTATATTCTTATGAATTCCTAATATTCTCAAATAGTTTTCAGTTTGGAGGGGTAGAAGATAATTAGGCATGAAAAAAATTCCTGTGCCTCCTCTCAATTATGTTATTGTTCCTATTTGTGATTTTTTTTTTTAAGGAATCTTGCTGTGTGCAAGGACGAAGTCGATTTTCCTAAGGTAGTATTATTATCCTAGGAGATCGAAGATAAACTTTGTAAAATATTTGTTGTTTTGCTGATCAAAACGTTCTGAATGAAGGAATAAAGTTTTAAATTTTTTCAGTTACCCAGAATACTCAGGGCCAGGTGACTGGTGTGGTCTTCAACTTTATTTTCAAGAAGCTGGTAGAAAACCTTTAGAAGTCACTTTTTCTCCCCCCGAGATGAGACACGGTAGCTATACCCATGGTGTTAACCTTCTCAGATTATGATCAAAATGGGATCATTCAGATAATTTGCCTTGCAGGGAAAGGGCAAGTTTGGAGATCACTAATGAGAAGGCGTGCATTTTTGTAAACTGAGCAAGCTTTATATAGCAAGTAGTGGGGGATATTGTATTCAGCAACCCTTAAACAAAAGCCACCTTCTTAACAAATCCATTGGGTTCTGTGTCTGTAATGTATGCCTGAAATATTCGTGCTCTTTACCTGAGTTAGATTCAGTAGTTAGTAGTGAAATCTGGAGAGTACATGGAGTGAGAAGAGCTGTAGGAAGAGCGAATGCTTTGCAGCCCCTTTGCTGTGAGCTTGGCTTTGGGGCTTCTGGGTTGTAGCAAACCTTGACCTGTGCTTTCCTTGACCTTGCTATGGAGGAAGGGAAGGAAACTCTTTGCTTCCTCCAGCAGCTGCTGCTGTCTCCTGCTGGGAGAAAAATCAGTAAAAAGGAATATAAATTGGCAAAGATTCCAAGACTGGAAGAGAGGCTTCTTTTGGCACATAAAGGTAATTTTTTATATATTTAAATAGTTTACATTTCCCAAGAGAGTGCTTCAAGTCATACTCTACACGTTGCATCTTTTAGTGAAAGGTGTGATTTGTGATTGTTCTCTCTGTTTGGAACAAGGGTTTCAAAGCATTATGCACCAGTGAAGCTTCACTGACAAGTATTTTTTACACTAAATAAGCTTGCTATTATGTGTTCTTGTTGAAGTTTGTAATAGAACTTTTTAAAAATAAAAAAATTGCCATAAGTCCTAATCTGTGTTGTCTACTAGGTTTGCTTTGTTGTCGTGAAGAAGTGTATCTGGAAAACTCTTGAAAAGCACCTTACGAACCTGAGCAGCTAGATATGAAAATATTAGGGGGGTTGGACATTCTCCTACAATTCTGTTGAAGATTTTTTTTTGTAGAGAATGCACAGTTGCATGTGGATTGTAAAGTGTTATGGGAGACAATCAAAATGAAAGAAACAGCTATGGTAATTATAGATAGTTTCCATACACTATGTTACAAACAGTGGGTTTTGTTAATACTCATCACAAATTCTGAGATTCTGACTAATCACTCATGATGAGTTGTCAAAGCTTACTTAAAATTGGAATACTGGAATGTAAATCGTTCAACAAGAAAAATAAATTTTTCATCATGATAGGCTAACTCACGCGTGTGTGACCTTGAAAAATGTATCTGTAATTTTGTTCCAGACATTAGACCCTTGAAAGTAGTAAGATTAAACATATATGTAAGTGTTAGCAGGTTTAGTGGCATGTGGCTGTGTACACACTCCAAAAAATCCATTTGTTATCATTTTTTATTTAATACTTGTTTTCCTCTGAGTCTGGACCATAGTGCGCTCTTCCTCCCTCCTCCGCCCTCCAATAAAAATTAATGAACAGTGTTTTTTACTGCTACCAGTAATGTTTAATGATCTTAGTAGAAAGAGGCAAGCAATTAATTTGTGGAAATTCTTCTGGTTTTCAGCACACAGTTCACAATATGAACATATTAGGAGGAGACAATGGGAATTTCATAAATAACAAATACAAATCTATTTTGAAGACTTTGTGTTGATAATGCATTCACAGAACTTACAAACTTTAAAGCAAGTAACAATGCAAATCTTTCATATAGGTATTTTCCATCATTCAGCAGTGTTTTCATGTTACTTCCAAACTTAGGAATGAACCTTAAACTGAGATACTTTAATTGGTTTGATTCGTTACAGACAGTTGTGTATATTTCCTAGATGTTTCTTGCAATCAGGCAATAATTTAAATACGAAAAGCTAAAAAATGTATCAAAATTGATAGTGTCTTACATGAATGTTTCTGTTGTATGCACTGGCTGTGTTTTAACAACAATTTAGAAATATTTAATTGATTTTTTTTCCTTAGTATAATTTGCATTGGTACTTGTTGTGCGGCATATAACACAATAAATGTACTGTACATGGCAATCATTATACCGGTTGGTATTTCTTGTTTACAGCTGAAGATAAATTCTTAGCTCTCCATTTTTGTTTGCCTTCCTTTTCAATATGGTATGCCTCGAGGATTACTGCTGGTAAGCAATTCCAGCAAAAAAATCCATGTTCATAAGCACTGATTATCTGTGTTCGTCACAGCAGCCCAGAGGACAGGGTTCTGAACTGGACAGTAAAACCTAATGGTATAAATTAATTTTAATTAATTGCCTTGAATGAATTGTCTCTTTTGCTCTGCTGCTCAGATTGCTTTCACTGTTCACTAGCAGAATTGTAAGAAACCCAAACTTTTGACTCCCTTTCCAACATGGAAAATCACCAGCAATTTTACAGAGTACAATGATGTTATTGGTTGTTATTGCCTTGAGACAAAACACTAGAATAAGAGAGTTATTTCAATTTCTTAGTTAAAAGTCTTGGTCTAAATGGGAGTTGCTGTGCCTGTTGATCAGTTGAATATAGTCTATATTGAGCTCTATATCATGCTTTTTTTTGTCTCTTGTTTATAAAAGTTAAATAGCTGCAGTAATTTGCTGAACTTGTGGTATGAATTTCTAGATGTGTCTCCTGTATGCTAGTCATCTTACTCTGTCACAGCCTCTGGGGAGATATTTTGTCCTGAAGAGTCAAGCTGGCTTCTAAGGCTGAAGTATTTGTTAATGAGAAGCAACAGCCTAAAGTTTCAAGCTGTACTGGAGGGAGGGAGTGTTGAGATTGGTTATTACGACAAATTTTTTCACCAAAAAGGTTGTCAAGAACTGGAAGAGGCTGCTCAGGGAAGTGGTTGAGTCACCATCCCTGGAGGTATTTAAAAGAGTGTAGATGTGGTACCTGGGGACACATTTTGATCGTGGACTTGACAGCAGCTTAACTGTTGGACTCAATGATCTTAGAGGTTTTCTCCAACCTAAATGATTCTATGATTCTATAGATTGTGTGGCTAAGGAGAGCCTGCAGCTGCCTTTCATGAACAGCAGCTCATCTTATGCCCATTTGCAAGTGGAGTAGCTGCTCTGTTAATTGGTAGGAGAGCAGCTAACAGTCCCCAGTATTCTCTCTGTATGTGGAATGTACAGGCAGCACATCCGTCTGAAGGGAAAAAAATTCCTTTTCTTAAAATTGCTATATCATTTAGAATAAATGGATATGTAAATTCTACCAAAAGAACAGAACAGCTATTTGAATTGTTCTCTTCAGCAGAAAAAAAAGAATATCTTGTTTTCCTAGAGTTGTGCAAAGGAGCTTGCATGTTTACTAGAATCTTTTAGTACTTGACATAATCCAAAACTACACGTGGTAGTAATGTAATTTTTTTTGAGAGATGCTGAGATGACCATACAAAATGATCAAGACCTGCACTGTGACTGTCTGGATTACCCAGTTTTGCACAGGATGTTTCCAATGGGAGATAGCAGACATGCAGCATTTGAAAGGTGGGAAGTTTATAACCACTTTTGACTCTTCAGCATGCTTCTGATAGTCTGTACAGACTCGAGATCTATAGGGAGCTTTTAAAATAGAAACAGAGGCTTTGTCCTGCTGTCAGAATGACAAATATCTATTTGTGGTATTTTCTCTCAAGAAAGTATTAAAACAAAATTTATAAGTAAGTACAAAGATGCGGGGGTTGTTTGTTAGTTGTTTTTTTAATTTTTATGAAATTGATAATTTTTAGCCATATTTAGGGAGGTGGTTCTGAGAGAAGGACACGTGGAACAAAGGTTGCCGTCCTCAGGATAGAGTGCTGCTCTTCTTTCTGCTGAAGCCTGAGAGAGGAGTTCATTGATCTCGATAATGAAGACATTGAAAAGTCCTTCAGCAAAACCGGGAGACCAAATTTGACGTTGTGATGTATCTAAAGTAATTTGGTGAGGAAGAAGGAAATGGGGGAAAGATGTCAGGTAACAAACCATGACCTGCTAGACCTTATTTGAACGCTAAGGATTTGGGAGGGGGTTGGTTTGTTCCCTCCAGAGAGGGTTTGGGGTTTTTATAGGTTTTACTTTTTATTTTAGAAGGAGAGCATCATAATCTTTCATTTGCCTTTAGGTGGTCACCTTCCTTGACAATCAGCCAGAGGAAGAAACGAATGAAAGAGATGGGTAAAAATGCTTAGGGTCAAAGAATACTCTAGCTTTTGTCATGGTTGAACACAAACTTGTGGGTCAGTGCATGTGGATGCATTCAATACAATGTCAGAGTTTTAACTCATCATTTTGGAAAGATGAAATATTCACTATAATAAAAATCCTTTGCGTATGTATTTAAAATAAGCTTGCTTGGCAAAAAAAAAAAAGATTTTTTGAGTGAAGGGAGGAGAAGTTTCAAGTAAACAGTAATTAATCTCTTAAATACTATGTTGCATAAGTCTGTCTTGCTCTGACAGATATCATTTTCAGATAAAACTGCATATCGTATGTGTATATATTGACATCCTTCCATGTCCTTGTTAACCACAAGATTAAAGATGAAGTAGCACTGAATTTACAGCCTTTTCAGAAAAGGCTTGGAGCAGTGTGTTTTCAAGTGTTAGTCTCTGGGAAACAGGTGATTATACTGCTCGTATTTATGTTTAAGAAATTTTTATCAAGTCCCACTGCTTCTGTGCATTAGTACCAGATTGCCTGGTTACAACACATATGCTGGCATCTGTCTATTTGGTAATTAAACATTAGGCCCACTGTACATAGAGTATCTGAAATAGCTACTGCAAATGTGAGTGCTGGTGCTGTGTGTATAACTGCTGAAACTTGTCAGTCTTTTGTGCTCCTATTATTTCTGGAGTCTAAGCTAAACAGACTGACTGCTGCTAAGAAGCTGTCAGGGGATGCATGTCAAACACTAGGTGTATCATGCGATCAGACCAGTGCTGGGATACATAAGTCAGTGGTTGGAAGAGGAAAAAAAGTGACCTTTTTCTCTCAACATTGTCTTTACACTGAAAGGAACAGATGAGTTTCTGAATTATTTACAGTACTGGAAGCTTATAATCGTTAGCAATGGTGGCAACAGCAGACTATCGAGGCAGGGGTTGAGTATTTTGTTAAAATGCCTGATTCTGAAGCTCATCGAAGGATTCGCTTCACAAAACAGTCTCTGCAAATTTGTATATTTAAGATCTGTGGGAGAAAGGGCAGTTTCTTCCAAAGAATCGAGAAAGAGAATATTTTCTTCTTAATTTTTTAAGGATCAGTGTTGAAATAAATGTTAATATTAATCACAGGTCTTATGCAGTAATGGAACAAAGAATGTCTGTGAAAAGGGTTTGCTGTTTCAGTGAGTAATCCCAATGAGCTGATTAGTGCTAGTAATAAAGCAGACTTTTTAACCCATAATGTAATTGCTAGATATATAAATTACCTATTTATCTAAACAAATAAATTAATATCCATAGTAGCAAAATGAACTTGAAACAAAGATAGTAAGACCGTCTTGGTTATCACTGATATGTGGTGGAAGGTAAGGCTTTTCTTGATGTCATGAATAGTTTTGCCTGCTTAAAATACAGACTGTTTATAGTTTCCTCAAAATTGTTAGCTTCTAACAATACAGTCTTTAAAATTCTTTTGTTTCAGCAGGTCAGATTTAATACCATATTCTCTAAAGTTTCTCCTCTTTTTTAAATTCTGAAATCTATTGATGCTTATTATCATAAGTCTGGAAAGTAGGAACTTGGATGCTGTGTGTAATAATTATGCCATGGTTTAGCATGTCATTAGTGTCCTATGACAAACACTCATCAGTCAGACGCTATTGCCCAAATGAGAGCTTTTGTGGCTGCATCCATTATCATCGTTACTCTCTGCTGCATGTTACTAAAGACAAAGGTTTTGCATATGGAAAAAGTAGGGGAAAAGCAGTGCAAAGAGATTGGAGAGTTAATGTCTACAGCTTTCAGGAAACCAAGTTTTTAAAAATCTTCCAAAGCTTTTACAGTTCTGTCTTTGCTTTTAAACCTGTTTCTCGTGGATGGGAAGGTGCACTTTGTGGATGCATTCTGAATCTTCTTAATTTAAAAGGCACATGCCATAGATAATGAACTAAGACTTTCCTAGTGGTCCAGTTAGTGTTTTAACAGTGTTACAGTCCATAGAATGTAGAAAAGCATATAAGCATCTGTAATAATACACTTAATATAGTTAAACAGGACTTCCAAGTGCCTGCTATTTTTGGTGTTAATTGTTCCTCTGGGTTGTGAGGCTGGAAATAAAATGGCAGGTGGGGAGGTATTTCCCTGCAGTCACCAGCATTCTGTGCCTTCCAGTGTGGAGAGCACAGTGTTCACAGTGGGTCTGGCATCTTATTTGATCTTGGTCCACTTAGGGCTTTTTTTATATGCTTTATTATAGCCTGCTTTATTTGCATCAGGCCCCAACCTGGGTTTTAAGGGTTGCTTCAAAGCCTTCTCCAGCCTCAGGTGACAGAAAGGGTTCTCCCTGTCACCCAGTAACTACCACAGGGTGTCAGACATTCCCTCTGTGGTTTTGGGGTCAGGCCAGGCAATAATTGCTCAACCACCTGGTACCTGTTAAACCCAGACAGGTGAAGACAAGCCCAGACAGCTCTTGAGACCCTGCGCTGTCCAGTCAGCGCAAAGCCTCTGTCCTTTCACCAGCATTGACAAGAATCCTATTTATTATGCTACTTCATATATAGAAATAAAATTAGATTAAAGCTTTCTGAAATCATGAGCATCTGTCTTGTATTTTCTGTCTGAGGGAACTGTGTCGGTCAACACTACCAAATGCACTCAAAACAGACTGACTGAAGTCATAGCTGCAGGTCAGAAACTTATTAAAATCTGGNTTTTTTTTTTTTTAATGCTAAAGCAAAGAAGATACAAGCAATAAGCTAGTGCTGTGCTGCCTGTTTTCTCCAAACCCTATCAGACCCTTCCTTGTTGCTCCCCCAGCCTCAGAACCGTCCTGTGTTCTGACCAAGGCCCAGCTTCAGCAGGAGAGTGGTGGGATTATCCCAGGGGTGCTCAGGGCCATTAGGCTGCAGTACCAGAACACAGGGTTGGTCATTTTGGGTGAGTGTTTGAATAAGAGCATCTGCAAGGGGGAGAAAAGGGAAGGGATGGCTATTACAGTTGCTATTGTTCTTCATTTTGCTTTTTAAAAAGAACAGCTTTTCTTGTTTTTTGATTTCTTTTATTTTAAATAAGTTTTAAACTGAATTTCTTGTAAGCATCTGCCAAATCCAGTTTGCCTCTTCTTCAGTCCATAGGGAGAACATAGACTCCCTCAAAAGACTCCCAAGTCTTTTTTTTCCTTCTGGGTATGAAGACCCAGATTCTAGAATTTTATCACCAGGATTCTGGCAAATGGTACTTTGTGACTCTGAACTATGTCTCGTTTAGACAGCCAACCTGCTTCATGATTTATGGATAAGGCATTCAGAAATTCAATTGAATTCAGAAATTGAGACTGACAGACTGCTTTCTAAGGAAACTATATTGTGTCCTGTCTCAAGCGTGGCACAGACTGAACTGGTCTGTGCAAGTTCAGGACTAATATCCTGGTGAGGTAATGTACAACTTCATTAATTTCTTATATTGTAGCTGTTACTGAATCACTGTGGCACAATCTCTAATCTAACAATTCTGCAGGACAGTGAGTGCTCTTAAATCAGAGTCATATACCAGCCGTAGTGGTTTTGCTGTTCATGCCATATTTTTGTGAAAGGTAGATAAATGCTTTAAATAGAGATGGAGGATGCAGAGTCACAGCAATGTTTTTGACTTGCTGATAGACAGTATTTCTCAGGCAGCAGCCCCTGATAAATCTGGCGCCTGTGCCAAAAGCTTCTAATTTCTCCCTTAGGTACAGAGGGACATAGCCCTGAGGGAACAACAGGTAAGGAAATACAGAGCAATAAGTAATTATCAACATTTCACTATTTTTAGTGATGCTGGGTTTCTTTCCATAATAAATTTTATTTTAGTTGACTAAATAGATAAAAGGAATTTGGAGGCGATTAATTTTATGTTTTTCTAGCTTCAAAGTCCAAAACCAGCATAGAATTTGTCTCCTCAATGGTACTTTGCACACTTTGCTAATGGCTTTGTAACCTAAATTTAAAAAATTCTGCCCATGATTTTTTTTATGGGGAAGGATCTCCTATTATTCTTCAGGGGAGACAGAAGAGAGACTACTGAAAAACTTAACTTACGTAGGTATAAGAACATTCCTGCCTTGTCCCTCCAATACTCACTGGTGGTCTTGGTTTGGTCACTTTTACCATAAGCTTGTGAAGAGACAATTTATCAGCATCTAGGTGGTTTGGAATATACAGTTGCTGAAAGCAAAGGGGAGTTAGATTAGTCACAAATATCTCCCAAGCTGTCTTGACTTAGGTTAGCTACATAGTGGGTTTTGTTACTTTAGGCTTAGGAGAAGAGTACTACTAATAATACTTTCCTCATAGCATGTCTTTCATTGGTGGTTTTTATTCATACATATAAAACTTCTATTTTTATATGTACATACATGTGCACATACACATTTCACTAGCTTCGCAATGTTCAGTTAAGCTTTTGAAGCACTAAGAAACTAAGAGCTGCAAATGGATTAAGATCTGATGGGTATGTGTCTAATCATTCCACAGAGCTATAAAATGTCTCCTAACGTTCCAATCTCTCTTGCACCTTCTTTGCTCTAGTCTCCATCAGTATATTTCAAACCCTCTGTGCATGTCTGTCTCTCTCTGTTACAGCTGTGGTTTTTTTTCTGGGTTTTGTTTGCACGGCTTGCTGAGTATGTGTAAGAATTCTTTGATTACATATACTTCTAGTCAGTTATTTGAAGACCCAAACTGACAAAAAGGAATATTAAGATTTGCTTTATCTCTTCTGTTCCCCTATATGAAAGATAAACTCTCCCAATACGAGCAAATAACCTATGTTAAATCTTTTTCTTTCTGAAGCCTGCTTCTTGGAAGCCTCAATTAACTTACACACAAAAATTGTATTATTAATCCTACCCAGCAGCTCTGTGCAGTGCTACCAGGCAGTCTGGGTATGAATCGAAGGTGTGGAGTAGCACATTCATTGTTCCCAGCTGAATGAGCCCTCCCCAGAAGATGAGTATGTCCAGAAATGATAGCTGAGCAGTCTGAACCCCTTCATTCACCCTGCTAGGTGTGCTCATCCTTTCACCTGGGTGCGTTAAGAGCCTATGATATTAATCAGAACGGCTCCAGTCTCAGAACTGATCTACATCAGTGGTTTTAAAAGTGCACTCTTCTGTCAGCATCGCTGCATCTGCACAATAGATTTTGCTAGCTTAAGCTATGACTTCTAGTAAATTCAACTGTGCTGCCAGAACTTTTCAGTACAGACCAGATCTCTCAGTATTGTGCATTTTTAAGCATGTTTTTGAGCTGTGCAAATACAGAGACAAGATTTTGATGCCACCAAGTTCAGGTACAGGTGTAAGGGGTTTCCTTCTTTTTCTAACACCTGTATTTCTTCAGTCCTGGACCACCCCTCAGGATCAATTTTTTTCTAAAAATTTTCTAAATGCTTCTGAACATAGCTAATGTAGTTAAAGAACTTTACCTTGGATTTTCTGCTATTCTGGAGTTCTTCACTTTAGGAGGGACATGAGCCCCTCTACTCGGTTGTGCAGATCAAGGAAGTTTCTAGACCCTACCTTCTCATGCATCTCATGTCCTCTGTTTCCACAAAACTATCTCAAGTATCTAGACAATTCAGGAAAAAGTTAATGCTTGGAAGTGCCTATGCTGGAACTGATGTTTGTGCCCTTAAATATAGAGTAAGAAAATAATGAATAGTTTCATATTAGGTATAATAAGGCTATGCAAAAAATGAATGTTCCACTTTGTGTTTCACATTAAAAAGGAGTTAGAAATATTTGAAATAGGACAGAAATTAAACTACCTGCTCATCCACCCATGTAGTTCATATGGACTTGTCTGAGGCAGCTTGACTGTCACCATGGGAAAGATTCTCTTCCTTCTTCTGCTTGTGCCTTCCATGTCCTGTAAATGAGTGAAAGCCTCCAGCATTCCTGGCTTTGTCTTGCACCTCTGCTTGCTAAACTCACTTGATAAGAAATACGTATTGCTTAGTTCTGGTGTGACTGAGCTGTGGAACTACAAAATCCTATTGGATCTAAAAGGATTTAGTTGATAATTGGGAAATATTTTCATTATTCAATTACAGTTAATTGTCCATGTGCTTGGAGACCAAATTTTCATTTATGTTGTTAAGGATAGAAATAGCCCATCCTTTAAAGGTCACCTTCAGATCTGTTGCTGAAGTAAATTGTTATTTTAATTAGAAGGATTTTTAATCAATGAGTATACTGAGAAATTCTGAGTATTATATGAAGTGGTAATTTTAAAGGATTTAAAGAAGCAACTTCCTCCAAAAGAAGCTCCTCAATACTTCTTGTAGAAGCTTGTGCTTATTTTGCATAATTGGAATCATCTGGCAGTGAAGCATATTTTAAAGTTGAGACTTGGTTCTCTGACATGCAAGTGCAGGTGCTGCCACTGGGCTCTCCAGCAGCAGGTCAGCTGCATCCCCACAGATGAAATTTGGCAGCATGTGGAAGCACAGCCAGGTGCCTTACCTACAGGTAACACACACCAGGGGAAGAGGAGGGCAGCAGGAGCTAGTTCTTTGTCCTACTTCCCCAGCTTCCTGAAGGAGGCTTTGAATTATTAAGGGTTAATTGTTCTTTAAGTAGCTACAAGAGAGGATCTTGGTTGGTAGTCAGGTAGGGTCATGCCAGAGTAGGCTGTGTGGACACTTCCAGAGAGCAGTGTGGTCCTTCGAACACAATTGCTAATTACTGTGGGAAATTTTGTGTCTCACATAGTTAGCCAAAGAACTTATTTTAAAAATGCATTATTCTTTTGTTTGCACTAATCAAAGTCTTAGTTCTGTTGAAACTGGAGACAAAACCTGGAAGGTAAGAGTGGAATGGGGTGATTACAGGACAAAAAGTTTTTGTATGACCTTTAAGGTAAGGCTAAAAATCTGATGCAATGAAAGGGATGCTTTGAGAAAGAGTTAGAGCAGGGATTACAGAAAGGAAGTGATCCAGCAGGGCAAACAACCTCCAGCCTTTACTGTCTGCTGATGTTGGATTGTGCTGAAGAAGAGACAATTAGAGGTTGTGACAAGAGGACACAGCTTGTGCAGAGAGGGAAGCAGGGACTTGGGGAGTACAGAGGAACACATGACAGCTGATACCATCTGAATAGATGGGATAGTTAAATAAAGTAGTAGAGACTGCTAAAGTGACCATAGTCAAGTTAAACAGTGCTTTACTACATCTTATGGTGGCATTTGTAAATAATTTTTTACACTACTGCATTAGGAGTAGTAAGTGAATGTTGTGACAGTATGAATATAGAGTACTCATTTCTGTGAGGATTTTTCATTACGTTTGGGACTTTTCTTGTTGTATCTGTGTGGTTTTGATTTGTTGCGATTCGAGAAAGTCAGCTGTGGGGGCAAGGGGATAACTTTGAACAAAACAGAGTTCAAAACAGAGTCAGTATGCATTAAAAATCTTACTAGTCATTCTTTATAGAGATGAGTCACTAAATAATTCTCCAGGTTTCCAGGCTGCAACAGTATCCTCATTATAATGAGACTGGGACTGAAAAATCTGGTTACCTGTCAGACCATAAGAAAAAGAAAGATCTTGTGAATGTCTCCTGTTTATGTGGCATTTCAGTTTTCGCTATGAGAAGCTGCACTTGGAAACCAAGGCTGATGCTGCATGTGTCCTATGTCTTGCAACTACAGCAATAGCTTTGGCACCTACACTTAGCTATTTTTTTTCTTCCCTCTCCCTCAATGACATCCTTGTTACAGTTTCCTCAGGTCCTCCTTTCATTTCCAAACACCTTCACCGTAATATTTTCAGCTCAGCCTTGTGACTGTATGCCCAGCTCTTGCATGTCGCATGTAATATACTTCATTTCCCTTATAGTGACTTGAGAGATGTATTGTTTTTGAAATCTCACTACTGTCAAATTGTTTGAAATTAATTCTGAGTTGTTGAAGGGGGAGTTGACTGATAGACAGCCTGTTCAGATGCTGAAGCTGACATACGGATAACTTTGTTCTCCAAACAGAAATGCAGAAACGACTGTGCTGAGCTACCTGCTTGGGGACTCAGGGACTGTAGCACCTTTGCTGATGTTCATGGTTTGTTATATGTTGTTCTTCTGTCAGATTCTCCATCCCACTTGTTTTAGTTTTTAAAATCCCTAGATTTCTGTAGATTTGTTCCACAACAAAAGAGGACTCTGTGGAAGAGCTCTGACCAGGTGCAAAAGTAAATTTGGGAGACACGATTCAAGAAGGAATTATACTTGCATATATTAGGATACCATTAAGATAGGTTGAGTAAGAACACAGTGACGGAAAAAGAGTGTGTGAAAGATGAGAAGGGAAGGCGATGATGGCATAGAGGATGAATTTCAAGTTTAAAGGAGTAGAGAGAAGTACTTGGGCCTTTTTAGTTGCTGCTGAGTAATGAATTGCCCAGTGCTGACTCTATGAGTTTATTACTTTGTGCTGAAGTAAATGACTCATAAAGTTCTTCCCTTCTGAAGTTTTCTTTGTTCTCTTCCTCCACTTGTTTTTTCTCTTAAACTCTTTCCTCTTGCTAGTTTTGCTGTGTCGCATCTCTTCCCTAGTGTTGCCATAATGAGTGCTACTGATTGCTTCTCTCTCCACTTTGTGTCCTGAGCTTGTTTTGTTATTCATTTTTTCTTCATACTGCAGCATTTCTGCTGTCTTAGCTTCCTTTCCCTCTGTCTTCTCGTCACATGTTCTCACCCTCCTTTTTACTAAAGGAGCACACCGTATTATTACACTCTTTTGGTCTTCATGTTCCGTTTCTCACTTGGCTCTTTCAGCCCTTTGAGTTAAAACACCTTTTATACAAATTCCCCAAATTAGAGGTAGATGCTTCTGCTCAAGATCAGGGTTCATGGCCGTTCCTGCAAACCATTCCTCCAAAGGAGGACCAGAAGCTGTCAGTGTAACTCTGTACCGAGTTCCTTTGAAGAGTCTGTTCCGGTTGGTCCAGTGTCTCAGCCCTCCCTCCTTGCAAGTTACGGGTTTTCTGCAGGGCCTGTTTGGTGACTTAATAACCAGCACAGCCCCAGGCTGCATCTGTGTGGCCAGCTTGGGGCTATTTTCAGTTCTGTCTTCAGAAGGTTTGTAGCCTTGCTGTGGAAGGGGTTCCAGCATGCAGGAATAGCTGTAGCTCCATCTCAAATGCTGCTGTATGGTCCTCGTACCCTGCCAGGAAAATGCAATCTGGAGAAGTGCTCCCTTGACTCCCACCATTACAGAGGGTGCATTATGTCTTTCTGCCCATATGAGGGAACCAGTGAGGTGTTCTTTCCCTCTTTCCCTCAACTCCCAAGGATTCCAATTTTACGTAATGACACCAATATTGTTATACAAATATCAACCTCTATGACTAACCAGGATGCTGCAGAACTCTTTATCTTGCTGATTTTCCTGACTCTTATTGCAATAAACTTCTGTAATGAACATAGAGTACATTTATTTGTTGTTTATTCTGTCCCTAATGTAGTTAAGATTTTTAGATACACTATGTAAAGTAACTTTTATATTAACATTACATCCTGTAGTGATGGTAGATATGAGTGTTCTGTTCCCCTGACTGATGCAGAAAAATATAAAATAATTTTTACTTGTCTTCCTTATTGCTCTTTTTTTGCGTGTGTGTTTTTGTTAGGGTTTTTTTGCTGGGATTTTTTGTTTGTTTGTTTTTAATTTGATTCTACAATGTAAGGTTAGTTTTTGACTTAGGGAGGCTTCTTTTAAATTTTAGTTTGTGAACTGTCTGTCTGACAGGCCATCTGTTTCTCACTCCCCCTTAAGAAGGCTGACTTGGGATGCATTCTCTCTAGTCTCTATGCTGGAAGACAGACTTTTTATATTAAGAAGTGAGTTTCTAGATATGATGACCTGAAATGTCCATGTATTAAGAGTCATCAGTTTGACTAATGGCACACCATGGCTACAGATCATCCTAAGCACCTCTTCAAAGTGTCATTTTTCCAGCTCAGTTGATTTCTGACATATCTCACTTTATCAGCCATTGAAGTGGAAATTTCATCACTCTTTTATGCTTTTTGAGTTTTTCTTAGTATTTGTTTGTAATAGGTTTTACGGGTGATTAGTTGTGCGAATTGTGAAGTTTTTTTGTGGACAGATTTTCTTAATTTTTGCATATTGTACCTAAGCTTTTTAATCTACTCGTTAACATCTATCAGTTGAATTTTGCTTTGTTCTTCTGCTATTAAGAGGCTATTAAATAGTATACCTAGTGCAATTTGTAACTAATGCAGTATTTACATTCATTTAATCTGGTCAACAATTACAGATACAAAGGAAATTATTATTAAATTAAAATAATGGCGCTTGCAGACATGTATCTATTGAACAGCACTACTTAGATGCTATTTTCAGCAGCTGTTGTCAATGCTGAGAACAGGCTCTGTCTTAGCTCGCAGCCTATAAAATCCTCTGCTCTTATTCCAGACAGAAGTTCAAGCCTGCTTCTTCTCCCAGAAATCTTAGGGTTCTTGTACTGCTTGTGTTTATGTAGAATCATGAAAGCAGGTTTGGTCCCCATCTAAGCAAGTGTTCAGACTGTGCTTTTACCTGGGAGTCAATGTGGAAGGATCAATGACTCTTCATTTGTAATAATGGTAATTAATAACAAAAATAACAGTAATTCAATAATAATGCAGGTCTCTGCAGCTGGGAATACTATGATTCTTTGGAATGCCTAAGTTTTTAGATTTAGATGTTGGGAGGGAAGTTTGTGATATGTAGTATGTAAGTTCCTTCCCTGTCTCAGTTTTGCTGGCCTCGGGGAGGGGAGAAGGGCTCTGCTCCACCAGCATGCTGCTTTCCTTGCTGCTGCTTCTCCTTGAGACTGAGGGGAAGAGATCTCGTTTGTGCTTCCTTATAACAGTATTTCAAACTCTCTTACTGTTCCTCTGTAACAAAGAAATGTACAAATTTTATCTTTCCATTCTTGAATGTTTTCTATTCCAGGCCTGTATATATTAGTGACTCTCATTATTCTCGGAACTAATTCCAGTTTTGCTTTGTATGTTTGGAGATGTCTAAAATGGATATACATGTTGAAAGGGACTATAATACACACTATAAGTAGATCCGTAAATCAACCCAAGCAGTGACATCATCTTTTCTATACAATTATCTTGTCGTTCTGGCAACAAACATATTTTATTTCTTACGTGTTTACTATTTCATGCCTCTGTAGATTTCTAGATATCAAAGGACATAAAATACTGAGGTATATTTAGACTTCTTAGTCAGGTGCCTTGGTGTTCATTGAGTCATATTTAATGCTGGGAGAAGTTTCTCCAAGTGAGAGATGGAGGGGGGAGCACTGTGTACCTTAGGCACGATTGCCATCTTTCTGCCAAACTGTAACAACCCTCTGAGGAACTCAGAGTTCAAGGTGCTGAATGAAATGCAATAATTTTCCGTAACATTTTAAATGCCTACAGGCATCCTAAAGTTGTACCTGGGTGTTTTGGATAACCCTGTAGCATGACCTTAATGCCTGTTTTACATTTTGCCGATTAAAATATGTCTGTAGTACTGTGTTCAGTGTAGAACTTAAGTATCAAGTTTTTTTTATTGAAAAAAATTAAGTAACTGTGATTTGTTTGGTTTTGTTTTTTTTTTTTTCGCTACACTGACTTTGTTTCATGTTGCAGTAGCTGATTAAGAGGAACTGATGCAAGGCTGTCTTGGAAAATTTTAAATGCAGTGTAAAACTTCTAACAGACATCAGTCAGCTTTGTCTGTGTCTGAGATATCAGTCATTGAAGCTCCAGTGATGGTTTTGACACTTGTGTGTGAATATGCCTTGTGCTCAGTTTTACTGTTTACAACATTTAGAGTAAAAGAAGGAATTTTGATTGTTTACTTGTTTTAATTATTAATTGTACATAACTTGTCAGAATTGGTAATTAAATATTATGCTAAATGTGTTAATGATGGCAGAGGTCTACAATGTAGCCTGACACATAAGGGAATGAGCTCTTTGATCCCAATGGCCTGGTCACATCAGGGATTACTTCTCTGGTTCTCCTTCTTTCCGTCTAAATTAAGTTGAAAGAAATATTTAAATATGAATTTTTAAATGGGTATCTCCTCTTTTTGGTTTCAAGCTGTTTTTAAAATTTGGAATGAGGCTGGGAAAGTAGATTCTGAGTCCTCAGTCAGCTAAGCTGTGTAGAGAAATGGGCTGAGCATGACTGTATAAGAGCTGACATGTCAGCTTGGTGATTAGGGAACACCCTCCTGTGTAATTCAGCCAGGAGCCCCTAACATTGGAGAGATCACTGAAGAGGTCATGGGAGATCCCAATGCTCAGTGACACAGATGAGCATCCTCAGTTTTTATACTTTCAAAAGTATTAGACAGAAACTTGAAGTGGTGGCATGCACCAGTAAAATCTTTTTCTATTTTCTGCAGTCCATGCAGGCCATTTTACGTTAGCATTGCAATACAAGGTGTAGCAGTATATAGCACGGCTGAACTGGCATCCTTTTGTGAGTGGGTTAGTAGTTCAATAGCTTTGTAAATATTGCTCTATGAAAATTACTTCATTTAGTTGGAGTGAAGCAACCTGATAGACCATAAATATTGATATATGGGCAAAAATTCCTTGCAGATGAAGGCAAGTGGTTTTATAACACATCGCAAAATAAATTTAATTTTCTTTGGTTTAAGATTTTAATCTGATTTTGTAAATTAGTTGCTGTGCATTCGGCTATCCCTGCCAAAAGCCTGAGATGCAGCTTTAATGTCACAGGAAACAGAAAAGAGGAAAAAAAGGAAATATGTTCAAATTTGTGCAGCAGTCGTTCATTTAAATCTGTGAATATTTGAGTAGGAAATCTTGTTAATATTTTAGCTACAGTGATCTTTAAAAGAAAGGTCTGAGCAGATGCAGTAAATGACAGTTTGGATTTTTTATTAAAATAATTTTCTCAATAATTGAAAATATTTCTCTCGGTTGGGGGGTGAGGGGTGTTTTCTAGGGAAAAAGAAGGGGTGATTCATAATGGGACAAGTTAAGATCTGGTAAAGCCATCTGCAAGTCTTCTTTTGTTGGACTTGTCACTGCTGACTTACCCTACTTAAACATTAATACTGGTATTTGTTTCTGTGTTCTGCAGATATGTTTGTGTTCTCCCTTTCTGCTTGTTGTCTGATCACAGTAAAGAAAATTTATTTGTAGACAGATCTTTAAGATAGCTTGTATTGTCTTCTTTTAGCTATGTGTATTAATTCACCGATGAAATATCAAAGACACGAGCCTGAGGATCTTAAGTGTTGCCTAAGACTTGCTGAGAGATACTATTAATTTTTAAAGTTAGAGGCTACTGAAAGTAAACAGGTGTTTTGTATAATGCCAGATTCAAAAAGATTATGTTCTTAAAACCTAAAAGGTTTATTTTGTTGTTTGTTTTGGTTTTTTTTCAGAAATGCTGGCAAATAATCCAGTAGTCCTCATTATTCTGGCAGGGTAATCACTGCTGAGGTATCTCCATAATGCCGTGCTGTTAAACAGCTTGTATTTTTTTAACCTTTTCATTCTTTGCCTGGAGAGGCAATAGATAACCCAGAGAACTGCTTTTTGAAGTTTTATTGAATTCATTGACTTCCGCAGCAAGCAGATCAGTACTTCTTCATGCTACAGCATAGATTAAATCTTTGAGGATTTCAGCTTGGTATAGCAACAAAGTACTGTGCAAATAAGGGTTTGGTTTGTTGATCTGGCTTTTGTTGTGCTTGTTTTAATTTTTTTTTTTTTAACATTATAAAGGATTTTGGAAACTTGGGTAAAAATAAAAATTATTTCTTCTTTGATGGTGAATAGTGTATGTCAGTTTTCCCATAGTGCAATTTAGAGACGCTAGGAATTAGCGGCCCTTTAAAGTCTTGACGTGCTTAGATGAAAGGGGAGATAGGCTTTACACTGCAAAACAATTCCCATGTGAATTTGTTAATAATTATTTTTAAAATCACAATTCAGTTTAGTGTTAATAAAACACAGAGTTTATAATATGTGTAGAAAACTGATTTTTGCCTGGAAAGTACTTGCATTCATTAGTCAATCAAATGTTTTAAAATCTGATTGTTTCATATGTTAGAAAGATGTGCTACCTGGGCATGCAAACATCTAAATAGTGATAAATTTAATAAACTGTTGTGTTATAAAACTATTTTTTTTTGATCATGTAAAAATTTCAGTTAACCGCTTAAAATTTGACAATATAAAAGTAGAAGAGTGTTCACTTAAATGGAAGGCTTTGGAGCTTTATATTCGAGTCTAAACTGAGCTTCACATAGGCCAAGAAATGCAAAAACCTCATTGGAAAATTTTGAAACAAAATGGTAAAGGACTGGTTCTTATTCACAAACGTGAATTATGGCTCTGTAGTAAATTAAATACTCTCTAAAAATATTTTAAGGAGTGACAACTAATTAGCTTGATATTAAGTGTTTAAATAAGTGAAGAGTTATAAAGCAACCTTGTTTTTGCTGAAAAGAGTGCAAATGGAATTTGCTGTTTCTTTGTGATATGTGTTGTAAACTGTCATTTTACATCACAAAGGAATTGACTGATAGTATTCAGCAAAATACTCTGTTGTTTAGTTTTTCTTAGTTTTGGTTTTTTTATGGTTAAGTGCTCCAAATTGAGGGGAGCACTGAGGAAGAAGTTCTCACTGAGACAAAGGAGAGAACCCAAGTATATGTGGTGTTAAACAACAAACATAAAGGCCTCAGTTAACAGGTGCAGTTGCAAAATATTAAAACCATCTGAACTGTTCTTCATTTAGATTCTTTGTCAGCTGTTTAAAGACACAAATTATACTCTTAATTTTAGCACTTCTCTTTAAAAAACAAAAGCAAAATGTCCAGACTTTCTTTCTGTCAGATATATAGATATTTTGGTTAAAGATGCAGGACCCAAGAAATGAAACTGAGACATCTTGTTTTGAAAACTGAGAAGTCTTGTTTTGAAAATGGAATGAAATATTAAAGAAAAATAAATAGCAATAGAAATATGATTCTTACTGTAATATTGCTTAAAAACTTGAGGGGAAAAGAAGCTATTTCTGACTGTCATTTACATATTAAATATTTTTGTGCCTTCTAGCACAGCTTACCTAGAACATACTGGCTTGAATAAACCTTCCTGCACATCACCTGTGTTGTTTTTGTAGCTTGCTGTGAAATTATGTGTACGTGTTCTCCGATGAGAATAATTTTCTTAGAATAGAAATGACAATAAAAAGTTATAGAAGTCTAAAGGTATAAAAAAAAAGTAGAAAACCCCAAACATTAAAACCACAAGTTTCCAACAAGAAGAAAGCTAGATTTGCCATTAAAGCATGCAGGCTTCTCAGAAAAAGAAAATCAGCTTACCTACCGATAGACCTTACACAACTAACTTATTCCTAAAGCTGAAAAACTACTATTTTTCCAATCTGTTCTCTGCTCCAATCACTCTCTGCTTTTGATCTCTTAATCTGTTGTATAAAAATGAGTAGTATTGTATCGATGTTTTTCACAAGAATTTTTTTGCTAATGTTTTAGATCAGGGTAGCTTGTGCATGGAACTCTGGGAAGTCTCGCAGATGTGCACAGAGGTGCCTCTCACCCATTGCTGAGCAGATCTTTCTTTCTTTCTTTCTTTCTTTCTTTCTTTTCTTTCTTTTCTTTCTTTTCTTTCTTTTCTTTCTTTTCTTTCTTTCTTTTCTTTCTTTCTTTTCTTTCTTTCTTTTCTTTCTTTCTTTTCTTTCTTTCTTTTCTTTCTTTCTTTCCTTTCTTTCTTTCCTTTCTTTCTTTCCTTTCTTTCTTTCCTTTTCTTTTCTTTCCTTTTCTTTTCTTTCCTTTTCTTTTCTTTCCTTTTCTTTTCTTTCCTTTTCTTTTCTTTCCTTTTCTTTTCTTTCCTTTTCTTTTCTTTCCTTTTCTTTTCTTTCCTTTTCTTTTCTTTCCTTTTCTTTTCTTTCCTTTTCTTTTCTTTCCTTCTCTGTTCCAGACAGGCAGCAATTACAACAATTAGAGATCATTGTAACACATCAGTGGTTGTCTTTTTAATTTTATTATAGGTGAATGTAAGCTGAATGTAGAGAAGACTTCCAAATAAGCTGGACTGATGTGCGCAGAGAAGGAATGAAGTATGGATGTGAAGGAACGTAGGCCTTATTGCTCCCTGACAAAGAGCAGACGGGACAAGGAACGTCGCTATACAAATTCTTCTGCAGAAAATGAGGAGTGCAGAGTGCCTACTCAGAAGTCTTACAGCTCCAGTGAAACCTTGAAAGCTTTTGATCATGATTCCTCTAGGTTGCTGTATGGAAACCGCGTAAAAGATTTGGTCCACAGAGAAGCAGATGAGTTTACCAGACAAGGTAGGCAAGATGTTTGAATTCACAGTGTATAATTCATTAGTTCCAAGGCATTCTTGCTGCAGGAAAAGTATGTTATTTTACCAGTTTCATCGGTTTTGGTAATACTCTACACACATAGAACGCTTCCCTTGTATCTCCCTAAATGTTTTACAAAGATGGGGAAGCATTGTGTACCATCTTTGGAATAAATAATATGTGATGCACAGGAAGTAAATGGCCTGTGTTGGGCAGTGGGTCAGTGACAGTATTGCAGAGTCAAGTGTGAAGCATTCAGGCCTTACAATTTAAAAACTAGACCCCCAGTTATTCGGCTCATTAATACGTTGCCCAAAAGTTTGCCATTCCAGTATATCTAAAAATGTAAATAGTTTAAAAATTAATAAAAAATAAATACAAGTGTCCCAAGAAGGCTAAGCTCTATGAATAGGTTTGTGGAAACATAGTATGTATGGATGAGCATACAAATAATGCATTAGCTCAGTTCTTTTATATTTTAGCTTACAAGGGCAGTAAGAGAGCACTGTTCAGTGAGTCAGGTAAATTAGTTCACAATTTGTGTGTTTGGGTGTGGTGGATGATTTTTTTAGTGGTTATCTCTGATATATAACCAGCTAGTAACGGGTTGCTAAAGCTCACTGTTGAGTTTTTGAGTTCAGGACTGGAGTGACATGAGAAGTCTCAATATCCATCGAGATGCTCAAAAC
Source organism: Cnemophilus loriae (assembly GCA_013397755.1). Lineage (NCBI taxonomy): Eukaryota > Metazoa > Chordata > Aves > Passeriformes > Corvidae > Cnemophilus > Cnemophilus loriae. Next base: position 3,988,773 of record VZTF01004373.1, on the reverse strand, counting down.
TTGACTGAATATGGTCATCTTGCACCTTACTGTAGCTGACTGTGCTCGAGCAGAGGGTTTGGACTAGGTGATCTCAAGAGGTCCCTTTCCATCTCAGGGATTCTGAGTGATTGAATTCACCTCCAGTTAGGGTTCAGCACTTACACATCACGTTTGGATTCAAAACTGTGGTGTCTGGAATTGATACTTCTACATTTCCATAACTAAGCTACTTAATGTAAGGAGGAAAAAAAAGTTATGAAATGTGTAGAGTACTGCAGCCCAGCTATCTAAAAGGATAAAGCTAGGCCAAGAGCTGTGTGAACCTATGACTCAGTCTTCTGTTTAAAGCTATCTCCTCTTTTATATGGAAACAAAAGTAGATTTAGAAATCTTCCTCCTGGTGAGAAAGTCTTTAGTTTTAATTTTAGAATATCTAAATTATTTTCTCCATTGATTTTTTTTCTCTGTTCCATTTAGAATAACTTTACATTAAAATTAGAGCTGGGCAGATGGTGTTGACTTCTTTGCCTACTAATGTTTGCAAGAGAAATAAAAATATTTCTCTTATGCTTATGTAACTGAGGCTTGCTGCTACTCTACTCTACTTTCTGCTGTTTATTTTTGGTTTCTGTGATGTGTTGAAACTTCAGGTTATCACTATTTTCTAGTTTTTAAGTCATTAGCCACCTTGACATCATTACTTTAATGAGGTAAAATCAAGAGGAAGTTTTCTAAGACCTGTACTGTAGGCACTATCTTAGTACTAGTGATGAAATTATGTCAGAACGGGCACCATTTATTTCATGAATTCATAAACTATTGCCTGACTAGAATATTATTCTTTTTTAAATAGCAGTGACAAACTGGAAGAAGTTATGTGGTCTGGCATGTCACATAAGATGGTGCAATGGGGCTTCGTTTTTATTCCTTTTCACTTTCTTCAGAAAAGCACACAGTATTTAGCTAATACATATTGCCCAATATGCAATAAATTGCATGTCTACAGGCCTAAAATGGCAGTCTAGGATGGATAATGCCCTCTTCACCTTTCAGTGGTCTCAGCACTGTCTTCTGTGCCCATTTAATTTCCCTCATTGTCCTTTCAATTCTTTTTGTATGGCTTATTGGCTTCCTGTACTGCACACTGGTTTGGCCCCTTTGGGGACTACCTGCAGGTTTGATAGGGTCAGGTAATAAAGGGCTTGTTTTAGGTACTGTATTCCTTTGATTCGTCTTTGACTGAGGATTTACAGCTTCTGGCATTGGAAACATTTTGTGGAAAAGGTCCTCAAGGTCATTTCAAAGGTTATTAAATAATATATAAAAGATGCTTCCCTGTGGGTTATTTTTTTCACCTCTGCCTAGAAATAGTGTGAGATATGTGGCTTTGTTGTCAGTATAATTGACAGTTTCCTAATTCAACAGGAAATTATTTTGTAAATAAAAAAGGCAACTTTTAATAAATACCTTTAATTGGGACTGATTTAAAAAAACTAATCATGACCAGTGTTTCACTTTCTGCCCTGACTGTGTAAAATGACAATATGAAATTTCCAGTGTCAGCTGGAAAGTTACCGGAGCAGTTATGCAAGATTCTCAAGTCTCTCAAAGTCTCTTCTCCTTCATGTGAAGGAATTAAAATCATAAAATCATAGACTCTTCTGAGCTGGAAGAGACCCATCAGGATCACTGAGTTCAACTCCTGGCTCCATGGAGGACACCCCAAGAGTCACACCATGTGCCTGAGAACATTATCCAAACACTTCTTAACTCTGTCAGGCTGGTGCTGTGACCACTTCCCTGGGAAGCCTGTTCCAGTGCCCAACCACCCACCCTCTGGGGAAAGAACCTTTTCTTAATATCCAACCTAACCCTCCCCTGACACAACTTCAGGCCCCTCCCTTGGGTCCTGTCACTGGTCACCACAGAGAAGGGATCAGTGCCTGCCCCTCCTCTTTCCCTCAGGAGGAAACTGTAGACTGCGATGAGGTCTACCCTTCAGCCTGGGCTGAACAGACCAAGTGACCTCAGCTGCTCCTCATACGGCTTCTCCTCAAGGCCCTTCACCATCCTTGTTGCCGTCCTCTGGACACTCTCCAGCAGTTTAATTTCTTTCTTACATTGTGGCACCCAAAACTGCCCCCAGGACTCAAGCCGAGGCTGCCTCAGTGCAGAGCAGAGCGGGACAATCCGCTCCCTTACCCGGCTGGCGATGCTGTGCCTGATGCAGGACACAGTTGGCCCTCCTGGCTGCCAGGGCACTGCTGACTCACGTTTAAAATGTCAGTATATTTTTTATGCCTGATATATTAGAGTAAATCCCTGGAAAGCTTTCTGCTAGTGAATCAGAACTTTCCTGTCTCTTCTTCCTGAGTTGTTTCAGTACACATTTTTGTGCTTCCTCTTTCTCAAAATCCAGCGGTAGGAATTCAGGAAGGGATACTGCTGTTGGAGATAGGTGTACTTTATTTAGTGGTAGCTTTATTCCATGAGATCTTTTCTTGTGAAGAGGAGATTCTCCAGTTGTCTGTTCCAGTCTCATGGTATTTGTCCTCATGAGCTGAATTTCTGTTGCTTTAGATTAATTACATAAATAGAAATATGAGTCCAAAAATATATGTATTTGTCATTATAATTCTCAAAACAGCATTTAGAACATATTGTAAAGTATTTGAACATGAAATAATAATATAACTGGAGACTATCTTGTTACTTTTGAAGCCCAACTGACAGGACTAGAAGAGCAAGTAAGCTTTTTTAGGAAATTAGAACTACATCTAGGCAACATTCTTTCAGTTAACATCCATGAGAGGTAAGACCTGGTGCAGTCCACTCTTTTTCTCAAGCGCCTCCGCTTGCTGCAAAACTGCTTTTGTTTTAAAAATTTTAGATGAGGATTATTTAGCCTACCTTTTTTAGAACTTTTAGATTAGTTATTTATTTTCTCTTTGTTTATAAACCTCACAGGAGAGTCATGTAAGTGAAGCCCATGAGCTTTTTTTTCCTGAAAGTAGTTTCAAGAAAGATACGCAATTTTGTATTACATCTTTGAGAAGATACCTTATCTCATGCTTGACAATGGCTGAAGCTCCATTAGACTATTTACTTTAAAGGTGTGCTGATATGCTAGTCTCCTTTTAAGTGTTAGAGAAGAAGATGACACCTGTTTTCTTATACTTTGAAGTATCCAGCTATATAGAGCAGCCTGATTTAAATGTGCTTCCCTCATTGATTTAAATGTACTTCTCTAATTGAATTCAGCAACCTAAATGCTTGTAGTTAGACAGAGGCCATTGGTGAGGGGTTGAAACTAGATGATTTTTAAGGTCCCTTCCAACCCAAACCATTCTGTGACTGACTCTATGATTGTGTATTGCTTTATGCCCAAGTCTCTTGCTCAATTCAGGATTAAAGCTGACAGTATGAAGTTGAATTTCTCTGTTGTACAGATAAAAGTTCCTGTGTTTAGAAAATTTATATCACTTCCTGTGTGAAGTGTTATTAAGTACAAAGTAGACTACTATGCAAAAATATCTGAGAGTGTTTCATGACTATGGTGTGGGTGGGGAGGATGGTAGAAATACAGAAAGTAAGCAGTATTTTTAAAATTGCATCTGGAAAAAAAATTGAAGTAATATTTTAATAATATGAATATAATTTAAAAGAGATCATGAATCAAACTTGGACTCACAAGAACTGAAAAACTTTGTATTAATTTAGCAAGAAAAATGCAGGCATGCAAAAACTGTGTTTTATTTATGATCGGATATATGTTAAAGAGAAGAAAGGAATATTAAATACCTCTCAAGTAGTCATTGTTCCATTTCAAAGACTTTTGTAATTGCAGAACAGTGTAGTGGTCCTACAAAGAGATCCATGTATCATGTCAGTGGGATTTTGCACAGGAACAGAAGCTGACCCATGAAAATGGGTGGCAGAATTCAGTGCAGGTTTGTGCATGTTCATCTTTCCTTACAAAATAGTCACAGCACTGTTTGCAAACTGTGTAAATTGAAAAACTGAGTTGTAGGACACCTTTTTCCATTAGAAGACCCAAAGAGGAAGTGCAGGTTTTGTTAAATTTTTACTTTCTGTAAGTTTGAGTCAAATATGATTTAGAATGCAGGTAAAATTACTTGGTCTTTTTAGATGGCAGTGAGAACACCTTCACTGAGTTTATCAATCAGAGCAGTTCACTGTCAGCCAAGTCTCAAGATCAATTTACTTTCATTCTTTTCCTTTCAGTTTTGCAGGAGAAACTATTCCTATGCACAGTTTTGTACCTTTACTCTTCTGGAATACTTAAGTGCCTAAATTAGATTAAATTCCGTAATAACTCCTTGAAGCTGCTAGAAGAGAGGCTGAATGTACCACATAAGTAAAGAAAAAGAATTCCTTTCCTTCACAGTATGCTGGACGACTCATACCAGGGTGCTAAAAAGTAATGCCTTGTGCAATATGTTACAGTGCATGGATATGTCGCAGCTATTGTTCAACTGCTATTCCCATGAAAATCAGATTTAGGCGCTAGAATAATATCACCATTCAGCGAAAGAGGGACCTGAAACAGTGATATATATGCTTTGACAATTTTATTTTATTATATGAGATATTAAACACTGTCAAGGATACATTTTTAAGACCTTAGAAACCAGTACCTTAATTGCAACTACTATCCTAAAGTAATATGACTCCAAAGTCTATTGCTTTAAATACTAGCTGCCCAAAATGAATTATTTGGATAGCAAAATGTTTAATTTTTTCAGTCACCATAAATGTCAGCTGTAGGATGAAGGGATTTAAATGGTCATGTTTTTAAACCTAAAGCTTGAGTACTTTTTCCTGTCTGAAGCAGTGGAGGGATAGATACCTAAGAACATCTTTGACTTTCCACTGCCTGGGCTTTATTGATGAGCTGATTTTGCCTATTGAGTAGGCAAGTGCTTCTCAATAGAACTGAATCAGCTTGCTTTGCAGGGTATTTATATAAAGTATGAAATAATATATTAGTGACTTTGTGATCTCCCGATGAGCAAATTAATTACCATTCAGTGGCATGGCAAGCGTTGTCTCTCAAAATCCAAGGCAGATATTAGAATTAGTGTTTTATGTTTCCTGGCTGCAGTGCAAGATGTGTCCTGATTGTCATCATGACAGATCCTTTTTTGTTATACTAAAACACGGCCACCTGCAGTGTCTGCCGGATTTCAGTGGGTAACTTCTGTAAGCAGCATACTGTGCCAGTATGTTCTGGATAATTTTGTGGCCTTGAGCTAAGCACATAACCTTCTGCCAGAGGTGTTTTTTCTTTTTTTACCTTGTGTAATACAGGAATAATAACACCTACCTACCTCACAGGCATTTTGGGAAGATTAATTAGTTTATGTTAGCAAAATGCTTTGAAGATGAAAAGCACTGTAAGTGCTAAGTAGTATTATAATCTCTCATTGCTATACTAGTAACTTCTTAAAGCAACAATAAGAAGTTAATTGGTTTTCAGGTTCCAGGTGATAAGGATCTGTTGACTTTTAAAGTTATTCTATTAGCTGCAAAGAGGTACGAAGAAAAACATTTCACTTCTATTTGATTAGGAGTATATTTGGCTCACACTCAGTGATATGCACTCATGCTCTAAGGTATTCATCCAGGTGAAATTGGCCCCTTGTGGGTCATGGCCTCTAGATGAGCTACAGATCTAGAGACAAAGGGTAATTGTGATTCTCCAGGGAGAAATCAGCCTTGGTTATTGGCAGTAGACTGCTTGTTCAGGCAGTTCTACACAGCCACAAGTCCATAGAGTAGAAACCTTGACTTCAACTAGTCCAGCTGCAAAATAGGAGAGTTAAGTTCTTGATCATAATGATTAAGGATTTATAAGGTGAGCAAGAGGCCTTCACAAGGATTTTCAACCTCATGGAAAGGAAGATACTGTAGAGGATCTGTAACTGCTCTTATATCTTTCCCTAGCTCATATACTGAGATGTATGTGCTGCTTCTGTTCATAACAAAAACTAAATGGTGGACTGGGGAGATGAATGGATCCCATGCATGGCTGTGAAAGATGACTTCAGTATGTTAACATCTACAGAGAGGATAAAGCTAGAAAAGTGTGCAGTTAGAGATGGGATGAGGGGAGGAATGAAAGAGGCTGAAAAGTCCTGTCTCCACTGTGTGTTGATTTAGGGCTGAGAGGGCTGAAGGCCAAGCTGTGAGTGATTGCTTATTCCATCACTGGCAAATAAATGCATAAAGTGAAGCAGAGATGTAAAATGGGGGTAATTTCTCAGAAAGTTCCTTGATGCTTTCTTAAATTAGTTTGTAAAGTGTCAACTTACGGGTTTGAGAGCCAGTACATGGTGTTACTGAGCTTATTAAAGCCAAAAGAGGAAATGGCAGAGCCAAGGGAATGCATTTGCTTCAAGCTTTGTTTTTCTGCTTTTTTTTTTTTTTTTTTTTGAGCGCCATAAATACTTCTGAGTGGTAAATCTTTTCATGTCTTCAGCATAATGGACATTTTGCTAGAACATCTAAATTAAAACATTGCTACACTACATTTATTATGGGGGTTAACAGAGTGGAAAGCCTTTCAGGGGATTGCAACAGGAAGTGTGAGTGATAGAGGGAATGAGAGGTTTTCATTTCTGCGGAAATTTTTGGGTCCCTATTCCGTGTTGTTGCTTGTGTTTAGCTACGGCAATGGTCTGAGCACTTCATTCTGTCCATGCATTGAAGAGTGAATTCCCGTACACGTGGAATACTTCTGTATGAAATTCCACAAACTGAAATGTATGGACAGCTTTGAATAGGCACATTGGGTTTTTACTTTGTACCGGTTCATAGCCCGTAGAACTAATCAGATTTTCTACCATGCTGAGAGGCATATCCCTCTGGGTCCGGCCCATCTGCTCACTTGTGGTGGCAGATATGCTTTTCCCTCATGGAAAAGCATAAATAATAGTAGTTTTCTCACCTCCCTGTATGGAGGAATAGCAGTAAACCTGAGCTCCCATTTGCGTGCATGTCTTCATGCTGCCTCCTTCTTCCTCAGCTTCCTTCCCCATTTCAAGCTGTCTGCCATGTCATTAGCACCGTACTGGCCTTAATGTGGCAGTTCATACCTGTCAGATCTGTCTTTGTAGGCTCTTTGCAGACTGGATATCCATCATCTCTACACTGCTTGCCCTTGGGTCATATTTTCTTCACATCTATCAAATTTAGGCTTTTTGTAATTCTTATTTTGTAATAAATGGATGCTCGAATGTTGATGTTTTGGTCCCAGGATCCAAAGATTAAGACCGAGGCCTAAAATGTCTATACTGTCATTCTGCTCATGATCAAGACGTTGTGTTCTTTGCTACTCATGGACTTGTATTTCTTTTGTAAATCCACAAATCCTTTTTTTTCCCCTCTTGCAACCCATGATTGGGACAGCTGTGCTGGTTTCTCTTAATTTAGTTTGTATATTATATAATCAAAGTCATAAAATCAGATTTTAATATAAAATCCTCAAATTTGGAACCATAATGTTTAAATTATTAATTCATTTACTGGAACATGTTTGCTTTGCAGCTTTGAACCGTGCAATTGTGAAATTATCTTCAGCTGTCTTTAATCTTACTCTGTGGTAACTTCAACTTGATGAACAGCCCTTTATCCTTATACTGGTTTAAGAAGTGCTTCTTACATTCTAGTCTGAGGATTAGGACTGTAGCTCCCCTGCCACCTCAAGCCTAACAGGGAATAAAATGATGAGCTTCCCATACTCCATATGAGAGTCTGCATGTTTGAACCATAATTTGGAAGACCAGTGACGAGAAGATGACTTTATTTTATTCACATAAATTCTTCCCTATATCTGAAAAGAAGAACTTTCCCAGGCTATCTTTTCAATCCATGTCTCCTTGTGATTCAGTGATAATAAAAATAGATATCAAATTTGAAATACTTTATTTCCCACAAACATGCAAATATGTATGTGTGATTTTTTATTTTTCTTCCCAAGAATTGACTTGGGTTTTGAGTCTTGCATAAAGCTCTTCTATCAAGAGTAGCACAGTGAGTAGAGCTCAGAAAATGCACAGTATCTGGCACTAACCTTTTCAGAAGTCACCGAGACTGTGCCTTATGTCCCCAAATGCTTTTAAAAGTCCGTACGGAATGTGAAAACTGTGTGATTAATGTTTGCTGAGAATAACGAGCATTTGAAAATTATATGCACACTTGATGAGATTTAATATATTTCAATATATTGTTGCTCTTTGTTATTATGTAGTTTACTGGATATATTAGAGAAGCAACTCTTTTTCATATGAATCTTACAGCTCTACTCTAAATCAGATAATGACAAGAAAAGGAGGTTAAGATGGAAAAGTGAATAGAGCGGAAAGGTCAAGAAAAAGAGATTAAAAGGTGACAAGGAAGATGGTTGTGATGAGTGAAAAGAAAAACACAGGAATTAAGAACAGGAGGAAAATGTGATACAGTGGATTAGGATGGTTTAAATTTCACAGATAATTATCACAAAAGCGAAAGAGAAAATCAGGCTGAAGTAATAACAACAAAGTACTACACCAAATCAGAAAGAAAATGTTAACATAGGCAAAGCTTATTACTTGTCAGTCTTCACTGCAATTTCTTGTGTCCTAGCGAACAGAATTCTGCATGCACAGCTTTGAAAACTCCTTTTTACTAAATACATTGTGAAGTTTGTGCGACAGAATGGATGTATCACATCTATTAGTCATTCTCTCTTTTGTGTAATTGCATTCTACCCACCTAACATTCTGACTTCTGGAGACAGTGTTTGTACACTTCTTGTCAGCATTTTCTAGAGCATCTAAGGTATCTGTGTTGCTATTTTTAAAAAAATCTTTATCCTTTAATTTTCAGCAAATTTGTTATCCTACTGTACATTTATTTCCACGTTCTTCCTCTCGAGACCTTTCCTTACAAAGGACCTCATTGTAAGTAAGTGTGAGCTCTGCATAAAGAGCTTCAATAGGAAAAATGTATCCCCTATATAGTGTCCAAATATGAAATAAAAAGGAAGCAAGTACTTTTCCTATATCAGAGTAATAGAAAACAGTATGGTCCTTGCAGGAACGCTTTGATACCAGTGCTGCTTATACAGTAAGCTTATACAATAAATGTTCTATTATTGAGGACATATTTGCATGCAGTAATCTCTAGACAGGAAATAAAAACTAGAGTAACATCTTTTTCCTCATTGGCTTTCTAAATAAATGAAACTACTTTTAATTTAAAAAAAGAAAAATTAGGATTAAGTAGCAAGTCAAGGAAATGTAAGGGAGAAGATTGGTTCTCCTAAGGACCATGATCATTGTTTTGCATCTATACGGCTTCAGTTGTTTCACAGTTTTTCCAAGTTTGGCGTATTCTTGTCATGTGTTATCACATAGTGATTATAGGGAAAATGTGCTTGATTTTTGAATGCCACAAATGTGTTCTGGGCAGGTAGAAGAAGGTAAAGTACAAAGGAAGAATAGATTAGAAAGGGGACTGACAAGTAATGAATGATGCAGAGATAGCAGATATGGCATGAAATATTATCAAGAGCCAAACTAAACAGAGTTTTGAGTATGAACTTGGATGTGTCTGGGACCTCTGCCTTTTTGGTACTATGTCTGTCCTGTTAGGACAAAACCAAAGTCAGCAAAGGCACTCACACTATAATTCCTCTGGTTTAAAAGCTAGGGCAGTTGAGTGTATTTTTATGCTAACTAGGCAGGTGCTTTGCAGGCTTTTCAGAATTTTTTTTTCTGTAGTCTATTGTTGCTAAAACCTGACTTGTCAATTTATCAGTGGTTAATGAATTAGTAAGGACAGTGCTGATGGCTGGAGGTGCTGACAAATTTTCTTTTGGCAACTTTTGTTCATTCCTTCTGTTTGATTCTTTCACCTTTTCATGGTTTTTAAGATGGTATCTCTGTGTTTATATTTAGTATAGATCCAGCTTAAAGCAGACACTGACAACTGAAGAACCATGGGACCTTTTCTTTTGTTTAGTAGTCCTCTTCAAAAACCCATTTCCACAGATAACATTTCCAACTTGAAGCTTAAATTATTATGGAGGTCTTTGAAGGACTTCCCCAAATTAGGCCGGGGAAACAAACGTAGCACAAGTGCAGCAACTTTCCATTTAATTCCAGCTTTTAACTTACAGCTTCATAAAGAACTACACCATTTCTGATACATCAAACTTTCTTATAGCAGTATTTGATTAAACTTAAAAGAAAACAAAAACAAGCACATTTCTAGGCGATGTAACCTGTGTGATTCTGGCAGAGAAATATATATAAGCACATTTCTATCACATATGTATGATTTCCTTTGGGATTTGAATTTTTGAATCTCTACACAAATAAACGTTTTCTTTTTCCATGTCAACTTTTCAGTTTAGGTTTCGTGGGTTGTTTGGAGCTTGTTTTGTTTTGTTTTTTCATTTGTGTAGGCAAGTTACGTGGAATACAATCCTCTTAGTGAAGCTCTTGGGAAGGCTTTAGGTCAGAAGATTATGGCCTGATGATTCTAAAGCTGTTACAGCATTTCTGGGGTATGTTGTAAAACTTCTCAGGGTAGTGAAAAGCTCTAATATATTGAATGGGGTGAGAGAGCAATATTCAAACCTGACCCCGCTTTCTGTTTTGGCTATGCAATGCCATTTTGTCAGGTTTTTTACCATTCACAAGAGGGGGGGAAAAAATAAGATATTCTATGTGGAGGTAGGCTGTTGTAAACTTCAAGGAAAAATCCATTACTAGATGGTAGGTGGTATGTTACGCCTGAGACCAAGTCTCCTAGGAAGCTCATGAAGATGTTCTGGAATGCCTCGGGTAGTTTCTCTTAAGTGCTTGTGACAAAAAAGAAGTGTGTGTGTAATAGTCTTTTCAAAGTGCTGTGCTCGCACAGATGTGTGTGAGTGCACAGAGGCGTTTTTGCAGTGGCAGGAGCAGGGGGCTGTGTGGAGCAGGCTGCTGGAGGAGCTGCAGGGTGAGATGCTCTCCCGCTGCTGCAGCTGCTCTGATTGTGGCTCAGGGGACAGCGTCTGTGTCTGTCTGCATCCTCCTTTGCCTTCACATCTCCGCACCGTAAGGCTGTGGGAACCACAGCCATAACACCTTGTAGCATTGAAGTCAGCAGCAGTTTTGTCACTGACTCAAGTAACCTTGTCTTTAGTCAAAATACCTCTTTCCTTTCCAATTTGCTACTCAAACCCCTCTTTTCAGAATAAATAAGATGCTGCATGTGCAACTGTATATGTGCCTTATCTTCTCCATATGTGTGTAGAGACACCTGTACGCATACGAATGTGCACAGAGGTTTCTTCTATGTTTGTATCTGACTTTAGGCAACTGTGAAAATGTAGATTCAAGTACTAATGTACCAAATGCATAAACCAGTGTTCTGAACTGTCACCCTTAGCATATATCTCCAAAAATGCAAAATAATAAGCATTTTAGACACTTGACTACTTTCAGCTCTGACCCTATTACCACTGGGCGGTTTGTTTGGCCTGTTTCCTTCGCTGATTAGTTTCAGCTCTCATAAAACCCAGAAATTCACATGGCATGACAGCTTTAAAAAAAGACAAGATACTATCAGTGTGCATGGTAATCCCCTTTCTTATACCCTTGACACTGTTCAGACACAGTCATAGATATGCTTACTCCTTTATATTTACCTCCCTAGCTATACTTTCATTCAAATGTCTATTCACAGCTGCATAATGAGTAGTTTGATTTATACCTAATTGTAGTAACTGATTTTCGTTATTTATGAAAGTCATTGTCAGAATTCATTTGTGGTTCTGACTGCGAAGAAACTTGCAACAACAGCTTCAAGTGACTGCAGCAATAAAATAATTAACCAGATCACTTTAAAAAAGTTGATGACCAGTGCATTAACTCTTAATATTTCAGGAATTATCTGCACTTCTCTATTCATACTTCTGCAATTCTATTACTTTCTCATGGATAGAATTCTGTTCTTGACATATTATAAGATTTAATTATCTTGCTAGTGTGTTTTTATGTTAAATGAGTAATTATGGAGAAATTAGGATGCTTGTCAGATTCAAAAATTGAATGTGTGTCCTAATTTGTTCTCAGAGCTGTGAAATAATTGTGGGCTAGGGTGGAAAAGTATTATGGATATAGGTATGCAAAGGAGCTTGCCAAGTGTCTATATATCATAAAATGTCTTAAATCTGCAGACATAAAAGTGGGATGAAGACACAGCCATTAAAAAGGCAGTCATTTTTGAGTGTCGCATAATTTAGACACTCTAAGTTATTGAAGTGTCACAAGTTTATTGCACCTAATTTATTAATACAATCATTGGGATTCACTTATGTCTCCTGCTCTGCCCTAAAACAGGCTAAAAGTCTGTTAAAATCCACAGATTCTGCTTCAGCAGTAAAAGTGTAAAATGCTGCTCAAAATACAGTGACATGAAAAATAACAATTTTACTGTAGTACTTGCAGGTAAGAGGTGGCCATGTTTCTGTTTATTTGTATTTGCGTATTAAAGTAGGGCAGAGAAATCAAATAAAAACCAGATGAGTTTTGTTCCTATTTAGCTTTTCCATTGCCACATTAGGTGCTGTTTGTATGGGGAGAGTAGCCTCTTGTTTTGGCCTCTAACAAGGACAAACAAAAAACCCTCCCCGAAACTGACCAATCAACCAACTAAAAGTTAAGTGCTTTTATGCTTTGAAAAATAAATTTTTTTAAAAAAAGGAAAAGTTTATAATTTATTTTAAGTCCTTTCACATACTGAATTGGCTTTTCTTAGTTAGCAGGTTCTGGTTTTTTGTATTTGCTACCCAGGATCACTTTTTGATGTTTAAACAGTTGACAAAATAGTGCTGAGGAGAGCTGGAGACAAAAGAATCAACTTGATTGTAATACAGGTGGAGTTTTGACAAAACACCTTATGTGATATTTGAGACAGTTATACACATGAAGAGTTTTTACTTTTAAATTCTTTAAAATAAAATAATTAAAAATTTCTCACCTTTTGTTATCTTTTTTTCCCCTAATCAGGACAGAATTTTACCCTAAGGCAGTTAGGAGTTTGTGAACCAGCAGCTCGTCGAGGACTGGCATTTTGTGCGGAAATGGGGCTCCCCCACAGAGGTTACTCTATCAGTGCAGGGTCAGATGCTGATACTGAAAATGAAGGAGTGATGTCTCCAGAGCATGCCATGAGACTTTGGGGCAGGGGGGTCAAATCAGGGCGCAGTTCCTGTCTGTCGAGCCGTTCCAACTCAGCCCTCACTCTGACTGATACCGAACATGAAAACAAGTCCGACAGTGAAAATGGTAAGTTCTCATGCGTATGCCCGTATATAAATTAATGTTTATTCGCTGTTTTGGCTGACACTCAGTAATTTTAAATCATTAAAGGAATGGCCTTGAATTATGTACCTTCTTTTTTTTTTTCCTCTCCTCTTCCCAGAAAAGTCAATATTCAGTATCAGTCCTAACTAATGCAACCTTTGGGTGTGATGTTTTAGCTGTAATTTTGAAAGAGTTTAATCACAAAAAAAGATTAGTTCCTTTTTATCTCAGGCCGTGTCACCTGTTACCCTCTGGGGAACAGCTAAGTGGTGATAAAGTTGTTCCCCAGGCTAGCTTGCATTCAAAAGTTTCATTGTAAACTGTTCTTCAAGACATCATGGAGAAATTGCAGAATCTTAGAATGGATGAGTGAACTCAAAGAATAGCTTATTAACAGGGCTCATGTGATTGAAAAAGAAATTTGATTGTGCTTTAAACTTCTTAGCTGATGAGAGCAATTGGGATTGTGGTGAAGAGGGACATGTGGCCTTTGATGTGCCTGGGGGACTGGATTACTGTGCAATTAAAATCTGCAACAAAAATCTTAACAGCAGCTTTGTAGGATGTGGGGTATGACCATTGTATATTAAGTCTTAGAGTTTAAATGAAAATAGGTTAATACAATTGACTGATTCATTTTTAAAGCTTTTCAAAGTTTTTTTACCTCCTCTTGAGGTTGTGAATGGAATCTAATGTGGTGTTAAATGCTAACTGTACCAATCTTAACTTTTATTTGCAGAAGATTTTCAGCTTTACTAGAATTAAAACAATTCTTCTATTAACTTCATGACTTTCTATGTGAAAAATTCAAAAGAGGAATAAAGAAAAATGAGTAACAATGAAAATTAATGGTGGCTATTGCCTGCATGTCTACGTGTTATTTTATTAATTTATTAAACCTGTCTGCTCAGCTGTACAAAAATTAGAGCAATTTTATTGCTATCCTCCAGCAATGACTGTAACACGTGGTGGGAAACAGCTATGTAGGTATGTCTGTATGGTAATCCTTAAAAAATTAATGCACTTTTATTTTAAACTACAAGCAGTAAAGTTTAGTCCTTCTTATTTATTATTTTAACTTCAGTTTGAGAATACAAAATCAAAGCTATAATTTGGTGTTATTTGTACTTGGTTATCCTCTGGTGGCTGTTTCTACCTGAAAATACCTGTACAAAACTGTCTCAAATGGGACCCTCCTTTTGTGTTGGACTTAATGCTACATGGTACCTGAGCAGACAGCTCTCAGTGTTCACAGGTGTTTGTGTCATGCTTGGAAAATTTGTTTTGAGTCAGAGGGAAGTTCTGAAAAAGGAAGACAGAAGTGCTTGCCTACCACCTTTTGGCAGTGGAGTTTCTGTGAGATAATGCTTGATATTTCAGCTGGAGAGTAATCTAGAATAAGTTGTTGAGCAGTCCTGTGGTTTCAAAAGGTCTATTGTGAAACAAATTCTCTTGACCCTTTTGTAAAACCCATGGTTAATGATCTTGAAAATATGTATTTGTATATACATGCATACACACTATTTCCGTAGAAAGTCGTATCTTTACGTTACCGAAGACGTGACTGCTTCAGAGATACCATAGGTTTGGTATATTTTTCAATAAATTTTATGTCTACAGTTTTTTAAAAAGGAAATTATCTGATTACAGTGTGCCAAAACATCCTCCATCAGCTGAAAGTTACAATGTTTTGTTTTTCCATGTGTGAGAAGACTCTGAATATGTTAAAAAATACATTATTCTGCAGTGGTTAAAATTATGCAAGGAATGTCTGGTGTTTGATACAACTTCAATGAGGAGTTTATCCACTAAAAAGGATTACAGTTGATTTATTTATTAATAGGGAGGCCAGCAGTCCAACGTAAGGACTGCTGTGAAGCTAATGAAATTTTGATGGCTTGAGAGTTCCCTAGGGTTATGAAACATCTATAACTTGGGCCATGTCATGGGTCGCAGTTTCAGTGGAAATGTTAAAATGGTATAAAGCTTAATCTTCTTGGTATTTTTTCTCTGAATTTTTGTTTCCACTGAACATGGAAGACTTGGCTGAGAAATTACTTTATACACGTCGTTGGAACTCAGTATGTTTAATGCTCACAGTAGAATACAAAATAAAATTTAAAGCCAGAGAAACGGTATCACCCTGGCAGGCGCAGGTGCTCTAATCAAAGGACTAAACTGCAGGTGCAAGTTTTGCTAATTTATGGCCTAAAGTAAGCAGCTGTGCCAGTATATTGTTAAAATCTGACAAGTCTGATAAGGCTTTGAAACCAAAGTGAGAGTTACGACAAGTCCTCTGTACTGCATCCCCCTCTGCTGTGTGGGAAAGATTCCTGGCTGAATTTTGATGGAATTGTTTTACAGGTGAATGCATTTCTGTGCAGCATGTTTACCTTTAAGGTAAAAAAGGAGCACTGATTATGATGAGCAAAACACACCACCACCAGATCGTACTTCCCTCACCTAAAGACCTTAGTGTTTCAGCGATCCCACTGTTCACCCAGTTAAACTAGTCACTGTTGAAATAGTCCATTGCCATAATCAGACCTTACTGGAGTTAATTGGACTTGTCAAGATGATGAGAACTTTGACTTATCCTACAGGTTTATGATCTCAGGATTAACAGTTTGCTGAAGGTACTTGGGGTTTTCTTTCTTGCCAATTAGACAGGAAGAGAAGCTCAGCATCAAAATAGCATTTCCTTTCCTTGTAACCATTATGTATTTGATCTTTGGAAATAGTTGTGGATTGCATATCCCTCAGGAAGGCAAAACTTGCAATTCTGCTGCATAATTACAAGGAGCGAGAAGAAATAGTTTGTTGAAAATACTAACCTTTTATTTGTCAAGGTCTTAATAGTGTGTTTCTAAGATCCTAAAAAAGTGCCTTAAATTTTTAAATAATCTTGGAAGGTTTAGAAGTTTCTTTAAAAAAATAACATTGCACATGATCAAGTTGCAAAATTTTAAATATACTGTGAACATACTGTGACTGCCAGCAGGTAATTTTTTTAAAAAACAACAGAACATGTATCAAACATAGGGTTAATAGATGTATTCTCACATCAAAGGTTATTTTAGGATATTGCTCAGTAAATAATTCTGAAGAGAAATATTTTTCTTTGACTTCATTCAAGTTCCATGTATGACTCTTGGCATCATATTCTGAGAGATTTGTCATGTCAGCCTCCCTGAAGGAGGGCCTGCATCTGTTAATCTGGGCAACCAACCAGTGTCACGTACGGTGTGATGTATCAGTTGGAGCACACTGAGCATGCACATGCTTTTTCAGGCTTTCTTCTCCATTCTCGTTGCAAGTTATTTCATAAATGCTGCATCAAGAAATTTATGTTGGTAATTGTTCTAGGAGCTGTTGCTCTGAAATACAAGCAGCCTGTCTCTTACATGCTTGCCAGTAACTTTATGTTGTTAAGCTGTTCTAAGATTACTAAAGCTTGTCTTTTAAACTGGATAAATATTCCAGCAGAGTATGAGCTAGAAGTTGTAGTTAGGCTTCAAATGGCCCATTTGCTTAAAGGGTCAATATATTTTTAAGGTATCTTAGAATCTACTTCAATATTTAAGTTATTTTTTAAACCTATTAAACTGCAATCCCTGACTTAACGAGACATCAGAAGGTTAATAAGCAAAACATGAAAGTTAATTGGGCGAGTTATTCCAGAAGTGCAGCACCTTATTATTTATTTATTTACTTGTCCTTGTAAAATCATGCAAGTGGTTTTGTATGCACTTTTTGTGTAAGGCTGTGGCAATGATTCTGATTGGAAAGTCACTCATATAAAACTTAAGACTTTGGTCAAGTCCATGTCACCTTCTACTCCTTTGGAAGCAGTAGCGATGGTGCTTCTGAAGAAGGGTGGGGCATTCCAGATACATGTGTGCCACGTAGCAGACTGCCACAAAAACCACCTGGTCTTACAGAAAGTAGTTCTGATGGCGCTACAATGTGGGGATTTATTTTTTTTTTTAGTGAAAGTTTTGTACTAATTGGTGTTTGTTAGAAAACCAGAGGAGATCGGGATGTAGAAAAATAAAAAGAATAAAGGGAGAGAGGGAGTCAAGTTCATGGCCTCAGGCAGTCATTCTGAATTGGTTAGATAAATGGTTTGAAACTTAGACCAATTTTTCATGGATACAGAAAAGTAGATATGGCTGGTAGAGTGTTTATTGCTGAGGGTTTCTGTAAGGAGAAAATATCACTTTATCAGCTGTGTGGCACCTACATGCTTCCTCTCCAACTTCAGACAGTTTCTGAAGATAGCATTCTTGTGAACCTAATACTCTCTTGTCCTTCCAGAATGATGAATTTACTGGCATTCAGATCTCTGAAACTCAAGAAATACATTGGTAAGATACTTGTCAAGACATTTTAATCTGTTGTATCTAACCCAGTTCATCTATAACATAATTGAACTCTGCATTATTAAATAATGCACATAATTCAGGAAGTAGTGTTACATGTTTTCACCCATTTAACATCTTTCTTTATGCTAAGGCACAAAACTTAATTTAAGTGAATCCTGTTGAATAGTAGCTGCACCTGCTAGCCAAATGCTGAGCCTACTGATCAAAACCAGCCACATAGCTGGTGAATTAATCCTCATCTTACTGCTATACCACCAATTACAATTTCTTCACTCTTTCCCACAGATTGCCATCTAGCAATTGTCTGATCCTCATTAAGCATGCCAAAATGTCTTAAATCTTGCTTTGCTGCCAAAAAATTTCATGACCAGGAAATCAATCTTTTATTTTTGACAGAAGTCAGCTCCGAAATAATATTTGATATTTAACAGGCATACAAATTTTTCTTTGGTTATGGAGACATGGAACAGAAATCCATAAACAAGAGTAATTATCTGGTTTTCTGAAATATTGTAAGTTTTCTATAGTTATGCCAGTTCTGAGATTCTGTTATGATAGTAGTCCTGTGGATATATTTCAGTTAATAATCTAATTGTTAACGCAACTGAAAATCACGTTCATAATTCCTTTGGCTAGTGGCAGCCAAGGAGGCGACAGCTGGGCTGACCTTTTTGCAGTAACTTTGAGGGATCTCCTGGGTTTCATAGATTTGAGCGTCACTGAACTTGCTGTTGAGGAAAGGCATGAGATTCCAAAGGACCATCTTAATTATGCTTTCATGATGGCAGTCTGGTATAGACCCTCAGGCCAGAGGATGAGGCTCTTTGGCAACACTTGGACAAATTTTCTGATGTGCAGGAACTGCTGGTTTAGCAACAGCCGACACCAATAAAATTAGAATTGGGATCCACAAGGAAAAACAAATCAAAGCAGAAAATTTCAGAGAATTCGCTCTTGGCTCTTAAGCTTATAAATCTTTCTAATGTATAAGGAGTGGTGAAAGAGGTGTTTAGAGACCAACTGTCATATCTCAGGATTTCTCCAAATATCTGAATTTTAAGGAAAAAAAAACATGCAGAAAAAGGAAGGAAGGTGAGATTTCTGAGGAGGAGCTTACAAAGATGCTTCAGGAGGACTTTGGGCAGGACCAGGCATATGAATAAAATTGAGACACAATCAGTAAAAAAGCAGAATTGTACAGAAACAGGAATACTAAGAAAAAGGAGAAGGGGGATTTGATTTATTACTTAGCAGTGAAAGAAGACTATATTGCTGATAAGTTTTCTTCTGGTTGTTTTTGTTTTTCAGCATTTGCTACCTGAGTAAGTGATCACAGAGCTACTATTTATACTCTTAAATAAAGGATTAGAGGTTTCTTAGAGAAATAAATTTTGTCCTGCATGTATAGTCTAGAGCCTCTGGGATTTTTATGATTCATGTGTGAGAAATCAAGGATGATGGATATGGTTCTGGAAGGTTAAAACAAATAGGACAACTTCAGAAGGGGCAAAGAGAAAGGAGGAGGAACCTTTCTAATCAGTTAAATGGGAAACACCCTAGAAAAAATACTGTTAAAAATTTATGCTTTATAACAAGCAGGAAGAGACATTCTACATCATCTTGGGGCAACTGTTCTGGTGCTTAACCAACTTCATTGTGAATTTTTTCCCCTTTATATCTAATCGGAGTTTCCTGTGCTGCAGTTGGGACCATTGCATTGGGTAGTGGAAGACCAGAGTTAGATTTCCACCTTTTGCCTTTCAGGCTCACTGAGCTTCTCCTCAATTTGTATGCTTCAGCACACCAATCATCATGGGCAGTCTTCACTGAACTCATTCCAATTTGTCAGTGTTGTACTGGCAAGCTCCAAACAGAATATTGTTGTCTAGATGTGGCCTTCAAATGCTGAATAAAAGGGACTAATCACTTCCCAGGGTATGCTGGCTCCGTTCTTCTGAATGCAACCCAGTATGTGGTTAGGCTTGTTGTTGAAAGGGCACACTGCTGAACTTGTCCACACTGACTGCCCAGGTCCTTTACTAAGCTGCTTTCCAGTGGTCTCCCAGCTGGTACTGTTAGATGTGGTTACTCTGCCTTTGGAATTCATGAGTTTTTTTTGGCCAATTCTTACAGCCTGTTGAGATCCCTTCAAAAGGCAGTCCTGCCCTGCAGCGTGCTGATCAATCTTTCCAGCTTGGTGTCATCCACAAACTTGCTAAGGACATGTTCCATCTTATTCATTCTCAATATGTTAAATGTAGTACAGGCGTAAAACAACATCATCCCAATATTAGCTCCTGATGAATGCCATTAATGTTGAGCAACAGTTGCTCTTTGCACTACAAAACACTAATCTTTCAGCTTCTTCATACAACCAGTTTTCCACAAAATGTTCTTTGCAGCTCACCCATTCAGTCCATCTCTCTCCAGCTTGGCTACCAGGATACTGTGGGGGACCACACTGAAAACCTTGCTAAAGTCAAGGAAAGCAGTATCTGCTGCTTTCCCTTTGTCTGCTGAGACAGTTAGCTGTTCATAAAAAGCAGTCAGGTTGTTTGGGTATGATTTGCCTTTGGTTAATACGTATTAGCTGTTCTCATTCATTTTCTTTTCCTAGAGGCCTGTCCTGGCATATGAAGGATAATTCCAGCAATATTTGTTCCATCATCTTCCCTGGGAGGCTGGGGTGAGGCTCACTGCCTCTGCTTCCTCATATATTCTTTGCCCATCTTGAAGATAACATGACCTTTATCTTCTCGAGAGTCATCAGGATCTTTCCTCCATTGCCATTTCATTTCAAGGAATCAGACAGTGGCCTTCCAATGACATTGGTTGGCTGTGCCAGCATCAGTGGATGCTGCAAGTCTGGCCCCCTGGACTTGTGTATGTCCAGCTTGTAAAAGTGGTGCTTAACAGCTCCCGCTTCCTCTGCAGTGCAAGGGCTTCTCAACCGTCATCGAGCTTCGGCTTCCCCATCCTGCATGTCCAGGAAACATTTCTGTTTCCTCCTGGATAGACATCACCTCAAGGTCACAGCGGTTATTGGGCAGTGGTGGTTTCTGTGGTATGTGAGGGTTTCTTCCACAAATTTGTAATGTGTCTTTGTATACATACATACTGCTACTGAAATGATCCTGCTGCTGCACTCAGTGCAGTGCTTAGACAGAAGTGATGTGTCTCCATGACTGGCTTGGGACTACATTCTGAGCCAAATGCCAGCCAGCTGGAGGCCTGGGGAAAGGTTAACAAGCATGATCAGAAGTTTTAAATACACCACACTAGAGGAGATTGGGAGAGCTCAGCCTGCTGTGCCCAGTGTGTTCTGTCTAGGTACTGCTGCTGTTATAAAGGCCACAAATGGCAAATAGGACCAGAGGTAAGCAGGGCAAATAGCAAAAAGTAGAAGTTAGCTCAGACAATGCCATTACAAAAGTAGCTTAGTGAAAGAGCTTGCTGGGGACCATGCGGATATTTAATCATCTAACATATTTTCCAAAACAATTTTTAAATGCTGGTGTAGTTGCTGCCGCTCCTTGAGGAAGAGGGTGCACAACAGAAATTCTTCACTTCCTTTCTGGTTTTGTTTTTTGTGAGTCAAGTGTCTTATTCAACCCAAAAATTAGTCAGCAGGAATCATCTTCAGAAAATTAAGGCTATAAAAATGTTGATCTGCAATTTAATAGAATATTAATATTTATATATTATTTTTCTCTTCTAATTGGAAATAGTTAACTTTTCATAGACTGTTTTTTTTCCCCTCATTTTAAGTTTGATATAAAAATATTGCTCTTCATTTCCTCTAAACAATATATGTTCTTCTGGATGTACTTGTGCAAAGATTTAAATGTGAGGTTGCCGTAAGAGTAAAGTGTGCTTTGCACAACTGTAAACTGATGATCTCTGCTGTTTTGATTTGGAATGTGGTTTTGATGTCCTTGAAAAATCACAGTGGTAGCAGTAAATTGTTTTAATTAATGAATTAGAGAGCAACAAATTTGCCGAATCAGGCTTATCGATGTAATTATTACTGGAATAAAAAGGAGGAAAAAAAAGTCTGTCGAAGGTGTGAGATTATTTGGTTATCATTAGCAAGCAAGTTTCTCAGCTACTGCTTACCTAATTTCCTGTACAGGTATGTTGATAGCGGAGTGGGGGTGGATAAACATGCATATATTTATATGTTTATCAGCTAAAACCAAATGAATGGTAGAGATAAAGTCTAAATAGTACTGATTCTATATAAAAAGTAGGATTTTTCATATTCAGTTGTTTCAAAGGTGTTTTTTAAGCTTAATCTAATTTTGATTTGAAATAAGATTTTAATTGCGTTTCCTTGTATAATTATGTCATATTGAGAAATAATCTAATAATTATTTCAACTTTAAAGTAAATACAAGCTGTGCAATTGTAAGACTATCAATAATAATTATAGGTAAGAGCCTTTGCATGCTGGTCAAATAACAGCTAGAAAAAATTTGTCAAGATTTTTTGGGGTTTTTTTGGTTTTTTTGCAAAAAGCTGCAAAGGCTTTTGGAAAAGACAGTTCTTTAACTCCTGTTAAAACCATGTAAAAACTTACTTTGATGTTTTTTGGATAAAGGTTTTTTTCTCTGATACAGATGAGAATTCAGTATAAAATTAAGTTTCAAGCCAGAACTTTTTTGGCTCTCTATAATATACTGCCTGATCTTTTGGCAAAATCTAAGCTTTTTTTTCTTGATTTAAGGTAAGAAGAGGATGAAGTCTCAAATCTCAGGAAAATAAATGCTTGTTAAGAAGCTGTGGGTTTCATTTTTATTCCACACTCTCCCCCTCATTCAGTATACCATTTTCTTCCTAAATTATATCAGGTTTGTGTTTAGCTATCTATTGTTTCCACCTGTGTGTTGTAGAGAAGAAATGTGGTTTTAGCTAGGAATAATAATTGTTGGGGTTTTTTTCACTCCACCTTAGAAACCTTTCAGTGGAAAGGCCTTTGATACCTACTGTGACCATTGTGATTTAGTCTAGTTTTCTGTATAGTACATGGAAATTTGCAAAATTCTTCTCTATATCTTGCTCTGTTTTTTGTTTCTTTTTTCAGATTTTACAATTACGAACCCACAACATCAAGTTAGGAAAGGTGAACAATGTAAATAATTATGGATTAAATTACAGATATGCAAATGTTTAGTAGGTGTGTATACTCGTATCTGCTGTAATAACATCCATAACAGATAATAGTTTTCTCAGAGTTTGACGATTCTGTGCAGCTGCTATGCCAGATCCGTACTGCTGCTGGCAAATCCCTCCCTGGGGTACTGTGGCTGCTGACTAGGTACATCTGAGACAAAACATGAGCCATTCCATCTCTAGTGCAGTATTCACAATAGAAAAAGAAGCTACTGACCTGGGAAACCCTGGTTCTGGATTGTCAGGCCACGACAGAGTAGAGACCGACCACAGGCTGTTTTTCCAGCTGACAATTTAATGGTTGCTTTTTGTCCTTGTGGTGAAATAGATTCATAAATGTGTGTATGTAGCCATATATATGCATACATATCCATCCTTACAACACCTTTCCTTACACAAGTTTTTGTCATACACTTAGTCTTCTTATAGAATAAACATACAGGGCTGAGGACCAGTTGTTTCTTCTTCAAATGACCTAGAAACTTTCACAGCGAATACATGTGCAGTCTTGAGCATGGGCAAGGGAAAGTTATTCTGGTGTTACCCATCTGCCACTGAATTACTGTATGCTGGAGAGATTGATTTTCCTCCCTCCCTGCAGGTCGCTGGGGTTTTATTAATGTAATATTTCTATAAACTGCTTTAAAGTTACAAATAAATTGCTTTGGATAAGTGCTGATGACTAATGCTATGGAGCCTCAGTCTGCACCTGTGGCAGACAGTCTAAAGAATTTGGGTTGTTTTGTTTGTCTACAAAATTTGGCTTTCTTTTCACAGTGAGTTTCACTGAACTGTATTAGTCACCTGTGCAGTTTGAAGAAAAATAACAAAAGTGAGAAGTCTAAGATACTTTGAGGCAAAATTTAATTATTTGAGAAGGTTTTAGAATTGTCTTTTCTTCCTGCTATTGAAGATCAATATTGAATTTATCAAGACAGTTTGTAATCTTTGAAGTTCTTTCGAATATTCAAAGTTTACAAGATATCTGGGTCCGAACGACTTTGAAATAAAATGAATTTTATTTTAATAAAATGAATTTGAAATAAATATCGGTTAAATAGATAGTATCCAGTCCCCTTCCATGTAGATTTAACTAGAATTGTTCAAGCTGCTAAGTTCTTCATTGCGTGATTGCTGTATGCTCTATAAGGAGATTTATTTAAAATTGCTTAAAAGCTGCACTCAGTGGGGAATTCTGCTGCTCGTTCCCTTAACTACTTTAGCTGCAGAGAACATATGACGTCTTTTTCATTAACTGTCTTTGCTGCTTGTTTGCTTTCAGTAGAGTTCTAGGAGATTGTTATATTGTTTTGTAAACTCAATATTGCTGGATCCTGGCTGCTTATGGCAATTGAGATGAGATTAGATGCTTTTGTTAACAGGCCCCAGACTTTAAATTTATAGGGACTAGGCACCATCTGTTCTCAATTACAGGTCCTGAGCTCTGAAATTAATTCCTTCCATTGGTCCATTAGACTCAATCTTTTGACCTGAAGTCATGATAAGGTTATATTAGCCTCTCGAGTCTTGGAAAAGTGAGGAGTTCATGCAGGGGCAGTGCTGAATATTCCTTTTAGTCCTTGTATCAGTGTAGTTAGAGGGCAGAAAGCAATGATTGTTTTTCCATTTTACAGGTAGAGTGAGATTTTTTTAAAAGCACCCTGGAGATTGAGAGCTCACATCCTCACGAGTTGTAATAGGGCTTGTGCTTCTAAATCACAGAAGTGCTATTGAAAATCTTTCCCAGAAAAATCAAATTAATATAGAGAATGTTGACTAAATTCTTAGGAAGACTTGACATGGAAGTGGGCTGAGTGTAAAAGTCCATTGTTCCAGGCTTACATTTGCTCATTAGATTAGCTGTGTTGTGCTTCAGCTGTCTTTCATTGATTCCTTCTGCAGCTGCAAAATGATGGGGGATCTTACCAGAAGTCTCTGCCGTAGAATTATTCAGCCAATGCATTTGCTGAATTTATGTCTGTCCTGTGGTGTGGGGAAGTTGCAGAGAAGAAATGGATGGATGGACAAATGGGTTCACAGTTTTGTGGTGCCAACTCTTGCCTCTTTCTCATTTGCTGAAATGAATATTTTACTGAAAACTGAGGTTTTCTCTGTCAAGATACAGCACGACAATACTGTGGAGTGGACAGAACCTGTAGCCATGAGATTTTTAGTTTCAAAGGAAAAGCTCCAAGGTATCAAATGGCTATGCTGTTTGTTTAAATTTACTGGCAGTTCCTATACACGTGAAAATGTATTTTAAAGGTTTCAAGATCTGGCAGTTCCTCAGCAGATTTTGGCTTTATTTATACAGTGCTAGTAATCCTCTGGAATACAGTTTGTAAGAGTTTTTGAGACTGAAGGCTCTTCAGTGTCCTGTGAGTGTTCCTGTCTTACCCCAAAAAGCAATTTATTAGAATGTTTTCGGATCTGCTGGCCAATAGGCTATGAGTAGAATCAGCAAAGGGAGAGTTCAAATGCCTGTTTTTATTCCTATGCAACAATCCCCATGACAAAGAAAATGCAGCAGTTTGACTTCATACATGGAGCAAAAAATGTCAAAGTGACTGCCTTCTCGATGTGAAAGGAATGACTTGTGACCAATCCACCTAAGTGTTGCTTGCTGGCGACCTGTCAGCCGGAGGTTAAACTCAGGAATTCTGGTTTTTCATTACTTCTCAGTATATTCCTTAAGTTGGCCTAACTCCTCGTCCATAAATTTCTTATTCACTGGGTGAATAAGTGCTGCAGTAGTTTACACCTTCAAGGCTGACTGCAGTGCCATTTCCTTGTGCCATCTTCACGCTGCCAAGGCAGTTTTATCTAGTTGTGTCATGCCTCTGTTGGTTTTTACGTTGCCAGAAGTTGGGTTGCTGAGCCCTGTAACTGCTGGCTGAACAATACTAGAATACTTTTTCATGTCTCTGGGCAAAACCACTCTTCTTACTATTCTAGCAGTTGTAATGCTTATTTTCAGCAAGGCCATATCTCAAGCAGACCAGAACCTGTTGCCTTTAGAAGGTGGGTTTTACCACAATCTAGGTGTAGCCATGTAAAAGCTTTTTTATTGGGTTCATAAACAGCCAGGTAAAAATAATTCTTTTGTCTGCTGCCTGCAATTAGGAGTTCATAAAGATTGGTAACTTGGAAGTTAGCTACTTTTCAACATTACTTAAACTAGAATAGTGTTGGAGTCCCCATGATACAAGGCATTATTTGTCAAGTGTGGCTTATATGGCTTTGTGACATGTATGTAGATTTCAAAATTCATTTTTAGTTGTTGCAAATGTTCAGATCCATTTTTGAAAATATAGAGGTACAGGTCTTACCTTTTTCTCAAATGTAACATGTCATATAAAACTATTAATGGAACTTACTCAGAAAATACTGGTGTCCACTTTGCAAACATTAATAACATTCTCCTTATCCAGAGAGTCATCTTTGCACTTCTGGGATTTAAGGAACACATTTAAACTACTGTAACAATATTGAAACTAAGGTAACAGAGTCTGTATACTTTTAGTTAGCAATTTCCTTGGAAAAAAAGTTCATTTCTTGTTTTCTTACAAATTCTTTGTTCTTTGCAGTATCAAATGCATTGATTTTTATAAAAAAAAGTTAATCAGCTTACCTTCATTCAGAACGGATTTTTGTTCCTCTGATCAGCTCTGCACAATTGAATTTTTCATCCTCTTTTCTGAGGTATTTCAATGTTATGAAAAAAGCATTAAAGAGAATTCTGATAAATTATTCCTTTAAAAAAGATTCTACTGCAATGTACTTTTGTTGAAGCTTGAGAGATAATTGAACTGAGAGATTTCCCTTTTGTTTTCAATGATAAAGGTATCTATGCTTGATAAATACAAGAGACAATGTCTCATGGGGAACAGATTCCCTACTGATTCTGGTAACCCCAGAATTTATAACATGGATTTGAAGTAACCATTTAGGCAATGTGGTAGTTTTGATTATTTAAAAATCCAGTTTTGTTTGTGATTTTAAAGTAGAGTAAGTACGCTACAAGGTATGGGAAGATAAATTTCCCGGTCCTATAAACAAATAAAAAAAAGGCTTTCTGAATGTTTTTTATCATGCTGTCTGATTCTGCTTTTATGGAGCAATGGTGGTTCTTCCCAGAACCTGTAAAAAAGCCAGACAGTGTAATATGTTTTTATGCAAAATGTGTGATTATGCTGTTTTGCCTTAAAAAGCAAACAAAAAATAAAAACAAAACAAAAAACCCCAATCCCTCCCCTACCAAAAACCCACAGTGTTTTTTTCCAGTGTGGTTCTATTTTATTTTTACTTGTTAAATCAAACTGACCTAATCTTTTATGAGTTGTTTTTGTGTCTGTATTACCTCAGGCTGTGCTCTCATCAGACTTCACAAGCTAAGAGGACTTGAGTTTTGGATAGTCTGTGGAAATAATCAAAGAAAATGTACCATACTCCTGGATGTGATGATAATGGCTCATTATGTCCATTAAATTTAGTCCTGAATCAGTACTGAGTATTCTGCTGTGAATTCAAGTTAGACCTGTTAGACTCTGTGTGCTGATCATTTGTAATTACTAAAGCACAACTGTTAGCTCAGCTAAACCCCAGTTCTAGTGTCTTTCGTTCTGCTTATCAATTTCTTCTGAACTTTACATGTGGGAAGCCTTCAAAGCATTTGCTTTGAAGTAAGAGACACTTCAATGAAATCTTGATTTGGTCACTAATTTGCTGTCTCTGCATTTGCACACTGCTTAATTTTTCTGGTTTTGTTTTCCTACTTATAAATGAGCATCATACTGCTTATTTTCTATCAAATTTACTAACTCTGCCTTTTTCAACTTCTTGAACTTGAGTTGAAACAGTTCAGAATGTTTTTTGTATATATATGTGTATGTGTGCATACATAAACATATATAAAATCAAAATATATTTGCAGTAACTTTACAAAGGGCCTAACTTGTATAAATTTAGAAATGCTTCCTGCAGATAAACTCTAAATTTTATAAGATTAAAAATACCATGTTGGGTGTAAAAACCTAGATAATTTCCTGTCATTTCAGATGAGATGCACAAATTATAAGCATTTTAAGGTGCTTGTGTGTGCACATTCTGAATAAATACAAATATTTTCATATATTCTTAAAGTGTATGTCTATTGCTATTTCTAATTGCTATTACTGGGAATGTGTTCTTTATCTACTTGTACTGGAGTAAAAAAGCAGAGATTGTGTTACTGCTGTTTCTTCAGTTACATGCCACCTCCCATTATAGCAGAGTACAGCTGAGCTGATATTCTTGTACAGGCTTTGGCTAAATTGCTACGAATTTCCTGAATTGATTCTTTTGATTTTTGATTATATCAGTACTCTTAGATCAAGTACTGACATTTTTCACACTCCTCTACAATACCATTTTTACGTTTTCTCTTATCTCTTGTTCAGGGCTCTTCAACCTGAGGCTTCAAATTTTGTCGATTCAGTAACAGACTAATTTCCTTTTTTTTGAAAATGGGCACGAGTGTCTCCATCTCCTGTTTTGGAGAGCTGCACATACTGCTGTGCTCACTTGTGCTTGATTTTTTCCCATAGGATGCACAAAACATGAGGGAGAGGAGGCGAAATCAACTTCCTGGAACTGTCTGAACTGGTCTCATCACATCTAAATGAAGCAATGGCCTTTCCACCACTCTTCTCCCATTCCACCAAAAGCATGGGAACAGTTTGTTATCAGGTAGACTAGCCAGATTCCATTCTTGCACAAAATGAACATGCCACATTATAGTCAGCCACTGATTCTTGGAAATGGAGGCAGATGCTTGCACTTTTGGAATCATAGGTGGGTATCAGGGAGAAGCACACTCAGCCTTGCAGGGACATCGGATGGAGATTTACTCCTTTCCTGCAGTGGATTAAGGAAGAGGAGAAGTCTCCAAATTCCACTGGTGTCAGAAGGTCCAAGTTGGCTTGCATCCTACCAGCCATGTAGTACTGGGACAGCTGAAGCAGCCGCTGGCACTAGAACACCTGGCACTAGAACAGCTGCCATTGCGTGTGCTGGTCACGTGTGTATCACTGCAGCTCGTTCGTGTTTGCTCTCTCTCCCAGATGAGTCAGTCTATTGTAGAGTGAGGAAATGTCTGCCCTAAATTTGGTAGCTGGAACTGTAGAGAGCAAAGCCAGGGTTAACAGTGCAGGTAGCAGCCCTGTCTGGTCAGAGCATTGCCTTTCTCTGCTCTGCTCTCTGCTCTGACACCATACTAAATGTGTCTGCTGTGCTGTATTTTCTCTGCAGTACATGCCCGGGACCTCCTCAGAGTCAGCTGTAACCAGAAGTGGCCTCTTTTGTTTTGCAGCTGTAGAGGATGACTCAGGAGGATTCAAGAGAAAATGCTTGTGTTCGTAGTATTTCCTCATTCTGAAATGTAGGATGACTTTAGCCTGTCAGGTGTCTACATTTGAAGAGAGTCAATAAATCCATACACTTCTTATTAACCCTTCTCATTTTGGTGCTTCCATTCTTCAAACTCCTCTGGTGCACAGCTTTTTAACTTGCAAGGCTCACTCCTGCAAGAAGTATTCCATTTGCAGTTTCACTGCATGGCTTCTAACACAGGACACAGGAATAAAAGGATTTTCCAGACAGCTGAGCGTTAGAATATATCGGTTGTGGAAGTGTGCTTGAGGAGGGACCAAACCCTTGTGCAGATTGACTGACATTGCCAGAATTCGTGTAAAGCATGCAGCATCAACTAGGATCTCGTGAAAGCTGTAACATATCACTCATACTATTGTAGATTATAGACTTGGTTGGAGCCATCACAAATCAGGGGACTGGGAGAGATAAAAAGTGTGCAGTCCTGTGAATATGGATAGCTGGAAAGGTGAAATCATGCATGCATATGTATTGCAGCTTCCAAGACTTCACTCTTAGCATCTACAGGTTTGGCTGGAGTTTGTGTACTGCTCTACCAGTTACCACCTGAACAGACTGATATTATGGATCAGACTGATTTAATGGAGGAAGATGCAGTTTGGCTGGATGCCATGAATGTGTGGGGATTTGGAGTTTTTTCCTGGCTGCGACTATTCACATCAAATGCATTAGGCAGGCTGAGTAACTTGCAGATACAAGGGGAGTGATACTGGGATGAACATGAATTACCTAGTCTTTCTTCCAGGTTTTGAACTTTGTCAGACTGTCCCACGAAGTGTTCTGCATCTCATTTTTATGCCTTACTTCAGAGAGCAAGTCTCACAAAACAGCACACTTCCAAGCTAAAAGGATGTGACATTCATTCATCTCATCATTGCTAGGAAGGAGTCTGCCTCAAAGGAGATCTTGTCATACAAACTCTATTTCCATGGGTTCTGCATTTTCACAGTAGTTAAATGATGACTTAGGTGTGGCTGTGGAAGGGGTTTGTGTGGGCAGTGTGAAAGACTTATTTGCCACAGATGAGAATACCAAATTCATAATTTCTTCTTCCTGTTTTTTTTCTTTTCCTAATTGTCATAAGAGTGTCCAAGCTTAGCTGGACAAGGCTGGAGGGTTCTTGTTCCAGAAAATTTCAAATACCAGAGGTAGCATTAGTTATCTCTTGTGAAATTGTGTGTTGTATTCGAGGCATATTCTTCAGAACCAAGGTCCTCTCTGATCCAGTCGTTTGGCCTTACCTTGACTGTCAGTGGCTCGAGCACCCCTATGAGTTACTGTGCCTCGCGGATTCAGGGAATGCCTCTTCAGAAATCATGAGACTTCTTCCCTAAAGTGGATGGATTTTACACGTGAGATTTGGAATGTTTGGATCCAAATAGATTTTCTGTAACACAGAACCTAGACAGGCAGGAGCTAGTTTCACATCTGCAATATCTGGTGGTGAAACTCTGACACTAGGATTCCTTAGGAATCTCTCCCAAACAAAATTGGAGACAGCTAACCTGTGGAATATGGTGCATGTGCTTAGTACCTTTTTCCTAGAGTTTGCATTTTCTAAGTAACATATACGGCTAAATTAAATGTGAAGACAATGGACTTTTTTATTCCACTTCAGATCTTTCTCTTTTCCCTGGCAAAATGCAATTAAAATCAGTAAGCATATAGATAGATTTGAAATACATCAGTTTAAAGCCTTTGTGCTGAAGAACTTGCAGCTTGAAGTCTTTAAAGTAGGCAATAGACTATTAAAAGTCTAAACAAACTGCTGACTAAATTCATTCAGAAACTAAATTATTCAACAGTATCCAATACACATTGTCATAGCATGAATTTATAACTACCTACTCTTCTTGGGAGCATTTGGTGTAATTGCTATAACTTGAATAGTAGGAACTAGATTATTCAATCACTTCAAACTGATCTGCAGTATCTGCAGAAATTGGATATGCATGCCTTCAAGTTCCTGGCTTTTCTCAGGTGGTAAGAAAGTATTCCCATATGTAAATGTGCATATATGCAGAAAACTATTCAATTCTGTAGCCTATATGACTTTCCTGATGTTTGCATGATAGCATACTTCATAGAAACACAAATATGAATTCTAAGATCTGGAGAATTCCTGAAGGGTATTTAAAAATTAGTATCTACACCTTGTTTTATTCAAAGACCTGTAATAGAATTATCTTGTCTTTTAGAACATTATTCACATATCATACTACTGTATTTAAGGAATTTTAGTTGAAAAGCTTTATAGAAAGCATTTTGATATGTCTGGATATATTAAAAACTCAATATTGAAGAATGCATCTAGGAGTAAAAAAGTTAGCAAAGCACTCCCTTGTGCTGTGATTAATTTGTATATTATCAAGATCTTTATTATGAATGGAGTTCCTAATGTAGGCCTGTAATAAACAGAGTGTAATTGAATTTTCAATATTTTGCCACCAGGGAGTGATTTTCTTACAAGACCTCTGCTCCATCTTCTGGCTAATTGTCAGCAGTTACTCAGTATTACTGCATTAATGTCACCAAACAGTGAAAACAGAAGTTACCTGCTTCCATTACGTGAAAGGATGTGTGATTCCAACCCTTGCCTGTTTACTGATTTTGATTAGTGTGCCATTATCACTTGCACCTTTATTAACTTCATGAACTTTTTTGAAATTACAGGCTTGGAGACAAACCAAACTTCTCATAAATTTGTCTTCATATAAGGTTTCAATCAGTTTAAGTATTCCACATAGTAAAAGCAGAAGCAGCCGCAAGCATTGCGATTGGGCTCTTAAGATCTTAAAGGTCTTTTCCAACCTAAATGACTCAGTGATGAGGATTTTCAAACACACAACTGAGAACAGCCTTTTATTTAACAAATGGGTGAGTGTTTTGTTTTGTGTCTTAGCAAACTGAGTGATAAATTTGGGAATTTTAGAATATACGTTGCCTTTTACTTCTGTTACACGTTGTGTCACACCGCAAATGTAAGAACAACAGAATTACAGACTGCTGCAGAGAAAGGGGCACCAGCTCAGTGCACCAGCTAAACAACCAAGGGCTGAGGTGTTGTGGAGATGTGGGTTCCACTCCTGGTCAATATTTTCGTGAAGGTCTTTGAATGTTTGGAGTTGTTTTATTAACTTTTTCTAGCAGTGCTGGGTTAGGAGGAGCCACAAACACTTGACTGGAAGGGATTAGCATTGCGATCTTCATATGCTGGGCTTGTGAGCATAGAACTGTAGTTAATAAACTGCAATTCAATTTTAAAGTAGCGATAATTAATTCATACCTTCAGTATGGGACAACCACTTGACTGGCAGACGTTCTGTAGGAAAGAAACTAAGTACTGCAAGGGATTGTGCACAGACTGGGAATCCACACAGTAATCATTTTGTGAAGGGAAAGGAAAAATAAAATCTGTTGGGATGCAAGCCTGAGTGTCATATGAAATAATCATAAAGCAGTTCCCTCTGCATCTCTCAGCACTTGTAAAGCCTCACCTGTAGTGCCACTGGGATTAACAAACCAATAAAGTTTTGTACCCAAGACATTGGAAACGAAAGAGAATAAGCTTAAATCAAAAGTGCAGAGTATTTCCTCTGAAGAAACAATCGCCTAACTGCTGGACTTTTTCTAAAGAAAGGAAATTGGTCGAAAGATGTTGTGCTTTTCCTGGAACCTATGAGGCTAATGGTAAGGGGCAGGGGAACAACATTGTGGGTCATTCTGTCAGCAGGTCAAGAAATAAGGAGCTAATTGTTGCAAGAGAGATGTTGCTTGGGCATTAGGGTAGCTAAGCCCTGTTTGAGGTGTCTTGGGAAGACTGTGAAATCTGTCTCCCAGAGGTTTTCAGACCAGGTTAGTGTTTTATTAAGAATGGATAATCTTTCTCACTGTCTTGTTCATTCCTGTGAATCTTATCCCTACGGATTTCTATAAACAATGTGTAAAAAAAAAGTCACATTTCGAAAGCTGACAAAAGTAAAATGTCTAGCATCTTTCACCTGTCTTGCTTAGCTGCTCTTAAAATAGTGTTTAATAACAATGCATATCTGTTATTTTTAACGCCTTTGCAAGGTGGACTGTTGAGAATTGTTTTGATAATTTATTTATTTTCTCAAACACCTGCTGGTTTGAGAATTTGCCAGGTTGCTTGGCATCCAAGTGCTGTATTTCAGATTCCAGCCCAAACTTCTCTATTAACATGCGAAAAAATAATCCCAGACCAGCGAATTTTTTCAGGATTCTACTGGCAAATATGCAAATGGCTGCTAAGTGTATTTACAACCTAACAAATGAGCATCAGTGTACAGTTAGGTAAAGTCAGGAACTTTCCTCCCACTTCCTTCCTTTTAGGGGGAAACACAAAGAAATGTGAAGGCAGAGAATGTGCTAGAGCAGGAGTTGCTACCTCTACTACAGTCATGCTCTCTTCACCCCAGTACAATCTCTGTCCAGTGCTTTTTCAAGCCAACCACCATTCAGAAATCCTATGCTGGGGCAGGATCAGTGAGATGAGTGCTGAGAAAACAGGGCATAAACAAAGGAAGAGAGAGAATTAATTGGAAATGCTGCTGAGAGGTTTAGACCATTGACAAAATGGGGACTGATACTTGTGCTTGAAGATGTGAATGGATTCAAAACTGAGGCAGGAGAAGTTTTAAGTATGCACAGTCCTTGAGAAAAGGAAGAAACGCAGGCATGTTGGTAAGATGAGAAAGCTGACAATTCTCTTTCTAATGATGAATTGGAATAATAACTTCATATGCAATTAATCGACAATATTATGTGATGCTATGGTTGTTAGTCATGTACAAAAAATTAACTTACATAAGACATAAACTCAGACTCAGTAGTTGGAGCTGTAATATCCTTAAAAATGTGCCCAAGGTAATTTTGAAGGTCAGAATTAAGGTACAGAGGCCACGGTCTATCTCCTTGTCTTCCATTAAAAATTACTTGCACTTTGTTATTCAGTATAATCAATATAATTGTAAAACATGCACCTGAAATTCTTTAAACCATATTGTAATTGTACCTGAGCTCTTCTTCCAGCATAAAGAATCTGCATGCTTTTGATTCTTTCATGTTATTATGCAAAGAATATTTGCCCTGAAAAGACATTATAATAACACTATAGCATTCACATGCCTCCTGGAAAGCTTACAAAAAGTTCAAAGTGAGGAAATGCCTTCATTTCCCCCCGGTCTCTTTTGGCATGAGCAGTAGGACTCCGCTTTTATCAGACCTGTCAGGTCTCATGATTTCAGTTGGAGACTGATTCCCTCAGAAAGGTTTCTCTGCCATTGCCTTTGCATCCCCTGTACAGGAAAATAGTGCTGGAACATCTTATGGTGCTGCAATGCCTTGGCTGATGCCTACCTTTGATGCATAGGATCCTATAACAGTCTCACAGCAAGTGAAAAGCCCTTGAAATGGTGGGAGCCTCTACTTTGGCCTTGCACTGCCATTCCTCTCCCCTTGTTATGTTACTGTAATCTGCCTTGTATAAGAGCTGGCATGCTTCATGAGTTTCATCTTTTAGATTGCTTTAACTTTATAAATCCTCTTCCCAAATTTCCATATTGACAAACATAGCTTTTCTGTTTCATACCTTTTATCTCTGAGTTTTGAAGTGTCTCTAAACTTGTTTTTTTAAGGTGTCACAATTCATCAGCATTTCTACAAAGCAGGTGATGGTATGGCCCTTCTTCAGATGCACAGCAGAAATGTAAACACTGGTTTACTAATTGGGCCAGGTACTTGTTATAGGGAAAGCAAGTATATATGAAGTTAAAAGTATTGTATTTTTCTGCTAAGGAGTTAAGAATTGCTTGTCAAGTAGTACACAGACAGGTGGAAGGCACATGTGAAGATAAATGCAAAGATTTTAGTATCTGGCTCTTAGATGAAATGTGCTGGCTGTATGAAAAATGGGGAGTGATCTATTTCAGTTGAGATCTATCCACTTAACACCAATAAAAAAAAAATCAGTAAAAATCACTGCAAGGTTTGGAGGTACATTGCTACAGCTCCTCAGCAGCAGGATGGTTTTGGTAGCTACTAGGTAGACAATAATTGGACTGAAAATTGGACAGTGAGGTCATTTACGATGACAACACATAGAATGAGAATTACTGCTTTGGTTGTAAGTGTACAGTATAGTTTTTGAGGCAGATGTAAATTGGAAGAAAAATTTGCAAGTGGTCAGAGGCTTAAAGTGGCTCTTGTTTTGCCAACCTGGTTCAGTTCCATGAATGGAGGAAATGTAATGTCAAATCTGCTGGGAGTTTGTGGAAATTCTCAAACTATAATTATATCCTTGAAATGAATTTGCATAGCTCCTGTTGAAATAACAAGGACATGCAAATATCAGTTTGAGATTTAGATGTGTACTGTGTTTTTTGCTTTTCAGGTGGATAATGAGTCTCTTTTGGCCCATAGGGTGAGAATACCGTGATATATAACACAGAGCAGACAAGATCAAACTAGGAGTGAGGTGCAGGTAGGGGGAATAGCTGAGCTCCTCAGGGCCAATGCTTTATAATTTAGGTCTAGTGTGCATAAGGGATGTGACAAAACCCCAGTTAAGAACTCAAAATTTAAAGTTAGGCAGTTAAGTGAATACATTTTTTTTTTTCCAATGTCACTTAAAGGTGCTACAAATTTAGCGCACAACGTGTACTTGGTATTCAGCTTCTGAAGCAGAAAGTATATCTCAAAAATTGTCAGTAAAATGTGTAAAAAACAATTCTATAACAAATAATCTTGCATGTTGAAAGGATAAACTGCTCTTTACTTGTCATTTCGAGGCTGGAAAAGGTATATCGAGAAAATACAGTATATTGAGAAATTACATTTATCTGTTTCCATATATTGGTATAAATAAATTTACAAATAGATCTTGTGCATTTCTTGATTGCCTTAAGAAATAGTGTTATTAAAGCAGAAGTGAAACTGCCTTGAAAATGAAAGCAACTCTGACTGTTTTCTCCATCTCCTCTATTCTTTCTCTTGAGGAATATGTTAGTGTAAGTGTAGTCTGTATTTTCTTTGGTTTTAAGGTTTAAGATGTTGTCAGTAAAGATGATGTGTGTTTGATACTACTTGCAGTTTTTTGCATTGTTTTTTCCCAGTCTTTTTGAATACCATCTCATTCTCTCACAGCATCCCTGTACATCCAAAAGCAATGTACTGCTTTTCTAGGTCCCTGAGATCTTGTCTATATTAGCACAGTACCTCTGATAGGTGTTTTTGTTTTAATATGCTTATCTAATGCTTTCTAAATGCATTGAAACACATGGATGTATTCTGTCTCACTTGAAGGATCAGTATAGGTGGGATTCGTGTCCCTGCAGTTCTCTGTCAATTCTGTGTTCTAATTCTGTGATCTTGTTAGAAGATCACACACACACACCCTTTTTCTTTTTTTTTTTTTTTAAATTCATTTTTGTCTTTTCTGTGAGTATGCAATGAACTGGAATCTTTATGTGATCCATCCCTACCACAAAAAATAGACTAATGTTTTTTTGATCATTAGATTTATGTCAGCTGGTCTGGGGTTTTCTTCCTTATAGCTATTGCTATATTGTTTTGTGTTACTTTGAAAAAGAAAACCAGTGATTTTTTTGTTTTCACATCCAGAAGTATTTCAGAAGCATAAGTTCTCCATGTGTTAATGTCAATCTTATTTGGTAAAATTAGCTCAGGAAAGATTTGTCTGAATGGAGTCTATGCATTCATGATCAATGGAGAGGAACTCTAGGATGTGGATCAAGTATTTTGGGGCAGATGTAGATGCCAAGGTTGATTTTAGGTGAAATGTTTCTAACTATGTGTATGTCTTTGACTGTAAAGAAGCATTAAAAAGCATTATACCTGAGTTTAGTTAGTGTCTGGACTACCGGAATCTTAAGTCAGTTTAGAAGAAATACATTTTTTTTGTTTTATTTTCCTAGTGTAAACCGTCCTCTTTTTCCTATATGGACAAAAAGCTTCTCCACAGTTTGGTTGGGAAAATGTGATGTTTAGAAATTACACAAGAGGAGTTGAATAAATCTGTTGTTAACATAGTGCAGCAAAACCAAAGAAATCAACCACAACCCTTCTCCCTTACAGCAGCCACCACTGACAACAAAACTGAGAAAGCTGTGGAGCAAAGAAATGGTTAAAGGTAGTACTGATACTGAAGGGAATGTGCATGCTTTGCAGCAAAAATATTATTGAAGTGTAATTGTTCCAAAGACTGAAAATAGTAAAAAAATGAATAAAAATCATAGTGTCCAATATAACTCTTATTATAATTGGTTATTTCCTAAATAATGAGAAGGAGTATATATATTTGCCTTTTTTCCCTAGTTCACAGTACATATTATAGGGGCCACAGATACTGTGCATGGCACAGAACATGGTAATAACACTTTGCTGTAGTCAAATGTGTGTGTGTTTTCACCCCTCCAAGAATAGTCCAGGTTATGGTATTAAATGCCATTTTAAAGCTTAGAAATTAATTGGGTGATTTCTTCAGTGTTCAGGGATATAGAGTTAAAACGTATTTATGTGAATTCGCTATAGTTTTTAGTGTACTGGTAGCATTTTTTTTATTCCTGACAAAATTGTGTTGTGTTCACATGTACCGTAATTCGGGCAGGGATTACTTCAAAGAAAGCCATTAGTCTGAAGTCTTAGAACTTGTAGTGGTTTGAAGGTGTGGTCTGTTGTCTTTCATAAGCTATTTGTAATGCTGACAGCTCTCCAAATAGAATTAAATGTAGTTTTATGAGTGACAGAATAGAATTGTTGTAGTGTTCAGTAAAAAATGGAAGACCAGTATAGAGCTTTAACATCTGTGTACAAAGTTATTAGAGCAATATTTCCAATCAATTTGGTTTCTACCACCTGCGAAATAAAAGACACTAAACATTGTTGGAAATGTTATTGCAGCCATTTCCTTATAAGAGGATGGTTTGGCGCTGGACGTGGATCTTCACCTGCAGAAGCACATGTGCTGGTGCTGCTGCTGGCATCTTCAGCATGTGACATGCTTCTTTCTGCTCTGGTAGTAATTGCAAAGCAATTGAAATTTGGAACCCTGTGCATCATATCCAAGCTAAGAGCAGTTTGAGGGAGGGTTGTGGCTGTGGTATGGCCAAAAACGTTTCAGGTCTTTAGCTCAGAGAGTTCTCTCTGAAATGCCAGTATTATAAACAATATTTTTTTTCCCCATCACATAACATTAGGCATGTAAAAGGCAAGAGTCAGGTCTGTTGCAAATACAATGTTATTTGACTTTTACTCGTTCTGCTTTAAAGTATATTTCTAGCTTGTTTGCCTTTTTTTGGCCGTTTCTTCCCACGTCATTTCACAAACATATCCTTCTTTCCATGTCATACACATAGTTTTTACTTTGGTACGTTCCTAATAAAAAAATTTCTTTATTAAGATCCTAAAAAGAATCATGGTTGTTTATCATGTTCCTCATGATAGTAGCCACCAAACCCAGGCTATTGTTCTTTTAATAAAATAGGAGAATGGGTTTGGTTGTTCTACTAATAAAAGAGTTAAGAAAATGCTTCCACAAGCATTGCTTCCAAGTTTGATTTTTAAAAAAAGCCAACAACCCAAATAAGTTTCTAGGCTTTCACTTGTCACTGCAAAATCACTGACTGCTATAATTTTAAATTAGTCACCTTAGCAACTAATACCTGATGTGCTGAAGTGTGAAAATATGAAATGCAAAGAAAAACAAATACATACGTGCATATGTTAGTTCAGCAGAAAGAGTACCAACATAGTGCATGTGTGTCATTAGGAACAAATCACAAACATCAAGGTATTTCTGCAGATGCAGGGAGCTGTAGTTAATATTCCATCACAAGGTGACTGTTTAAAGGTCATTTCCCAAAGCATAAATCAGATTCTTTGGGGATGTATCCTTTAGCTTCATCTAATGTTTCATTGACTGTATAAGCAATAAACTCGGTGAGAATGGCAGGCTGTAGTAAGTGGATCCCAGGTGGGCCTTGGGATCTGCAGAGGCAGCTGTTCCCCAGCTCCGATAACTCTTTCAGATTTGCAGATCCTTTTGCATCTGACATGGCACGCCAGGCCTTTGGACTGCCCAGTGCTGATGTTTTAAAGGACATTGGCTTAATAATTTATTAACTGCTACATTTCCTTTGGGCTTTATCTGTGTGATGCTGTTGAGTCACTGAGATGTGTAAATAATAGAAGTTAACAGAAGTACATTTTTTAAGAAAGCCAAAGCTTTTAAACTTCTTTTTTTTCTTTTTCTTTTTTTTTTTTCCTCCAAGGAATCCTCTGAGAATTTATTGTTGGTTTTTCTCTCGTAAACAGGTAAAAAGTTCTGTATTTTAGATTTGGGCTGAAACATGTTTTGAGCTTGTTAACATCAAGCCCTCCTCAAAATTATGACTATCAATAGTATAATGACAAGATATTTTCCTGTTTATACACATTTTAAGCTACTGATATTTTTTCAACCTACTACAAGTAAGTCTTTTTTTAATGTCTATCTCAGCTCGTACTGTGTACATTTATCAGTTCTTTCTCTTCAAATTCAGGAAACACATTCTTGTCCATTACCTGGGCTTTTGTAATATGTTAGTATAGGTTTTTGCCAAGTCTTTAAATCTCGCAAAGGCCAGCTGCTCCACAATTCTAGAAAAAGATGATGAAGAAACCCTAATACTTCTTCAGCATTTCTTGACTAAGAAAAGTAAAACTCTGTCTTCTGGTCCCCTGAATAAATACTGTAAAAAAATGCCTAGAAATGTTGCATTTTGATACTTCTTTAGTCCTTCCTGTCGACTTCTGGAAAATCAAAGCATAATGCAGTCTTGTGCACGCATACAGATTTATATCCATTTAAATATCAGTCCTTATGTTCTGTTTCATATTTAAGAGTTATGACACAGTTACGGAATATTTGATATTACTGTTTTCAGTAGTACTACTATCATAAGGTGGAGTAGTGCAGTTGTGAATTTGGATCTTTGCAGTATTTATTTTGCAGATACAAAACCAGTATAGTGCTGTATTTTAAAAAAACACTAGTATTTTTGTTTAGATATGTAACATGAAGACCCCCACAAAACTAGAGACATGAGAGCCTGCCTTTAAATAGAGTTTCATGTCATTCTTTATCCATATGTTTTAAAAAAATAATTGCCCGCTAGAAACTTTTACGATATTCAGTGCCTCCTCTCTTCTCTTCTAGCAGGACTCCACTTAAACTTCGTGGAGGCACCAATAGGTATTGGGAAGCAAGGTAAAAAGTCTCCTACAGAAGAAGCAAAAGAAATGGGCTTTTTAGGTTTGTGAAAATCAGTCAAAGAATATCTGTATACCTGAAAATATGTGGTAAATAATGCGGTAGAATAAAATGCTAGAAGTTAATCCTGATATGACTGTTTTCTAACTCCAACTGGTGCAGTCACTCTCTTGCTCTGTGTCCCCAAGTTTGGGGACAATGCTGTGCAGATTTTCACATGCTACGATACTGCTTTTATTTCTGTGAAATCACCAATGCTTCATTACTAAAAAAAGCTGAGAAAATGATTATAGGGCACTTGCAGACTTTATGCTGGTTTGAGAATCATGATATGATAGTGTGAATTATTTTTCATCTGTTCAGCAGCATTCAGGCTCCACGGAGGCTGAGAGCATTGTGAAAGCTTTTCATATCTGAAAAATAGTAGAAGAAACCTGATAAGTATCAACACTGAACAGAACTGTTTCCTCACGTAAAGAATGATACATCCTTTTCTGTAGATAAAGCAAGCGAACAAGTCCTGCCGTTGAGAGGCATTCAAGATTCCCCTGAATAGGCTTAGGTGTTCTGGTGGAGGTTTGATGCGTAGCTCCAATGAGAAAAGGGGCTCTGTGGAAGTGACTGTTTCTGACTCAGCTGTTGGGAGCTTTATGTGCGCTCACAGT
This sequence comes from Cnemophilus loriae, assembly GCA_013397755.1. NCBI lineage: Eukaryota > Metazoa > Chordata > Aves > Passeriformes > Corvidae > Cnemophilus > Cnemophilus loriae. Next base: position 3,947,489 of record VZTF01004373.1, on the reverse strand, counting down.
TCAGATCAGTAATGGAAGTGCTGATTTATAAATCCTTTGGTCTTGCAAAGTTAACATAGCTTTGTATTACTGAATCGTGTGTTTGTCTCTCCTGGTCTTGCTTATAAATTAACAAAATTAGCTAGCTTTAAGTAAATATTTAAACTCCTCTCTTCCTTGCTTTCCCAAAGGTGTTCTCAATGGTATTGCACTGATGCAGCTGAGACAGAATTCACCAGAAAGAGCAGATCTGATTTAGATCCAGGCGGAATTTATAGCATTGGCAGCTATAAGAGATTGTATTCTTTGTAAAGGCAACAAATCCAGCATTGAAATTAATGAAGAACAATTAATAAAGAGTTTAAATATGCGTCTTCAAAACAAAATAATTTAATATCTTTTTTTTAAACTCACATTAGATCTCTTTGGGTTTCCACAATTTCCAAAATTATAATTGGCTTTGCAAACACCCAAACAAAAAAAAAAAAAACTATAAAAGAGATCATTACTCATTAATGTATTTCTTCTTTGTGTTCAAAACTTAACAACCTTTTATTCTTTGTGAATGAAGTTTACAAGCCGGAATTTTTTAAAAATAGATTTCTAACACTGTTAAAACAAACATCACTGCAGAGGAGAGTCTCCCTACAAACATGTGTCTCGTACTACCTATCCCCAAAGCTAAACAGAAACTTGGTAACACAGTTAAAGAGCTCAATCCTTTGTGAACTTGAAGTAATTTTTAACTTGAGGCAAGTTTTTGGTTTGACTCTCATAAGGAAAGCAACAGTTACTAACTTTTTCAACTTTGAATTTAATAAATAGTTTTAATACATATTGAAATGGAAAACTGTGCATGTAGAGTAGAGAGTGAACTATAAAAGAAACTGCTGGCTGATCACAGCTTGCCCAGGTAATTCTTGGACAGACAAAAAAAAAAGGATGGAAAATAGTGAGCGGTTGCTCCTGAATAGTAGACATATTCCAGGGGGGAAAAAACCACCATAAAAAAGGACAGTACTTTACTACAACTGAAGTTACTCTTTGCTTCAGTAGCTTTGCTACTTTAGAAGTACCGTCTTACTAAACAAAGTATATATGATGTGTGTTTTCTAAGTGTTTTAAATCAATCTCACCTTATTCAGTAGAAGACTCATTAATTTAGTAGACTTTAGATCATGTTTCTATCATGATGTTGCTTAACTGAGCCCCTTAGAGAGGTGATAATTATGGAAAAAATTTATAGGAATAGAATATACATTTCTTTAAGAAACTAATTTTTTCTCCAGTTTGTTGTATCACCTACAGATTATTAGTATAAATAGTGAAGCACGTGTGCACTCATTAAAAATTATCAGTAACTAAGCAGTATGTTATGCCTGGATATGTCTGCATATGCTAGTCTCATTGTCTCTTGTGGGAGTGATCTGTATACACTGAATAACATAATTTGGTCCCTTATTTATGTTTCAGTAACACAATACTGTAAACCAAGGAAGTTGTTTTGTCATTTTTAATAACATTCTGTTTTGATTTAGGCATGGTTAATTCTGTTCATTTCTGATCCATTGATCTGTAACTGGGCAGAAATGAAATATACTTATGAAAAAGAAATAAAGTTTTCATCTTAATCACTCAAGTGCAGCCACCTCTGGACCACTCAGCTTACCTGCTCTCCTACCATATCAGTCTTAGTCCGATAAAAAATTTAATTAGTCCAACGCACAGGAATTACTGTGAGAGAAAAAACAGAATTGTAAAATTACAAATTTAGAAGCACTGATTAAGATTCTTTTTGTGGGTTTTTAGGAATTATTTAAGTTAATCTACAAAGACAGAGTAGATGGAATACCTGCAGTAAAGTCCAAACACCAGGTTTTTTGCGACTAGTTTAATGTTAAGAGTTCTTAGAATGTCTCCTTGATGAGACTGGTTGGAATTTGGGTTTTACACATGCTAATAAATACTACTGACACCTTATAAATAAAGAGCAATAGTCTCAGTCAAGAAAAGCATTGTTCCTAAGCAGGGATGCTAATTTACAAAGTCCAATTAGATACCATGAAATAAATGGACAGAAAATTATCCTTGAAGTCAAGCATGGCTGTGTTTTCTCTTGAGATTTGGGAGATTTACTCTTAGCAGGTAAATTGGTGATATTCATTGTTAATTGCCTTCTGTGTGTCTCCCACCATGCTGTCATGGGCTATTTGCTAGTTTATGAGTTTAGCTAGCACTACCACATCAACCTTAGCACATACCTTCAAAAATTCTTTGGTTATGACGGAAGGCATGAGCTAAAGTTTCGGGTGGTCTCTGAGGTCTTAATGGCCTTCAGCTCCATCAGTCTTGGTATTGCTATGTGTTTATTATATTGATTTTTTTTTTTCTTTTGCAAGGAAACAAATACATTTATTTTGAAAAATAAATTGTAAAATAATCTCTTAGCAAGTCTTAAAAGTGCATCAATCTGATGGAGTTTTTGAGCTGACCAGATTTTCAGAGTATTTTATTTGTGTTTTGTTGATTAGCAAAAGCTTCATTTCTAGTCACCTTGCCACTGTTGTTTAGAAATGTGTTTTTGAAAATGGAATTGATTTTTTATTAAGAAGCCTTTACTTGCAGCTACAGATAAGCCAAATTGACACAGAATATTCTTAAAGCATATGCAGCCGATTGTCTGAATTGCTAAGCTGTCTTCTCAGGTACTTTGCTAATGTGGCATTGATCAATTTACAGATCCCAAACTGTAGAGATGTGATAGGAGTATTGGCCACAGGATGCACTACAGGCCAGAAAGATAAATTGTTTGGGTTGTCTTTTTGCAAGTTTAAGGTCACAATTCATTCATCTTGTTACTTTTCTGTATCCCTTTAGTGGCTTCCATTGCAGGATTAAATATTGAATGGTGGCAGATCATTCAATATATGGCTCTTCTACTTTGGCATTAGAAGGCTTTTCATGCTTAAAATGGAACATTGTGCACACAGAATGCCAAAGGTAGTCGTGCCGATGATCTATTCTGTAAGATTAATCCCACAACAACATTATCAGGCAATTCTTAACACATCGATTTATTCCTGATATGACACTTCTGAAAGAAATGGATAAATGCTTGGCATATACTCAGCATCCTAAGAGGGAGAATGTGGAATTGAACCCTCCTCAGACAAGATCCATATTTAAAATTAACCCCTTAAAAGCTTGGTCAGGAAAATTTTAGACTGAAATTCATGGCCATTCATGCAAAGCTGATCTGTAAGAAACAAGAAAGGGGTAAAAGGGAGGATTCTTCCCCAGAGACCGGATCATAGTCTGCAGATTTGGCACACACCTTGTGTACAGTAATAGTTGTGCCATTACACATTTCAAGTAGAGAAATGCTTCATTTTTCATGTTTTAGTGCCTCTGGCTTCCCTCAGAAAGGCTCCTCTCTGCCCTCCTGCAGGGCTCTGCTCCGAGTCCCCCCAGGAAGGTGCAAGATCCCTTGCAGACCTTTGCCACACAGCTCTCCTCTTACAGTTGGTGAGCAAGGGCAGGCTTTGCAAGCCTTTTCTTTGGTTTTCTGCACTGGTGAAAGGAGCAAGAGAATTTTGCCTGCAATGATTGTCACCTGTACAAATTGCATAAACACCTCCTGTTCCTTCAAAGAATATTAGGTATGGAATGTGAAAAGCAGCACAGCTGTGGAAGGTAGGTGCATTTGCAGGTTTTCCAACTAGCATTACGATTGTAGTACAACAAACCAGCTAAAGGAAGTTCTATTGATTCTAGCTTTAAAGCTGTTTTCTATAAGGTTTCAAAATTGGCATTGTATTTTGTATGTTATGGGGTTTTTTGTTAAATGTGTCTCCAAGTTGAGAGAGCCCCGGGATTTCAAAAGCACGTGATAACTTCAGCAGGTGAGAAGTATCTTCAGAGGTGAAAATGTAGTTTTGCTTTTTCAAATTATATCTAATGATTAAATATGTGTTACATATGAGTTTGGACAAAAGTCATATCCAGTTTCAGTCCTGCATCTGACTTGTGGATACTCTGTCATTGAGTGGAATCAAAAGCCTCAGGTTAGGTGCCTGCCCTTCCTAACAGTGTATCAATGTACAGATGTCTTACACTGATATTCACAAAAGGCTGAGCCGTCAGCATCACTCATGTAGCCAAGAAGGTGCTGCAGAAGTAATATCCAGGAAGGAACTTGTGCCCATGGCTGTAAGGTGACACCTGCACATTTACATTTATAATAAAGGACTTTTTCCTTTGGATCCGAGTGCTCCAAGCATATCTGCACTTCCTTGCAAAATTAGAAGGAAGTGCCCTCTCTGATTTTGTCTTTTATCATCCCTCAAAAATGACCACAGGTTATTGACACATAGCTACATATATCTAATACATGTATATATCTCTTTCCAAAATTATTTGAACTCAGGTATCTCGTTTCATAAGGAACTTTTGAGACTCCTGGAGTGTCAGTACTTCTGTCAGTCATCCAGATATGATATGAATATGGAGGCGTCTGCTACAAGTGCTACGTGTGACTAAAAGTTTTCTAGGCAAGAAAGAACAGTTTTAATAAAAAAGGCTGGCAGAGACCTGCCCAAAGATGGCCAGTGTGGTAGTCAGCCAGAGCACATTTTGTGGAAGTCAGAGATACATTTTTTAAACACTTTCATAATCAAATCCTCACCAAGAATCATTTTCGTGCCATGTAAGTGGTGTAAGAAGGATCCTCTCATTCACTTGTTTATGATTCAGTCTGTGTGTGTCCAAACGTGAAGCACACCCTTGGCGCACTTTTCAAAACAAAAGTTTGCCTCGTTAAATGGAAGAGCTTAGTGACACTAGCTGACTAGAGATGTTAGGACAAAATTGTTTCTGAGGTTTATTCAACCATCTATTTGGGTTGTGGTCTTAAGTATGAAAAACATACACTAGGCCAGTTTGGGTTCTTAGATGAGTATTTTTTACCATGTTGAATTTATATAAATATTAAGATGCATGAATTCTGCTTGTCTGTCTGCCAAAATTTCATCTGGATATGGTTAACAGAGTCTATAGCTACTGTTCATGTGCTAATGTGTGCAAATATTCAGGCTAGCTAACAAGACTATTGTTTTCTTTGCAGTTTCTTCATGTAAGTGATTTTTTTAACTGACCATCTTAATACATTTGGATTTTAAACATCTGATGAAATGAATGACTTGAATCAAGAGTTGAAGCTTTTCGATATTCAACATTTTTTCTTAATGCCAGTAAAATATTTCTGTTGCATGCAGCATTTTTTACCATTTGTTTTAATCTGGTAATTTGTTTATTTCTAGTGCCAGTATAATAGAAAGCTTACTTAGCAAAGGTTTTTACTGGAAAACAGTGTGTATGAAATGCTCTAGATCTGGCCATATGTATGTTTGAAAATGTAGCCTCTGTGTGAGTAGTTGTCTTAGTTACAAAAAACTGGCATCCTGATTCCTCTGAATTTGGTGATAAGTAAGTGATTATATTCAAAGATTTGTTACAAGAATCACAAATGGTCTTGAACATAGAATTAAAAATATACATCTATTATTTGGACATTTTTTTCTTTAGCCAAAATCCTTGCTTGTACCGAAGGGATATTTTAATTAATTTGGCTGCCGTTCATATCATCATACCATCAAAGTCAAAATGAAATATGACCAAAAGGTGCTTTTTGTGCATCAAGAGTCTGTTCCAGTATTTGTGCTGTAGCTTCATTTTTCGTGCCATCCACCTATCATCATGCAAGATTCTTTTTGATCTCACAGAGAATTAGACATAAGAATTACCTGCGGTAATGTAGTAATTCAGATTCAAAAGCAAAATTTCTCCATGGTGTTTGACATGCTTTTTTTGGAATATCTTCTGTTACAAATACATTCCATATGAGGACATGCTTAGATAGCTACATGTGCTCCCTAAGAGCATGCTTACCTCAAACATAGATTGCAGATAAATTGCTGTATAGATGTCATGGTGTAGACACCACAAATTTTAACGAAATTTTCTTTTTTTTAATTGGTGAAAATGTTTCTCCTGGGCTTGAAGATGAGATAGCAAAGCTGAGAAAAACAGCATGTTACATTCTTAAATCTATAGGATGATAAAATCACCAATTACTTGAAAAGTTGACTGGAATGGTTTTCCTTATTTTAACAAAATAAATCTTGATTTTTCTGCTTACAAAGAGATTTAATGTGCTAATTTCCGTTTTCTAGATTTTTCTTTTGGCACTGTAAAATTAATAACTTCATTATCACATACTCACTGGCCTTATATGTTGTTGTTTCATTTTTGCCTGTTAGATTGACATAAAATTCAAGGTGCAATTTTGGAGGTGAAAAGCATCACTGGCCTGGAGATTCTGACTTCTGATATATAGGAATATACGAACCAACATTCCTCTGTTGATAAGCAATATATGTGACCCATGACGGGCAGCTTGCTGTTCTGATGGAGCAAAACATTATAGCTAGAGCATGCAGGCTTCTGGTCCACTGGACTTGGAATAGATTAGTAAAATATTCTCCCAGTTTGAAGGGTTTGACTTTGGGTATTTTTTTTTCCCCATGATGGATAATAGATAAATTCATATGCAAGTTTATTGCAAGATTCCTTTGAGACCCCTAGCTTTTTATGAATGGAAAGGTCATTTATAAATGTTCAGCATCATTGTATATTTTATTATGTTTCCCATAGGACAAGATCAGTGTGTTTTCTGTAAGAGACTGCAATCAGATTTTACAACCGCACAGATTTAATGTTGTACATATTACTTGTGTTCAATAACTGAAGACTCTGTAATGAAAAATACTTTTGATTTCAGCCCATGGAAGTCTCTTTTATTCATAAGTTACAATCTTCAAACCAGAACACAGATTTTAACAAAGCCAGGAGCATTCAATTCTAAATTATTGATGCAGGGTCAATCTTTGCCTAGACTGTGGTTTTCTGTAATGCTAAAAACTTCTATACAGTTTTCTCTGAAACATCTGATATTTCTTTGTCAAAGTGGCCTTGAGGTCCACTATTGGTAGATCTCTATTTGGACCATGGGGTGCTCATATTGATGCTTGGTTTGGTCTCTTAATTATGCTTCATTATCCTTTGGGCATAACACATCTTTTAGTTACTATAACAACTAGTTTGTTATCATCTGTTTTGAAAGCATTAATCTTAAGTGGAAACATCTTTACCCAGGGAAAGTCCAGGACTTGAACGTGTGTGGCCACAAACTGAATTCATTATTGCAACATAAAAAGTCAATTAGTAAATTTGAGAGTTAAAGACATAAAAACAGCTCTGTGATGTGATAGAGAGATTCAGCATCAGGCACTGAAATCCTTCGAGCATTTTTCCTCTGGTTTAAAGCTCTAAAGACAACTTGGATTTTTTTTTTAGTAAGGCTTGATAGCAAAGTCCATCCCTGTATTTGCATTATCACTATTTCCAGAACCCCCACTCTCATTCTCACACCAGAAGAGATACCATTTCCAACAGCGAAGCTCTTGATCAGCATTTAAAGGAGCATCGCTAAAGTTTAGAAGCAGTTTCCCAAAAGCTTGGGAAGAGCATGGGAGTAGGATGAGTTCCTCATCATGGAGTATTTTGGATATGGGAGAGGCAGAAATCTTTCCATATTCCAAACCAAACAAGTGATGAGAGCCCCAACTATACCTGAGAAAGCTTCTGAAAGGTTTCTGTGGAACATGTTCTCCAGCATACAGATGCATCAATGACGAGTTCCATGATTTGCATTTTTTACATAAAAGAGAATGGTTAGAATGCTTTCAAAGTCCAAGGTGCAGGACTATTAGGAATAGGTGCAGGAATATTAGGTGTATTCCTAATATTCAAGGTAATATTAAACTCAGAGTAGGAAGGAGAATGTGAAGTGTCTCACTCACACACATCGATGCGGGAATAATGCGCAGTTCAAACTCATGATATTTCCTCTTAAAAGGCTTAGGAAAGATAGTTTCTCTTAAACTAATAGATGTTTTTGTCAGTAGTGTACAGCTGTGTGAAGTACCAACTTCTCTGTAAAGCATTCAGTGGCCCATCTAAGAGGCTTAGATTTGTAGATTCAGCTCAGTGTGTAGTGTTGGAGACAGATGTTGAATAGCTCTATCATATTAGTATTTAAGTGGTACATAGGTAGGACTCTTAATATACTTTACCACAAGCATCGAATTGGTGTTTTGACACCATACTAGTGCATTCGGCCTGCATAAGACCATATTTTTGGAAACTGTTTAACACAATCTATTGGCCAAAGAGAAGTGAGTCTGCTGTTTTCACAGTGGGGTCTGTTATTTCACAAAGTAGTACAGTGGTTCCTTGTTCATTTGTTAGTGTTCTAAGACAAGTTGATTTATTACCCTGAAGGGAGAGCATTATGGCTTTGTAGTATATTTAATAGGTTCAGAAACATCACCTTATCATGTGCAAAATCTAGTAGCTCTTTTCTCTGAGAGGTGTCTCCAATTTTTGTATTAAAGTTTTGTAAATACTGGGGGTAGATGAGGTTCTTGTAAGTACTCACAAAAGATTATTTTGATAAGACATTCCAAAGCTAAATGATTTTGAGGCATAGCTTTTGGGTAGTATTGGCAATGAGAGTACAATGAGATCAAGGCAACTGTCAGTTGGCAAAGCAAATCATGTTATTCAAGAAACTGTCAAAAGTGACAGTATTTGATAGGGACAAAATGAACTGTTTTCCTTCCTCCTATGCATTTCCCATAGTTTATCATCTAGCAATAGACTAGTTTATGTTTCCCTTCAAATGCCTGAACTCCACTTTGCACACAGACACATGACCATACTGTTTTTTCCTAGTATCTTGAGTAGACAGAATATGTAACAGCCTTTTCGGAGAGTCCAGAGAATTACTATCCATATTCCCCTGAAAATAATATGGTGCACTTTCTGAATAAGGACAGCTGGCATTCTTGAGAAGGTGCAGAATAAAATATATGTATACATGCATGTATTGTGTGTCTGTTTGAAGAAATCCATGATTCCTCTAGTTTGCAGTTCGTGTCTCCTGTCTTGTTAGAACCCTCAATTGTCAATGTGGGCAGGTATACAGTGGGTTATTATATTGCAAATGGGTAAGTTTGTTGTTCTCTCTGGTATTTGTTCATGTTGTTGCACAGAGATAATTATGGGAGCAAAAGAGAAATGACATTGTGTGTCACAGCTTAGTTTGCACATTAGTTACCATCAGATTTCTTCCCCTCTTTTACTCTCTCTTTCCCTTCCTACATACTAGTGAAATTTAAATCTGTTGTCTGGGGAGTTCGCTGGGGAAGTGAGGTTTACCATGGAGCAACTTTACATGTGAAGCAGACTGGAAGTTCGTGAAAGTTCAGGCATGTAGTGACCATGTAAACTCTGTCCAAAGCTGGTTCACCACCCTCTGTGTGTTGTTCATCAGCGTGCTGTAATAAGACAGTGTTAGGCAGGGTTCCTCCTTAACGCTCCCTCACACTAGGTAAGGTCTGTTTTAGCTCTGGTTTTACAATTCTCTTTTCTGAAAGTCAAGTTGTAATAAAACCAGCCAAGGCTTTCTCACGTAGTTCAGCTGCTTCTACAATGTACCCCTCAGGACTGCTGCTTCCACTCGGCAGTCTGCGGTTTTCAATTACTGGCCACAGATGACTTTTAAGAGACCTGGCAAAGCTAACCAAGAAAATTGAGCCTGGCAAGATTAAATTTGCTGTATAGGAATCTCCATCTTCACAGGAAAATTCTTAAAAGCTCTCTGAAGAAAAAAAAAAGAAAAAATTAATTTAAGAGGCTGAAAACTACACATACCTCCTCTAAAAGTGACTTTTATGTCATGATAGTTCAAAAAAACCATCTGGTCTCTAGCCACCAGAACATACCAGCCTTTGGAAGGTGGAAGAAAAGATTCTTTAGTATGTTATTAGAGTTACATTTATCACAGTTACATAGGTTTCTTCATTCTATGTGAATTCGTGTCAGCTGAATTCATATTCACTAGATGTTAGCTTGTTGTAAAATTAAGTAGCACATTGGTGCATCTGATGTCTTAAGGTGAGACACTGTGTATCTGAAACATGCTTTGTCTCCTTTGCCCTTTCCCAGTTATGGATTTCTCATGCTTAAAATGATAAATATAAGAACTGCTGTTTTATCTCCAAACATTTGTATAGCTACTGTGCATGTGTTATCACGTTTATGGAGTGTATCCTTTGGATGCTTCTAAACTAGTGACAGGGATAGATTTTAAATTTTTCCATTAGTTGTTTCCACAATTTGTCTCTGAGCTGTTATTACAAAATACAAGAATATATTTCAACAGCAAGGCTGCAGGAAGTGCAGCTTGCAGCTTATAGCAGAGTCATAGTATTTTGTCCTAACAGTCTAGAAAATTACATTCCTAGGAATCAGCAAGTGTAGTCAGAATGCAATTTGCCTACCTATAGAAAGCTCTGCAGTTTGTTTTTTCAACAGCTGGCAGCCTGCAGGCGTGAATCATTATGTCCTCTTCCGTTCCTTTGTCCCTTGGGCCTGTCCTGCCTTGCTTGGAAAGCCTCACTCGGTAACATCCGGTGTTTGTACCTGCTTATTCACTGGTTCCACCAGCATTAGTCACCAAAGACTCTGGTCTACCATACTGCTGATTATACTATTTATGGCTGAGTTTACCTGAGGGAACTACAAATTGAACTTAAGATCCCCTCAGACATACCTGCCTATAACTCCTGAAATATCTGAAGTGGTCATTGCAAGACTGCATAAAGTACCAAGAGAAACATCTGCAAAGTCCTGAATCGTGATCCAAATAGCAGACCCCTTCACAGCAGCTTAAATACAGGTTGCTGTAAATATAAAATCAGGTTGTATAGAATTACGTTAAAAATGTTTTTCCTAAGCTGTGTGAATACAATCTTTATTAAGTGAAATATAATTTGATCTAAAAGAACTCATAGTTTTCTTTTAAATCCTATGTTCAACTATCAGGAGCAGTAGATGCTTATATATCATATAAAATAATATTTTTATTCCCCCTCCAATTAGTGTCCTAACTAGTTGGCTTTTTGCACATTCATATTACTGTACTTGAAGTTTAATATTTAAACTGTGTAACATGCTAATCGACTAGTAGAGGACCAGACCCTGCTACAAGTTTTTATCATGTGATTTCATAGACCTATCTGCACCTAGTTAATCTTTTTCTTTTGTGAATCCTATTAGATTGCCTATATTTGAAGTTCTTGTAGTTCGCTAAACGTACAGATTTCCAGGGGAGATCTGTATTGGTTAGATCTCTTCTGGTTGATAATTCTGGCAATTTTATTTTTATTTTTATGTGGTGTAGTTCTCTAGTCCGTCGGGGCAGCATATCTATGAACTAGGGCATAAGGTGAAGATTTTTTGTTGCTCTTCTAGAAATTAAGGTCTCCAAACTCCAGGTTTTGAATGTTTGTTAGCTGTGTGACATAGCTGATGATTTGCCAAGTTACCTATTAATGAACCTCAGGAGAATTGGACACTGTACTGCTGTGTTAAAAACCCTCCATCATCTACTCCATGGTGAACCCAGTCTGCCAGAAAAGTTAGGGACCCGAGGCAGGTATAAGTCTGAACATCATCAAGTATTTAAGGGGGTGTAATTCCCTCATTAGCACCAGCACACCAAAGGTTGGTTTAGATGGATATAAGCACTGCAATATCTGGTGATCCTTGCTCACAGAAGCTTCTTCTGTTGGCAACACAGAGATGCTGATTCGAAGAGTGAGGATATATATGGGATTGGGCCAAGAAATGATATTTTGGGTGGATTGGTTTTCCTTGGTGCTCCTAGGGAAGTTGTGGGCATGAAGGTATGTTGTGTCAACACAAGGGACATGATGTGGGTGGATGCCGGTGCGGAGACTTGGAGGAAGCTGCGGGAGTGTTGTGGGCTTGGGAAGCAAGACCAGTGTGACATGGGTGAAGGAAACAAGGGTCATACTTGAAGTAGGAACAATATGCACTGTGGAATGGCAAAAGTAGGGCTTTTTTTTCCTTTAAAATGCTTTGTGCTTTTGAAAAATGAGGGTATTAGACTCGAACTATCATGGTATTCCTTTCTCCTTTTCTAATTCAACTTTCTGACCCCCAGGAACAGCAGAAAAAAACATCTTTAGTGAGTTGTTTGATTGTTTTGTTTGTGTTTTTGAAGGATGAGGAAAGAAGTCAGGAAAAAATGCATTTTAATGTTTTCGTTTCAAATTTACTGATTTAATTAGCCAAACTTACTTTTGAAACCAAAAAGGATTGCTGTTTCACAACTTGGTACCATTATTCCTTTCTGAATATTATAAGGCTCTAATTCCAGGCCTAAACTTAGCAAACTGTTTTTCTTTACAAGAGCTCATCATATTTTTCAGGCAGCAAGTCGATGTGGAAGCATTTATGTGACTTCCTCCTCAATAAGCCCATTATACCTGTCTTTGGCTGTGGATTTGCTCTGTTAATATGTCATAGACAGAGCAAGCAGGTTAATAATCAGAAGGTTAAAGGTGACTTGGTGAAATGGAACTACATAAGCCAGACTTAATGCGAAAAGACAAAGAAAAGCAGGGAAGACACAAAGGAGAGAGAACAGTAACAGCTTTTTTTTTTCTATGATCTTTGAAGTGTGGGTGAGGATAAGCCTGCACGTTCCCAGCCTTTTCTGGTCCAGTTTGCCCAATTTCAGCATACCTGAAACGAAACATACCTATTCCAGCATGGATTATTTTGCTAGGTTTCTATCTAAAATGGAACATTTCCTTAAGTCTGATTCGTGTCTTCTTCACTGTATTAACTGTAAAAATAAATGAAGTAACCGTAGCAGTGCTTCAGAGAAAGCCGTGCAAAGACAGCGCGTGTTTTCCAAGGCTCAGGCAGCTTCTGCAGAGCCTGGCTGATGGATCTGTGTGTTCCACAGTAACACTCTGCAGTCGTGCCACTTTGAGTGCAGAAGTCTGCCTGCATTAGCCAGGAGCTTCACCCAGACTAATAGACCTTGTCAAGAGGTACAGCACAGTGCTAACATGCTTTGATGTTTTGCAGCTCAGAGGTACTTGCATACTTGCCAAGTCAGGTATTTCAGCATCTGTATGAAGACATCCATCCTTAGGTGTGTATAGTTTGAAAGGTGTTTATATAATAAATGGAAGGAAGACATGTCCCCATTTTACAAAACAGTAGCACATTCTTGAAAGTAACTAAGTTTTTTGTTAAGCACATTTGTTGTTAAACCTGGTCTGGTTTTGAAAACAAAGAGTAATCAAGAAATTCAAGAATCAAGATGTGCGCTTCATCATATTTTCATTACCATAGTTACTTGCATATTGTTTATATAGTAATTATTATTAATGTCCCACTGATTTTACCAAGAAATGAGATTTGTTTTCCTTATAGGAGTTTAATAAAACCCAGCCTATTAATACTCAGATAGAATGAAAAACACCCTTGTCCTTTTTATCATGTGATATAACATTATTCAATTAGTACCCATGTAACTAGTGTCTATATGTTTTCAGTCATTAAAATCATTACTAGTGAATAATGCCTTGTGAAAAAGCATTGTAAAACAATCTGAAGCCTTTCAACTAATTTCTTTCATGTCATTTCATTCAATTTAAACCAGTTTGACATTGTCCAAGTTAACAAGTTACTCTTTTCAGTTCAGCACCTGCTGGTGTTAACCCGTAAATCAGCATCTCATCCAGAAGCATGAAAGACCTCATTAAATCTATTTTTGTGTGAATTAACAGATCTCCAAATTAACCCTTCTTTAAAAATAAAATATAATAAGATAGTAAAGGTCAGCCTTTTTGTACAACAAAGTTTGCTGACCACAGAGATTTTCAAGCCTGATGGCACATTTGACTGCATGGTTGTCTCATCATTTTGGCAGTGATCTGTTTGATGCCAGTGAGGAATGCTAAGACTCTATCTGTCTGAATTGTGTTAACATGTACATTTTATATTTTTTTAAAGTAGAAAGTGAGAGGTGAAAGAGAAAAAGTCTTTTTCTTTTCTCAACAGTAGTAAATCATTGATGTCAAATGACTATTGCTGACAATTTGTGGGGAGAATTGCTCATCTCTCCATTCTCTTGCCAGCTCTTTGAAATGCAATACAATCTTGCATTCTACATTTGATTTATTGTGTTATAATTATCTTTATTTCACTAATAGGTAAATATAAATAAATATATTTTGACACAATAGTTGTAGAAGGGCTACATAAGAAAGCCATACCTTACTTGAACATGAACTGTTAGCAGTTTAAGGAAGCAAAAAATATGGCCTAATAATATTCAGGTGTGTCTGAAGATGAAGGGAAAATTTATTTTAAGCACATTACTTTTTGAGTATAAGGTATAGAAGCTAATGTAATTACAACAGAAATCACAAATATAATTCACCTACATTATACATAAAAGACAAATTACAAACATTTCCAAAATTGCAAATAGGAATGTCTATAAATAAAAACACTTCAGTAACATCAAATAAAGGTAGAAGAAAAAAAGACAATAAACCATTAAGAAGAAAAATGCATATGCTAAGAATACAAATAGCATTTTAGTAGCAATATTATTACAACAATATCTATACCTCTTAGTTTGTGTGTGTCTTATAGGGACCTACAATCTGATGATAAAATATGTCAAGTAACAGACAGTGCAGAGTGCCAATATTTGTAGTAAGGTGCATGACAATTTATTTATGACATTGGTTAAAATTACTCTTTCACTGAACAAATTTCATTTTTTCTTGTCATTTTTATTGCAGTTTACACAATTAAAATAACAAATAATATGTTTCCATTGAAAGAGGACGTTGTATGGCCAACTGGGTTTCCCCACCTTTTTGTCACTACCTAATAGAACATGTTAGCATTAGTTGAAGTATTTGGGGTTGGTTCTGAAATCGTGCTCAATGTTGAACTTGATCAAGTATCTATGACATAAAGTCACACCAGGGGACAATATGACTCTCTAAGAACCTACCTATAACATCCAATAGGAAAAAAAAAATTATGTATTATCAGGGGGACTAAATGTTCTGTATGGCTTATGCTGACAGTACTAAAATGACTCAGACATTAGAAAAAAATCATAGATACCTAAAATATTGATGCAATACTTTATTAAACGTATATTGATGGCTAAAGAAGAAGAAAAAAATCACAGTGTTGGCTTAGATGAGTGAACAGATTAATTTATGACTCTTACACAGAGGAAAATGAAAACCAGGAAATATTCTCTGTGTGAAAAACTGTAGTGTAAAATCTCTCTTGGTAAATTAAAAATGCACTTTACAAGTTCAAAATAATATCAAATCCAAAACTGAAATGATTCTTTCAAGTTTGTGTTGAAAACTGCCTTAGATAGGAAACAAAAAGCCCTGGTAAATAAATCTGAGAGGATGTGTATTGAAAAACAGCTGAAGGAAAGCATAATTTGATGATAATTAGTATATATCAGCTAAGAAATTCAGAACACTGAAAAAGCAGAAGGAAAAATTAGGGAGAAAGCAATGACCATGAAGTGTGGTGGATTTTTTCCTTTTTTTTTTTCCTTTCCTTTAATAGGGCAGATGTTTGGCTTCTTGTTGTGGCTGTTAAAATGAAATTGAATGAATCCCAGCAGTGTTAAACAGATCTAGACAAAACCAGAAGAAATTCCCAGAGTAAGGCTGAAAATGCTGAGGTATTCAATAAATATTTATCTTCTGTATTTAGATGAAGGAAAAGGTGGCAAAGAGGCTGTTAGATCATGTGATGAAATATTTACTTTTTCTGTGGAAATATTAAATTGCAGCCATTAGTACTGGATGTTTTCAAGTGCTCTAGGCAGATAACTTCATTCAGGAGTGCCAAAATATGTAGTGAAACAATAGGTAGACATAAAGCAAATGAGTTAAGACTGCAAACATTGATGCCAATTTATAGTAAAGTTCCATTAAGTATATTAAAAGAGCTTTCTCAAAGGCTCTTGCAGTTGTTAATATTGAATTCTATGCAGTTGTCTAACACGGGCAAACTTTTAAAGAAATGAAAGTAAGACAGTGCTGTTGCCTATGCTTTATAAACACTGACTATTTATAATTTTACGAGGCTTACTTTTTTTCTGGCCAGATAAGTGACTAAACAATGTAGAAATCATTCATGTAAATTTTAGCATTAACATTTTACATTCAGTGGCATTTTAGCATCAAGATAAACTAACCACTGAAATCATCTCTGTGGTTTTATGGAAGATTTCCAACTGCCAGAAATTTTAATCATTACCTTTTCTCCTAAAATGAAGTTAAACCAGAAATGTAACCAGTGGTTGCTCTGTGGCCAATGTTCTCTGTGCTCGCAGTGGGATCTTTGAGTCTGGCTTCCATTTGTGGCATGCAAGACCATGAACCTGTCAAGGTTTATGCCATGTTACAATTGAATTCTTTATTTAAAAATCTTCATGAAGAAAGATACTAGGAAACCTTTTCTATAATGTCTTTTATTTCCAGCAGCTGTCTGTAGGCTGTTCTTTTAGAACTGTAGTTAGAATAATTGATATAGGACTTTTTGAGGTGGTAAAGGATGTGATACTTCAGACCATCTGCAAAATGGTGGCCTTACAGTAAAAATGAAATGAATAAAAGAAGCACTAGGTACTGACTATATTAATCTTTTTTTCTCTCTCTATGATCTTCTTTCTTTTACCTATAATAGAGCTCTAACCTTTAAATGTTCTCTGAGTTGAACAATTTTTCATGATCCAGCTGTCTCAGGATTGTTTTAGTTCAGTTTAATCTATCTTTTGATTCACTGCCGGGTTTTGGTTTTTTGGAGTTATTTATGGAATTTAAGATAAATTCCTTTGCCAGATAAGGGTTAATAAATCATAATTTGAATAATTACCAAATTATTCCAGTTGAATAAATGAATAAGAACTCATTAGAAAAAACTCTTAAGGCCACTGTTTTTTTCCAACTATTAGCTGTTTGATGTTACTTTTCTGTACCCCTTCTCTCAATAAAATATAAACATACCAAGTCTCTGATTCAAAAAATTAAAAAAAAAAAAAAAAAAAGCTGAATCCCATATTGATGTTTTCTTGATCTATTGATGTAACGATTTTCCCCCCACAATATCCAATCTAATATCCATATGCATTGAAAGGGGATGATCCCATCCCACTTGACTCCAGACAAAGGCAGGGGCCATTTCTTTTGCAGACTTAATACTTAATTGCCCAGACACAGAGGTTGTCAGTTCACTCGATGACCCAAGAGTGATGGTCGATGGCAGTGTAGGCTGTGCTGGTGCTGCCTTGATCCTGAGTCTTGCTATGCGGTGGCTGTTACTTCTTTGTACTGGGACAGGCTTTCATCCAAATTCTTAATGATCTAGCTGAGGCCATTGAGCCAGCAGAGTATTATTCCCTGATCCTCTCCCCACCCCCTCTATCCCCAAATTCTTTGGATAGTTTCCCAAAGATTTAGTGGCTTGAACTTGCTCCCTGCAGAGTCAGACAAACAGCACGGTTGACAAAACACAGGAGGCAGATTTTGGAGATGGACGTAACTGCAGCAGCACTAAATATTTTAATGTCAGCTTTAATGGAACTGTATCCTAACCCTGAAAGAAATTACTTTACATCACCAGCCAGCTGAACCAACTCATCCTGCAGCTGTACAGGCTGATCTAACAAAAGGGATGGGAGGGAGGCAGGCAGGCCTGGGACCTCCCCTTTTGGCAGCTTTGGACTGGCATAACTGTAATACAAAAATGCTTAAGGTTTGCTGAAGACTTGGAAGTGTCTAATTTAGTTTTACATAAACTAATTTGTGCTTGCATGTACTTTCTCATTGCAGTTTGTATTTACATGACAAAATTAGTTGTAAAGCAGAGAAAGGAGGAAATTAAAACCAAAATTTAAAAGTGCAAATAGGACTTTCTATAAATAATTAACCAGTCAAAATATAAATATAAATTTATTTTGGATCCTGATAGTGTCCCCAAGACCCCTGTACTCCCTCTTCTAGTATACCGAGCTGATTGCACATTGGTACCTTCTTATTTAACCTCTCGTTTCTAGGGAAATGCACAAGGCATAACAGAAATTCACTGTCAGTTCACTTTTTTGTTCCACTTTTATTTTCCCAGGCTTCAGAAACTGGGTCTCAAGTTAGAGGGAACCATTTTGGTCTGGTGCTTGGATCAAGCAGGAAAGGGTCGTTAAACAGGAGGGAGCAGGGCTATTATGTCTGATGCAAGTATTCCTCCTGAGAGTGTCATTTCCTCTTTCCTTTACTAATTCTTTTTTGTGTCTGTTTAACCATGGTTCAGCTATTCAGGACGACATCTTTCTTCCCACAAGCTTTCTTAGCACTGCTGAAGTCCAGCTAGGCTCCCAGCTGAGTGGACTTGCTATCATATAATCCAGATATTCCCACATGTGTGAGCAATGCAGTGAGGACTTCACAAGCTTTGTTCATTGGAATGTGCAGGAGCTGATCTGCTTTTGGTAAATCTGATGGTGTCAGGAGAGATCTGAGGAAAAGAAGCTCATTCTGTTACCTTGTTTTTTCTGGGTGCAGTTACAATTTTCAGCCATGGAAAGAGTGGCTGACTTCAGCCTAGTCTAGCTCACAAGCCTTGTCTGGTATGAGGTATCTTTCTGACCAGGTTATTCAGAAAGGAACCTTTTATTAGGGAGGGTGAAGAAAATAAAATCATTGGAAATTATGATTTTAACTTCCTATCCAGAAAGCCTTTAATACTTAGCTTTTAATACTTAAGCTTTTAGCTTTCCTGATTACTTCTTCCCCGTCCTGGCAGATACTGGAACACCAATTTTAGAGGTGAGATAGCTGTAGGTTAGTCATCCCGTATACGTTGATGAATTATGAGTCAATGCTGCGTCATCTAAAAGCAGCCATAGGATTTGTGAGATTATTAAAAGTTGCTTTGTTTCCTTCATTGTTCATCACAAGTTTGAGTAAGGAGGGAGCACATGGTGGTAATTGTACTTTCAGGTATCTGAAATTTCAGCCTCTGGTTTAGAAATTAATGGTCAATATTATGTTAAAATAAGAAGGTTACTTTACAACTGAGAACAAATAGTGTATCAAATTAAAAATAAACTTGTTCTGCTGTAAGCTCTGTTCAAACAATTTTACTGGTGGCTTTGTGAAGCTTGCTGGGATGTGCACCGCGTCCTGTACCTAAAAGATAATAGCCACTTACTCTCTGGAGTCCTACTGAAGAAATAATGTTAAAATTATTTCTTCTCTGCTAGTTTTGTCAAGACACAGTAATTACCTATATTTCACCAGACAGCATTCTTGCCTTTTCCCTAAGTTTTGACACCATGACAGGTTTTATAGTTAGAAAACTCAATGCTCTAGCTCTGTGTTTTTGAGAATTAAATGTTTTCATTTATCTTAAGTCCAAAATTCAAAATTAATAGAAACAAAATCAGTAACTTCAAAATTAGTAATACAAAATATGATTCAGCGAGTGATGAATTTTTGTCTCCAGTCTATAACAAAGTAACAAATTCATTAATAAAGACACTGGTGCAAATATAACCTCTCCTCTTATGTTTTCAGACTTAAATATTATTGCTTTATACATTTAATTTTCTTCCAAAGTGTCAAACCGATGTATAGTCATTATTTATATAACTCTTCATATAACTGGTGTAAGGGATTCACACTGGTAAGACCCTGCCAGTTGGTTCAGGCACTGTACAAAGGCTTTGGGTGAACTTGGCTTCTCCTTTTCTTCTCATAGAGCATTTAGGAAGGAATAGCGAAATCTGAGCTCATCCTCTGAGTTAGCCAGTCAGCTCCTGTAGCATATCCAACATAACTGCATCATCTTGCTATTTTCTCTGGATCCCATATTCACCTACCTCTGCCTGAGGCCTGAGCCACTGTACCCACAGAAATGTTTCTGCCCTTGCTGTGAGCTTATATGGCCCTATCATGCACTTTTTTTCATGTGAAAGGACTTTTCTGCCTGTACTGAATTGCATCAAGAGATTTCCAATGATAGAAAGGGGATGATGTAATTCACTGAGGAAAGGAATGGCAACAGTCTCAAAGCAAGCAGAGTTCCATTTTTACTTGGTTATGTAAGGGTACTCCTGGGCCCTGGAAAGAAATATATGTTTTTCTATGTGTATATATATACATCTAGGTGTCTATTTGTAGCTAAATGAAACTTAGAAAGAGCAGTAGTGTTTGCAGCTATACACATTTGGCTATGAGATTTCTCAGTACTGTGAAAGAATTCTTCTGAAATGCTGTGCACCTGTAAGTGCTTGTAAACTAGTAGAGCTGAGATAATTTATGCAGCCTGTCATTTAGCTGTTTTTATTAGTTAATCATGCTTTGTCATTAGTTCTCTACATATGTCACTCTATATGGTCTTTTTTCCCCCATTTCCCATATTATTCACAGGAAATGTAGGTTTAACCCATTAAAGAAGAGCACTGGTACTCTTTTAGATAGAGAGAAATAAAATGGACATTCACAATATTACAGTCCATATGCTCCATTAAAATTAAACTTTTCACTGGCAATTTAGCACAACACAAGGAAAGAGGTGTAAGTGAATCTAGGACATCCTGTAAGTTTATCTGCATGTAGGCTACTGGTTCATAACTAGATTTATTTTGCTTTATTTTGCAGTTCTAGCCACAAATACAGTAGCTTTGTTAACGCACCATATCTTTTAAAAAACCCCAAACCTTTCCAAATCATTTTTTGTTTCTCAGATCACTTGAGCACCACATGAATGTGTAAAAGAAAGTATGTAGGTAAACAAATGAAGAATATTGATAGCAGTATGACTGAACTCTATCTTCTTTTTTTTTCTTCTGCATGTATGGTATTTTTTTGGGCAAGATACTTAAAGAGGAAATGGTAATTTAAGGATGAGAAAATTCAGGATGAGAAATTTCAGGATGAAGAGCTGTGTTAACTTTTTTAAAATTTTTTTAACATCCAGACAGAAGCAGCTTGGACCCACTGACTCTTGTTCTTTCACCGTGCACCCTTGTGGAGAGAGTACCCCCATCCTCCCTCTAAACTCTTCTTAGGTACTGGGAGACTATTATTAGGTCCCTATGAGTCTTCTCTTCCCTATATTGCCCAAATCTCTTCTTCAAACTTCTCTTCATGTAGCAAGTTCTCCAATATTTAAATCATCCTGGTGGCTCTTCACCAGACTTTCTCAGTTTGAACTGGAGGGACTAAATTGTTGATATTTGTCTATAATCATGACTACGAAAATATTTGAAGAGAGCAATGTATATGAATTCGTGAAAGCTGTCATTCTAGTGCTACACTCTGTGAGTTATCATGCCAAAAACATGGTTTAAACTTGTGTTTTGTGTAGTCTTTGTAAAAGAGATTGTATTAATTTTGTCTAAAGACATCTATATTTTGTTGCAATGTTTAGTAGCATTAAAGCATTTCAGTTATATATGTCCATACTTTTTCTTTTGTACTTTATAAGGTATGAGTATTAGGGTCTAGAGGAGTGGAAGACATAGATGTTCCTTTTTTTAAAAAAAAAAATAAATAAAATAAAGGGAAATAATATTCATTTGCTCTTTTATGTTTCCCACAATGCAAAACTGGTATTGTACCAACAAGTGCTGAACAGTGAGTGGTGGCTTTAAATAATCAACTGCATAACTGAACGTATTTTGAGGCATGAACGCAGCATCCGTAGGGTTGTGTACTGGAGTTGAACTGTAATCCCAGAAGTAATAGAAAAGATGTTTTTCAAGAAAATCCAATAATCAAAATTTGTGCTATTGTCTTAAGACTGACGGCATTTATACTTTTTGTATGTCCTAAACTCTGATGTTCTCTGACTCATATTAACCTCTTTCACAAGGATCACAAATCTTCAGAGGATCTCCTATATCTATGTAATTTACTCTCTGTCAAACATATAAAACAAATCTCAGTAATACTTTCTGTTAGGGGAGGAAAGGAAATCTCTGTCATGGCTGGCCCTGGCAGTTTGACTGTCCAGATGAGACAGATGTGAAAATCCATATTTCAACACTCATAACCATAGTTAGACTGACTCTTAATTAAATGCATTAGCTCATAGAGTGTGTTTGTTGTGGGGTTAGTTTCAGCTTTTTTTTTTTTTTTTTTAAAGGGGTGGAATTATCCTGTCACAAGGTTTCAATAGTTACTTTTTTAGATTAGATTAAATAATCCAGGGTAATCTTAAACATTAATTAATTAATCAGAGTAAGATTAATTGTGTCATTTTAGCTCCCTTTTAAAAATAAAAACAGCAAAAATCCTGAGCAGCAAAATATTGTTGTTCTTATTTCTTTTTTGTTATTGTGCCAGGCTTCACTTCGCAGCCTTCCTATTTCAGTTATAGTTCCACCTCTCCCCTAAATCTTCTCCATATTTCTTGGTTTGTAATGCAGATCTTTGCTTCTGAGTAGTTAATTTTTAACTTTTGTGTTCTTACACGATATTAGAAATATTTCTGTATGATGATCAATGGTGCAGGTAGACATTTTATTTCTCTTCTTGCCTATGAGCTTATTTTTGTCCTTTTTGCTACACAAGAACATGTCTATCTTTGCCTTGAAATGTAATTATTTTAACAATATGTTCATCCATGGTTTTGAATCTCACTCTGTTGGCATTACAGAGTAGAATTTGACAGCTGGGTAAGTCCTATTTAAGAGCATATTTTGCTAAGAACTACTTCCTGCAAAGAAAAACAGAAAATATATGAAGTCCCATTTAAACCGAAAAACTGAAAAAGAACAACACCAGCTTTCTTAAACTTCCTTTCCAATACACAATAAAAACCTAGGAAAAGTAATTTGGGATTAGACCCATAGCTTCATTCCAGACTGCTGCATTTTTCTTTGCATTTTCTCTGTATTAGGAGGAAACCTGTGTTTAGATTATGACTAGTTTTGGGAGCAGAGTAAGATGTAGTGTCTCCCCACTATGAGGAGCCAGGTTAACTGCCTCCTTCAGCGAGTCTGACCTGTGTATCCAGCCTTTAATCTCAGCCCTACTTACACCACTTGGTTACAGCATCACCAGACCAATTATAGCAACACCCAGGCTTATCAGAAGTCTTGGCAGAACAACGTCCAGAGCTATTCACTTACCCTTCATGTTTCAGTAGCTTAAATTTGAGAGTTTGGCAAACCACCTCGTTGCTGCTGTTGCTGTTACTGTAGCTAGGCTGTGGACGAATGTAATTTTAGAGTCTCATGCTGTCACTCTGGCATCTTTCGTGAGCAGGAATTTTATTATATAGAAATTTAATCTGTCTGCCGTATCTTACAGGGTGGTTGTGTAGAATACTATGCTTCTTAAAAAAGAAAAATAAAAATTGTTGTTAGAAGAGGCTTAGGGCAAAGACTCTTAAAAAGTTGTTAACTCTGAGAGGACAGACTTCTGAAAGCCAGTGCACAGTGCCAAACTCCTGTATTGAAAAGTTTTGGCTGAAATACTGGGATGTATAGATAATATGGTCTCAGAAATTTTGCCAAGGAAACTGCAGTCAGAAATGTAGGAAACTGTCCAAGATTAGGCCTCAGACATGCTGCATTCATTACCAGCAGCTGTGCATATATGAAGTGTTGCTTTATACCACAGAACCCAAACCACTGTGGCTTGTCACTGTCATTTTTATAGCAATTTGCTGATTTTTTAAGAAACAGGAAAACATTTAGCTAAAACAGAAGCTGAAATGACTGACAGAAGATAATTTAAGGGAATTTTAATGGCTACTGAGTGTGTACCTTAGAACTATGCTGAAAGGCACATATATTTAAGACTTTATGTAATAAAACCCACGAAGAAAACAAAATTATGCTAATAGTAGTTTAATGTTTATTGTAAGTCACAGATGCATACTTTACGAGATTGCTTAAAAAGCCAGAAAGGTGAATGTGATGTAACAGTGGTATTATTATTTTTAGCATTAGGATTTAGAGTTATTGACATTTTCTTTTAAGATAAATTCAAATATGCATCCATTAGGGGGAGTTACACATTCATCACTAAGTGCTTCAGATTTTCAGACACTGTTTCGTATGATAGATTTTCTTTTAGATGGTTTTGTTAACTTTTAAAATACTCTATTCCTACCACTACCCCTTCTTCTTCTGTAGTGGGACATGTTTTTAACTTGTTTAATCAGCATGCAAAAATTTGCAGCAAAGCAGACAGTCCAACCTTATCAATTTCTGAATGCTTCGGGGGGGAAAAAAGCTATTACAATAGTAAAAATATCTCTATTAATAGGAGGATTTTCCAGAATGAAATATAGATGATAAGATTTAGAAAACCTGAAGCAAAATTCTCCCTCTCAAGCATTTTTTCCTTTGCCCATCTTTTTTTTTTTCCATCTGTGAAATGGCTTCTGCCTCAGGGTAGTTCAGGAAATCTATCAGTGTCGGGTGTGTTTACTTTAGTACAGGAGGGTTTTAAACAGCAGTGTGACCCTTGTGCTGGATGTTAGTATGAGTGTTCACAAAAAAAAGCAAAGAATACTGATGGACTTCAGTTGATAAATTCTTGTGCCAGGCTTTAGAGTATAATAGTTTTAGATGAGGTATTGAAATCATGTAGTTACATGCCTAAGCCCTCTCCATCTAGCTGTCCTGTGTAACGTGGATAGCAACAAATCCCTTTCCTTTATACCGAGAACTGAAAACCACAACCAGTGGAATTCTTTCTGGAATAAGTCCACTGTGCATTTCCCCTACAATTACAGCAAGTGCCACTGTGCCTCTACATAGCCCTCGGAGTATTTTTTCCGGTGTCTGTGGTCCAGCTGCAGGAAGCACTGGCTCCTGGGAAATTTCAGAAGAATTTCTGGGAGGCCGCATAAGTAGAAAAAAGGATTTCCAACACCAGGATTCTGGTATACCACATTTGAAGGCCTATCTCAAAACGACTTCCAGTGTCAGTGCTCTGCTCTTCAGCACAGAGTTCTACTGGAGACTTTCTGTATCACCCCCCCAAAGTTATCGCCAAGGTAGGTGGACAAGATGAGAAAGGGCAATTCAAGGGAGGGATGAACTGAGGGCAGCAGTTCCTGAAGTTCATTTTTCAACAATCACTGTCTTTGCCTAGATAAATGACTGAGTTCTGTATGCATATATCACCCCTGTTGTAGAAAAAAGTATTTGGGTCTCTGGGTGGTGGACACAGAGATGTGAGAACAATCTGTATCTACAGAAAGTGAATAGAGACATTAAATGTGGACTAGAGATCTTTCTTGTAATAAAATTAAAATTTTTTGCTAGATTTTCCATCCAATTTTAAGAATAAGCTGTTTTCCATACTTTTCTACTCTTTTGACCTCACCAGCCAAATACTAAACAAATGCAGTGAGATCAATATTTCAACTCTCAGGAAGCACAAGCATTCCCAGCAAACTGGAAGGAAGGAAGAGTAGTCCCAAAGTAAGGGAATATCCAGATTCTTGAGAAAGGGCTGACGAGGCTTCTTGCAGCATAACAGATAGCAGGGAGAAGCAAAGGCAGGTTGAGTGCATATGGGGAAATAGTTCAGGAAACACTGCTCTAGAAAGAAACGTGAACACTGAGACACTGGTTATGCTATATATCTGCCCATTGACCAATATTAAGGATAGGTTTTATAAATTCAATTCTCTTCAGAACTTTTGCAATAAGAGTTGCATTTTTACTGAATATTGTCTTTATTTTTGAATCCTTCTCCAGCAGGCTTGGCTCTGACCTTCTCAGATGTTTAGCCTCAAAATTGATTCCGTCACATTGGCATTATCAATGCTAAATGCAGCTCCAGTCTTCCATGTAGTTTTTCATTTAGGGTTGCATTTTGCATGCTTTGCTGTTAAGTGTCAGCAAATGGTGGGTGGGAAAAGTGGGGAAGGGAGGGGGAGGGGATATCTTTCCTGTGGCTTGCACTGATTCATCAGGACTCTAAAAACCTGCTTCATGTCATTAGCTTTTGTACGCCCTTTAGATTCTTGATTTTCTTTGAGAAATACCTTTTAGGCTGAATATTCTACTGTTCGTTCATGTTTTAAGGGCTCTTGTATGAGAGAATTCAGCTGGACTTCGAGCTCCTTCTCTTGGCAGATAACACCAAAGCTTGCAAATCTGGCAGTGCTTGTGGGAAGGTCTTTAGTGAAATGCAGTTAGCAAAATCATTTAGATGATGGAATTAGGAAATGATAGTGATAAAGTTGGCTGCTGTGAAAATAGTAACCGACTGACAGAGCCAAACTGTGATTTCTGAAGCTGTTTAACACACATGGATCCATGGCGGTCTGACATCTATGCAGAGGCATGCCAAGAAAATAAATCGAGTATCAGGAAGAAAGTGGGAAGAAAGACTTTTGGGACTATTGCATGTGATAATTTCTATGTACTATACTGTGTTCTGGAAACTTGTGCAATGGTTAGCCTTGCTTGAAGAAAGTCAAGCCCAAGTGATGCTTGTAAGACCTGTGGTACAGCCTCATGCTCTGTGTGTCAGCACAAAATATAAAGTTAAAAATATTTTCTTCTCCTCTCTTCTCTGTAAAGTAAATGATAACTTTAAATTCTTGAAAGTGTCCACACTCTGTTTCTGAATATGCAACACCTGCTGGTATAGATTAAAATTATTTCACTAGCAGTTTGGCATGTTGGCAAGTATTAGATGTGTTGGGTCGAATGTACAAAATGATCACCTTCCCTCTAGGACAATCAATATCCAACAAATCACTTCAAGGTGTGCCGTAAATGTAATTCTAGATGCCCTGCAGCACTTAGTCTTCTGCCTAACAACCCCCCTATCACCAGGCATTCATCCTCTGCCTGAATGGGTACCACGGGAAATGTGTTTATGCACACAGTTCTGAGTGGACTCAAAGCATATATAAACCCTATCCTTATGCCTTATGGAAACCTCCCTCCAAGGAAACGTAATAAGGTGTCTACTTAACAGCAGCCCAAAGTGGGTTTTTTTAATATATAAAAGACCAATTTAATATTTTGGAAAGTATTAATCTTCTTTTACATGTATGATTTGTATAACCGTTTTGTATATAGACCACTTGCAGGGGTATGGCTCACACCAGGTGTCAGAGGAGTGTGAAATAATTTTTATGCCACCTTTCCAAGGCAATAAATGTCATATAAGCATACAGAAGTGCAGATAGAGTACTTTTGGATGAACATTCTCAAACTGTATGTAAGAAATCTGTTTGACAGACTTACCCAAAGGATGACACTTTTTTCTGATCTTGCCAAAGCAGCAACTGTGTAAAAAGAAAATTTGCTCTGGTGGTTGGGTTTTTTCCCCAAAGAGTTATAATGTAAAGGGAGCAAGGAGAAATTGTAATTAGGAGAAAATAAATGGTTACCTTCTACCAGCCAAAAAAGAAATTTCTAAATGACATAATTTTAGAAATTGCTAAATGACATAGCAAGCTTTCAGTAATCTTTCCCATAATAAAAAGACAAAATAGAAGATGGACAGCAGCAGCTGAACCCACAGTCCCAGCCACAGAGTTTGTGTCATGATCAGTATGATGCTTATTCCAGGAAATATGTGAAATATTTTTTTTTGTGAGAATCACACGGATATTGATTTTTTGTGTGTGTGTGCGCCGCTGTTTTTAAAATGTCTTTTTAAAGATATAATTTCAGAGAAGTACCTTGAACCTTTTTTTTCCTTTTTCTTTTTTTTCTTTTTCTTCATATGATACAAGTTAAAATTTTCTAGAGAGGTATGAAATTCCAGAGTTATCATTAAGAATAGAGTGGTTTTTCTTAAAACTTATTCTCTTATACTGACAGGATTGCCCTGCTGGTGGTCTTTACCAATTCTAAAAGATTCACAATAGGGTAGTTTGTTCACAAAAGCCAATTCTTTTTGACAGACCTCTATACAAAACTATTCTACTCTAAATGGATTGTTTCAAACAGCCTATACATACCTTGTTTGTTATGAGATGTCCTGTAACTCATGAGTTTACATACCAAATTGACCTCTTTTTCCTTCCAGTTACATTTTTATGTCATTTTCATTTGCAGTAAATATGGTCCTCTTTCTGAAAAAAGTGTAAATTTTTAATTAAAAAAATAATCCAGTAATCCAGAGGGATTTAGAGCTGTGGACCTAAGTATTAAATGTAAATCAAAACTTAGTCAGTTGGAAGCTGCTTATTATGAAGATTAGACACTCAGTCTCCAGTTCAGAGCATTAGCTGTGGAAGCAACTGCTTCTTTGCCTTCTTTTACAGACGAGAGCAGTGAATAGCAGCTGCTGACAGAGGTTACTGAGAAAAATGGGAAAACAGTACGATAAATTGAGGGAGGAAGAGATGCAAGTGTGTGTTTTAGGATCTTTCCTTTCAGGGTCCTGATGACGTGTTGAAGTGAGTCTCGCAAATACAAAGAGGTTTCAGATTCATAGAGAGTTCAGTTTAAAGAGAGATGTAAGGTTCAGATTACAGTTGGATTTTTCTTTCTTTAGTGAAGGGTTTAAACTTTTCCCTAAACTACTACTGCCTTTTCTTCAAGAATTAGGTAAAATGACATGAAAACATTAGAGCATTATTTTTTTATCACTTCATCTCATTACTGTTATTCTGTTATTCATAGAGCAGTTTTTCTGAAACAAATAGAATTAACGTTTGGTGGGGTTTTTTTTTGGAGGGGGAGATATTTCTTTCAAAGGGCTCATTGATACATCTTCTAATCCCCCAGAACATCCACGAAAATGTCGTTCTCCTCCTCCTCCTCACTTAGCTGTACTATAAGATAAGGAAAGCATGTATGCTTTGTGTTTCTAAGAACTGTGCTAATCATTCAAAGCATATGTGCCCTTTTTCTCTGCTAGCTGACTGGTACTGTAGGCATTTGAACACAGGAATATATCAGTAAAAAACTACCTAAGAACTCTATAAGTACTATGAAAAGCATCATGATTAATATGTATGTCTTCGATATTTCAGATTTTGGAGATCGAGGTATTCCATCTGTAAATTTGTATTTTCCCATACCTTTATATAGGACCAATTAGTGTAGAGTAGGATGATTTTAATCAGGGCAGTGTACTGTTATGGAGCAAAAATCTAGGTACTGATAAACAAAAGTATTTTGCATTTTATACTTGGCCTCGCACTGCACTGAGCTTGCTGGGAAATTTGGCAAGGAACAGAGGAACATTATTTACTTCAATATATGAATCCACAGCACTCAGAAATCACAGTACAAATCTACACTGGGTAGTTTTGGGTTCCTTCTTAGGAAAGAAATCCCCACATGTTACCCACTTACATTCAAAAAATGTATCATAATTTAATCCTTTTTTTCAAAGGACTATATTTTTGCTATAACTCTTGCCCTACGCCAGTTACATCTACTTGCTTATAATTTCCACTTGTATTTTTAGGGAAATACTGATCTGAAACTGCCAAATTCTTAATACAGTCTTGGAAGGGGTTATGAAAAACAGAGTTACGCTTTATCTCTGTAAATGAAAAGGAAAAAAAGTTTATTGTTTTCAGATTTGAACACTGAATCTAGGCGCTCATTATGGTCTTAGTCTGTTTTCATTTAAATCAGTATCATTACTGCATGAAAAATGGCTCATCTTAATCCTCACTTGTGAGAAAAAACTAGTCAATGTAGCATACTATTTAAATGCTTAAGAACTACAAGATGTTCTCCATTAAATACATTTGGGCACATGTGCTTTCTCATGGGAACACATTATGCTGCTAATCCTGTTGATATCAGATAGTATTCTTAAGACTTTAATTTCTAGACATGAATTTGCCCTTTTTTTAAAAAAATACATTTCCAGCAGGAACTGGAAAGCTATATTATAACTATTTTGCTTGATCAAGTCTGTTTTGTAAAACAGACATGAGAATATATGTTGCTGTTATAAATGATACCTTATCTGACAAAAATCTTTCTCCTAGTCAATGTTTAAATTTCATAACTTAATACCCTGATTTTTTGGTAGGGTTTTAAGAAAAACAGGTTTCCAAAGTGATATACTGATGCTGTGCAATTTCGGCTTCTAGGTGGATACTCCATTTTTACTTCTTTGTAATGCAGACAACCCTATCTCTTTAAAGTACACCTAACATCTCAGTAGAAGTGGTTGCAACACTAATTATTTACGATAGGATATCTTCACAGGGCACTTAGGCTACTACTATTCAAATAGGTGATGAGTATTTGGCTAAAAAGGTGTTTGTTCCCTTTTAATAAAAGTCACTGATCATCATGAATGTTGATAAATAGCTGGAATGATTATTTTGATGAGGAGAAGAAAGGCTCAGTGATTAGGGCAGGCCCCAGGAGACTATCTGAGGCATCATGTTTTCCCTCTCCCATGGTACTACTTTTGTGGTATTGACAAGTCAGCTTTGTGCCTTCATTTGCTTTGTGAAAAACAGGCACAATAAAGTTTTCTACTTTGACACAATGGCACTCAGAGAAGGTAACAGTAAGGACTGAAGTGTTACGTGCTGTAAGGAGCACAGCTACTTGTACCTGGGCCTCTCTGGTCTAATGACCGCCCAGAGTCACCTCCAGTGGAACCTCTTAAGTCCTTTCCAGGTGTCAGCTGTGAGTGATGGAATCTGTCAGTTCTCTGTGACAATACCTATCTTTATCAGAGAGTGAATATGTTTGTTACTACTTTTAAATTCCTGAATATCTGACGAAATTCAAATGCAAATATCAAAATTAATCATTGTGACTAAGCTGCAGTAGGCCTCCCTCCTCAGACAAATGCAAACCAGCCAGTTTAAACGCTGAAACATAGCCCTGCCTCCAGAAACTAACCACATCCACAATTCTCCTGTTTTCATGCACTCTGAAAAAATATGAACTATGCAGCATGCTATGAAGGCCATAAAATTTGAGCTCTTCTGGATCAGGGAAGAGGAATCAGTTCCAAAAGCTTTGAGTTCCCACAAAGAACATCCTGTTGGCAGTTCCTCACCCTTTTATACCAGCAAGGCCGCTAGCTCACTTGTTTTCACTGATCTAAATTGTGGCAATATGACAGAGAGAGTGTGAGAGTGAAAGAGAAATTCTTTCACATATGTCAAGGCCAGCTGTGTGGTACCTTTCAGTTCTTTGAAAAAAAGGTAAGTTTTTAGGTGACCCTGCCGGTGACCTGAAAAGGCCACCGTGACTTGAGTCCAGCAGGGGATGAGTGTTTGCTGCCCACGAAATGCAGCTTCCAGAAAGGAGAGTAAAAGTGGCTACCGTAGTGATAAATGTACCTGCAGATAGCTGCATGGATTAACATGGCTCTAATTTATTCCACATTAAGAAAAAGGACTATAATGAGTTCTTAATAAAGACTAAAGATGGGTTCAAATTCAATGGTTAATGCTCTGCATAATTTACTGCAATAATCCTTCTGACCAAATAATTTTTTTTAAAGTGCTTCTCCCTTTTTGTATGAATGAAACACATATGTTATTCTTCCCCCCAGCCCCTCCACCTACCCCAAGGTTTTGTTTGATCTTTCTTTCTTCTGTTTGGCCATGAGCTATGGTGGCATAAAGTGTGATATCTGTGCTGGAGTTTGCTTCAACTTCCATTTGTCTACGCCATAGAAATATTTTCCTAAGCAAACATTTATGTTTGAGATGTCTTTAGTGTTGCACCTAATAGATTTCATAAATCATTTGTGCTGGCATTAATGGGACAGTGGAATCTCAGCACAGGGGGCATCATAGCAAAGGAAAATTCCATTGCAGCTGGCTGAAGATCGAGAGAAGTGGATGCACTGCAGTGACATCCAGGTCCTATTTTTCGATAGGGTGCAGTCTTCATTTACTGAATGTAAAGTGATACATGTTTGTAGAAAAATGGTACAGAACATATAAGTGTGGATAGTTTTCTTTTGAAAATAGGGATTATCTAAATATGTCTCTTCTTCCATAGCGTTTTGGAGGACCCAATATCCTGCTTCCTTCACAGGTTCAAGGTAGTCTTCTGTAGAGGGGGTGGAATTACAGGTATTCTCTGAGGGCAGAAATTCAAATGTGTTTTAAAGCTCTGCACGACCTGACTCCAAGCATCCAGTTCCCCTTCCTCCTCCTTTTAAGATCTGTAAGGATATATTCCTGAAATAATTAATTACTAAGTAGATTTTTCAATGGCTGAAAGTGCTTATCAATAGGTACTCCATTCAAGCAGTTTGCAAAATGGTATTTGTGTGATCTAATACCCCATTTATTGCAACAAGACCTCTTGGAAGAGATGCTAAGAATATGAATGTTGCTGTGCAATTGCTAGAAACTTGCTTCCTTAAACTGACTATATTAGTTCATGATTTAATCTCCTAGCTTTTTCTTGGCTGGTCTTGTAGCTATAACAGGTAGGAGTCTGCCCAGAATTTGAGCTGCAAAAAGCCTCCCATTTTTATCAAACTGCCCCCAACCCTGAGCAGAGTTTGTCAATGGTGAGTATATTAAAGTTCCTCCCTTGTGCTAAGTCAGAGCACACATAGTCTGTTGCATATCTGACTTGAAGAGCTTCAGGTCAAGATGTAGTATTAGTGCTATTACTTTGGAATTTTTTCAGGATTTTTCCCCACTGCCAGCCACGACTGCCCTGATCAGGACCTGGCTACTTAGACCATTATTGTCCCCCATTTCACAGAATTCTACTATTTCAATCTGTATTGTCTTTGTTTCTATAGGAAGTTGCAAATGAGGACTAATTGTGTGAGCTTTTTGAATAGTGTTAAATTTCTTATGAATAATACATCTGAAATATGTGTTTTTATTGCAGGCTTCTACATAACAGCATTGAATACATATTCTGGAATGGTATTATTTTCCCTGGAAGTATTGCACAATCATTAACAATATCTTGATCTGCTTTTTGGCAAAATGTGGCTTCTGGGCAGCTGCTGTGATAACTTGGCCTGTGTCAGCAATGGATCTTGTAATAGGGTGAGAGAGAGTTAAGTTAGTTGTTATTAGCAAAGGTCCAAGGTGAAAAGAAAACCATACTAGAGGTTTTGTAGAAATTCCGACATATCACTGTATTTTCTAAGCCAGCACAGAAGGGTCTTTGCCTAGTGATGTTAAGAATGAAGTCGGAGATATCATTCCCACAGACATTTTAAAAGAGTTCCATGTTCCAAAAAGGCGTATTAAAAAAAAAAAAGAAAGAAAAATATTAAAAATCTGGTTCTTTTACTAAAGACAGAGGCACTAACTTCAGTTTGATTACCAGCCAAAAATAGGCTTTTCTATTTTGAATGAGTACACCGGTATCTGCATATTTTGTAGGCATCTAGTTCTTCCTGCTCTCTACAGTATTTCAGAAATTAATGGTGAGTCATGTGAATGCTGTATTTTGTATCTATTATTTGATAGCTTTAACTGACAGCTATGATGCATCCAGTCAGATCAAGCTCGAACTCCAAAGGCTTCATTAGCAGAGGACTTGATCATAGATTGCCGAGTGTT
The DNA here is from genome assembly GCA_013397755.1 of Cnemophilus loriae. NCBI lineage: Eukaryota > Metazoa > Chordata > Aves > Passeriformes > Corvidae > Cnemophilus > Cnemophilus loriae. Next base: position 3,913,973 of record VZTF01004373.1, on the reverse strand, counting down.
TTGAAGTAAGCAGAGTGCGTTATATGCATGCCTCTATAGACACGAAGAAAAACTATCTCCTACGGTGGTAAATGGAGGGGGAGGTGTTTCTGTTTCAATTAAAGCCCAGGTGGTGCGTGATGAGGGGGCCGGTGTCACATCTGCGCGCTCACAGCTGCGCTCTGGTCCCGGCCCGGCCCGTGTGCTCAGCCGCGCTGCTCCTCGGGCACCGACCGCGGCCAGACGCGAGCCCGCCTTCCGCAAACCCCGACCGGAGCTGCTTCCCGTCAGTGCCTCCCGGCTGCGGCGGCTCGCGCGGGAGGGAGCAGGCAGGTACTTTACGCTAATATGCCAACTACCTAGCGCGGCAGGCAGTTTATTTCGTGTCTCGGGAAATCCCCGCTTTGCGGTGGATGCCCGCAGCGCCCGCGGCCCCGCGCTGCCCGTGAGCCGCACGAACAGCGCCGCGACAGCGGCTCCGCGCTCTCCGGGGAGCCCTTCCCCGGAGCTCCCGGCCGTACGCGCTGGCGGCCGCTCCGCGAAGCCGCCGCGGTCCCGAAAGGGTTAGGCGGAGCCGGGCCCGGCGCTCGGCGGGAGGGCGCGGTGCCGCCGCNTCCTGTGTCTGGCCGTGCTGCTGAAAGAGCCCGACCGGGTGTCTGGCTGGGATGCGGTAGGAGAGATTCGCGAAATCGGAGATGTAAGGAATGAGAAGTTTTTGCATAATTCGCATTCGAGGTATCGCATCTCGCTGCGGAGTGAAGCCTTCGAGCTCCCTCGCCCGACTCTGTTACGCTCGTGTAATGGGAAAAGTATAAAGTGCTTCTGATTATCGTGCTTCCTAGGGGCTGCGATACCTGCTGCACTGAAGGGGGGGATGTGGAAGACATTGTGCTCGTTCAAAAGTCTAGAAAGAAAAATGTAACTTTACAACAGTGCAAATTATGCAAATAAAAGTATGGGGGGAAAAAATCAGCCCAGATTGATTTCTAAAGGATTGTAAAATCCTTCACTTAAAGCTTAGCGTAATCTTTGACATTTATGTGGGCACCTGAAAATAAAAAACAGCCCTAAAGCAGAGCTTTGGTATGGCAGTACAGTGCTGCTGTGAGCAGACACATTTCTGTCTGCTTCTCATTTAAAGTGCCAGCTCCTTCTTTTTTGTATACCTAATACGCGATACGCATGGAATATACAGCTGTGTCACAAAGTCATTCTGTATTCTTAAAGCTTAATATAATCAAATTCATTGCCTAAAGATGGTGTAGTTGAAGATTTGATCCTTTTTCACTGAAGTGGAAATACTTTCAGTAATTGAAAGCAGATTCATGTCTGGAGTTGTACAAGCCAAGGTTTTCATTTTTAAAATAAACCTTTTGTTCTTCAGCTTTAAATATTTCAGTGAGCCATCCGGAGACCTCTGTTAATTGCTAGAGTAGACTTTAAGGAAGGATTGGGGAAAAAAAAAACCTGAGAAAGGTATGTCAGCAATTAAATTTACTTAAAATAATAATGTCTGTATTCCAGTGCATGAACATACCATTGCAGCTTTTGTGCACACTATGTTTTAGTTTTCCTGTTCATCCACGTGAATCTGAATTTTAACTACCCATCTGTCTGTGGAGTGTTTTATTTTAAACTATCTTAGCTTATGTTCACCTTACTCAGCCCATTTGCCGTTTTTTTAAACAGTTTATTAAACAAAACAATCAGAACTTTGAAGATTTGGGGAAATACTGACCTGCTCCAGTAAACAAACTTGACACTTTGTAGTGATAGCTGCCCTTTGTTAACTTCGTGTCTGTTTTCTGGCTGATTATGTGGAAAGCTTTCAAAACCCTTGCCTTCTAATATTTTAGCAATGGCAAAAGAAACTTAGGATGTGAACTACCAAACTCACAGACAAAGACTGAGCTGCTCTGGAGCTGTTTGTTAGCAGCTTTGAAAGTAGAGAACAATGGAGGGAGAGGAAGGGAAGTACCTTCTCTCCCCTAAGATCTCTAATCCACAGAGTAAATTCACTGAAAATGTGTAGAAAAGTTACTGAAGATGGCAAGAGTCCCCTATCTGTTGGAAAGTGTATTAATTTCTTAATAAGACACAAGGATCTAATTGCCTGATGTTAAGTATAGCCTATCATTAAGATAAGAATTTGTAATTTGCATAATGGCGCTAAATAGGCTGAGTTTATTCCCATGAACTTCTAGGTGGTGTGCACGCAGCTGGTGTAGTGCACTTTTCCTTCTTTCAAAAGATGAATCTTCTCACGTATCCTCAGTAAATTCAGGCAGAAGTATTTGTAAAAACCGGGAAGGGGAAAGTGCTCAAACAAGAACAGAAAAAAATCTGGTTTACCATTTTTTTCATCCATCAGATTGAGGTTCAAAACTGTCAAGCAGCTCAGTAGCTACAAATGAGATGTTAGAAAATTTTTTGGTTAATCGCTCTGCAATCCTGTGTGGAGAGTGGCCTCATATTTCAAAAAATAAGGGTTTTTTTCCATTCAGGGAGTTATAAAAGGGTGTGTTACAATTTAGCAAGAAACCTACAGCAACTAGGACCTTTAAAAAAACATTTAATGTTTAGATGACTTTGGCTTGTCGTTTTTTACTTTCTAACTTTTCTGTAGCAGAATTGAGAACACAAGAAGTTCCATGCAGTATGGGGTATATTTTTTTCCATTTGAAGAAAAGCAGCTGATGTGGTAGCTGTCTAGGAGAACTGATAATTCATGCAATAAAAAAAATATAAGATGTTATGTCAGATGTGTGTTCATTCTAAAGGTCCACAACGAGAATGCTGCCATACACCCATCAGCTTTGAAGTCTGATTTTTTTTAAATTATAGATAGCAAGTTAGAGGCTGAACATTGAAATTAAGTTTTCTAATAATGGCAAATTTTAGTACTGAAGAGTTTATCCTTTGGCATGGGAGATACAGAAATATCTGTAAATATCAGTGTATGATGCAAATGGACCCAACTTAAGGAATTTGTCTTAAGCTATATTCTTTCATTTCTAATGTGCATCTGTGAAGATTTAACATGACTTTTCGAATTATCAAAATGATCAGATAAGCAGTTTTGAGATCTGACTTTATAACTTTTCTTCTTGTAACTTGTATTGCTTCCCAAGTCACTTGTTGAACTAAACAAGGAAATAGAAAATATTGCAATATGTACACTTTGTTCAACATAGACATTTGAGTGATGATATCTGAAAAGAGGAGTTCACTGTATTGTTGTCCAAAATAAGAAAAAACAGTAGCTTTCCTATCCTTTCTGCATGTGTTCAAAGATCTTATTGCTGGTTACATTCATTCTAAATACGTCTATAGGCTTCGCTCTGCGTGGGTTTGAAGGACTTTTTCTAGAGGTAGTTACAGATTTATGCATTTCAGAATAGCAAGAGGGCTTTTGTCCATTCAGTAATATATGGAGGTTGATGCTGTGAGCTGGTGACCTCACTAATTGTTTGAAGATGTATGTATCTTTGTAGGTTTGAAGATTTTTGTACAAAACAAGAAATCAGGATGAAATAAAGCAACTATACTAAAAAAATGTTTCTGTAGTTTTCCAGCTAAGTTAACCTTTTTAAATGTTAGGGACAAGTGGAAAAAATGGCACTTGTGTTCCTTTAAAAAGCGTCACCCACGTTAAAAACCCTGAACAGAACAGGTAGGTGGCTGAAATACTCTGAATGAGTAGAAAATAATCATTCATCTTCTTTGTGTAAGATTAAGGAATTCAAAGTGCAATTATACGTGAAAACTTCAGGACTCACTCAAGGTAACAACAAGGTGTGTAGTCTTCTTTTGAGATTGACTAAGGCCACCGTTTATCCAAACTTGAAAAGAAATAATTGTTTTGTGTAAACTGCTATGAAGTAGATTGTTTTTGAAGCAAGTCCTTTACATGTAAGAAAAAGGTAGAGTTCTCATATCTGGAAACAGTATATCATTCTAGCTCAGAGTGAAAGGCTTATTTATGGCTTGTTATATACAGCAGAAAGGGCTTTGCATAGCTTTGGTATATGAATCACTGTAAACTTCATGGTTTTGGTACTGTAATCACTGATTTTTTTATTTACTACATGAAGGTACCTCTACAGGAGGTTTAACTTCTGTTGTATTCAGAATTCAGGAGTTGAGTCTGCATTAAGATGTGTCACAGCAAAAGATTAAGCCAAATATGTGAGCGTGTTGAAATTCGCACAAACTACATCTACAACTCAAAGTAATGGTGGCCTGACAAAATGGCAAAGGTGGATTTGCTGTAGTTTCTGAAGAACTGTGTTATGATAAAACTGACTAAAGACATATGACAGGGTTTCTGCATACTTAATTTTCTGTGGCAAAGGAACAGCAATTTTGGCAGTAGCAGTAAACTAACATATCTAGTATCACATCAACAGTGAGTTATGTGTTTTTTTCTTTCTGATACAATTTGCTGTTTTGCAGCTTTCTCACTTTAGAAGGGGATTCAGACTTATACAGCAATATTTCTAAGATGATTAAAAGAAAAACAGATTTAGAGGAAAAAAAAATTATTCTAAAATAAAGTCTCTTGCATCTCTGCATAACTAACGTCTGACTGCTTTACCAGCTTTTTTGTTCTTTTTATTCTGTTTCAGCTGTTATTAGTCCAAGAGCTATTGACATGGGGCTTTTTTTTCTTGGTATCAGAAGAATTAGTGTCCTGGAGAGCTATTTGTAATGCAAGAGTATATATCAATCAAAATTAAAAAAAAAAAAAAAAAA